>OZ024741.1:329398048-329405548 GCA_964016885.1 Eledone cirrhosa
ATATATTAACCAACAATTTAACCTAAAATGAGATATAATAGCGTCTGCCCCTGCATAAGCCACGGACAGGAATCTTGTAAATTGTGTAATATGGAATTATTTTGTATTATGAAATCAAAAAATATTTTATTAAATAACAGAATAGAGCGATCGTTATACTGTAACCATCGCTTGAAATCTACATTTTCATATTACAAACGCTACCAGGATTGAACGCCTGTCTCCATCTCCGTTTGATTGTCAAAATACATATTAACATTCTCTATTAGTCTTAATTCTATCAACTCTTCTATTCTTTACCATTTAATATAAACTGCTATAGATAAAATGAGATTTCTTAATTCAATTCCCTAATGCATATACCAGCAGGCTACCGGCATTGTTGTTATTCAGTAGCAGTGAAAATCTCCCTCTTCTTTAATTGACACTTTATATCTATTAATACTACTACACCAAACGGCCAGCCCTGTCCATTGTTCAATTGGTCAAGTATAGATTAAAATAGGCACTCCCAAAAATTCTTATTTAGATAAAATAAACCATATACTCATTGTATTCTCATTAGAAACCTTTTAGATACTTGTTTACCAGTAAATTGAATTGCCATCTGTCATATACTATCCCCTCTCTTCTTCCTTTCTTACAACTAATATAAATACTTCAATTTTTCTGATTTTTTCCAATGTATCCAATATCTCTGAAGAAGTGACAATTGATTATACATTTGCTAACATTATATGATTACGCAAGCAGCGATACATAGGTATTCCGTCTGTTACAGAAACATATGTCAATACCTAATAAATTCCTTTATAAAAGCACTTTCATTTTATATTCATCTTTTCTATATATATATATACATATGCAATGTACACGGTGTTGTAACAAACATCTCCGCTATCGAATAAGATCATGACACCGTAAAATTTCCATAAATAAAAAAAATTCAATTAGAAACTAAAGTTAAGAAAGGTAACTTTGATGCATTCTTGCGATATGCGGGGCTGTATTTATATATATATATATATTTAAGTTAGTGAGGTGTGATTTGCGAAACCTGTCTTTGCCATTGCCAGTAGAACTAGTGATCACGTACAATACTCCTTGGCTTTTAGTGTATCGGATTATTGAAGTATGTGACATGTGATAGAAATTCAGACAGGGATTCCTTGTTGACTCAGTGTGTTGTGAATGCTAGCTGTCTGTAATTCACTGGGGTTTATAAACCACTTTCTCTTTCCCACAAGTTGCAGGCTTTATGTCTAAATTTGACGCCACAGCACAATCATTAGAGCGGCACAGAAAATGATCTACGCTGTTTGTTTTGGTTCTTTACATTCTGGGTTCAAATCCCGCCGAGGTTAACTTTGCGTTTCAACTCTTCCTACGTCGCTAAAATAATTGTATCTACTTTTGGCACAAGGCCAGCAAATACCCAGTGTATTACTGGTACTTTTATTTTATCGACCCCGTAAGGATGAAAGGCAAAGTTAACCTCGGCGGGATTTGAACTCAGAATGGCAAGGGACGTAACTCTATGCGTCAAAGCATGGCGTCCGACCCTCTACCGATACTGCCAAATAATACCAGTAAACGTACTGAGGTCGACATAATCGACTTTCTCCTTCGACCAAATCGCTGGAAACACTTCATTTCCCGTTGCTCCAGTATACTCAGGTGAGAAGGAGTATCAGCAATAGCTGGGGGTTTAAGCCTGCGCTGGACCGGTGTGCTGTTCAGGGAGGTGTCTTGAACTCTCAGTCGCTTCACGCCACGGATACTGGGATATGTACCGACCTGATGAGCCTCCGAGCTCCAGACAGACTTTAACCCTGCGATGGACTAGTGCAGTGTCCAAAGGGATAGGGGAGTCTTGTACACTCAGTCGCTTCACGCCTCCAAAATTGGGATAAGCACCTGCCTGCTGAGCCTTCGGGCTCGGGACTGGCTTGAGACAAATTGCTGGCCTTGTGTTAACACTAGAAAGAAATGTTTTGAGATAATAATTACTATGATTACATTATGATATTGTGGAAGTACTTGTGGGTTTCCAGGAAGCTGTGCAAGCGAGATGATAGGGAAAACAAACTAACTCATACCAAGCAAAATATGGTGTGCGTGTGTGTATGTGTTTGAGTGTGTGTGTATGTGTGCGTGTGTATGTGTACGTGTGTCTGCGTGTATGTGTGTGTGTTTAATTACTTGGAGACCAGAGACTGCGTATGTCAGTTTAGTAAAACCATATTTCATTTCCCGTCCAAGCAAACTATGAGAGAGGAAGAGAGAAATATATTAAATACACTAAGCACTAAAAATAAAGCCACCTCCTTTTCATCATCTTACTCACCCCAACACCAATCCCATCATGACTACCACCACCTCCATTCCTACCATCACCAATACCATTCCCACTATTACTACTACTACCCCACCACCACCATGAACAAGTTAATTTAACTGAGTGACAAAATAGTGTTATAAACACAAAACCACACCACCTTTATCAACTCCACCTTCTTCATCTCCCGTATTTCATTTCTCTTTCGCTCTCTTTCTCACACACTTTCAGTCTCTTACTCTTTGTCTCTGTCTCTATTTCTCTTCATTTTTCTTTCTCTTCCTCCTTCACCTCAATTCATCTTTCTCAAAAGTTTTCTCTTTCTAATCTATCTCCCTCTCTCTTTCCACTTCTCTCTCTCCCCCTCTCTCTCTCTCTCCTCTTTCTCTTTCCACTTCTCTCTCTCCCTCTCTCTTCACTTTCTTTTCTCTTCCTCCTTCTCATTCTCTTCTCACTCACTACATATTTCTCAAAAGCTTTTGTTTCTAAGCTGCTTCTCCCCTCTCTCTCCCTCTCTCCCTCTCACCCTCTTTCTATCAGTCTCTTTCTCCCTTCCTCTCTCTCACTCTTTCTCTTCTTCACTTTCCTTTCTCCTCCTCCTCCTCCACCTCATTCTCATCTCACCCACTTCATCTTTCTCAAAAGAAGCTTTCTGTTTCTAAGCACTCACCTCATCTATTTTCTTCCGCTCAATTCGACTGACATTAATTATGAACCCTTACAGGGTCGATAAAATAAAGTACCAGTAATACACTGGGTATTTGCTGCCCTTGTGCCAAAAGTAGAAACAATTAATTATGAACAATCCATCGATGGGTTGGCAGTATCGGACGCCATGCTTTCACGCATGGAGTTACGGTCCTTGCCATGCTGAGTTCAAATCTCGCCGAGATTAACTTTGCTTTTCATCCTTACGGGGTCGATAAAATAAAGTACCAGTAATGCACTGGGTAATTGCTGGCCTTGTGCCAAAAGTAGAAACAATTATATTATGAGCAATCCAGGGCGGTTGATTGGCAGATACGTTAGAGAGTCGGGGGAAATGCTTTGCCGAATTTTTGCGCCTCACGCTCGAACCCCTACCTAGACAAACTTTGCTTTTTATCTTTCTGGTGCCTGTAAAGTAACGTACCAGTCAAATACTGGGGTCGATTTAATCGACTGTTCCCCCTCCCATCTAAATTGCTATCCTTATGCCTAATTTATTTCTACGTTTGACAAAAGGCCAGTCATTGTGGGGATTGGGAAAGTCGATTATATCAACCCAGTATTTAACTGGTATTTTATTTTATCGACCCCGGAAGGATGGCAGGCAAAGATGACCTCGGTGATATTTGAACTCAGATTGTAGCGAGTTGAAAATAAATAGGGCAAATCATTTTGTCCGGCTCTCTACCGATAATGAAAATCTAGATTATTTCCAAAATGATTTGGAAATCATAGGCAGTGTCTTTTATTAGAAATGTGTTAAGGAAAGTATTAAAGTGATTATATTTATCTAAAAATCTTCTATCATAATTTTATATAACAACCTTTGTTTATGCCTCAAAACATCAATTTAATAATGAGAAAAAAGTGTTATTATTAAATCCCCTTCAAGGGCGGTGGATTGAGATTATCAGTAGCGCATCAGACAACATGCTTTGTGGCATATAGTTACAGTCCTTTACGCTCTGAGTTCAAATCCCGCCGAGTTAGCTTTGTTTTTCATCAGTGCGAGGTCGATAAAATAAAGTGCCAGTAACACACTGGAGTCGATTTAATCGACTTTCCTTTTCCCTTCAAATTGCTGGCTTTACGCGAAAAAGAGAAAAAATTATGTATTAGTGGGTTAGCAGGTTCATTAGAGCGTTAGACAAATACTTTGCGTTATTTACTAACGGTTTTCTACGTTCTAGTTCAAATCTTGCCGAGGTCAATTTCGCTTTTCATCCTTCCGAAATCGCTAAAATAAAGTTCAAATCTTGCCGAGGTCAATTTCGCTTTTCATCCTTCCGAAATCGCTAAAATAAAGTTCAAATCTTGCCGAGGTCAATTTCGCTTTTCATCCTTCTGAAATCACTAAAATAAAGTTCAAATCTTGCCGAGGTCAATTTCGCTTTTCATCCTTCTGAAATCGCTAAAATAAAGTTCAAATCTTGCCGAGGTCAATTTCGCTTTTCATCCTTCTGAAATCGCTAAAATAAAGTTCAAATCTTGCCGAGGTCAATTTCGCTTTTCATCCTTCTGAAATCACTAAAATAAAGTTCAAATCTTGCCGAGCTCAATTTCGCTTTTCATCCTTCTGAAATCGCTAAAATAAAGTTCAAATCTTGCCGAGGTCAATTTCGCTTTTCATCCTTCTAAAATAGCTAAAATAAAGTTCAAATCTTGCCGAGGTCAATTTCGCTTTTCATCCTTCTAAAATAGCTAAAATAAAGCACTAATCAAGTACTGGGGTCTATATTATTGACTCTTCTTTCCACAAAATTGTTAGGCTTTTGTGAAAATCAGAAACCATTTCATATTAGTTTAGTTACTTGTGATATCGCTTGATGGAACCGATTGAGTGTTCATCGAGAAAACCGACAGAGGATCCATTGTTTTTTTTATTGTCAAAACTCAAATGCACGTCGACATTTTTAATGGTTCAGGTGGGGAAAAATGGCCAAGTGTTAATTGGATCCAACGGAGCGTGAATGCGGAGACAAATTAAATTGTGATGTTCTGTTGATGAAGCGAGTGTCATCATTATTGATTTATGTACTGAAAAGGAATACTATTATTATTATTATCAATGTGTGTAAAATATCTACACGAATATCTCCAATTATGTTCTGTTCTTATAACTTTGTCAACCGATTAGTTATTAATATATTGTAATATAAACAATATTAATGCTTGAAGCACAAGTTGTTTGGAATATCGTTGTGGAAAATTGTTCTCATCAATCTTACTCAGCGTTATTGCTCTCCCCTCTCTCATTATATCTTTCTCGCGTTCGTTCTCTCTCACTCCCTCTCACTCTCACACACATACATATAGGCACACATATTCTCTCTCTCTCTCACTCCCTCTCTCTCTTTTTCTCTCTCTCGCTCTCTCTATCTTTCTATCTCTCTCCTTTAGTATGCGCATGTGTGTGTATATATGTATGCGCGTGTGTGCGTATGTGTGTGTGATTGTGTGTGTTTTTCCTCTGTGTGAGCGTGTGCGTGTGTGTGAGTAGGTAGGTAAAGACGACATGAGAAAGGCAGTGATCAGCTGAAACGTGAGAGTTTAAAATACAACCAACAAAAGGTGAACAAAACAAAAGATGATGACACTAAATTGACAAAATATATATACACATATATATATTAAAAAAACGATCAACTTTCGTCAAATCGGACCGAGGGAACAATGTTTTCGTTGGTCTTTCCAATTGCTAATACTATCTATCGGTCGCAACTCCAGGTAGAAGGAGCAACGTGAAATAAAGTGTCTTGCTCAAAGACATAACGCATCACCTGGTCCAGGAATCGAACTCACAACCTTACGATTGCGAATCCAATTCTCTAACCACTCAGCCACACGCCTTCACTATATATATATATATATATATATGTCAGGTAACATGTAACCCAGTACAACCTGTCTCGTGGCCGGTTCGTCGGCGACTAAACCGGCAACCCCACCAAGCTTGCTTGGTGAGGAGGGTGATATTGGTACATCCTGCGGGATGAAATACAAGGCCCGGCAAAGGGCGGAGGAATTCAGTAGAGTCAATGGCCATCCAGATAGTACTTTTTTTTTCACCTGGGAGTGAAAGGTCCCTGGAAAAACGAACACACATATAAACGTGTGATCTTTTGCTCACACATGCGCCCACACAAAGGCGCACACTCACACATGTACTCAATAATAACGTAAAATCTATATATACACACATGCATATCTCTCCATACACAGATACACAAATATATATATATATATAGTTATGTAATAAACAACATGATATAACTATTTCATTTACCAGTGGTTTCTTAAAGGCAGATGTTATGTCTGTCTTCAGTCGTCAGAGTGAATTTTATTAAATATGAATTTGAAAACAAAATTTAGGAAATATGAAAGTGTGTGTATGTTTATGTTCTGGATATTTATTTATATATTTTTTTCCCCTAATTCCTTTTTGCCCGTTTTTTCAGCGTCACTTTCATATTTCCTAAATTTTGTTTTCAAATCCATATTTAATAAAAACACCATCTTATTTATTCATTCTGACGACTGAAGACAGACGCAACATCTGCCTTCAAGAAACCACTGGTAAATATGTTTATTACATAACTAATAAGGTCTGTAGCCTACATAGAGCACTCTTTTTTCCTGTACCTTTCGGACGCAAATACTTCATTTAATTACATATATATATATATATATTTATATATATTAGGACAGGGGGGAAGAAAAAATGGCTTCACTTGTGCTTTCAACAAATTTATTTTCTTCACAAAATCCAAAAAGAATTTTTTTCCGGATTAGAAAAAAAATTTTTCTTAAAAAAAAATTATTTTATAAATTCTTTTTGGATTTTGTGAAGAAAATAAATTTGTTGAAAGCACAAGTGAAGCCATTTTTTCTTCTCCCCTGTCTTAATATACCTAAATGTACAAAGGATTACACACATTTTCCTATATATATATATATATACACACATACACACACACATATATAAATGTGTATACACACACATACCCATATATACAAACATTTACAAAAGCGATATACATACACACACACATATCAATATATATATATATATATATATATATATGTGTGTGTGTATATGTATATATATATGCACATACATATATTAATATGTACAAACCATTGGGAAGTAATTCGGGAACAGATATAAATAAGAACAAAAAATTAAAAAAATATATTTAAAAAATAAAAATAAAAATGTTTGACAGTGTTTGGGAGGGGGATTAAATAATAAAATACAAACAACGTATAAAAACAAACACATACACACGATATGCATATATATATATATATATATATGCATATAGTGTATATATATATAAAAATAAATGTATACATATACATACACATATACATGTATATATATATATACATATATATAAACACACACAAGCCTATACATATATATACACATATATATATAAACACACACATAT
>OZ024741.1:329413048-329458048 GCA_964016885.1 Eledone cirrhosa
GGGGATTTGGGAAGGGGAGATCTAGGTACTATTTCTAGTAGGTTGATCAAATACTTACACGCCTCAGCTGAGTAGTCTCTAAGCGTGTGGCTTACACGTTAGCTTTGTAATCCTGTTCATGTGGATTCGATCCCTTTTTGAAGCACCTAAAGTTTATCGTAAATATTTTCTTGTTTAAACTCGGAACAATTCAATAATTGTGAGTGAGGTTGGTATAGTCAACGTTTGGTTATTTAGCGCCCTACGCTAGATCTACAATGTGCACCCTCTCGCAGTTATGCAGCCTTTTCTCAGATGATTTCATAGGAATTAAACAGTTCTAGTCGTCTAGAAGTTCTTTCTGTATAGAATAAAGATGTCTGTACTTTTTTAGCTGTTTAAGTTTGATTGGAGTTCGTTTATGTTTGTCGCTTCTGTAATCTGTCGGAGCATTGCCACAGTTAACTTTGCCTTTCATCCTTATGGGGTCTATAAAATAAAGTACCAGTAATGCATTAGGGTCGATTTATTCGACTTTCCCGCCCCCTTCAAATTACTGGCCTTGTGCCTAAAGTAGAAACAATTATTAACCATATTTCGTTTCTTTTACTTTCTATTGTAGAGTCTGGATTACATTCTGATATCTTGAACATTTCATAATTCTCCATTGTAAGGTAAGTTTACACAATTATTATATTCTACTTACCGTCACTGTTATCCTAGCATGTTATGTAAATTATATATTATGTGTGTGAATGTGTTTGTGTGAGCGTGTTCATGCGTTTACCTGAATGAGTGTGCCTGAATGCGTGTGCATATCTCTGCCTGTGCGTGAGTATGTGTGTGCGTGTGTAATTTGGTTAGCTGTGCATGTTTAGCATAAATGTATTCATAGAGATGTAGACAGAAGGTTTCTTAAGAATGAAACAGTTCTTGTCCTCCAGAAATCATCATCTATAATAAAATAGATATGACTATGAACTACTCACGTTTTGAGTACCGTTTTAAACAGTTGTCACCTCCCAATATGCATCGGGAATCCACTTATATATATATATATATATATATATATATAAGTTTATTCCGGGTTCAATCGGGGGAGGTGGATTATATATATGTATATGTATGTATATATATTTCGTTTCTGAATTTGTTTAGCAAGATTCTTTATCTGAAAACGTGTGTTGAAACCGATATTGTTATACTTTGGGAGGGTCATGTTGCCAATAAGAAACACACGCACCAGTTGTTTCACTTCAATTTATTATAATAAATTTATAAATTTCTGGTTGGTTGGTTGGTTCCACAACCAGATGGTTGTTTATATATTGTCAAAGTTCTTTCGTCACACATTCTGTGACTTCTTCAGTGACTGGGGATTCTTTTCTTTGTTTTTGTGCCTCTCCTTTGTTCTGTCCTACGCCATCTTGAAGATGGTGTTAGTGGGTGTTAGTATACTGGTGGTGGGGAAAGGGTTGAATGCGAGTGTGTTAGTGGGGGTTAGTGGTGGTAGGGTGTGTAGAGTGGGTGGTGTAAATGGGTGTGGGTGGGAGTGGGTTTTCGTGTGCGTAGGGTCAGGGGAATGTTAGTGGTATTAGTTGTGGGGTGGTTGGAGTGGATGTGTGGGTGAGGGTCAGTGGTGGTAGTAGGGTGTGGATAGTGTGAGTGCGTGTATATATGTACAAGTGGGTGTGTGCGTTGAGGATGAGGGGTGGGGATGTTAGTATTGTTAGTTGGGGGCGGGTGGTCGGGGTGGGGTGAGTATGTTAGTATTGTTAGTTGTGGGATATATATATATATATATATATATATATATATATATATATATATATAAATGTGCGGGGGTATAGGCGTTGCGCGGGGTCTGTATGTGCGTGCGTGTTTTTTTTTTCTTTTTTTGTTTGTTTTTTTTTCTTTTTTTTTGTGTGTTTTTTTGTGTTTTTTTTTGTGTACGTGCTTGTATTTGCATACCCATGGCGAGTGTTTTCGCGTATGCTTGTGTATGTACGTATCTGGTTGCGTGCATGTATATATTTAATTTCTATTACCTCTGTAATTTATTTACTTTATTCTTAACTCTGAAGCCGGGAATCATTCGGTTTCCTAATAGAATTTTAGTCTACGAATTCAGTTATACCATATACGTGGTTTTGTCTTTGCGTGTAATTGTTCTGAACGCTCCACATAATGACGTATTATCTTCGTTTTTTTTCGTTCATTGCCAGAGAACGTCTCCACGAACCACCTAATAGAATATTAGTCTACGACTTCATTTATACCATAAACGTGGTTTTGTCTTTGCGTGTAATTGTTTTCACAGCTCCAAATTATGACGTATTATCTTAGTCTTTATCCGTTCTTTGCCAGGGAACGTTTCCACGAACCAAAGTATCGTCTTCCTGTCTTCCTTCGATTGCAACGTTTTTGGAAATATTTACTTCTGCGTTCACAGATTGATTTTTTTAGTTTCAGAAGATCTCGTTAAGGGTGAAAGCAGCGATTATTTGCTTAAACTTTAATCTGTTATTTTAATATATATATATACATATATATATATGTAGAGGTTATATTTAATTTGTTGGGATACAAGCAAAATATTTTTATAACTGATATAAAGCACTCAACAGTTGGTTGCATTTTTTAAGGGTATGTCAATATTTATTTATAAAACTAACCTATATTATATTTTATCTGATGAAAGCGCACCATAGTTTGCTTTGATGGCCCTTGAAATATGTATAATGAAATAAATATGGTTTTATAAATATAGTTTCCATTTGTTAATATATTGTATATATATATATATATATATATATATATATATATATATATATATATATATATATATATATATACATATATATAGATAGATTATTATATATATGTGTGTGTGTGTGTGTGTGCGTGCGTGTGTGTGTGTGTATGTGTGTGTGGGGGGGGGGGTATAGATAGCTATATACATAGAGAGAGAGGGGGAGAGAGATACAAAGAAAAGGAAAGCACAATAAAAGTGTCCACACCCGATATTATCATTATACGATTTCATCAAAACCAAGTTCCCACTAATTTTGGAACCGATAAGTGAGAAAAATTATCAGTAACTATATCTACAACAACAACTAGTATTGCATTGTACTATTTCACCAATAACCTTAAAACACTTTCAGAAGAAAAAAACCCGCAGTAACAAGGACAACAGTAGTAGCGACAACAATAACAACAATAGCATCAGCAATGACAACAACAATAACAACAGCAACAGCAGCAGCAACAAAAACAAAAATAAGAGCATCAACAACAACTACTGTAACAATAATAACAGTTTAACATAACGAAAATAAAAAGAATAATGAAAAGCGAAATTAAATAAAGTCAACAACAAAAAAAGAATCAAATACAGAAATAACGAAAGGTAACGAAAAATAATGAAAGGTAACGAAAAATAATGAAAAGTAACGAAAGATATCGAAAGATAACGAATGGTGTGAGATTTTTGGACGTGACTTTACTGAAATATTTCAATGTAAGCTCGAGAATTGTGGATGTAAGATATATATATATTGTATCTACGTGCAGAAAAGCTAGTTTTTAAAGCATTCTGGCGTGTATTGAAGTGGTTTTAAACAATGATCGCCAAACCTGCTTCATTAATCGAACCGAACAGAGGAATAATTGATGTCAGCTGTAACGAAAATCTCACATACCTATTGCCTTTGCAACACAGCACAACACGGCAAGGCACGGTCCAGTTCGGTTCGGTTCGACACTCTAAAGTAACAGCTTCTAAAGTTGTTAGAAATTGTTTATTCTTGGTTTGTATACTGTTATTATTCTTATGGCTGTTTTCATTGTTACTATTGTTGTTGTTGTTATTGTGGCTTCCTTCCTTCCTTCTTTCTTTTTTGGTCTTTTGCTGCTGTTGTTGCTGTTGTTGATGTTGTTGAGTCGTACGCCTGTAACGAACAACATAGTTAACTGGTTTTATTTATGGAAATTTTGTAAAGTGTAATACCTTCGTACGTCTAGATGAAGGAATAATCAGCAAAAGCAATAGCATATATATATATATATATATAAATATGTGTGTGTGTGTGTGTACCTGTGAGTATAAATATATGACCATAAATATATGTATACATATATATAAATATAAATACATATGTATATATATATATACACACGCACACACACACACACACACATATATATATATATATATATATATTAATATTAATTCAAAATATTAACAAAAATAGACATTCGTGTGATCAAGTATATTTTATTATACATATTTCAGAGGTACTGAGCTATCTTCAACAGTACGTCCTCATCAGATAAAATAAGATGATGCATGACATACCCTGACTTAGTAGATGGTTAAGATTCAGCTGAATCTTAACCATCTACTAAGTCAGGGTATGTCATGCATCATCTTATTTTATCTGATGAGGACGTACTGTTGAAGATAGCTCAGTACCTCTGAAATATGTATAATAAAATATACTTGATCACACGAATGTCTATTTTTGTTAATATTTTGAATTAATATTAATAACTCCGGAAAACCATTATTGTGGAGTGCTTCCAATCTATTGTAAAACTCATTCTTTGATTTATTCATTGAACCTTGTTTAACCTTTAAATATATATATATATTGGAAAATGTGTGATATCCTGGGTACAGTTAGGTATATTTGAAAAAAAGGAAAAGAATGACTTCACTTGTAGTGTTAAAAAATGTATGATTTAATGTTATAATATTATATTATAATATTATGAGTTGGTAGATCCAGTAACTTCTTACTAACTTCGGTGGGAAGAGATTCCTGGTTAACTTGGGTTGGAGTACTTTCTCGCATTCGTCTGTATGTGGCGATTGTCACACTGAGGTCAGGTTGTGTTGAAATGTGTGACTATATATAAGAGAGATTTGGATGTGTCTGGGGTGTGGCATGTGGTGTTAATGAGTGTTGATGATGATAAAGGTCCGGAGGAATTAAAGTATGCATACACACACACACACACACACACACACACACACACACACACACACACACACGTATACACACACACACATACACACATATATATACACTCAGAAAATGGTGAGGTTGTAAGATAAGGGTATTTGTCTCCTGCTGGTTTTATTTCATTAGCTGACTTTTGATGAGTTTATAATGGCATAGCTCTTCCAAATCCATAAAGAATATCTTCTACAGATTTCTATATCAAAGATGAATTTGGGTGCCTCTCTGGGTTTTAATGAGGTGTAAGATACATGTCCTTTGATAAGAATGGGATGACAGGAAAAAAAGAAAAGAAGGGTAGTTTGGGAATATTTGTCAAAGATGTGTTGTTGATATTGGTCTGGAGGAGGAAGTGTGGGGGACATGCTGGCTCACAAATTCACTTCCCTATATGTAAATGTATTTACAGTCCATATATACTACATACAAACACATATCAACACATATACACAGAGCCTACAGCAATGGAATGTCCCACTGCGGACTTTGTAATTTAGAACTACTCCATATTTTAAGGTACGATGGTATGCTGCTTAACAGCAAAATAGAAAGATCAATTTTCTGTAGGCATAAAATAGTTACCAGATTCACAAACTTCAAACCACCATGATTTGAACCAGTAATCCCAAAATTAGAACTGAACCAGCTACATTTTAGCATATAGAATACACACCATCGCACTGCTATTAGTTGTCAAACGGCCAACTGGTCACTGGATCATAAATCTCTGAACATCTCTTTCACCCTCTTTCCCAGAAACAACATCAACCCCATTAAGATAGAACAATCAGCAAAACATTTACAACATACGTTTATCAAACGTCCCTTCACAATCCACCCCTAGCCCGTATATCTCATACATTTCTCCCCCAATTGGGCTCTAATTTATTGCTTTTTCTTTTTTCTTTTATCTGTCACTACGTCAGACCCCCTAAACGTATCTATGTATATTTCGAATCTGATTTTCCATGTTAGCACTAAACCCACCAAGGAATCCTTATAAGAACACTTACTCACCACCACCACAAACATACTATGTACTTACATGCTCTCACTTATCCTTATTTATTTCTTTATATTTTCCATTTTCTTATTTTCTTATTTTTTTAATGTATCCTATCTTTTACTCTTTACTTTTTACATCTGTAACTTCTCTACCTATTTACCATATATGTTTTATTATTGATGTTATTGTTTTGATTATACGTTATTCTTCTATATATGTCTTGCCTTGAGTGAATTATTTTTATATCTACGTACTCTGAGGTAAATAATGTATTGGAGATCGAGTGACCCAACTTCAAGCGATTAGCGACCTCTAGACTCACATGATCAACGAAACAATTGTCAGTACTTGAAATAAAGCCCCTTATTGTACAGCCAACCATGTTACTCTTCATTCTTTCACTATTATTACTCCAAGTATAACCTGCATAGGAATTACCGCGAACTCGCGGCATAACTATGGAAGCAACTTGTTGAGTCAAACAAAGCCGTACGTTAAAACTATTCACGACGCAGAGTACTCACAACCTCTAACTGGATTACCTATAATGATAACTTATTATCCCATATATATATATATGTGTATATATATATATATATATATATATATATATATATATATATATATATATATATATATACATATATATATATATATATATATATATATATATATATATATATATACATACATATATATATATATATATATATATATATATATACATACATATATATATATATATATATATATATATATACATACATATATATATATATATATATATATATATATATATATACATACATATATATATATATATATATATATATATATATACATACATATATATATATATATATATATATATATATATACATACATATATATATATATATATATATATATATATATATATATACATACATATATATATATATATATATATATATATATATATACATACATATATATATATATATATATATATATACATATATATATATATATATATACATATATATATATATATATATATATATATATACATATATATATATATATATATATATATATATATATACATATATATATATATATATATATATATATATATATATATATATACATATATATATATATATATATACATATATATATATATATATATACATATATATATATATATATATATATATATATACATATATATATATACATATATATATATATATATATACATATATATATATATATACATATATATATATATATATACATATATATATATATATATACATATATATATCATATATATATATATATATACATATATATATATATATATATACATATATATATATATATATACATATATATATATATATATATACATATATATATATATATATACATATACATATATATATATATATATATATACATATACATATATATATACATATACATATATATATATATATATATATATAGAGAGAGAGAGAGAGAGAGAGAGAGAGAGAGAGAGAGAGAGAGAGAGATGGATATATATATACATATATTTGTTTTGAAAGGTTTTTGATATGAAATCGTGTGTCGAAACAAATATTGTTATACTTGGGGAGGATCAATACATACAATACAGCAGGGGAAACATGATAATAGTACCACTGATGATGTTGCAGATGTGCAACGAAAGAACTTTGTTAGACTATATATATGTATTTATATCTGTATTTTTGACCGTTGGTCAGTCAGTGATAAACATTGATGGCCAAATGAATTAACTATGGAGATATAAAAGATACAGAAGCGAAAATCAACCAAACAGTGAATGTGTCCTGTTATTATTTCTGGCAATATTATTACAACAATATGACCCTCCCCAAGTATAACAATATATAGATATATATCGTATTTCAAAGAAACTGGTCTATTATTTTCAAATTATTTTGAAAATATTCAAGAATTTGGAGGGATTTACTAATATTACTAACTCTCTCGGTATTAGGTTGATGTTTCGAAGAAATAAAAATATATTTTCACCTATAAATTCGTGCTTATATGGTGGTTTCGTTTCGGCAAAGTAATAGAGATTAATTAAGATAATTAATTAATTCAGACGCCAAAGCTCATCAGTAAACATTGTCTTAAAACTTACGTTATGGTTGTTCGTAAGTGCTCTATGTTGTTAAATGTCTATACAGCAAACTATCTCGCAGCAAAAAAGACACCCTAATATTATAAATAAATTATATATATATATATATATATATATATATATATATATATATATATATATTTAAAGGTTAAACAAGGTTCAATGAATAAATCATTTTTTTTTCTCTCTCTGTCTTACTTCTTTCTTCAATAATTTAAATTATTTGAATCTCTAACAGTTATGTAAATTGCTATTATGTATTTTTTTAAGCTTTCTCAAACGCACCCTCTGTATTATATGTAATTTTTTCATGTTTCAATCTTAAGGTATATAAATATTGAGTTTTGTCATATCTTATTCACTACCATGACTGAATCTTAACCATCTACTAAGTCAGGGTATGTCATGCATCATCTTATTTTATCTGATGAGGACGTACTGTTGAAGATAGCTCAATACCTCTGAAATATGTATAATAAAATATACTTGATCACACGAATGTCTATTTTTGTTAATATTTTGAATTAATATATATATATATAATATTATTCAAAATATTAACAAATGAAGATATTCACATAATCAAAATTTATGCTTTATTATATATATTTCGAAGATACTGTGTTGTTGTTTTTCCAGTACGTCCTCGTCAGATAAAATATATGATTTGATATATGACATACCTCTACGGTCTTGATATTTCAATTCCAGTCCAGTATTTATATATATATGTATATATATATAGAGAGAGAGGGGGAGACATGGGGGAGAGAGAGAGAGAATAAGGAAAGTACGAAGTTTTGTGTAGATGTTTAAAAGTCCTTTATTAACAGAGTTTTGATATATAAATATATATATATATATATGTGTGTGTGTAGATAAATCTACCAAAATAAACGGTAGTGTCCAATTCGTATGAAGAACTCAATGTAATCCAAATATAGAAGATATCATGGAAAGAGAAAATGCATTCAAAAATTAACGATAAAAATCATAGGAAAACAGAGTCAAGATAAATTAATAAAAACAATGAAATAAAAACAAAGAACAGGTTCCTTATATTGAAAAATTCATCATTTTACAATCGTTTCTGGGATATATATGTGTGTTGGTATGTATATCATGTTAAAGATCTATGTAAAAAAAAAAATTTAATTATCAGAGGAGATATACATACCTTCACCTATACATGCCATCTTCAGAAATGATGAAGTATGTTTATTGAAAGAAACAAAGTATTAATATAAAAGGTCTGTTTGGGAACAGGTTTTGAATTGACCAATAGAAAAGAGTTAGAGGTCAAGTTGATAGAATTACAGTAGTAGAACATGATGCTAGGAGTGGAGGAATGTAAATTTATGCTTTGAATGAGAATAATACAATGGGGAAGAGAAAGATAGGGGTTAAAATGAGGTCAAATCAAGGAGATAGTGAAGGAGTCCCCAAAAATTGGATGTTATTTAAAAATGCTGTTAAAAGCGAAGGGAAAGAAATTTGTGGGATGAGAGTGTTAGTGAGAAATACTAATCCTATTTAAATTTCAAGGAACATAAATACATAAAAGGAAATTAAATTAATTGATAGGTATACTTACAGAGTTAAAATTATATAATTCTTATGAATGTGATAAATAAAGAAGTAAAAAAAATAAATAAAAAAATAAAAAATATATATAGAAAAACTGAAATAGATAAAATTTTATAGAAAGCAGTGTATCTATCTAAACATCCATAATATTAAAGATATTAATTATATTTAATAATCCTAGGTTATTCAATGTGATAAATAGGGGATGCAGTTAAAAGAAGTAGTGAGGTTAAAGATAACTTTAGGAAAAGTGAGCTGTAAGAGGGAAATAAAATTATGAAATTCTCTGTAGTAAATTTCTAATTATAGGTTAACTAAATTAAAAAAAAATGTTAAATTAAATATAAGAGTGAGGTATATACTAATTAAGTTTATAATATTGGAAGGTTTTTCTAATTCTATGATTGCATGATATAATAAACTATTGTCGCTTATTTAATAGGATATCATTAGATTTCATGATTTCAAATAGTTCTTGGGAGCATAACCTACACTCATATCTGCTATTTTGATAAGTGGTGGCCCTTTTGAGCACGCTCCAGGTCAGATTGTAATCAATATCCCTCTTTCTATAATTATTAATTGCTTCAGCTAATGCGGCATTTTTAAAACTATGTTTGTGGGTATTAAATCTTACTTTAAATTGGCTAGATGTAGCTCCTATATAGGATTGAGTGGAGTCCTTAGTACTAATTACACATTTATAGACTATGTTATTAATAAGACAATTTCCCTTTAATGAGCAATTTCTTTTGATTCTACGGTTACAACCATTCGTAAATATTGTATCAGGAGAGTTAATTGTGTTATCTATAGTGGTATTGGTGTTACTATTTTCATTAATGTATGGTTTAGAATGTGTTGTAATTAGATTAGTATGGTTAGACAGGTTGTTGGTGGGTGATAGTTTAGAGGATGTGCAGCTAGTAAAGTTCTGTTTGTTTTTGAGATTATTAGTCAAAATTGGTGAAGAAGAAGGTGGTTTGTTTTGGTTTATTTTAGTATCATTATGGTTGGTTTGATGTGTTGGTGGTATATTAATGGTTTCTTATACTTATATGTGTTGTAAGCACTTATATTCTGTTGTATATTCTTGGTAGTGGAGTAGGAAAATTTGACAGTAGATCTATTTAAAATTTGATGGTATTTATGGTTTGGTGGAAAGTTTTTCTCTAGGATAGCAAAGAATTTTTTAGGGATATGATCTTTAATCTGTAGATTAAATGGAGCATTATACCAAGTAACTCTTCTATTACGGTTTCGACATTGTTTCTTATATTTATATGATGTATCGGGAGGTTTACTGAGAGAGTTACTATTAGTGATACTATTATACATAGGTTTAGTTAGATTAATTGATTTAGATGTTTTGGTATGATTACTAGGAATGTTATTAGTTATGTTGTTGACATATGTTAGAGTATTAGGGTTTTTTGAAAATCATTATCCTTTATGTGAGAAGAGGAAGATAAATTAAGTTTTGGGTTGATGTTTTTAGGTGTAGTATGAGTGACAATTAGGTGTGGGTTTTTCATTTGGTGTTTGTTGGTAATATTAGGTTTTATGTTTGAATATTATTGGTGCAAGGTATATAGACTAATTTGTTCTTGTGGCCGCTTCTAGCTAAAGCTTCATTATAAAAGGGCGCGTTTTTATCGAATACATCATGATTTGATGAAAGGTTAGATGATTCTGAGTGAGATATTATATGCTAGGTTTTTAAGGATAGATCTAGGGTGATTCGCAAAGACCATAAGACAGTCGACGACCCGTCAACAGGACCACCAACAAGACCTGTATGCGGAGCCAATATCGCTAGCAACTACAGGATCTCCTAATTCCTCTCAATGGTCATACGACCCATAATCAAGATGTCCCCAGATTTATGTGACAGTACAGAGGACCTCCTCAGCAGAATCAATGAATACAACAAAAACAAAAACCTATCTAACTGCATAATAGGCAGTATGGACGTGGTATCACTATACCCATCCATTAACATTGATTTTGCTGTGGAAAAATGTGTGGAGATGATCAGTGAGAGTGAGGTGGAGTTCTGCGACGTCGACACAAATGAACTGGGCCTCCTACTTAGATTTACCTATGACACCGACTACATAGACAGCCATGACCTTAGCCGTTTCTCCCCCAGTAGACCCATAAGAGGTAGACCTCTTACCATAACCTCAATAGCAAAATTGAGTCACATGGGAAGGTGGATTGGGTGAACCAAAGCCATACGGACCCCAAAAAACAAGGATCAGGTAAGAAAACTGGTCGTGCATGCAATAAGGGCTAGTATTAAAACTACCCTAAAGGGCTACATATTCAAATTCAACGAGAAGATCTGCACCCAAAATGAGGGAGCTTCAGCAGTTCTCTGGCTACAACCAAAGAAACAGAATCAGAGTATACGAAGTAGCCACGGAGAAGTATAAGACCCTCATAGAACTGGACATGAAATGAATTTGCCCATTATACAGGACCAAATCATGGAATATCTTAAATAGAACTAAACATAAGATAGGGAAAGCCACCTCATGGTACGACAACCAGAGATACCAGAGTGTCATGTTCGTGGACACTACCCCTGGAGGGAAATTAGCTAACCAGTGTAGAAAGGCCCTGAGAAAGACCCACTTAAAGATTAAAGTGGTAGAAAGGCCAGGAACTACCATAAAATCTCTGATCAGCAAAACATACCCTTTTAAGAAAACCCACTGTACTAATATGAAATGTGTTATATGTAAAGTAAACCCCCAGATAAACTGTAAAACTAGAAACGTAGTCTATAGCATAAGATGTACAGAGGGTACTTGCAGAAACCTGACAACAACATACATAGGCGAGACAGCTCGTAGCATAGGAGAAAGGATAGACCAACACTGGGGGGAACTAAAAGACTATATATATGTGTTTATATCTATATTATATCTGTATTTTTTACCGTTGGTCAGTCAATGGTAAACATTGAGGACCGAATGAATTAACTGTGGAGATATATAAGATACAGAAGCGAAAACCAACCAAACAGTGTGTGTGTTCTGTTATTATTTATGGCAATATTATTACAACAATATGACCCTCCTCTATATATATATATAACCAAAGATTAATATGGCTCGTTGATTACTCAATGAATACAATTTTACAATAGATTAAAAGCACTCAACTGAATAGTTTTCCTTGAGTTTTTAATATTATTCAAAATATTAACAAATGAAAGATATTCAAATATATGCTTTATTATATATATTTCAAAGGTACTGTGTTGTTGTTGTTTTTTAGTACGTCCTCATCAGATAAAATATATGATTTGAGATATGACATACCGCTACGGTCTTGATTATACAATTCCAGTATATATATATATATATATATACGTATATATACGCCGTGCTTTTGCAGTTTCTGTCTAACAAATTTCCTTTAGACGACGCATTGGTCAACCCGAGTTTATATTAGAACTCACTTGCTCAAGGTGCCATACGGAGGGCGTGTACGCAAAACCAAGAGGTTGTAAAGCAAACGTCCGTGCCTGTTGCCTAAGGCAGTTATTGAACTTTATGATGTATCAACCATTTTGAACACGCAGCTGGCTGTTCATTAATTTTGGTTAATTAAACTACACTGTAATAGTTACTAAAAGTAACCGCCATGACTTTTACTTTAAAGGATTATGTGACATAGGAAAGCTGGTTTGTCACTAGATGAACATCCTTGGTTTTATTATATTAATTAAAACTACGTTGTGTGCTATCTCATTCATATCGAATGTTTGAGAATCTGGTATCGCCGTGACACAGTCTCATTAATTTTGGCGCTTTTAATTAAACAGCAACGTTGTAATTGAATTTTTTTAACAACTTCTTCTAGTTAATTTTGAACTTTTTATTGTCTCGAAAATATTATTATCATTATTAATAGGGTGGTGAGGGCAGTGGATTAGCAGTATTGGTAGAGGGTCGGACACCATGCTTTGCAGCATAGAGTTACGGTTCTTTACGGTCTGTGTTCAAATCCCGCCGAGGTTAACTTTGCCTTTCATCCTTACGGGGGTCGATAAAATTAAATACCAGAAATAGGGTGGGATCGATTTAATCGACCCCAAAATTGTTTCTGATTTAAGCACACGGCCTAATTAGAAACCATTATTGCTCTGAGGCTAGAAGCCATGCGCTCTAACTTCAAATCTCTCTATGGTCAACTTTGCTTTTTATCCTTTTTGGAATCGATTATTCTTCCCACCCTCTCTCTCACTCTCCCAAAACTAGTTCTTTGCGAAGAGAATTACTTAACCCCGCAGCCATCCATGACTGCGTCTTATTTAATATTTTCTTTTTGATATTTTTCACAGATTTTTTAAATTGGTTTTTATTGTTTATTTATTGTTTTTTGTTATTTTTGTTTTTGGTTTGCATTTTTTGCTTTTAATTTTCAATATTTTTATTGATCTGGTAGTATATAGAAAAAAGTGTTTTACAAACGCTTTATGCTTCATTGCAAGTTGCGCGTTAGTAATTCAATAGTAAACTGCGCGTAAATTATTTATTATTTATTACAAAGACTTTGTTTCAATAATTTAACTTAAAATAATTTGAACAGGTATGTATGTATGCAATATATACATATATATATGTATATATATAAATATATATATATATATATGTATATATATATATATATATATATATATATATATATATATATATATATGTATATGTATGTAAATATATATATATATATATATATGTGTGTGTGTGTGTGTGTGTGTGTACATATATATGTGTGTGTGTACGTATGAATGTGTATGTATGTATGCATCTATGTGTATGTATGTTTGCATGTATATATATATATGTATGCACATATGTATGCATGTATATGTATGTATGCATGTGTATATGTATGTATATATATATTATATGTTTGTATACATATATATGTGTGTGTGCGTGTTTGTACGTATATATGTATGTGTGTTCCTATGTATGTGTGTTCCTATGTATGTGTGTATGTATGTGTGTGTTGACAAAATATAATAGCACAAATCAGCCAATGAAAGGTTGTCCGGTTCGCTCGTTCTGTCTCTGAAGTTGATAAATCTCATAAATTTCCAGAGGTAGTGAGATATACTGACAACCGTCACCAATGAACCTTAAAAATCACAGTTTTACACGAATTTGTATAATTTACTTCAATATATAATCATTTCCTGTGAGCAACAAATAAATCACTAAATATCCTTACAACATCACAGCATTGTGGGATTATGCAGTGGAGGAGAGGGTCGTATGGTGTTGTGACCTATCACTTGCTTTGACATGGGCGTGTGAACTGTAATTTCCTTAGTGTGGTAAAAGCAAAAAATATGGTAAAAAAGAAGTGATTTTTTGGGGAGAAATGGGTGCATAGTTTTTAAAACGGAGGCACATTATAGAGCTAGCCTTAGGCTAAGTGAACGACGCCGGGTCTGGTTACACCGGTAAATCTAGTCGCCATATTAGATGTAAACTGAGCGAAAACAAAAGACACTTAAACGCTAGAAATTAGTTCTTAAAAGTATCAGTAAATGCTTTTTTTATTACACAATCTTGAAACGGATAATGTTTTTTATTTTCTATTTTTTTTTTTTTTTTTTTAGGTTTTATTGAACGCTAAAAAATGTCGTATTCTTCATCAAATTTCAGTGCAAAATCTAGTTAAATCGTAGCTGTTAAAATTCAATTCAACCTCAATAATGGAATTACTCAAGTTCGAAAAAGAAAGCAAAATTTAAGTACTGAACTAGAAAAGTCATCTGTAAAAATCTCATAAATTTCCGCAATATTAGGAAGTTATACCGCTAAATGAACCCTTCATGACAGTTGTAAATTGAGTAAAAATGGAACACACACACACATACACACACTTAAACACACACTTACATACACACACTTACACACACACACACATTTACACACACACATTTACACACACACACGCACACACACACATATATATATATATATATGTACATACACACATATGCGCACTAGTGCATACGCATATATATTCACACAAATATACACACACATGCACATGTACACAGACTGACATCTAATCGTCTACTTGTGCGTTCTTAATTTAATATTAAAAACTATTGCGGATTTTTGCATAATTTAAACAGAAACACGTTTCAAATTATAAATTTCAGTACAAAAATAGTTGAATAATCCTTGTTAAAATAGACTAAAATAATATATCAACGGAGAAGAGATTGGCTAGTTGATTTTCGTCGACGCCTAGAATTTCTCCAAGTACGTCGTCGCTCTTCCCCTCCACTAATCCCCTATAGAACGCCAAGGTGGAGTTTCCACCGATCACATTGCCCGATTGGTCGAGGGCTGTGAGCGCCTGAAGACATTCCAGTCTCCAAGCGCTCCCTTTCGGTCTTCGCTTGACCCAGGACTGCAGCTCCGTCAAGGAGACGAGCTGGGGAAAAACGCGTCTAGCAAACGGCGACCACACCTGATCACCGTCGAGTGTCTGCGCATCATCAGCCACGGCACGCCCAGCCCTCCACGTAGCGGGTGTTGACAGCAGATGGACCGCATGACCGTCGGAGCGCGTCCCTTCCACAAGAAGCGAAAGAGCAAACGCTCCAGCGCAGTCAGGCGAGGCTTAGGACAAGGTACGACGGTCAGACGGTAGTAGATGACGGACGCGATGTACGCGTTAGCCACCTCCGCTCGACCTTTCAGGGATAGCTTCCTCTCGGCCCATTTCTGGGTGAGAGAAGCCACCCTGCTCGTCACCTCGTCCCAGTTTTTGTCCGTCTGGAGGTCTGGACCGAACCAGACCCCTAGCAATTTAACCGGTCCGTCCGTCCAGCGCCCGACGACGCTGTTGGACGGCATGGACCTGCCTCTTCAGGTGCCGAGCTGCAGGCCCACTGACTTTTTCCTGGTTGATCATTGCTCCTGTCACCGCTTCGTATTCTCTTAGTGTAGTGCCGATCGCCTCGATGTGTTTGGCGTTCGACACCACTACGGTGACATCGTCCGCATATGCTGACACGGATCTTCCGCATCCTAGTTCGCGCGGGACCCCCCTCAACGTCTCCAGTTTGTGCAGTAATGGCTCGAGAGTCAATACGTAGAATAGGGACGAGAGGGGACATCCTTGGCGGACCGAGCGCATGATGTTGAACGGTTCCGAAAGGTGACCGTTCACTCTCACTACAGAGCAGATGTCGCTGTGCATGGCAGCGATCCAGCCTCTGAAGACGGGCCCAAAGCCAGCCACTCTCAGGACTGCCGCTAGGTAACGATGGTCGACCCTATCGAAGGCTTTCGACTGATCTAAATTGATCAAAGACCCACCCGTGCCAGGTTCCCTAGCTACCCTCTCTACGATGTATCGCATGAGGTGGAGGTTGTCGTGGATGGATCTGTCGGGAAAGGCGCATGTCTGTGCCTCTCCCACCAGACCACCAACGACAAGCGCCAACCTCTTTGCTAGCACCTTGGCCAAAATCTTGAACTCTGTGTTTAGCAGAGTTATGGGCCTAAAATTATCTATGTTATCCCCCTTGTTCGGATCCTTTCTCAGCAGCGCCACCGCTCCTCGGCTCACAGAGCTGGGAATTCTCCCGTTCTGTTGCCAGTTGCAGTAGACGTCCGCCAAGAGGCCTCCGAACAATTCTGGCATTTGTACGTAAAGTTCATAGGGCAAACCATCCAAACCAGGCGATTTACCCCTTGTGCAGCCAGTCATTGCCTCCCGTACTTCAGCGGTTGTTATCGGCTTTTCGCAACACTCCGCCTCAGTGGCCGAAAGCCGCGGCAGTCCGTCGAGGTAGACACTAAAGTCCATCCCTCGATCCGGCCCGCCACTGCCCCCGAACAGTTGAGCGAAGTGTCGCTGAAAAGCTTCACACATTAGCCCGGGATCGAGTAGCATGCGCCCGTCGTGGTCCACCAAAGACCGGATCGTGGCTTTGTTGCCACGACGCGCCTCCGCCACTCGGGCCCATTGAACGGCTTTCGTCCCCTCGTGTCTGAGAGCACGCACCCTAGCTCTGACAACGCAGCCTTTGTGCTTTGCATTTAAGAATTGGTCAAGGGCCAATTTCGCCGCAAGCACGTCAGTCGCGATGCCTTTGCTAAGCGCCTTGTCTAATTTTCTAACTAATTCTCCCTCTGCTTTATTTTTCTCTATTGCTAAAGCCTTACTAAACCTAATGGACTCTATTCTAATTGCTCTTTTCAGAGCAAACCACCACTTGTTGTTGACGATGGCCCCCGTCAATGCCCGCTTAACTAGTTCGCTAATCCGGTCTCTGTAGGCCTTGCGTGCTGGTAAGGACGCGTTTAGTTTCCAGTAGCCGGGTCCTCGTCTATGAAGCCTATCTAAGTCAAGCACACAGATCACGAATTTGTGGTCCGTGTAGCTGACTATCTTGAATTGTGGACAGCCTATGGCAAGATCCAAACCTCTCCGAAAAAGCACAGCAACTCCTCCCCCCGATCCCGGACGGCTGGGAGATGCGTACACATCGTAGCCGCCGAAGATCGGTGCGAAAGCCTGTGCTTCGGAGATTCTGGTCTCGCTGATGGCCACTACATCTATGTTTAGTGACCTGAGGTCGTTGAGCAGGTGGCTCTGCTTCCATGACGACCCCAAGCCACGCGCATTTATGCTGCCTATTCTGAGTGAGGTCATGTTGAAAAGGAGTGGAAAAGATGGGAAAGACCACTTACCTTTCTTCTCGTAGGGGAAGGACGGTTTTTCCATCCTTTTCAATGCTTGTGGCCTCCTCAGGAAGGATGTCCTTATAAATCCTCCTGGAGAGTGCTTGTCGGATATCTCCGATGTCTTTGGGGAATTTTTGTTTTAGTGTCATGTACGTTTTCTGTGTGATGCGAGTGATTTGTATGTGTGGAGGTGGTGTGAATTTTTGGGTCGTTGTGTAGTCTTTTTCTGTGATGCTGGTGTTGTGTTGGATGTAGTGTAATAATTGCTTGTTGTTCAAATTTAATGCTGTGTAGTGTGTATCGTTTTGGTTGTTTTGTTTTGTTTGCGTTTGTTGTGGGTTTGTTTCTGTTTCGCATTTTGGTGACTTTTGTGGTGTAGGTGATGGTGGTGTTGGGGTTAATGATGGTGATGGTGTTGGTGTTTGGGTTGATGGGGTTGGTGATGCTGGTGTGGATGGTGGCATATCTGTCCTAACTTTTTTGTTTCTTAATTTATTTGTTTCCCTCTGTATTTTGTTTTTGGAGGGGGAAGGAAGAGAATTTTTTCTTTTTTGGTTTCTTTTTTTTTTCTGGATACCGTTTCCCACTCCTCGTCGTCACAATCTGTCTCCAGTTGTGATAGGCCGGGGAGTGGAAAATCCTCCACAGGCGTTAGTTTTGGTTGTGGCGTGGTGGATGGTGTAGGCGCTGGTGCTAGTTCTGAAGCGTTGGGTGGTGGTGGTCTTGGTTTTGCTGGTGGTGGTGGTGGTGTTGGTTTTGCTACTGTTGCTGGGGTTGTTGCTGTTATAGTTGCTTCTGTTGTTGCTGCTACATCTGTTGCTGCCATCTCTGCTACTGGTGGTGTTGTTGTTTGTGTCACTGGGGTGGGTAGGAGAGGTGGCCTCAACCTTTTAGCCTGAGGGCAGAAAGCCCTTAGGTGGGTTCCTTCACCACAAACGACACACCTAGGCCTTCTGCCCTCGACAATTACGGTGAGGTGGCTGCCGTCAGTGAGGTCTATTACCTCTGGGATCTCCTCAATGCTTTTTTGGTCCGCTTGGATCAGGAGCTCCATCCCAGATCCGGACCAGTTCTCCTGCTTTTCTTTTGCTATTGCTATTATTTTTGTGTTGGCTTCGATGCCGGCGAGGACGGCCGCTATTAGCCAGGGAATTTCGATGGCCGGTTGAACGTGGGTCACCCTGATCTTTACGAGTCTCTGGCCACAATAGCTTGGGGCGAGTGTGAAGTCGTCACTTCTTAATGGGGCCATGGAGTGTTCTCTGGCCTCCTCTGGTGTTTCAAAGAACACGTCCACGGTTCCATACTTCTGCCCACGTCTGATGTGGGTTTTTCTTGCCCACACATGTCCCAAAGCTTTTTGGATTTGGGACTCGGATGCCCGTTCCACTCGGCGCGATTTTACATTTATTGTTCGATACGACACGGTGCATAGGCGCCGATGCTCCATTTTATTAGGTGGGGGGGTGAGGCTGACCCTGTACCCATCTTTCTTTACCATTTGTTTGGCATTTTCTAATTCCTCCTGAGTTACCGTATATGCTTCGCACTGTTTTGCTACTCTGGCAAAACTGAGGGTGGTTTTTTTAATGTCATTGTTGTTGTTGTTGCTATCGTTATTTTTGTTATTATTAATTTTAGTTTCAGTTGTGGTGGTGGTGACGTCAGTGAAAGTAGGTTTGGGAGAGTCTATTTTGGTTGAAAATATTTCGACATCACGAGTTGATTTATTTTTTCCTTTTGTTTCTGTTGTCGCGGTGGTGGTGGGGATGGTGGTTGTCGCGGTGGTGGTGGCGGTGGCGGCTTTAACACCTGCAGTCATTGGTAATGGCGGGAAATGTATGTCTGCCTGAGATAAATTTAAAATATTGCTAGTTCCTTAAATTATTTGTGTTGGAAGACGTATAATCATTTACAATGTGTTAATTTGTGAGGTGTTAATTTGTGAGAAAGGCTTTCAGCTGCTTGGTGCAGTGGTGAATTAGCCATTTTTTTTTCAAAGAATTTTTTTGATAATCATAAAAGTTTAAATTTTGGGCACAAGGCCCCAATCTTTTTGGGTGTCCTTTTCGGAAAACAATGTATGTGCGCTTATATATAGTTAACAATAAAAATTTTCCATAAATGGCAATTTTTAACAAACGGAAATAACAAACCTTTGCGGAGCTCACGATGATACGATTTACTATGTAGGTCACCAATAATAATAAATAATAATAATAATAATAATAATAATAATAATAATAATAATGATTTCTTTATTGGCCACAAGGGCTGACATCAAGAAAAACATTACAGACGGCACAGGACGGTACGATGTGGGTTTTGTGCGTGTAAATATTTTTATTATTTATATAAGAAAAGAAAAAAAAGGACATAGAAACATATATATATATATAAACAATAAAAATGAAAATTGAAACAATGAAAAATTCCCCAATAGGGGGGAAACCTCCGAGGTTTACTCGTGGCGAAAACCACACAAAAGACCACAGCCACCCTGACCACCAGGGCAAGCGCCCTCTCTCAATTTTTCCATTTCTCAAACTACAGACGTATATTCAGAGTGGTCCCGTTCACTCGGACCATTCTCGCTACATTCACCCACCTTTCAACAAACTTGCTAGAAGGCAGCACTTGCCTCTCCACCCTGATATTCCTCTTCAAGTGAAACTTGAAAAAGTTAATTAGGGATTCGCCGAAGAGGAAAGTGTTTGTCTTTAACCCTTTCAACCTTGTCCACCACACAATCTCTTTTGCCATGGCCACCAGGCAGATGAAAACCGCCTGCCCTTCCTCCTCGAAGGAAGACGGCGAGACCATATGCACAATGGATCAGTCCTACACGCGACAGCAACTGTTCGACATAGCTCCACAAGTCAGCAATGCTCGGGCACTGAACGAGTGCGTGCACGACGGTTTCGTTGCTCTGCGCGCATCTCGGACAGGCTCGGCTGACGGCACTTCCGTGCCTGTAGAGCTTATCTCGAACCGGCAGCGCTCCCCGGTAGCACTGCCAGGCCAGGCATTTTTTGGAAGTTATCCATAGGCCCTGGGCTGAAAGTTCCCCGGAAGAGAGCAAACAGCTGATCTTCTTCGACGCCTAGGATCTCTCCGAGAATGCCGTCGCTCTTCCCCTCCACTAGTCCTCTATAGAACGCCGAGGTGGATGTTACACCGATACTGGTACCCAGCTGGCAGAGGGCAGTGAGCGCCTGGAGACATTCCAGTCTCCAAGCGCTATCCCTCGGTCTTTTACTGACCCAGGACTGCAGCTCCGTCAAGGAGACGAGCTGTGGGAAAACGTGCCTGGCGAACGGCGACCACACCTGTTAACCATCAAGGAAGCACCAGAGATGTCGCAGCCTCAGCGCATGTTTGCGCATCATCAGCCATGGCATGCCCAGTCCTCCACGCAACGGGTGTTGACAGCAGATGGATCGTCTGACCATCGGAGCGCGTCCCTTCCACAAAAAGCGTAGGAGGAGGCGCTCCATTTTGGTGAGAGTTGGGCTGGAGCAAGGGACGATGGTGAGGCGGTAGCAGATGACGGATGCGATGTACGCATTCGCCACCTCCGCCCGGCCTTTCAGGGACAGCTTCCTCTCGGCCCATTTCTGGGTGAGGGAGGCCACCCTGCTCGTCACCTCGTTCCAGTTTTTCTCCATCTGGAGATCCGGTCCGAACCAGACCCCGAGCAATTTAACCGGTCCGTCCGTCCAACGCCCCACGACGCTGTCGGAAGGCATGGACTTGCCTCTCCAGGTGCCGAGCTGCAAGTCCACCGACTTTTCCTGGTTTATCTTTGCTCCTGTCACCGCTTCGTATTCCTTGAGAGCGGTGCCGAGCATCTGGACGTGTTTGGTGCTCGACACCACCACGGTGACGTCGTCAGCGTAAGCCGACTCGGATTTCCCGCATCCTAGTTCGCGTGGGACGCCCCTCATCGCCTCCAGTTTGTGCAGTAACGGCTCGAGAGCAAATACGTACAAGAGGGACCAGAGGGGACAACCCTGGCGGACTGAGCGCATGATGCTGAACGGCTGCGACAGGTGACCGTTCACTCTCACAACTGAGCAGATGTCGCTGTTCATTGCTGCGATCCAACCCCTGAAAACGGGCCCGAAACCGGCTGCCTCGAGGACCGCCGCCAGGTACCGATGGTCGACCCTATTGAATGCTTTGGATTGATCCAAGTTGATCAGGGCCCCACCCGTGCCAGGTTCCTTAACCACCCACTCCATGATGTATCGCATGAGGTGGAGGTTGTCGTGTATGGATTTGTCCGGAATGGCGCATGTCTGCGCCTCTCCCACCAGACCCTTGACGACAAGCGCCAACCTCGTTGCTAACACCTTGGCCAAAATCTTGAACTCTGCGTTTAGCAGGGTTATGGGCCTGAAATTATCGATAACATCCCTCTTGTTCGGGTCTTTTCTCAGCAGCGCCACTGCTCCCCGGCTCACAAAACTGGGAATGCTCCCGTTCTGCTGCCAGTTGCAGTAGACGTCTGCTAAGAGGTCACCGAACAAGTCTGGCATAAATGCATAAAGCTTGTAGGGCAGACCATCCAAAACTGGCGATTTACCCCTTGTGCAGTTAGCCATCGCTTCCCGTATTTCACCAGCTGTTATTGGCTTTTCGCAACACTGTGCTGCGGTCGTCGAGAGCCGAGGCAGTCCGTCGAGGTATGCACTGAAGTCCATGCTCCGATCCGGACCGCCGCCGCTCCCGAACAGTTCAGCAAAGTGCTGCTGAAAAGCTTCACACATCCGCTCGTGTTCGAGTATCACGCACCCGTTTTGGTCAGACAAAGACCGAATTGTGGCTTTGTTGCCACGTCGCGCCTTGCCATCCGGGCCCATTGGACGACTTTTGTCCCCTCGTGTTTTAGAGCACGCGCTCTAACTCTGACAACGCAGCCTTCGTGTTTTGCGTTGAAGAATTGGTCGAGTGGTAATCTCGCCGCAAGCACGTCGGTTGCGATGCCTTTCCTAATCGCCTCTTCTAGCTTTCTGACTAGCTCTCCCTCTACTCTATTTTCCTCTATCACTACTCCTTTGCTAAACCTAATCGACTCTACTTTAATTGCCCTTTTCAGAGCGAACCACCACCTGTTGTTGACGACCGCTCTCGTCTCTGTAAACTTTGCGCGCCGGGAAAGACGCGTTCCGCTTCCAGTAACCAGGCCCTTGTCTATGAAGTCTGTCTATGACGATCTCACAGATCACAAATTTGTGGTCTGTGTAGTCGACTATTTTAAATTCTGGACAACTTATACTAGCCTTATCTAGTTCTCTGCAGAATACCCTATCGAGATACGATCTGGATGACCCGATGCGGTTTGTCCATGTCCACATTGGCACATTCGGGTGATCCAGTCGATACCTGTCAGACAGTTAAAAACGTCTGAGCAGGTTGGTGAGGCTCTTGCACCCTCCTCCCCTATCCACTAGCCCCACACAATCCCAGCGTGCATCCAAGATACCGTTCCAGTCGCCCACTAACACTAAAGAGCGGGACGTTCCAAGAAAGGTCTCTAGACGTCTGAAGAAATCTGGCCGTCCTGCCCCTGTTGGGGCGTAGACGACTTACCTTCTGGTTCTAGGAAGATGGCCCGTATGGCGAGGTCCAAGCCTCTCCGAAAAAGGACGGCAACTCCTCCCCCCGATCCTGGACGGCTGGAAGATGCGTATACATCGTAGCCGCCGAAGATCGGTGCGAAGGCTTGTGCTTCGGAGATTCTGGTTTCACTGATGGCCACCACATCTATGTTTAGTGACCTGAATTCGTTGAGCAGGTGACCCTGCTTCCAAGATGACCCCAGGCCACGTGCATTTATACTGCCTATTCTGAGTACGGCCATGTTGGATGAGAAACGGGGCAAGTGAGAAAGGGTCACTTACCTTGATCGTGTGGTGAAGGGACAGTAGAACCGTCCCTTTCGCTGGTCATGGGTGTTTCCAAGAGGATGTCAGTGTATATCCTCTTGGTAACCGACCCTCCGAAGTCTCCAACTGCGTTGGGGAATTTTTGTTTTAAAGGTTTGTACTGTTTTATTGAGATTTCGATGATGCTTATGTTTGTCGGGAGAGTTCTTGGTATTGGTGGGGTGTAGTAGTTTTTTTCTGTGATGTCTGTGTGCTGCTTTATATATTGTATAAGTTCTTTTTTTTGCCATGTTTATGGCTGTGTACTTTTTGGGGGGAGGGGTGATTTTGTTGCTGTTTTCTTCTTGTTGCTGTTTGGTGTGTGTGTCTTGTTGTGTTTGCGTTGTTGGTGTTTTTGGTGATGCTGGTGGTGGTGTGGTTTTTGTTGTCAGTGGTGCTTGTGGTGGTGATGGTGGTGGTGTTGCTGCAAGTTTCCTTGCTGCCTTTACCCCTTCTTTGTATGCCTTCGCTTTTGGAGGGTGAATCTAAGGTTTTTTTTGTTTTTTTGTTTTTGTGGCAGACCGTTTGCCACTTCACTCCCGCCTCAAACTCCATGTCGGATTCTGTGGCGTCTGGGAGGGGTATGTACTCCACGGCTGTTGGTGGTGGTAGTGGAGCCCTCTTCGGCAATTTTGTTGCTGGTGTACTTCAAATGTAGCTATTGGTGTTGCCGCCACTGATGATTGTGCTTTAGTTGTCCGTGGCCTTGGTACGGGTGCTATGGACGTTGCCCTCCTACTCACCGTGGAAGGGGCTTCTGCGTTTGTTGCCTGCCCTGCTCTTGGTAGCAGCGGACCAGGTATTGGAAGGAGAGGGGCCTTCTTCTTCGCTGTCTTTTGCGGGCAAAAGGCCTTGAGGTGACCCTTCGACCCACAGAAATAACATTTGGGTCGTCTTCCTTCTACACTTATAGGGAGTTGGAGTCCTTCCTCGATGTCTATGATATCGGGGATAGCGTCGATACATTCCTGGTCAGTTTGTATAAGCATTTGCATGCCTATACCTGACCAGTTCTCTCTCCCTATTTTTTCTACTTGCAGCATGGTCGTCCTGTTCTCGATTCCAGCAAGGACAGACGCGGCCAGCCAAGGTATGGGCACGTCGGGTGGGACCTGGGTCACTTTGACCCTCACAATTTTCTGCCATATTATCTCCTCATAATAACCTCCTCTTCATGGACGATCTTCAGCTCTTCGGGAAGAGTGAGAAGGAGTTAGGTGTGCTTGTTGACACTGTCCGTATTTTCAGTAATGATATATGTATGCAATTTGGTATTAGTAAGTGTGGAGTCCTTGTGATGAAGAGGGGTAAATTGAGCAGAAGCAACGGAATCCAGGTACCAACAGGTGAGATGATAAAGGAAATTGACACTGAAGAAGGATACAAGTATTTGGGTGTTCTGGAAGCTGATGACATCAAGAACAAAAAAATTAAGGAATTGATAAGATCTGAATACATTCGGAGAGTAAGGAGCATATTAAAGTCGCATCTGAACAGTAGGAATGCCATAAGTGCAGTAAATTCCCGAGCTGTGTCTATTATTAGGTACAGTGCGGGAATTCTGAGATGGAATGTTGCTGAACAAAAAGAAATGGATAGGAAGACTAGGAAGCTATTGACTATCTACAACATGTTCCACAAGAGGAGTGATGTCGATAGACTCTACTTAACGAGATCTGAAGGTGGAAGAGGTCTTATCAGCATAGTGGACTGTGTTCAGATGGAGAAAAACAACCTACACAAATACGTGACCGATAGTAAGGAGCCAATGCTCAGAATTGTACTGAAGGAGAAGACAATGTCCAAGGAGGAAATAACAACAAGGAGAAAGAGCAGCCTTCATGAAAAATCCCTTCATAGTACCTTCTTTGAGAAAACGGAATTCAGAGATCCACAGACATGGAACTGGTTGAAAAGAGGAGACCTTAAAAAGGCTACACAAGGAATGCTAATGGCTGCGCAAGAGCAGGCCCTCAAAACGAAGTGGCTGAAACACCATATTTACAAGGAGGAGGCTAGCCCACTGTGCAGGATCTGTGGAGAGAGAGAGAGAGGAGACTGTGGCTCACATTGTATCTGAGTGTAAACACCTAGCCCAGACTCACTATAAAGGCTGGATACATGATGTGATGGGCAGGGTGATCCACTGGCACCTATGCAAAGTAAACAATTTACCACATTCTGAGAAGTGGTATAAGCATAAGCCAGAGTCGGTGATAGAAAACGATCAGGTGAAGGTGCTGTGGGATTTTAGTATACAGACGGACAAGAAACTGGAACACAATAGACCTGACCTGGTGGTTTTGGACAAGGAAAAAAGATCGTGCCTGGTTGTGGATGTGGTCTGCCCATTCGACACGAGAGTGCAAGAGAAGGAGAGGGAGAAAATTAACCGATACCAAGACTTAAAGTGGGAGGTAAAAAGGATTTGGAACTGCCATGATGTCAAAGTGATTGTCATAGGCGCACTAGGTACTATCTCAAAGAATTTCCAGGGATGGTTAAAGAAAATTGGCTCCGCCCCGCTTTTTGGAACACTTCAAAAGGCATGCTTGCTTGGAACAGCAAGAACCCTCCGATACGTCCTTAATATCTGAGGCTGCCGGTAGTGGCTTGATATTCATTTCAACAAACTTTCCAGTTAACTAACATCAATGACTGAGACTCAAAGAACAATAATAATAATAATAATAATAATAATAATACCAGGACCTAAAGTGGGAAGTGAAAAGGATCTGGAACTGCCATGAAGTCAAAGTGATCCCGATTGTCATAGGCGCACTGGGGACTATCTCCAAAAGTTTCCAGGGATGGTTAAAGAAAATCGGCCCCTTCACGCTTTTTGGAACGCTTCAAAAGGCATGCTTGCTTGGAACAGCAAGAACCCTCCGATACGTCCTGAATATCTGAGGCTGCAGGTAGTGGCTTGATATTCAATCCAACGGACTTTCCAGTTAACCAACATCAATGACTGAGATTCAAGGAATAACAACAATAATAATAATAATAATAATAATATAGAGAGGACTGGTCTAACTGTACTGGAGAGGACTGGTCTAACTGTACTGGAGAGGACTGGTCTAACCCATGCTGTACTGGAGAGGACTAGTCTAACTCATGCTGTACTGGAGAGGACTGGTCTAACCCATGCTGTACGAGAGAGGACTGGTCTAACTATACTAGAGAGGACTGGTCTAACCCATGCTGTACTAGAGGGGACTGGTCTAACCCATGCAGTACTGGAGAGGACTGGTCTAACCCCTGCTGTACTAGAAGGGACTGGTCTAATTTTTTTTTTTATATATAATTATAATCAATGTGCTGTATTAACTGGCTTACCAATGCACACTGTGAATTTATTTGCCCTAGGTGTCGGGAAGACACTCGGCATATATCTCAGAAGCAATAATTGTTTCTACATTTGGCACAAGGCCAGCAATTACCCAGTACGTTACTGGTACTTTATTTTATCGACCCCGTAAGGATGAAAGGCAAAGTTAACCTCGGCACTGAAACAATAATGAAAGAAAATTAAAAAAATAATAATATTTTGATTCTTATCGTGTTTTTATTTCCATGCAAGCAATGTGCAATGCTACCACAATAGATAGGCCCTATCTTGATACAGCTTTTTTGCTAATTAAGCTTAATTATTACAACTGTGTGGACTTATTATATAATTATAGGACTATTTTAGGCAGTAATTGAAACACTGTCATCTGATGATTGTTGATAAAAAAATAATCGATTTTGTTAATTACTGTTTTGCTATTAAAGCAATATAACTATTTTTTATGTATAATATTTAAACTCTTTCAAAATTGATCAATCCATTTTATATCTTGTGTGTGTGGGAGGCCAATACGTTTTCGTTATCAGTTATGAGATTCGGGATTTTACGCCATTTGTCGAGATGTTCCCTACCAAAGGAACCGAGGTTGGCAATCCTGAACCCAACATAAATGTGGTAGATCCTCCGTCAGTTTCGACGTTGAGCATTCGGCTATTCGATTAACCGAACGTCAAATTTATGAATTAATATGTAAAATGTTGCGTATTCCGCACGCACACACACACACACACACACACACACGTGTGTACCATTAACGTAATTACAAGGCCCATTCAGTGGGACACAATATATAACGAGACTGGACCTTTTAATTGCAAGTACAATCAATATTGTATCATAGTGTATGGAGTTGAGTATTCCATTGGCACGTGTACCTTTAAAGTCATTGTGGCACAAGGTGTGACTGTGAGGAAGATTGAACGCGACTGGCGTGCGTGTATGATAGTGTTCATCCCCTCCTTTATCAAGTGACAATGAACTAGTCTACGTTTGTGTATCTCACGTGGGATGATTCGCATGCTCTGTATTTACTGTAACTACTCTGTTTTGTAGAAAATAAACGACTTATGCAGTTGGACTCGGTTGAGCGTCTTGAATAGAGAGCCTAGGATCTAACAGTCTAATTGTCGACAGTAGACCCTTTAAAGGAGGGATAAAGCCAGATCCGTTAACTGCACTGACAATTCATCTGTGGAACTTACATTCTGTTTCAATCACAAGACTTGGGTCGACCTGGGGCTATGATAAATACATATGCAAAAGGTAAAAGGAAACAACAAAGCAAACAACACAGCACAATGAAGAAATATATTAGTTTAACACTTGATATAGTAGGAAACGTCTTTACGTTTCGGACACTAATCATTCATCAGAAGATAGAATGAAATATAAAAGATGCAAAAGAATGATAGAGAGTGACAAGTGAATGTAAAAATAAATATAAAGACCAAAATGTAGGAAAAGAGTCTTTCATCAGAAAATAGAATGAAAAAAAAAACATGAAATGTGAAGATAGAGAGTAAGAAGAGGAAGGAACAGAAAATAAAAAAATATATATATGTGTATTCAGTCAGTCTTTTACACTTTCCTAAGACGCCACGTAGTGGAACCGTACTCTAGAATTATTAAACACCCAACTATGCGTGCGCCCTGTCTATAAATGTATATAGCATTTGTATATGTATTCAAGGGTAGACGCAACGTAGCTGAAAGGGTCAGAAGTTCGCTTTGCAATCATTAGTTCACGAAGTCAATCCCACTTCGTGACATCTTAGGCAAGTGGCATTTACCATAGCCACGTGATGACCCATGCCTTTTGAGTGAAACTGGCTATGTGGAAACTCTTTGGAAGCCCGTCACGTTAAAGGTACACGTTTCTGTAGAGTGTTCAACACTTAGATTAAATTTACCAGCCATGTAGACTAAAGTCGAATTTATACATAGAATACAAAGAAACAGAACAAATACTGCAAGGCACCCCATCGGACACTCTAAAAACTCTACCAATCAACATGCCATTGACTGATATCTTATTTTATCGGCCGCAAAAGGGAAAAAGGGTAAGTTGAAGGCGGCTGGATTTGAACTCAGAACTCAGAGATCCGAAACAAATTTCGTTATTTATTTTAACTCATGATCTAACGAATCTGTTCTTGTTGTCTATAAATGTTCATTGTTCTCTATCTCTATATGAAACATCTCCTTTTCTCTTATAACAAGTTTCCGACAAAACCCGAAACTACGGGGTTGAGAACCAACCAGGCATACCTCGGCCTAATGTATGAGCTCTTATATATATATATATATATATATATATATATATATATATATATATAAAGAGATAGTGAAAGAGTGTGTTTGTGTGTTTGTATGTATAAACATATATGTATGTATATATATATATATATATATATATATATATATATATATATATATAATTGGTTAGAGAACTGGATTCGTAATCATAAGGTTGTCGGTTCGATTCCTGGACCGGACGATGCGTTATGTCCTTGAGCAAGACACTTTATTTCACGTTGCTCCTTCTACCTGGAGTTGCGACCGATAGATAGTATTAGCAATTGGAAAGACCAACAGAAACATTGTTTCCTCGGTCCGATTTGACGAAAGTCGATCGAAAAGGTATATATATATATATATAGGGATGTTCATCTGTGTGTGTATATGTATACATATATATATATACATACATATAAATAGCTATATGTACACGTACACACACATACACACACATTCACACGTTTGGTTCCCCCTTACTGATTATGCCATACAATCCATTGCTTCTTAAGACGCAAGAATGTTGAGATAAGTGCATTATGAAAGCTTTTGAACGACCACTTGTCTTGTTTAAATAGATAGATAGCATACCTAGTTAAACAAATGTATTATAAGAATAAAAATAAAATAAAAATATAGAGCTAACAAACGAAACATCTGTAAATATATACATATGCATTCACATGACTTCATAAAGGTATATATATATATATGTGCGCGCGCGCGTGTGTGTGTGTGTGTGTGTGTGTGTGTGTGTGTGTGTGTGTGTGCGTGTGTGTCTGTCTGTGTATGTATGTATATATATATATATGTGTGTGTCTGTGTATGCATCTATTTATGTATGTATATATGTGTGTATCTGTGTATGCATGTATTTATGTATGTATATATGTGTGTATATATATATATATATATGTGTATGTATGTGTATGTATATGTACATATAGGTATATACACGCATGCACACGCATTTATGTTTGCTTTGCTCTGTTTGTGGATGCATATATTCATATGTGTCTGTATGAGTATGTGGCGGGTGTGCCTGTGTGTGTGTATTTGTATTTCAATGGATTATATTATAAAATCCTTTTTTTTTTAATAAAGTGGGTAAACACATTTCTATCTTTCTCAATAGAATGTTAACTGCAAGCAGTTCCTTGTCGACCATATTGGCATCTTTTATCATTTCCCATCACTGCCACCCCTGTCTTTTCATCTCCCCTTCTTTCCGATCCCCACCACGCCTTTTCCATCACCTCTTTCCCATTACCGCCATCCCTTTCTTTTTATCACCCCTTTTTTCCTATCACCACCACACATTTCCTTTCATCACTACCCCTTTTCTCATCACTACCCCTTCCCAAGACCACCTTTCCCAACACTACCACCCCTTTTTTCATCTCCAACCCTCCTCTCCCATCACTACCACCCCTTTCCCATCACTATCACCCCTTTCTCATCACCACTACCCCTTTTAAATCACTACATCCTTTGCCCATCATCACCCCTCCTTTCCCATCACTACCATTCCTTTCTTATCATCCCCACCTCTTTCCTATCATCACCCCTCTTTTACTATCATCACCACCACCCCTTTTTATATCAACCCCACCACGTTTCTCACTTCCAGCTCTTCCTCCACCATCACACCTCTCCTATCATCCCCCTCTACTATCATCATCCCTCTCCTATCATCACACCACCCTCACCATCCGCTCCTCTCCTATCATCACACCACCGCCATCATCATCCCCCTCCTATTATCACCCCCTCTCCCATCACCATCCCTGTTTCGATCGTTCTCCCCCTTTTCCCACCACTACTATTTTCCTAACATCCAGTTGAACATACACACACACCATTAACTTTTATTAATATAACTGCACATTCATTCATCTACATATGCTAGTTGTATCTGATATTTACTCAAACGTAATTTTCTGTTCAAACATTCCGCCCGTATATTTGCCTACATCATGTCAATCTATGTTTACTGTTGCGGTATTTACATAGGAAGGCGCGTGGCTTAGTGGCTAGAAATAATAGGTTCGCAATGTTAAGGTCGTAAGTTCGATTCCCTATGGTACTTTCGTGTCCTCGCAAAAGACATGTTATTGCTGCTCCAATCCACTTAGCTAGAGAGAAAAAAAGGGTGATTTATTTGTACTTGCAATTCAAACTGGCCAGTCTTGTCACACACAGTTACATTGAATCTCCCTGAGAATTATATTAAGGAATACACCTGTATGTGAATGACTTCATAAAGGTATATGTACATATATATATATGTGTGTGTACGTGTGTGTGTACGTATCTATGTATATATATGTGTGTGTGTGTGTGTGTGTGTGTGTACGTATCTATGTATATATACACATATGTGTGTGTGTGTGTGTGTGTGTTAATTTCATGAGCAAGAGGTTCCATAGGTTCAATTGTTCAAACAACTGGAACAGTCGTCGTTGAAACAGACGGAAATCCATTTCTTTGTTCCATTCATCTCCATATGTTAGTTACATTTTATATTTACTCAAACGTAATTTTTCTGTTCAAACACTCCACCCGTACATTTGTCTAACTCATGTCAAAGTTTGCCGTTGAGCTATTTACAAAAAGGAAAGAAGGGGTGAGATGAGAACATAGATGATAGAAACGGTTGAAAGGGTTAAAATGTATGAAATGTATACAATTAAATACTGACAGAAATTCAGCGGTTATGCATGTAGCCTAGTGATTAGTGTACTGGACTAACAATCATAAAGTCGCAGGTTCGATTCCTGGAGAAAGTGGTGCGCAGTGTTCTAGACCAAGACTTTTCATTACATTCTGTTATTTCTTGTTGTTTTTTTTTCATAATGAAGCTGAGGGTCCCTATCATTAAATCACCCGAGAACCTTCCAATTAGATTTAACCTCGTAGGATGCTATCGAAGCTTGCATTGATTGTGGTTATAAAGTTCATTTTTTTTTTTTCACTGGACATACAGTGATATATCTAGAATCTTATCAACGCTACGCATTGAGGATTAACAGGGCAACTTTTACTATTGTTGAACATATTTTACTCTGTCACCTTATCTCTCCTATCCTCTATTTATGCGTGTCTGTATGTTAGGTGTATCTGTATGCATGGCCGATACTACTATTAAGACCAATTAGATAACATCAACGAGCCACATTGCTCAACCTTAAAGCATCACTGTATCATACAAATATATTCTAAAAACTGGAACACATACACACACACATCAGTATATACATATTATTAAATGTTACCTTCAACATTGCACAGTGTAGATGTTAACTACCGGTATTTTTCTTCTTACCATCAGGCTTCATCTCGGATCTTAAGATAATAAGATTTGCTTTCTACTCTTCTAGGTGCTATCCATCACTTTTCTGTTTATTCTGACAGAGCCAAGTAGGTATGCTTTTTGTACAGGCTCGATATCAAGATCAAATCCAATTTGTTGCAATTTTTTGTAAGATTGTCTGTTACACATCCCTGGGCTCCTATACTTATTAGTACCAATATTACCTTATTTACTTCACCCCTCCATACATTCAGAACTTCATATTTGAGATCATTGTAGTAGTTTTTCTTTTTCTTTGTCTTTTATTACCGTGTCAAAAGGTTATGCTACATCTATAATAAAACATTTCTTTTCTTTCTTGAGTATCAGAACTATGTCTGGTTTATTGTGATCAATCTTTGTTTCTGTGTGTATTGTAATAACCCACAGAATTTCGGCTTTATCATTTTCCAGCACTTTCATATCTTTTGTTACATGGAAAATGGTATGATCACTTTGTAATAAAAGAGATGAAATATATTATTATTATGATTGTTTTTTTTTGTTTTTTTACACGCAGAAATGCCCTTTTGTACCGTCCTGTATTGTCCTGTACTGTCCTTAATGTCTACTTTGTGTAAACCCTTGTGGTTAATAAAGAAAGCATTATTATTATTGTTATTATTATTATTATTATATATATGTTGTTATTATTATTAATTTATTACTTCAGTCATTGATTTTATTTAATCGAATATTTTTCCCAAAAGAACATCAAGCCGCTACCAGCAGCCTCAGATATTCAGGACGTATTGGAGGGTCCTTGTTGTTCCCTGTAGGCATGCCTTTTGAAGTGTTCCAAAAAAAGGGGGCTGGGCTAATGTTCTTTAATTAGCCTCGAAACCTCTTCGAGATAGTTCCTACTGCTCCTATGACGATGGGGACGACCATGATCTCACGACAATGCCAAATCCTTTTCAGTCCCACTTTAGATCCTGGTACCGGTTAATGTTCTCCTTTTGCAATTTTGTATCAAAGATGCATCTATAATCAAGCAAGATCTTTTTTCCTTGTCAAAGCCTGTGCAACCAGTAGCATTCCTGCTTTAACTTTTTAAGGCCCCCTTTCTTTAACCAGTCTCATGTCTGTGGATCTCTGTTATTGATTAAACTGTACATACACTCAGATACATGTATAAATATACAACATATGCAACAGTTCCCCCTACTTTCGCCAATTCATGTCACCAAGCGACAACAGTTACATTATTAAATACATCCTCTCTAAAAGATAAAATTAGGGACAACCAAACGCGAGCCATAATAACATTTTGAACTGCTTATCCTGAAGAACTATGCCTGTAAATAATATTCTTTCTTTCCCATTACCTTATCATGTTCCACATCACCCCCTTTTTTTTCTTTTTTCTTTTTTCTTTTTTCTTTTTTCTTTTTTCTTTTTTCTTTTTTCTTTTTTCTTTTTTCTTTTTTCTTTTTTCTTTTTTCTTTTTTCTTTTTTCTTTTTTCTTTTTTCTTTTTTCTTTTTTCTTTTTTCTTTTTTCTTTTTACTTCAAAAACCTTGTTTGTAAATAATATTATTCTTTCTTTCCCATTTCCTTAACATATTCAACATCACATTATTTTCTTTCCAACATTTTATACCAATACAAATTCCTCCTTTGATAATGCATAAAATGCTGAAGCCGGTAATAGACAATTATTAAATATATAAATAAATAAATAAATAAATAAATGCCATTGTTAATTAATAAATAAATTAACTAATACCTTAACACTTCACACAAAGTAAAATATTTTGTTTTAAACATTTTCTAACCCAGAAAAAAGAGAAAAAAATAAAAGGAAAAAAATATATTTTTCTTCCTAATAATCGTCTTTTTCTCCCTATTTTCATATATATATATATATATATATATATATATATATATATATATATATATATATATATATATATATATATATGAATTAACTGTGGAGATATAAAAGATACAGAAGCGAAAACCAACCAAACAGTGAGTGTGTTCTGTTATTATTTCTGGCAATATTATTACAACAATATGATCCTCCCCAAGTATAACTATATATATATATGGTGGCTGCCAACTCGTTTTCGAGTACGGCCACTACTTTATATCTATGTAAGAGAACCCCTACCGATACGCTGAACGAGTGTGACATTTTAGTCGAGCCAGCGACTTGAAAGCTCTGGTACAAACACTACACTTGCGACAATTATTGACACATAGTGCTGGGCCCATGGTACCATGAGACGAGAAGTGCAGAGAGATCTCCAGATATAAAGCAATGCCTGTGCCGTGAAGCTTTTATAGTGAGCAAAGGCACTGCACATATATATATACGGGATAACAAATTATTGTTATAGGTAGTCCACTTAGATCTAGTCCAGTTAGGGTACTCCGAGTAGTGGATTGTATAGCAAACCCGTGTAACTCTTCTTTCTTGATTTATATATATATATATATATGTATATATATATATATATATATATATATATATATATATATATATATATATATATATATATATATATATATATATATATATTATTATTATTATTATTATTATTTCCGGCAATATTAATACAACAATATGATCCACTCCAAGTATAACTATATATATATATATATATAAAGTTATACTTGGAGAGGATCATATTGTTGTATTAATATTGCCGGAAATAATAACAGAACACACTCACTGTTTGGTTGGTTTTTGCTTCTGTATCTTTTATATCTCCACAGCTAATTCATTCGGTCCTTTAACTGACCAACGGTCAAAAAACAGATATATTATAGATATAAACACATATATATAGTCTAACAAAGTTCTTTCGTTGCACATCTGCAACATCATCAGTGGTATATAAAATATAAAATATTATATAAAATATAAAAGATACAGAAGCGAAAACCAACCAAACAGTGAGTGTGTTCTGTTATTATTTCTGGCAATATTATTACAACAATGTGACCCTCCCCAAGTATAACAATATTTGTTTCGACACACGATTTCATATCAAAACCCTCGCAAAACAAATATATATATATATATATATATATATATATATATATGAAGTGGAGTGCAGGTATTATAAGGATTATTTCTGCCTAACGGTTAAGCTTTTATCATTTCGATAACAAATGATGATAAATATGTGTGTGTGTGTGCATCTCTCTCTCTCTCTCTCTCTCTCTCTCTCTCTCTCTCTCTCTCTCTCTCTCTCTCTCTCTCTCTCTCTATCTATCTCTATCTCTCCCTCTCTCTCTCTCTCTCCCTCACTCTCTCTTTCTCTTTCTCTCTCTACCACTCTCTTTCCCGCTCTCTCCCTCTCTCTGTTTGTCTGTCTGTATGTGTTTATGTTTCTATGTGTGCGTGAGATGGTTTTTAGTTTTCTTCTACTAAATTCCAATTACAAGATAAAAGTTGATCCGACGCATAAATATGGTGCCGTACAGAATTCTATATTTCACGTTGTTCCTTCTACCAGGAATTGCAACTGGCCGATATTATCAGCAATTGAAAGACCAATGAATACTATGTTTCCTTGGTCCCATCTTACGATCGACTTCTTTTCTTTTCAAGGTATGTATGTCTGTCTTTGTGAGTGTGTGTGTCTTTGTGTGTGTGTGTGTGTGTTTTAAAGAATGTCCATTCTTTTGTCTATATCTATCGATTTCAATGGCCGATTTCTAATGCTGTTTCATTAAGCTCTTATCTATGGTTGTTATCGTTTCATTTGCAAATTGTTTTTTGTTGTTATTGTTTTGTTTCGTTTTTTATTATTGTTCATTGGGCGGCTTCTGCAGATGATTATCTGTTTATCATTTCTCATATTGAGTTTCCCGAAAGCTGGTTTATTTGGAAATTATTTATTGTTTACAATTTTTCTAATTCAGTTAGCGTTCTATCTCTGCTTGTCGGATGCGTAATCACATCCTGTCTTGGTAGTTGTTTATTTGTTTATCTATTATTCTTTGACCGGTTCGGTAGTTATCCTGCATCTGTCTCTCGATTAAGTCATTCATATCCTGTTTTGCTAAGATTGTTATTCTGTCTATTTTATAAATTGACGCTTGATATAGGAATTCACTACATATGTTTTTCACATAAGCTAAATCCCCTCTAAGTAACTAGGCTCGCTTTCACATGTTTCCGCCCATAGAATATGGACATGCTTGAACACCGCTATTAAACATATATATATATATGGAGAGAGGGGGGCGGAGAGAGAGAGAGAGAGAGAGAGAGAGAGAGAGAGAGAGAGAGAGAGAGAGAGAGAGAGAGAGAGAGAGAGAGAGAGAGAGAGTGAAAGAGAGTATTAATTTATGTAATGATTATTAATCATTTCGACGAGTACAAACGACAATTTTAAACAATTTTCAATCTTATTGAGCCGCATCAGTGAACCTTTATTTTAATACATAGGTATACGTGTATGCAACACACACACGCCCTAACACACACACACACACACATATATATATATATAGTTTTAATATAGATGAGATTCTGCAGCACTAGAACTGTTTCATTCTTGAGAAATCATCAGAAATCTGAGTCAGATTCTTGAGAAATCATCAGAATCTGAGTCAGATTCCTGATGATTTCTCAAGAATGAAACAGTTCTAGTCCTGTAGAATCTCATCTATATTAAAACTTTTATACTCTGCTATGTATTGAGTACCTTACTTACTGTGGTTACCTCCGATTCAACCCGGAATAACTTACCTATATATATATATATATATATATATATATATATATATATATATATGCAAAGACAAACAGAAATAACAAAGCAAACGACACATTAAAATTAAGAAATATAATGATTTCTAGTATAGGCACAAGGCCAGTAATTTAAGAGGAGGGGAAAGTCGATTAGATCGACCCCAATGCATTACTGGTATTTTATTTTATCGACCCCGTAAGGATGAAAGGCAAAATTAACCTCGACGGGATTTGAACTCAGAACGTAAAGAGACGTAACTATGCCGCGAAGCAAGGTGTCGGATGCTCTACCGATTCTGCTAATTAGTTTTACGCGATATATATATATTTCCTAGTATATCAATATATATATATATATATATATATATATATATATATATATATATATATATATATATATATATATATATATATATATATATATATATGGGGGGGGCATCGTCAGGTGTGGATTGCATAATTAGTTCATCAAGAAAAGGAATTACTGCAAACACAAAGAGAGAATACACTTGATTCAGAGATGGCTCGCGAAAATCGATGTTATTGTTGAGGTGAACCATCTCTGAATCCGAACCTGACGATGTTGCCAAGTTCTTGCGTCATGATCGGATGATGTAACTTGGCCAATGAAATATGTATAGTGTTTTTTTGCAGCATTAAAATTTAATAGGATATTTCCAGTCCGACCTCTTGTTTCAAATAAATATTTAACTCTGTTACTGCACCAACTACAGCATTCAACATCTACGATTGATGCGTTGCATAACGTGCTTTCCTGACTCTTACATCATGGTTTATTAACCGGAATGTATATATATATATACATGTATGTATGGTTATATATATATATATATATATATATATATATATATATATATATATATATATATATATATATATATATATATATATATATATTTACATAACCATACATATATACGAATAAATCAGCGTGATACAATGTGACAAAGTTGTACTTTGGAATTACTGGTAGAATACACCCGACAGGCTTCCTCACAGTTTCTGCCTACCCAATTACATTCACAAAGCTGGGATTGATTCGAGACTATGGTAAAAACATTTGACCAAGAGGTCACGATTACTAAACTCATGATTACCAAGCGGTTTTCTTAACTACACAACCATAACTGCGTCCACTCTTGGAACAATTCACTATGCAGTGAAATTTCCCCACCAATGAAATATAAACACTTCAAACATCGTCTTGTTAAACAAGCTTGTTTTATTGTTCTCCCCTTATCCTATTCAGTTAACCACTAAACTACAAACTTTCAAAATATAAGTGTGTGCAAACTTTTGTGTGGTCAGTCTCACCATGAACAGCGTATTGAATCATTGATTTGAATCGCTGAATCCTCCTTTGAACTCAAACGTCAGTCTCGCGCCATGGAGAGCGTAGTAAACTGTTGATTTGATCCGCTGAATTCCTCTTTGAGCTCAAAAGTCACTCTCACTTACGACAGCGCAATGGACCATTGATTTGATCCTTTAAATTCTTCTTTAAGATCAAACCTCACTCATATCTACGACACCGCAGTTTGAACTCAAACTACAGTCTGACAGAACACAGTGAAGGAAACGATTGATTTCTGAATCAATTCCTCATTAAGCCCATAGGTTCAAGGAAGCTATTGTTCGTAGATGCGTGTAATAATGTTTAAAACGCCCCGATCAGACAGAAAGTAAAAAGAGAATGTCGCGAAGCGTGTTAAATGAAATGGATAATTCCAGCAAGTACCAAATTCTCTGAGCAGAACATTTACGAACTGAAGTGCAAAAGAAATGAAAGATCAAGTAGACTGGCATAGTCTTGGAAGCAAGCCACTTGGCAGTGTAAACTAGCCAAAAGCTTATCTTTTTCTTTACAACGCCACTTACAAGTTCTTCATGACAAATAATAAACTATTATATTGACCGATACATAAGAGATTAGTACAGAGATAAATAAGACAACGCATGGATATGTCATCGTAACAGAACGATATAACCCAGCGTAGCAGAAAACCTAATTGAAACCAATTTCACACATACAATTGTACATTCATACACACACATACACACACACACACACACACACACACACACATATATATATATATATATTCGAACCAGCGCAAAGGGTTATAATAATTGTTTCTACTTTTGGCACAAGGCCAGCAATTACCCAGTGCATTACTGGTACTTTATTTTATCGATCCCGTAAGAATGAAAGGCAAAATTAACCTCGGCGGGATTTGAACTCAGATTGGAAAGGGCCGTAACTCTATGCATCAAAGCATGGCGTCCGACCCTCTACCGATACTGCCAACAGTCGATCAGTAGATATAATAGTAGAAAAAAATAGGTAAACACCCTGGAAGTGAGTAAAAAGGATACACAGGCAACTTTGTCCACTTTTTTCGTCTTCAGGAGCACTTTACGCGGTTATCTGTATTATTATTTATAGTGATCGGCTAATATTATTATGATCATTTGCGTTAGGACGATTATATTTCATATTCATAACAATGCTCCTTAAGTCAACCAGTTGTTTATATATATATATATATATATATATATATATACTATATATATATATATATATATATATATATACTATATATACTATATATATATTTATATATATATATATATATATATATATATATATATATATATATATATATATATATATATATATATATATATATATAGTTATGTAATAAACAACATAAGATAATTATTTCATTTACCAGTGGTTTCTTGAAAGCAACCAAAATTGCTTTCATTCATCAGAATGAAAAAATCCTGGTTTGGTTGCTTTCAAGAAACCACAGGTAAATGAAATAATTATCTTATGTTGTTTATTACATAACTAATAAGCTATGTAACCTACATAGAGCACTCTTTTTTCCTGGACCTTTCCGACGGAATCACTTCATTCACACACACACACACACACATATATCTATATATATATATATATATATATATATATATATATATATATATATATATTGGCTATATTTGGGGGATGGTCATGTTCTCAGTATTTCCAATAAAAAATAAACACAACATAGGATTTTCACTCTATCACTTTATTTTTATTTCTAGTTATTGGTTCTTTCGTCACACATTCTGTGACCTCCTCCATGACAATTTGTTCTTTTCTGTACCTCCTCTTCTTTCTAGTCTTAATCAGTTACTTTATCTTATATATATATATATATATATATATATTAAAATAACAGATTAAAGCTTAAGCAAAGAATCGCTGCTTTTACCCTTAACGGGATCTTCTGAAATAGTCTTCGAATTTATTATTATTACTATATATATATATATATATATATATATATATATATATATATATATATATATATATATCAACAAATATGACACCTCAACAAATACCAGGAGTAGAAAGCATAGCCGTTCCACAGAGATCGGAACGAAAATAGAGCTAAGCTGAATAGTAAAAACATACTTTTGGATCTCTCTGCCAGTTAGTCGGTGTAATCTTACTTGTGCAGTGAAAACACACCTTTAGTCGTCAGTAGTCTGGTAATCAGTGTTGCCTTACCTGTGAGGATAAAATACATGACTGGCCCTCAGCCGTCTGTTAGTCAGTGTCACCTTACCTGAGCAGTGAAAAAACATCTTTAGCCCTATGCAGTCAACAGTCAGTTAGTCAGTTAGTCAGAGTCACCTTTGCTGAGCAGTGAAAAACACACCTCTGAACCTCAGCAGTCAGTTAGTCAGAGTCACCTTTGCTGAGCAGTGAAAAACACACCTCTGAACCTCAGCAGTCAGTTAGTCAGAGTCACCTTTGCTGAGCAGTGAAAAACACACCTCTGAACCTCAGCAGTCAGTTAGTCAGTGTCACCTTAGCTGAGCAGTGAATAACACACCTCTGAACCTCAGCAGTCAGTTAGTCAGTGTCACCTTAGCTGAGCAGTGAAAAACACACCTCTGAACCTCAGCAGTCAGTTAGTCAGTGTCACCTTAGCTGAGCAGTGAAAAACACACCTCTGAACCTCAGCAGTCAGTTAGTCAGTGTCACCTTAGCTGAGCAGTGAAAACACCTCTGAACCTCAGCAGTCCGTTAGTCAGTGTCACCTTAGCTGAGCAGTGAAAAACACACCACTGAACCTCAGCAGTCAGTTAGTCAGTGTCACCTTAGCTGAGCAGTGAAAAACACACCTCTGAACCTCAACAGTCATTTAGTCAGTGTCACCTTAGCTGAGCAGTGAAAAACACACCTCTGAACCTCAGCAGTCAGTTAGTCAGTGTCACCTTAGCTGAGCAGTGAAAACACCGCTGAACCTCAGCAGTCAGTTAGTCAGTGTCACCTTAGCTGAGCAGTGAAAAACACACCTCTGAACCTCAGCAGTCAGTTAGTCAGAGTCACCTTTGCTGAGCAGTGAAAAACACACCTCTGAACCTCAGCAGTCAGTTAGTCAGTGTCACCTTAGCTGAGCAGTGAAAAACACACCTCTGAACCTCAGCAGTCTGTTAGTCAGTGTCACCTTAGCTGAGCAGTGAATAACACACCTCTGAACGTCAGCAGTCAGTTAGTCAATGTCACCTTAGCTGAGCAATGAAAAACACACCTCTGAACCTCAGCAGTCAGTTAGTCAGAGTCACCTTAGCAGAGCAGTGAATAACACACCTCTGAACCTCAGCAGTCAGTTAGTCAGTGTCACCTTAGCTGAGCAGTGAAAACACACCTCTGAACCTCAGCAGTCAGTTAGTCAGTGTCACCTTAGCTGAGCAGTGAATAACACACCTCTGAACCTCAGCAGTCAGTTAGTCAGTGTCACCTTAGCTGAGCAGTGAAAAACACACCTCTGAACCTCAGCAGTCAGTTAGTCAGTGTCACCTTAGCTGAGCAGTGAAAAACACACCTCTGAACCTCAGCAGTCAGTTAGTCAGTGTCACCTTAGCTGAGCAATGAAAAACACACCTCTGAACCTCAGCAGTCAGTTAGTCAGTGTCACCTTAGCTGAGCAGTGAAAACCACACCTCTGAACCTCAGCAGTCAGTCAGTGTCACCTTAGCTGAGCAATGAAAACCACACGCCTGGACCTCAGCAGTCAGCAGTTTGTTAGTCAATGTCATCCAGATACCCAGTCTGTTTCTCCTTGTCTGTTGATGCCATGAGCAGGATGCTCAGTTGTTCGAACGCCTGGGACACTCGTCGTCGTAACCGACGGAGTTCTGACAATAGCAACAACACAACACCAACAGCAACAGCAACAATATCAAAAGAATTCAAGGCATATGCAACAGCAACTAAATAACAAACGCAAATGCAGCATATAAAACGCACAAGCGATGGAGAGGGGAGAGGGAACATGGAAAGTCATTGAAGATGTGTAATGTAGATCAAATGTACGATATTGAATATAGAAATGACAGGAGGGGGTGTGATGTTGATATTGTTGTTGTTATTGTTGTTGTTATTGATGTTGGTTTTGTCAGAACTTATAAGGTTACGAGTGAATCAACGCTCACATCGGTGAAGCGTGAAATATAACGTTTTGTGACAAGATCTATGTCGAGTATGACATTTCCCTATGACTGATATGTCGAGTATGACATTTTTCTATGACTGATATATAATCCGAAGAAGCCCTTTAACAAGAAAGAAATGTCTGATATCTCCTGATAGACGGTTTTAATCTATATACACTTATAGAATTTAATCATTTCTTTATTAAATGTCATGAAGAGACCACAATTATTTGTTTTGCTTTTTTCTATTGTTATTGCAGTGGTTGTTATTGTTGTTGCTGAGTTGCCGCTACTGCTGTTGTTGTTTTTTGCTGCTGCCCTTACTTTTGTTGCGTTTTTCTGTTGCTGTTATTGATATGGTTGTTGTTGTTGATGTTGTTGCTTTCATTTTTGTTGTTGTTGTTGTTGCTGCTGCTGCTTTTGTTGTTGTTTTTGTTGTTGTTGTTGCTTTTGTTGTTTTTTGCAGCTGCTGTTGATTTTGTTGATTTTGATGCTGTTGCTGCTGCTATTTCTGTTATATTTGCTGTTGTTGTTGCTGTTCCTTCACTGTGGTAACTAATATAGACATCCCTCTCTCCCCCTCCTAATATGTTTACGGATCAACCAACCAAAATCCGGTATATAATCCATTTTAGCAAAAGTAAAACAAAATCCATAAAAATCCATAAAAATAATAAAAAAAATATTAAAAGCCTTAGCTGATATTTAAGCGAACATCAAATAGCAAATCATTTTTTTCTCACTTACGAGAGACGAGTGAAAAGTTTATAGGCTGACCATAATACTCTCATGGAATGACCAAATGAGGTTTATTTTTCAACATAGTCCCTGGAAAGAAGCAATGCAGTTATTAATAAGAAGAATTGAAATTAATGCATGCACGATTCCACAGCTCTAGCATCACTCCTTCATAGGCTGACCAAGATGCTCTCATGAAATGACCAAATAAGGTTTATTTTTCAACATAGTCCCTGGAAAGAAGCAATACAGTTATTAATAAGAAGAATTGAAATTAATGCATGCACGATTCCACAGCTCTAGCATCACACCTTCATAGTCAGCCTATAAACCTTTCAGCCCACCCTCTTATAGACTACAAACTAGATATTCAAGTGTATTTGTTTGTTTATGAACTTCCGCCAGTTTCGACGAGGAGTATTGTGTTCCAGAACAGCCTGCTCAATTAATTAACGTGCAGGTGGCTTAGCATTCCACAAATACGTGCACCCTTAACGTTGTTGTTTTTTAGGGATGGGGGAGATTCAACGTTAGCACAGTGTATGACAAAGGTTGGTACTTTGAATTACTGGCACAACTCGTATTTGTTAGCTGTTGCTCTGAGAT
>OZ024741.1:329465548-329475548 GCA_964016885.1 Eledone cirrhosa
AATGAATGAGTGAAGTAAATTTTAACCTGTTGAGTTGTACTTCAGTATTACAATTATCATATATATATATATATATATATATATATATAGAAAGATTTGAATGGATACAGTTTAGTTGAAAGGAATTTATTGACACGTGTTTCTATAACAGTTACATAACCTAAAACAGCTATCTACAAACTTTTAGTTATGCAGACATTCAATATTTCAATGTTATTATTTACTGTCATTTCATCAGAATAATATTACTGAGGACCTATTTAGTTTTTATAGAGAATATTAGGAGGGAGGGGTGAAGTTGTTAGAAGAATAGTTGAAGGAGTGGTTTTTCGATAGCAGTGAGAATTCTTGGTGGCAGTGAGTAATTAGATTCCCATCTGTTGTTTTGACATTTTTTATAGAATATATTATTGGTTATTTTTCTAAATCTATAGAAGGATTAGAGATAGTAAAGATATGCGTGGTTGGTTTTGTGTTTGCACTTAATTAACATTCAGACTTAAATTTTTTCTTTCAAGTGTACGTATCCTTTCACCCACGCATTCACACACAAAATATATTTGCACACCTCTACAAAATACATATACTCACAATTCACATATTCATACTTACATATATATACACATGCATACACATATATATACACACATGTATTCATATACATACATACGCGCTCATGTGTATACATTTTCATACTCAACTTATCTTTATATACACACGTATAGACACACTCATATATACATACATACTCTAGTCCATGTGTACACACATACACATACTTACACATCCATATACACATATATACATACATATATATATATATATATATACATATACATATATATATATATATATATATATATATATATATATATATATATATATATACATACATATATACATACACATACATATACATACATATACATACATATATATATATAAGCACTTTAATACATGAATACACTTACATCTAACTATACACATCAAACATATATATATATTTACTTATTTATATACATTTTCACATATATATACATACTTATGGACGTTTTTAGACACATTCATTATCGCATATTTGTACCTATTCTCATCAGCATATCTTTTCATTATTAGTATGGTAATTTAAGGTTATTAATATATGTTGAGAAGAGATTGTTTTTATATTTTTCTAACTAGATTAAGGTTTATATAGTTGGGGGATGTCCCTCTTTTATGTAATATTCGGCTTGTAGTGGGAAAAAAAGGGTTTTAGTTCTGTGACGGCAGAATAATGTTCGTTCAATTCTGTTATTCAGCAGTTTCTTCTTGTGTGTGATTATGTAATAAATCTCAAGATTACACAATTTATATATATAAATTCAGCGAGAATCGCATTTCGGCGTGTAGAAAAAGCGAAACGTAACGCAAATTCCGAGTAATGCTGGCAAGCGCTCCATGAGCTAAAAGACCAGAGCAATAAAATAGGTTATAAAAGCCATACAAACTGAGAAGGCGGTCAAGAAGCCATTAACCACCTAAACCAAAAAAAAAGTCAAGCTAAACAGGTCAGACAAAATAAATGACATAATCATATACATATATATATATACATATACATATATAACAAACCTGGGCCTTTGGAATTGATGGTAAAATCTTATATATATATATATATATATAAGATCAATTTTGCCTTTCATCTTTTCGAGGTCGATAAAAAAGGTACCAGTCAAGTAATTGGGTCGATTCTTCTCTCTCTCTCTCTCTCTCTCTCTCTCTTTTTTTTTCTCTCTCTCTCTCTCTCTCTCTCTTTTCTCTTTCTCTCTCTCTCATTTCCATTCTCTCACTATCCTTCTCTGGAAGAAAATTGGTGAATTCAGAACTAAAGAAGAGATGGGCTCCGTCAGGATTAAACTAATCTCCTAGAAACGCCGTATGCTATTACGGCACCCCTACGACTCCCTGAGGTGTAACGAGACCCTACATATATATGTGTGTGTGTGTGTGTGTGTGTGTGTGTGTGTGTGTGTGTGTGTGTGTGTGTGTGTGTGTGTGCAGAGGTATATTAGTTCAACGTTTGATATCGTAGGAAAAGAGTCTTAAAGTTTCGGACACCAGTCCTTATCAGAAGATAGAATGAGAAATAATAGATGAAATGGAAAGATAGATAATAGGAGAAGAGGGAACAGAAAAGAGATTTTTGAAAAAAAATCAGTGTTTATTCGGTTAGCCATTTTGGAGATATACTAGCACGTGTTTTCCACACTCGTCGAAGTGAACGCCGGGATGATAATCTTAGAAAAGCTTTACTGTCTTGTTCATTTTCTTTTGGCGTTTTCTTTTGCTTGTTTTTTATTTAAGAATCTAAAAGCAATAGTTTGAATCATGATACTCGATACTCTATCGTCTATCGATTAGTCCGGCTTTCAAATATTGAAACCGGAGTCCGTTCTCAATGATACGGTCGTGCAAGCTGTTAACGGTAGTGGTAGTTTAAAGAGAGGAGGAGGGAGTCGGTTTACTAAAGCAGCCAGCCAACACAGTTAAGTGTACAGATGTTAAGTGGAAGAGAAAGTGTGTGTGTGTGTGTTCGTGTGTATGGAAATGTGTGAGTGTGTGAATAATGTGTGCGTGCAGAAAATTATGAAGGGGGGGGGGGCAGGGGGTATGCGCGTATCTATGTGTGTGTTTTTTGTGTTTGTGGGAGGATAAATGAGTGTTTGTGTATGTGCTCTCATGTGTGTGATTGGGAGAGAATGTGTGTGTTGAAGGAGGGTATAAATGTGCGTTTATATGTATGCGTGTGCTTGGGAGAGAGTGTGAGTGATTTTATGTGTACATGTGTGTGCGTGTTTGCATGCGTGTGTGTGTGTGTGTGTGTGTGTGTGTGTGGAAATCGGTCGGAAACCAATTTATTATTGTTGTTGTTATTGTTTTTGTTGTTATTGTTGATTATGAGGTTGGTTGTGGTGGTGGTGGTGGAAACGTTGGTGGTATTTGATGATGGTGGTAGTTGTGGTGGGGTGGCTAATGATTTGGTGATGGCGGTGGCGGTGGTTGTAAGTTGTAATATTAGTGGCGGTAATGGTTTTGGTAATGAATGTTGCTGGTTGTTAGAGGGAGAGGGGGGTGGAGACAATGCTAATATCTATGATTTCAGAGAAGCGAATTCTTCGACTATATACTGGGTTATATCATAACCTAATTCTTGGTACTTTTTACGTGTGGAAACATCAGTAGAGTCAGGAATTGTATTTTATTTGTAAAGTTTGATAATGATTTCAAATTTCGACACACGTCAAGCAATTGGGAGGGTGGTGGTCGGTTAAAATGTTCCCTAGTACATAACTGGTACTTTATTTTATCAGCCGCAGATGGATGAAAAGTTAAGTTGACCTTGGTGGGATTTGAACTCGGAATGTAACAAACCAGAACAAATGCCGCTAATCAAATGTATGACATTTTATCATCGCATTCACAATCGTAAGGTTGTGAGCTCGATTCCCGGAGCGGGTGCAAAACACTTTATTTCACATTGCTTCAGTTCACTAAGCCTTGGAAATGAGTTGCGATGTGTCTGGTGCCAAGTTATTGGCCTTAGCCTTTTTCTTGGACCAAATTGGTGGCGTGGTGAGTGGAGACTGGTATGTACGATCAACTGTTGGTCTTCCATAAAACACCATGCCCAGACTTGTACCTCAATGGTGAAACTTTCTAGGTTCTTTACCCCAGGATATGTTTATGTATAGCGAGACTTAAATATATCGTATTTGACTTCATATAAACCTCTCTATTACTATCAAGTACGAATATTAAACCGTTTAGTACCAAAACACCTGAAACTGATACTGTGTTATGCAATATTGAATTGTTTATTTTAAAGTACCTATACTTATCTAAAAAAAAAAAACCTTCCATCGTGATTTTATGTAAGAACATTTGTTAAATTATCTTCCAAACACTAGCATGATAATGGTTTCTGATTTAAGCACAAGGCCAACAATTTTCGGGTTGGGGAAAGTCGACCCCAGTGTGTTACTGGTACTTTATTTTATCTACCCAGTAAGGATGAAAAGCAAAGCTAACCTCGGCGGGATTTGAACTCAGTACATAAAGGGCCGTAACTCTATGCTGCAATAGCATAATAACGAACATGTTAGTTATATTTCTAAATCCCTCCACATTTATCATTATTTTCCAAATTGATTGGAAATTATAAGCAACAACTTCCATTACAATATGGCATCGAAAGAGTTTAACATACTTCTCAGCACACTTTATAAGGACTTTTCTGAATTTATCTAGTACATAACAGTCATATTACACAATACTATTTATCCATTGTCACTATATAAACTCCTTTATAAGGTACATCTTTTATGAGGAAGGTACAACATATAAATTCCAATAATTTTGCATGATTCAACCCCAAAGTGAGGACATAAAGACATCTGAAATCCGTCTTCGCTTCTACACATAAAGGTACCTAACTCAACACAGAGATTTACGACACTACGCACACACACGCACACATACATATATATATATATATATATATATATATATATATATATATATATATAATCATGGACCAACCAAGCGCTCTTGCCATAATAACACTTTTTGAACTGCTTATCCTCAAGAACTATGCCTGTAATTAAAATATTATTCTTTCTTTCCCATGTCCTTAACATATCACCTTATCTTCTCTCCAGCATGTTATACGAATACAAATTCCCCCCTTTGACAATGCATAAAATGCTGAAACCGGTAATAGACAATTATTAAATATATAAATAAATAAATAAATGCCATTGTTAATTAATAAATAAATTAACTAAAACCTTAACACTTCACACAAAGTAAAATATTTTGTTTTAAACCCAGAAAAAAGAGAAAAAACAAAAGGAAAAAAAAATATATATATATATATATTTTTCTTTTCTTCCTAATAGTCGTCTTTTTCTCCCTATTTACATATATATATATAAATATGTATTCCAACTCGTGTGCTCCTTCTCCACATTTTATAATAATTATTATTATTATATATATATATATATATATATATATATATATATATATATATATATATATATATATATATATACAATATATTAACAAATGGAAACTATATTTATAAAACCATATTTATTTCACTATACATATTTCAAGGGACACCAAGGCAAACTATGGTGAGCTTTCATCAGATAAAATATAATATAGATTAATTTTATAAATAAATATTGACATACCCTGAAAAAATGCAACCATAGAGAGAGAGAGGGGGGGGATTGGAATTAGCACGGAAAATATATTTAGGGGTCTGTTTTTCCTTTCTTTGATTCGTCAAAAAATGAGAGGGACAATTCATTTAAAAAAATAGTTTTATGATGTATATAAAGTATATAAAGTATTACCGGTTTCGATGTATTAGTAAAATTCATTTCATCAAATGTTACAATTAAAAAGAATTAATAAGAATTGAAAACTAAAAGTTTTAAAAGATTTAAAAGTAAGAGTTGAGGCAAGATGTTTATCTTCCTTGTTGAGAAGGATGCCGGGAAAATGAACTCTTGTACAAAGAGAGGTGTAATCATGGTAATAGCAGCTTGCATGTATGTGTGTGTGTGTGTGTATATATATATGTGTGTGTGTGTGTGTGTGTGTGTATATATGTGTGTGTGTGTGTGTGTGTGTGTGTGTGTGTGTGTGTGTGTGTGTGTGTGTGTGTGTGTGTGTGTGTGTGTGTGTGTGTGTGTGTGTGTGTGTGTGTGTGTGTGTGTGTGTGTGTGTGTGTGTGTGTGTGTGTGTGTGCAAAATGTAAACGGAAGCAAAAAACAAAAACAGTACAATGAAGAAATATATTAATTTAATGGTTGATAGAGTAGGGAGAGAATCTTTACATTTTTGACACTAGTCTTTCATCAGAAGAGAAAATGAGAAATAAAAGATGAAATGGAAAAATAAAGAAAAGAGGAATGTACGGAAATATATTTTTAGAAAGAAAACCCGTGTGTATTCAGTCAGCCAATATATGTATGTGTGTGTGTGCGTGTGTGGGGGGGTGCATACATATGTACATATGCATATGTATGTGTATGCAAGTATATATATATATATATACGTATATATGTCTGTATGTATATATATATATATATATATATATATATATATATATATATATATATATATATATATATATATATATATATATATATATATACATACATACATATATATGTACATGCACTCACAGACACAGACACACACACACATGCATATATATATATATATACATACATATATATATATATATATATATATATATATATATATATATATATATATATATATGGACTAATTGTGGTGGCTTTTCTATGTAAAACGATACACATTAAACGATCCAATTCGAGATAGAAAATCCAGGATGAGTTGGCGATAAAGGAGAAGGATTTCGTTACGTGGATAATGGTTTTAATATCAGATTGGTCAATTGATACCATGTTACTGGCAAAAGTTCATGCTTTGAGCAGATGTTTAGGTATAGAAGGATAAACTATCAATAATATCAAATTGCGTGAATTTGCAATATTTGTGTCGTTAATACCGTTTAACTATTCTATTACAGATGGTCTGTTGTTCCATAATTGGATCGAAATAGCATTTTTTTTTATTTCTGTCTTTTGGATACTGTTGTTGTTGTTGCTGTTTCTAAGTGTAATAGAATCTAGACTGTGCTTGCTAGCCATACCTAGTTTAGCTTTTATGGTTGCTAGAAATATTAACTTTATGATCTTAACACGTCATATATGGTTATGTGAGGTTAAATATGCTACTCCCTGTAGAATGCTCAGTCACTTACACGTTTTTATTATTTCAAGAAGAGGCCGTTCAGTTCTTCAAACAACTGAAACACTTTTCGTCGGAATCGACGCAAGTCCAACACTACTTTATATAGAAGCTAGTGGTAATATCTTTAGTCTATTCCAAACGCTATGTTACTTTATAATTGAATACAAATAACATTTGACTTTTGTTCTAGGTATAATGAAATATAGGTTGTGCTAGCTAACCTAGCGTGGCTTTGGTGAAATTGATTAACCTATATTTAGGGTCACTAGAGATATTAGCTTTGTGAGCTTTGCGTCATATGTGGTATACATGGTGCCAAAAATAGTAGTATATAGTTGTGAAGGCGTGTGGCTTAATGAGTAGGGCGTTCGAATCCTGGCGTCGCGAGGTGTCTTTAAGCAAGACACTTTATTTTACATTGCTTCTGTTCACTCAGCTGGAGAATAATTATGTGTATCTGTAATTCATTGGGGGCAGCCTTTTTACGCATTTTTCACGGTAAATCTCTCTGAGAATTTCTTTAAGAGTATACGAGATTGTGGAATGCTCAACCTCTTGCACATTTAATTTCAAGAGCAGGCTGTTCCATTGTTCGAACAACCAGTACACTCGTCGTTAGAACCGATACATCTCTACTTTATAAAGAAACAAGGGGCATCTCTACTTTATAAAGAAACAAGGTGCAATATTCTTTATTCTATTACAGATTATTTGTTTTTCCATAAATAGTATTTTCTTTGTTTTTGTTTTTTTGTGTGATTTTTGGTTTTTGCTTTTTTTGTTTGTTTGTATTTTATACTAGGCCTAATGGACTATATATTGTGGCTGCTAACGATACCTATCTCGGCTTTGGCGGGGTTCATTAGCTTACATTTAGGGTTATTAGAGATGTTAACTTTATGGTTTTTTAAATGTAATATATAGTTTACGATAGGTTAAATATACAATTCTGTAGTCTATATAGAAACTAGTGGTAATACTTTTAACTTCAATGTTTATGGAATTATATGTGCTAGTGTCTGATTATAAATTCTTGTTTAAAGAAGAACAAGAGACAGAAAAGGGAGTAATCAGTACTGAAAGTAAAATGATATAATGTATTGAATTGGAATATCGAATTATATTTATTACACCAATATGGAAACGTTTCTATTTAAAAAACCGATTCAGATAAAACAATTACGTGTTACGCTATATGAAACCAGAGGACCTTGGATATTCGGATTTAGTTTCACACTCGCAGCTGACTAATGTCAATGAAAACTTGGATAGTCAAGAATATTCAGAATCCCACATTTCAACAGATTCTTACGATAGTCTCTCTCTCTCTCTCTCTCTCTCTCTCTCTCTCTCTCTCTCTCTCTCTCTCTCTCTCTTTCTCTCTTGCTCTCTCTCCACACAACACACACACACACACACACACACACACACACACACACACACACACACACACACACACACACACACACATATATATATATATATATATATATATATATATATATATATATATATATGCGTATGTGTATCGGCCGATGACAACCCCGTTTTTCCTCTTTAAATGTATTCACCCTATTTTATAATCTATTTTACAGCATCACTGCTCATTAGCACACCACTCTCTCTCTCTCTCTCTCTCTCTCTCTCTCTCTCTTTCCCTCTCTCTTTATATATATATATCACAACTGGACGGTAATAAGTGACCAGCGACATATCCCCATGATTGCATAACTAAACCTATGATTATATAAGCATCTGATGAAGTGACATGCATAATCATCTAACAGAAATATATATCAGGCAATAAAGCAATTATGGTGAAGTCTTAACTACTCCCAATTGGATAAATGAATACTAATTCATTCCTAATCACCAACTTTTAGCTGGGATAAACTACTGGTGTGAAGTGCTTTGGAATCGCTCGGACCGCAGTTACATAACAACCACGTATAAGCAACTTATATATATATATATATATATATATATATATATTTTTTTTTTTTTTTTCTTTTTCTTTTCACTTCTTAAACCTTGTTTGTAAATAACATTATTCTTTCTGCACCTTCTGTTTAACATGTGCGACACCACACTAATACATTTCACTATCATTTGATAATGCATATAAATGCTGAAACCGGTAATAGACAATAATTAAATATATAAATAGATAAATAAATGCCATTGTTAAATAATAAACAAATCAACTAATACCTTAACACTTCACACAAAGTAAAACATTTCGTTTTAATCATTTTCTAACTCAGAAAAAAAGAGAGAGAGAAACAAAAAAGGAAAAAAGTATATTTTTCTTCCTCTGTTATATATATATATATATATATATATTTATATATATATATATATATTTATATATATATCATAGATTGAGTTAGAAACTCAAAATAGTCTTTTACAAAGAAAGGAATCTTTCCGACCCGTGTAATAGCTATTGCCCGATATAGGTCTGTTATTTTTATTGATTTATTACTTTAAATCGAGTCAGACAAACCATATTTTTTTTAATTAATATTTTTTCAACCTAGCTGTGTCATTTGCAATTGGAACGCATGTATACTTATATCTGTGCTCATCCCTCTCATATATCCAATTATATATATATGTGTGTGTGTGTGTGTGTGTGTGTATGTGTGTGTGTGTGTGTGTGTGTGTGTGTGTGTGTGTGTGTGTGTGCACACATATGTTTTACGATTAATGATTACTTCAAAACGAATAAATAGATAAAAATACGTTCTCGAAGTAGTGAGTGACTAAAAGGGATATTAGTAAAGAGAAAGAGAGAGAGAATGTGGAACAACATCTCTTTTGATTTTCTTACAGAAGGGTGGTGGCAGCGTTAGGGAGGAGTTGGGGCGAAATTTGCATTTTACTTTTGTATTTTGTATAATTTTTTTGTTATATATATATATGTATATATATGTGATTGTTTCTATTTTTGGCACAAGGCCACCAATTATCCCAGTGCATTACTGGTACTTTATTTTATCGACTGCGTAGGGCTGAAAGGCAAAGTTAACCTCGGCGGGGATTTGAACTCAGAACGTAAAGCATGGTGTCTGACGTTGTACCGATACTGCCAATCTATCAACGAAAGACAGTTACTTTAGACCATCCCAATTTATCTTATTATACGTATTTCGAAGATGTA
>OZ024741.1:329478048-329485548 GCA_964016885.1 Eledone cirrhosa
TATATTTTTTGTTTGTTATTTTGTAATCGAAGACGAAATGACTTCGGTTTATATTTTGTTGTTGTTGTTTTTAGGTAGGATGGTGACGTACTTGTTTTTATTTCTTATTTCAATCTTTTATTTCTGTTTTTTTTTTACTTTTTATTTTATTTGTATTTATGTCATGTTTTTATAAATCTTTATTTTCCTTAATTTTTTCACATTTTTAAATTATCTTTGTTTCATTTTAATTTAATTTGGTTTCTTTATTTGTATTTTTATTTGTTTTTTTATATATATACTTTTTTTCTTTATTTTTTATTTGATTATTATATTTTTGTTCCATGTAAGTTCTGAACTATTACACCCTTACTTGCCATAGAGAGAGCTTCGAAAGTTTTAACAGACAATGGTGTCTAGTTTCGTTATAGAACGGCGTTACGGTGGTTTTGTTGTTACCCTTATTGTTGTCATTGTTGTTGTTCGTCTTGTTGTTGTTGCCCTTGTTTTTGCTCTAGTTGTTGTTGCTGTTGTTGTTGCTACTATTTTTCTTGTTGCTGCTCTTATTGTCGTCGTCGTCGTCGTCGAAGTTCGTCTTGTGGTTGTTGTTGCGCTTGTTGTTGCTCTTGTGGTTGTTGTTGTTGTTATTGCTACTGCTGTTTTTGTTGGTGCTGTTATTGTTGTTGTCGTCGTCGTTGCTCGTCTTGTTGTTCTTGTTGTTGTTGTTGTCCATGTTGTGAAGAGGAAGGGGTAGCCGCCTTTGTTCTTTGAAAAAGGGAGAAGTTCATTTTTTGCTCTTATTTTGAATTTTTATTATTATTTAGGCTCTTACAATACATGCTCGAAGTTTTCCAATAATATTTGTGTGTGTCTGTGTGTATAAGTGAGAGAGAGAGAGAGAGAGAGAGAGAGAGAGAGAGAGAGAGAGAGAGAGAGAGAGAGAGTACAAGCTTAAATCGTTTCGATAGCAAACACTAAAACTTGAAATAGGACTTTATAAACTACATCATAAACCTAATGAAAATCTGCATTATCTTCACCTACTTTCTAGCCACTACTTTCTATCCATTAACTAGGTCAGGATATAAAGATAATGTTACTTATATTTTCGAGGATATTAGAAATCAAAGACCCTTTATCTGTAATATTGTTAGAGTAAGCAGACATAGTGTTAATTTGGGTTATATCTCATATAGTCAAACTGGAAATATTTGATCTGAAGCATTTACTAGTCGAAGGATTTTATCAAAATCAATTTACATTCATTTAAATCACGGTTTACCAGCCTGGACGATATCGCCCACCGTTGGGCGATTTCAACTGTGAGTAGGCGATGAACAACTGAATATAAAAAGGTTGGTGATTGGAAATTTTGGTCGACAATATGGGATTTTGTGTATTAAGAAGCTATTTCAACATATGCTAACCAAAAACAATATTCAAAGAACCTGTGTGGAAAAACAACAGGCTAATTAGGAATGGGAATAACGAATCCGTAACAAACTTTAACCAAACATTTTTGGTATGCTTTTAAATAATTACTATACAGGTGGGCGGTGGAAAATGTTTCCATGTGAAAATGGGCGATGATACAAAAAAGGTTGGGTGTCCTTGATTTAAATAATGTGTTCAAATCTAAATTTGTAATTTCAAAAGATGGAAACCTAAGGTTAAATATTAATAAGAAGAATCCAACAATAGATAATAAGTTTAGTCTAAAATATGTTAAAATTGAACACAATAATTTTCTAAATGGCAGTTATAAGTTCCAAGTGCCTACTAATAAAAGAATTAAAAAATGTTAAATGCCTGATATGATCCAAGTATTGTCTAAAATATCAAAGTTACTTTTTATTATTATCAAAACAACTAAGGGCGGTGGATTGACAGTGTCGGTAGAGGGCCGGACGCCATGCTTTGCAGCATAGAGTTACGGTCCTTTATTATCTGAGTTCAAATCCCGCCGAGGCTAACTTTGCCTTTCATCCTTACGGGGTCGATAAAATAAAGTACCAGTCACGCACTGGGGTCGATTTAATCGACTTTCCCCTCCGCCAAAATTGCTGGCCTTGTGCCTATATAAGAAACAATTATTATCAAAACAACTTCCCATCTGGGTAAAGATACAATAATGTTATTAATAAAAATACAGTGAATATTTTATACTCCCCAACACCTAGCTGACAATATAGCTTTTTGTGACCATAAGAAAATGAAAATGCTTATTGATAATTCTAATAAACGTGTTGACATGGTTATATTAAGAAGTCCATTAGCTAAGTAAAATAAAGCATCTAAAGTACTAAATATAAATTTCAATAATATAAATATTGAAAATATCACAGAAGATATACACTCCTACAGATCCACCGAACGCGATAGAATATCTATAAATAGTAAATCAGCAAATATGGAGCGTAATTGTAGAATCCCTAAGAATTATCCTCATAAACAACGATGTCTCAGAGAGTATGCAGTATATAAATGTACAGTTGTTACAGGAACTTGCCGCAATTTTTATATGGGAGCTGTATCAAATTCTTTTAAGAAACAGTACTATTTACATTCCCATACTTTTAGAGACCCAAATAAGAAAAACAGTAACTAACTTGCACAATTTATTTGGGGTTTAATTAATTCCACCATATAATATCGTTTACAATAGTATATATATGTACTTAATACTGTCAGTCTTTACAAAGCAGGTGATTCTAAATGGAATTTTTGTTCGATCGAAGTTCTAGAAATAACAATGTCTGATAAAGGTCTTTTGAACCGTGGACAAACAATTATTTGTTGTTGTCCACATAAGTTTCTTATCTTGTTATTCTAGAATGATTTATGATGCTATATAGATAATTGTTTTTCATTTAGGGAATTGTCGCTCTTGTTTAAATTCTTTATAATCAATTCCTTATTTTCAAACACTTTTCAAACCTTAATTCCTTTATCATTAGTAAATTAGTGTTGGATGGTAAATTTTATTTTGTAAGTATATGATTGCTCACACATGAGTAATAATTAGAAAATAAATTGTTAAATTTTGAATTTTTATTAAAGTTCGATGAATAGATAAAAACTTCTTATATTGAATGATTTTTCAAGATTGGTTTATGATCCTATCCAGATAAGAATATGTTTCTTATTTTAGAAAGATATTATAAATATATAAATATTCTATTTAAGTCATTCTCTATAATTAAACATTTATCAAATTTATTTCCTTTACTCTGAGTAAGCATATGATAAATAATATTTTTTAATCGCAAGTGAATATTTATTCTTGCTGAGTAATAATTTGTTTAAATATCATAATTCATTAATTTTAAATAATTGTTTCTACGTTTGGCACAAGGCCAGCAATTATCCAGTGCATTACTGGTACTTTATTTTATCGACCCCGTAAGAATGAAAAGCAAAGTAACCTCGGCGGGATTTGAACTCAGAATGGCAAGGGCCGTAACTCTATACGCCAAAGCATGGCGTCCGACCCTCTACCGATACTGCCAATCCACCGCCCTTATAATAATTATAATATCATAATTCATTAATTTGAAATAATATTTTTGATTAATACAATTAAGGTTTGATTTTGATTTTCCTAATTCTGTAGTAATAATTATTATTATTATTAGAGCTATGAATTAGTCCTATGTTTGTAATAATAATAATTATTTGTTAGGAATTGTCTCATTGTTATAATTTCTGATACTCCTGTAAATTTTAAAAAAGTTAATTCTATTCTTTATATTGTTAAGCATCCCTATTAAATTATACTTTCTAAATACTAGATATGTTTTACCAGAAAGTCTACGATACAATGTCTTATATAGAATTTAAATCTCTTATTTGATAAATTCTAGAACAAGGTGCTTTCACCCCGCTGGCTACTCACAACGACGCCCCCCCCCCCCCCCCCTACAAACCTCTATCTTATTACCTCTAAGTCTTGTAGATTCTTAAGCTTGCTAAAAACTATAAGCATGACATACGTTATCTCCCTTCTCTCAACTTAAAAAAAGGGTTTCCTGCCCTTTTCACTTCTACACTCCTATATACATATAAGTGCGACAGACTGAGAAACAGCCCTTCTTTTAAAATAATAATCATGATGATTGCATAGATTATTCAATTATAACTTCTATCACTTCCCTTCACTTCATTCTTTCACTTTCTTACTTGTTGCTATTAAATGCGAGTGTCATTTAAAACACATTGTCTATAATGTAATATGAATATATTTACAGTAAGAATGTTCGCACTTAATTTTCCATGATTTAAGTACGAAATAATCATTAACGAAGAGCAAAGAATCCCCATAATATATATAAGATTAAGTTTCGAATTACTAACATTCTTCATATGTATATATATATATATATATATATATATATATATATATATATATATGTGTGTGTGTGTGTGTGTGTGTATATATATATATATATATATATATATATATATATATATATAGGAAAATAGTCAGTATTACTGCTGGCTTAGTTCGGATCTAGCTGTCGAAACGGCCGGAGCTCAGCCGTCGGGGTCCTGACTCTTTTCCTATTACCCACTCTACTACCCTAAGTATCGAGTACTCTGGTGCGTTATGGTCCACCTGGTATTTTACCACACCTTCTTTGTCATATATAAATATATATGTGTGTGTGTGTGTGTGTGTGTGTGTGACATCTTTCCCGATGATCTTGAGGATAGTCCGTAAGTAACGTTTATGGAAAGTGTCCAGCTCCTGAGTCACCTTCGATATTTCACTGCCACATAGAACTGTTGGCAAAACTATTACACTACACAGTTAGACCTTCATTTTAGTGCTGATACTTGATGTTGTCTAGATTTGGCCCATGCACTGGAATATGTTTCCCACTTTACAATTCTATTGTTTACATTTCTTTCGATACATCCATCACTACCGATCACACAGCTCGATGAAGATGAAGTGTAGGCTGGGTTATGGTATTTATTTGTATCACCTAGGTCTCTTCACAGCTAATTCTGAGCTCGTTCTTTTTAAAGCATGGCTCCGTATCATCTTAGTGTGAAGGAACGAGATATGGCCTCAGCAACAAATTATTTTCTTCTGTTACTAGATATCGTTAATACAGTAGAAAGGGGTGATAAGTATTCAGATCACAGTTGAAACGTGAAAAATGGTCATGCTCAAAAACACAACGTGCTGTTTGGTACGGACAACAATCGAACTTACAACCTTATGATAAGGAACTGATCAACCTAACAATCCAACCACACACCTCCACAAAAATTCTTTATTGTTCGGTAGTTAGTTCTTGCAGCCTAGTTCTTGTTTCAACTAGCAGTACAATGCCATCGACAAAATCCAGCTTACAAAACCTTTCACCTATGTTTTCATTGGTCTTTCTATTGCTCATACTATCTACTGTAGCAACTCTTGACAAAAGAGAGCAAGATTATAACTCAGAATGCACAGAACCCGATCAGATGCCACATAACATCCTGTATGACTCTAATAATTTCGCCAGTTAACCACTCTGGTTGGACTGCTATTATATTTTCTTGGCGCTGAAAGGATGAAAGGCAAAGTTGACCTCGACAAGATTTGAACTCTGAGTAAAGCGAGCTGGAACAAATACTGAGTCCTTGAATCTCATGCTCTAAAGACTTTCTGTTTATTGGTCGTTTAATCAAACAATTTTCCCAATGTTTTCTTTCTACTTTTTGATGAACTGTATTTACTTTTATTTCTTAGAATCGATCTATAATTATTTTTCCTTATCAAATATTCTTCCTTCTGTCAGGTGCAATTTTCTACAGATGTCCGAAATGTTATTTTATATTTCATTAAAATTGTTGAGTTGGGATGAATTTTAGTCCTTTTGGTGTGGTGCTGGTGGTAGTGATGGTGTTGGTGATAATGGCTGTGATGGTGGTGGCGTTGGCGGTTTCTGTTGTGGTATTACACTCGTTCTCTTTTAAACACGAAGCATTTATTTATTTATATATTTACTTATTTATTTTTGAGTGGTTTATTCCTTCTAGTTATTTAACCAAGAATGAGTGGCAGATAGATAGAAAGAGAATGAATTATTGAGTGAGTGAGACAAAGAAACTGAGAGTGACAGAGAGAGAAGAGAGGGAGCGAGAGAGAGAGAAAGTAAGTGGGTGAGTGAGTGAGTGAATTAGTGAAAGAGAGAGTCAGTGAGTCAGTGGGTGAAGGTGACAGTCAGAGACACAGAGAGTGACAGAGAGAGAGAGCGAGACAGACAGACAGACAATGAGAAGGAAAAGAAACAATAGATTCCATAAATGAACAAATTTTGTTACTTGAACCATTTTGCTTGTTTTCTGTATTTGTTGGTTTGTTGTTTTTTGTTTTTGTTTTAGTTGTATGCTTATGTAATTCATTATATATATATATATATATATATATATATATATATATATTTGCTAGCATAGGTATGCATCTGTATATATATATATATATATATATATATATATATATATATATATATATATATATATATATATATATATATATATATATATATATATATATATATATTTATATATATATATATATATATATATATATATATAATGAATGTATGTATATATATGCATATCTAGATATATATATAATATAAATGCATATATATATATATATATATATATATATATATATATCAAAGGCATGTGTTCTGGTCCATTACGATTTGAACACATATATGTATATGTCTGTGTTCGTTTTTCTTTTTTGTTCAGTTATACTATATATATATATATATATATATATATATATATATATATATATATATATATATATATACATATATATATAAACATTATATAAACATATATACATATATATAAACATTATATAAACATATATATATAATATATATAAGATGATGGTGGTGGTGGTGGTGGTGGTGGTGGTGGTGGTAGTGGTGGTGATGGTGATGGTGGTGGTGGTGGTGGTGGTTGTGGTGGTTGTGGTGGCGGTGGTGGTGGTGGTGATGATTTGTTTTAGAATGCGATACGTGATGTAGAACAAGTCGGAAACAATTTGCTTATTCTCTAGAAAAAGACAATTAATTCCTTCTTTTCTTACTTTCATTCATTTTTCTTTCTCTTTTCTTCTATTTTGTGATTTCGTTCATTCATTCTCTTTTTCTTTTTTCTTTTCCTTTCTTTTCTTTCTTTTTCTTATTTTACCTCTTTTTTTGTGCGACCTTTGGAAAAACATGGAAATTTTGGTGATAAGATATGACAAGCAAGATGAGATAAGATAAAAGTCGGCAACAACAACATCAACAGCCGTAGCAACAGCAACAACAAAGGCAGCAGTGGCGGCAAGATTAAAGGAAGGTATTTATTGGCTTCGCAATGCTACAAGGAAAAAAGATTTTCGGTGGAAAAAATTCATAATAATAATAAGAAAAATTAAGAAGAAGGAAGGAAATACGAAACTAAAGAAGGATTAAAATAAAAAAGAACTAAAATATTAACACAGAACAAAGTATTTAT
>OZ024741.1:329490548-329495548 GCA_964016885.1 Eledone cirrhosa
TTGCAAGTCTTGGATAGAGAACTGTTCAAGTATAAAGAAGCAGAGAAAACCTTTTTCCAATAGATGTTATATTTAATATTTTTGTCTTTCAAGGACCATATGAGTTCTGAGAGAGCCGTGTTGGTTCTTTTAAGTTTATATTTAAAAGACGAATGATGATTATAAAGACGAGCTTTAAAGGAGGTGGAAGTGGAGCCAAAATAGGTGAAGGAATTGGTGTCAGTTATAACTTTACATTCGTAAATTAAGTTTTTATCAAGACAATGGTTGTTGAGAGGACATTTATTTTTAGCAGGGCAATTGCAATTGCGATTAGAGAGATTATTAACGAGTGACCTAGTGTTATCTATAGAAGGAATTGGATTGGAGAAGTTATTTGCGATAGGAATAATAGTTTCTTGATTTAGAATGGGATTAAGAACATTTAGCGAAGTTGTGTTTGACGTTGTATTTGGGTTTGCAGAAATTAGCCTAGGGTTTACAATGACGTCGGGAGTACTATTACTATTATTATGATATTCAGTGTTGGAAGGAAGAGATTTAGTATTTAGTATTTTATTGTTGTGTTTAGAGATAATGTTGGAAATGTTGGAGGATGTCGAATAGGAAAATTTTATAGTGTGTTTGTTAAATATTTTACTATAGATATGTGAGGGAGGGAAGCATTTATTTAAGGCACTAAAGAATAATTTAGGAATATTATTATTAATAGAGATGGAGAAAGGAGCATTATATCAGATTAAGTTTTTGAATCTAGGTCTTTTATTAAAGTTATTGGAATGATCATGATTAATTATTCTACTGTAAGATCTTCTAGAATTTGTTTCTTTATTATATTTGATTTTATCAGGATAGCCGGCTTTAGAAAGCGCGTTATTATAGTAATTGGCGTTAGCATCGAAGATGTTTTTATTAGAAGATAGGTTAGATATTCTTTTTCCAATATTACTAACTATAGCATTCTTAATATTAGTAGGGTGGTTAGATTTAAAATTAACATAATTTAGGTTCTCATTGTTTTTATGGTAAGGGTAATATAGGCCAGTGTCAAGATTAAGAGATACATCCAAGAAATTAGCTAGTTTGATGCTGTTATCAAATTCAATTTTTAGGTTATGTTGGTTAAAGAGATTACGTATATTGTTCTTAATAATATTAAGGTTAACTATGTTGCAATTTAAGAGAGTAAAGAGTCCATCGTCACGATAAATTCCACCGCGAAGTTGAGGAATTTTCCGACTCAAAGAGTTCAAAATAAAGATACCATTAAATCTGTCAATTGGGATGAATCGGATGCTCCCATTGTGATGTCGAAGTTGTTAGAGGTATCAGCTCTGGTCCAATATTCATTGTTGAACTCAATGATGGTTTTACGTGCGGTGAGAATGATGTGAAGTTCATCTGTGGTGATGTCAGAATATTTAAATGCGAAAGATAGAGCATTGTTGAGAAGTGAAGGCGAAATAGAAGAATAGTAGCTGGCAATATCAAATTGAACAAATTTTAGTTTGTTTTTATTATTCAATTTGTTGAACCAGTCAATCACTTCAGAAGTACCAAACCATAAATTTAAGTTCAAAGAAGAGCAATTAGAACGAACCTGTGGGATAATTCTATCCAAGATGGCTTTACTAACAACCCCCAGATCTGATTTAGAGGGGGCGATTAATCTAACAGGTAGTTCTGTGCGAAAATTGTATATATACATATATATATATGTATATATACATATATATATATACATATATATATATACATATATATATATATAGTCTCTCATTGTATGTGTATATAAACAAGTAAATAGATACAAGGGCGAGCAAGGAGAATAGGGAGAAAAGGAGAGCAAGGAGAGCAATGAGAAAAGGAGGGGAAGGAGAGCAAGGAGAGAAGGGGGCAGGGAGGACGGGGAGAGGGGTAACGGAGGAAGGGATGAGAGGGAGTAGAGGGGGAAGGGGGAAGTGGAGGAAGGGGAAGTGAGGGAATAGAGATGCAAGGGGAGGAAGGGGTGGAAACAGAGGTAAGAGATAAAAGGCTGGAGGGAGAGGATGGGGAGGAGTGAGGTAGAGGAGGAAGGAGAAGGGAAGGAATTGAATGATGAGGAGAGGAGCATATATACATATATCAGTATGTGATTATATATATATATATATATATATATATATATATATATATATATATATATATATATATATATACAATATAAATATATATACATATACTGAGGTTGCCTGGATGTGTCCACATAAATTTTTCTAAGAAAAAAAAGAAAATGGTCGAGATAGGAAACAGTATATCGCTTTTGAACAGAATTAATCATTGCGTATATTATGTTCCAACTTGAAGGCGTTTGAAGGTTGCCTAACAGTTGTCCGATTGAGCTGAAATTTTACACACAAAGTGTTTTTTTTATTGGAACAGGATTAGCGGGTGGGAGCAGCAAACCTTTGGAAAATTACCTATTGCTAAGGGCCACCCTAGTATATATATATATATATACATACATACATATCTGTATATATATATACATATCTTTCGGAAAATTACTTATTGCTAAGGGTCACCCTAATATACATGCATATATTTACGTTTGTGTCTGTGTTTATGTGCAGTAATTTAGCCTTTCCACAAAAATACGATCAATAAAATAAGAACCATGTACCAGACTTGAGAAGATTCTAAATAATCAGGTTGATTTGATTCACTAAATCAAGGTGCTGCTCCAGCGTGGCCGCAGTTTAATGATTGAAAACAGGAAAAGAGTAAAAGAATAAGAGAATAAATAAATAAATTATCTGGAAAGAAACTGAATCACCGTTCTCCGTCTTGTCTAACATGTATCTATCAGTTGCCAACTCGTTCGTTCGGAATTGCTGGAAAGCAGAGGAAGACTTTTGTTGCCTGCATAGATTCCGCTTCTCTCCGGTGATTTCTGATGAGCTAAAGTCACGTGACCAACTGATGATATATCTTTATTACCAAAGTTTCGCCATTACCAAACAACCAGATTCTCCCTTTTTTTATGCCGTTGTTAAGGTTAATATGTGTTTATTACGTTTTCGTTCTTGTAGTTTTGTTGTTGTTTCTGTTGTTGGTATTGTAGTTGCTGCTGATATTGTTGTTGTTGTTTTTGTTGTGAGATGTAAAACTATTTGATGAAGAACTGAAGCAGTTAATGCTTGATCGTGTGAGATGGAAAGGTTTTATCATGTTACTACAAAGAAGTGGATGAATGTAGTAGTAGTAGTAGTAGTAGTAGTAGTAGTAGTAGTAGTAGTAGTAGTAGTGGTGGTGGTGGTGGTGGTAGTAGTTTTTGTTGTTGTTGTTTGATTTTTACTAGGTCTGGAGGAAGGAGCTGTACCCTCTGTGGCTGGATGATATTAATGCTGTTGATGTTCAGTTGAAATTGTTGCTGATGTCGACTGTCGACTCCAGCAGGAAATACATGTGCAGGGAGAGAAGTTTTTTAGTGGTACGACATTTTGATGAAGAAGAAGGACTAGGCATAACGGGTCTGGGGTGTTGGACACAATATGAGTAATGGGAGACGAGGGAAACGGGAATGTCTGTTGTTATTTAATTCCAGATGAGCCATAGTTGAGAAACTCCTACGATAACTATATAAGGAGGGAGCCTCGCGAGGTGGAATGGCTCTTCTAGCGCATCTCCCTCACCATCCTCCGAGGAAACGCCTTCTCTAATCTGTCAACCCCCACCAATAATGAGAGATGGGGAGAGCCGGAGAGACGGAAGCGGTGACAATGGGAGTTTGGTTCCTCGGTTTTCGGACCTGGTGTACATGTGTATGTGACTAATTTAATAGAATTTTGATGTTACGGCACTATATAATTGTTTCTGCTTTTGGCACAAGGCCAGCAATTACCCAGTGTATTACTGGTGCTTTATTTTATCGACCCCGTAAGGATGAAAGGTAAAGTTTACCTCGGCGGGATTTGAACTCAGACCATAAGGGGCGTAACTCTATGCTGAAAAGCATGGCGTCCGACCTTCTACCGATTTAGCGACAAGGACAACATTTTTCAGCGAATCGAATGTCGATTAAATCAACCTCTGTTGCTAGATGGAAACATGTGTGAATGTATGTGTTTCTATGAATGTGTGTGTGTGTGTGTTTCTATGAATGTGTGTATATTTGTATGAATGTATGTGAGTGTTTGCATGGATGAGTGTGTGTCTGTATGAATGTGTGTGTGTGTGTGTTGTGATTGAACGAATGTGTGTATGTGTTTGAACAAATGTGTTTGTATCTGTATGAATTGTGTGTGTTTGTATGAATATGTGTCTGTTTTGTATGTATGTGTGTGATTATACAAATGTATATGTAATGAATGTGTGTGTGTTTTACCAATGTATATGAATGAATGTGTGTGTGTGTTTATATGAATGCACATGTATGAATGTGTGTGTGTGAATGGATATGTGTATCAACGTATGTAAGTGTATGAATGTGTGTGTATATTTCATTAGAAATATAGTAACGAAATGATAAAACTAACTACCAAGTCACCTCTCCACATCTGTTCGGTTTTCTTTCTTTACAGTTATAAGACGTATAATTCCTTTTAAAATAACCGTATAGATTTTTATAGTTTATATTTTAGATGATGTAACAACAGATTGTAAGAGATTATTGTTCAGTTAAAAATATATTTCTTTCTACTCTCTCTAATCAAACCACCCCTCTCTCATTTTCTCTTTATTCTTGGTCTTATACAATATCTCTCTTTCTTTCTTTCGATCTTTCTTTATTTCGTTATTTCCGTGGAATTTTTCCCATCTGTCGGTATCACCATCTGACTGTCTATCTGTTTATATAGGTAATATATCTTTGTACAAACACAAATACTCACAAACAAACACAAACACACACACACACACACATACACACACACATAGACAGACACAGACACACGCACACACGCACACACACACACACATACACACATACACACACACAGACACAAAAACACGCACATACG
>OZ024741.1:329498048-329525548 GCA_964016885.1 Eledone cirrhosa
TCTGCCTTGACAAAGGCTAAGGGGTCATCTCTCCCAGTGATTTTGGATGGCCATTGACTCTTAAGAGCTCCTTTGCCCTTTGACAGGTTTTGTTTTTAGTCCTGCAGGATGTCCAAAGTCACCCTCCTCACCAAGAAACCTTGGTGGGGTTGCCAGTTTAGTCGCCAACGACCATGAGACAGGTTGTACTGGGATACATGTTATCAGTAGCACCAACTGGTGACCTGACATACATACATACATACATACATACATACATACATACATACATACATACATACATACATACATACATACATACATACATACATAGAAATCTGCAGATACTCCACCATGATTACACCTTCAGATTTATGCCTGTGATTATTGGGGCACTGGGGTATATTAGTAACTGCCTCAATACAAATCTTGAGAAGCTAGGCTTCACAGGAACAGAAAGAACACAACTAGTTAGGAAATTACAAGTACAATCCATTAATGGAACAGTAAAAATATGTAAAACATTCCAAATATTTTGCATCTAATAACTGCATATACACATGTACAGATACAAAGCATATACACATGCACACATACAACTCAAAACATACACATCCACACATACAATAACATCCATATCTACACATGCATGCATACATACATATCTACCTAGATGATGTTGTGTAAATTCCAATGAGAGAGTCTTGTGTCTATGTTTAAAACCGACTCTCTCTCTATTGGTAAAACTTTGTGAAATTATAAAACCAGAAGAACATACATACAGTGAGAGATGTCAGATAAAATAAATTCGATTATATTACTACATGTTTGTTGATATCTTCATCCAATGTTTGATAATGAATCTGTATTCTCTCAACTAAGATGTTAAGTATAACTAAATAAACTATTAACATATGTTAACGGTGTTTCTTTATATTCAAGTAATTTATTTTGTCTGCTACCACCCACATTAAGTTGTCGTTTCAACGACGATGGTGAGTTTTCAGCTGTTTAATTGATTGAACGTCGAACAATTGATTGACTGTCGATGGAATTAGTCGACTTATATAAAACTAGCTGGCCCCGTGCCGTCAAAAATAACGGCTAAAGGATAGATGTGTATTTGTATATACCTTTCAACTGCGGTCGTTCTATATTCTTGATAATTCTAATTTATTTCGATATTGCTAGGGACTTGGCTCCTTCAGCAACACATACACACAAACACTCACACACACATACACTCACACACACAAACACTCACACACATATACACTCACAAAAGTGTAGTTAATCTAAGAACGCTAGTTAAAAATAATTACTACATACACACACATCTACACAAACGTACACAGAAACACTCACACACATACACTCACAAAGGTGTAGCCAATAGAAGAACGCTAGTTGAAAATAATTATTACATACACACACATCTACACAAACATACACATAAACAGACTCAGAGAAAATAATTATTACATGCACACACATATATGTGTGTGAGTATGTGTGTGTGTGTGTGTGTGTGTGTGTGTGTGTGTGTGTGTGTGTGTATGTGTGTGTGTGTGTGTGTGTGTGTGTGTGTGTGTGTGTGTGTGTGTGTGTGTTTGTGTGTGTGTGTGTGTGTGTGCATACGTATACATTTATATGTATGAGTAACACAGGTGTAGCGAACGCTGTTCTCTGTTTTCTGTAGTTTGTCACAGCCCCCTTCCTTCAACACTCACCACATAGATGTGTGTGTATGTAATCAGTGGATTGGCAGTATCGGTAGAGGGTCGGACGCCATGCTTTCCAGCATAGTTACGTCCCTTTACGATCTGAGTTCAAATCCCGCGGAGGTTGACTTTGCCTTTCATCCTTACGGGGTCGATAAAATAAAGTACCAGTAATGCACTGGGTAATTGCTGGCCTTGTGCCTAAAGTAGAAACAATTATTTTGTATAATGTATATGTTTATGTATATATATATGTATTTTTATTTATATACTGAAACATAGATGAGTTACATTCCTTCGCGTGACGTACAAAATCACAAGAGCATTATATATTAGTAGATACGACGACATAAGCGAATACATTATGTCCACCTCTTAATGTAAATCCTAGGCAGAATCAGCGACACAATGTGTTACAAGGCTGGACCTTTAAATTACAAGTACTACAATCCAGCTTGGATTATAGTGTAAGTAGTGGAATATTCATTCCACAGACACATGTACCATTAATGGTAGTTTGGCAGTATCGGTAGAGCGTTGGACAACATGCTAAGCGGCACATAGTTACGTCATTTTACGTTCTGAGTTCAAAACCCGCCGATGTTAGTTTTGCCTTTCATCCTTAAGGGGTCGATAAAATAAAGTACCAGTAACATACTGGAGTCGATGAAATCAACTTTCCCCTCTCCAAAAATTGTTGACCTTATGCCTAAATGAAAAACCATTATAGTGTATGTAGTTGGGAATCCCACAGTTACGTCTACCCTAAACGTAATTCCCGAGCCAAATCAGCATGACACTGTGTATGTGACAAGACTGAATTGCAGGTACTACAATCCAGCTAGTAAGAACGATGGAGTGACAGTATCGGTAGAGGGTCGGACGCCATGCTTTGCAGCACAGAGGTACGGCCCTTTACGGTCTGAGTTCAAATCCCACCGAGGTTAACTTTGCCTTTCATCCTTATGAGGTCGATAAAATAAAGTACCAGTAATGTACTGAGGTAATTGCTGGCCTTGTACCAAAAGTAGAAACAATTATTGTTTAAGTGGTTGAATATTCATTCCACAGACACGTGTATCCTTAACGTATTTCCCGAGCTATCTTATAACTCGGTGCTCTGGCAGATACTGTTATTTCAACATCAGTCTTTGCTGTTAGACCAAATTTAGTTTCTTTTAATACATACAAGAAATGCAATGATTTTTCTTCCTTCTTCTGTATTAGATAATCTCTGTAAAAGATTCAGTCCTACTCGTATCCCTAGGCAACCTCAAACCATAAATATCTATGGCGCCAACTACTTGTTACTATAAAATAACCTATTCCACTGCCAATTGCAATTTTTCACAAATGACCAGTTTTGTTGACATTTTTATCAACGCTTTTCTGCTTTCAATTTTCCACCTTTCTAACTTTTCTTCTAACAGCAGCCACTTTACAATTCTCGAACGAAAATTGCATTTTGATTTACTTGATAAATGTAACTTTATCTCTTGATTTCGCCATTCTTGGAATGTATTTTCAATTGCGGGAAGTTGCTCTCGTGCAAATTATATAACTTCAACTGAGAACTTAAAGATCGACACATTCCAAACAAAAGTTGTAAGCTTTCGGGCTAGATCACTCATCTAAGTATATCTGCCTTCCTCCTTCCCAAGTGTGTTTTGGATGGCCGGAAAATAGTCATATGTACTGCTTCCATCCATTTGTAAGCAGTAACCAGAGAACATTTTTTGGGGGGGCTCAAATAAAGCTCTTCATTGGAAACCCCATAATTATTTATGCTTATCTCTGTAGACTTCTTCTACTTCTACTTACACATGAATTTCAGAATCCGCGATAAACAAACTTTAAAAGAGGCAACCCTCTGTCATTATCAGCATCTTAATTCAATAACAAAACCAATAACAACAGCTTTGCTTATGTTGATAACCAGAAGTAATGGAACGGGTATGCTGTATACGACTTTACCACTTCTTACACGGGTGATACATCCATATTTTCTTATATATTTAAATATATAACTGATGTTATTACATTGAGCTATTTATCTTACTGGTAATAAGGTAGTAATAAATTACTGACCTTCACTGTTTAGGGTTTAAAATATATATAACTATAAAAGGTTTTAGTATATACATAACCATAAATAGTATCCTTAATATTATATATATATATATATGTGTGTGTGTGTGTGTGTGTGTGTGTGTGTGTGTGTGTGTGTGTGTGTGTGTGTGTGTGTGTGTGTGTGAGAGAGAGAGTGAGGGAGGAGGATGGATAGATAGATTTTCTCATTCTATCTTCTGATAAAAGACTAGTCTACGAAACATAAAGATTCTTTTCCTACTATAGCAAACGTTAAATTAATATATTTCTTCATTGTATTGTGTTGTTTGTTTTGTTGTTTCCGTTTACATTTGTATATATATATATATATATAAATATATATAAATATATATATATATATATATATATATATATATATATATATATATATATATATATATATATATATGCACATATATACATATATGCACATATATATGTATATATACATACATATATACATGCATATACACACACATATACTTATATATATATATATATGTGTGTGTGTGTGTGTGTGTGTGTGTGTGTGTGTGTGTGTGTGTGTGTGTGTGTGTGTGTGTGTGTGTGTGTGTGTGTGTGTGTGTGTGTATTAGGAAGCTAACCAGTAGATTCGCCAGGGGAAGACATTGGAAACATCCTAATGTTTGATGAATGGAGATTCCGCTTTGATATTTACAAATAATCAATCAAAGCTGATAAGTCAAACAATTTCCTTAGAAACCCCAGAGTAAAGAGTCTCAACATTGGACTGACACTGAAACACGAATGGATTCTTTTCTCCAAATTAGGTAGGACCGCTTAGTTACAACAACAACTGTAATAGCAGAAACAACAATATGGACTGAAACAACCATGTTTGGTTTGCTAGAAATAGTAGAGAAACCATGCTGGTTGGAGTTCAGGTAATTGTTGTTTTCAAGGAAGTGAGCTATGCGTGATCTCACCACCCTTTCAATCAAATACCTTAATGATGTGATAAATTAATGAGATCAGGTGAGAATTCATTGCAAAGGACTTGTTTCTCTTTTTGAAAATTGCGACGAAAACCTAGGATAAAAAATGTTCAGGGATATAGCCATCGTACAGTGAGTTTCTTTAGATATTAGCCAGGGGGGGGGTGCAAGTTAATGTCAACACACCTTCGGGAAATTAGTAGAGAACATATCGGGACCTACTGCTGAGCTGTGCATAATTTTGCTTATTTCCACTAAGATATCAGGGGCGACAAATATGGTCTGTTGGGGGTTAACTTAAACCATATCAGGATTGCTAAAAACGGAGAACTATTGTTTCTACAGTATCTCATCCATGGTCTTAATATTATCATGGAGAGCGTTATTTTCATAAATCAGCGAGCCAAAAGTGGAGAGAGCAACTTTGTGTTGAAAAGAAAACCTTGGGATTGAGTTTAATTTTCTCAGTGGCCCATTCCTCCTGAACTCTTTGGTTATTGATGACAATCATCATGGAGTTGTCAAGAGTTTTTTGTTTTTTTTCGAGCACTGCTATAGCAGTCGAATGGGTATGTTACTGCAGTCTTGTCTGTTGATTCTTCGGCAAGTGCACGGGGGAAATTAAACACCAGAGTAACAAGGCTCACCACTTAGCCATTCAATGAGTATATGTGTGTGCATGAAAGGTAAACGGAAAACAACTTAGCAAACGCTAGAGTACAATGAAGATGTATATGAGTTTAACGCTTGCTAATAGCAGAAAAAGTGTTTTAACATTTTGGTCTCTACTCATTCATCAGAAAATAGAATGAGAAATAAAAGAAGAAATTGAAAGACAGAGGAGGGTGAGAAGAAGGAACGAAACAAAAACTGTCGTTTTTTTTTTCGGAAAAACCTGTGTTCAAACTTCTCTCTCTCTCTTTCTCTCTCTTTCTTTCTTTCTCTCTCTCTCTCTTTCTCTCTCTCTCTCTCTCTATATATATATATATATATATATATATATTTCGTTTCTGAATTTGTTTAGCATGATTCTTTATCTGAAATCGTGTGTTGAAACCGATATTGTTATACTTTGGGAGGGTCGTGTTGCCAATAAGAAACACATGCACCAGTTGCTTTCACTTCAATTTATTATAATAAATTTATAAATTTAGGAATTTATAAATCTATAAATTTCTGGTTGGCTGGTTGGTTCCACAACCAGATAGTTGTTTACATATTGTCAAAGTTCTTTCGTCACACATTCTGTGACCTCTTCAGTGACTGGGGATTCTTTTCTTTGTTTTTGTGCCTCTCCTTTGTTCTGTCCTACGCCATTTTGTTTCTGTGTGTGTGTTGTGTGCTCAGTCTGCGCACGCGCCACATCCGGGTGTCTGTGTGTGTTTATATTTGTTTATTTATTTGTTTATTTACATGTTACCGGTTGGTTGTTTGTTCTATGTGTGTGTGTGTTTTCATTTTGTCCTTAATTGTAAGTTGTGATGTTGCTGTTCCACTCATATTTTCTATTTAATTTTGGTTGTAATTCTTTTATGTTTATTGCCTCTGTGATTTGTCTAAACATTGCGTCTTTTCTGTGTGTAGATTCTATTTTTATTTCTATGTTCTCTAATTTACCCTTATGTTCTATTTTAGCATGTTGGTAGAGTACAGATGATTCTTTACTATCTTGAAGGTCTCGCCAGTGTTAATTTATCCGTTCCCCTATACTACGGGCTGTCTCACCTATGTACACTATATTTTTGTCTCTACATTGTCCTTCAGTACATCTTATGCTATACACTACATTTCTAGTTTTACAGTTAATATGGGGGCTTAATATGGATCTTCTGAAGTTCGGATCTAGCTGTGGAAACGGCTGGAGCTCTGCCGTCGGGGTCCTGAGTCTTTTCCTATATATATATATATATATATATATATATATATATATATATATATATATATATATGAAAAATCCAGTTAAGGGTGAAAGCAGCGATTATTTGCTTAAAGTTTAATCGGTACTTATAATATATATATATATATTGTATATATATATATATATATATATATATATATATATATATATATATATATATATATATAAATATAAATTAGCGAGAATCGTATTTCGGCTATTGGAAATTAGCGAAAAACAACTTCCGAGATGTGTGGCAAGCGCTCCATAGAAGCTAGTGAACTAGAGCTACAACATAAGTTAAAAGGCCAAACACACTGAGACGATGGTTAAACCATTATCCGCACAGCCATAGAAACGACCAAGTAATTCGGGTCAAACAAATAAAATATGATTGAAAATTATACCCGTGATTGAGGTGGTGGTAGTGGTAGTTGTAATGGTGGTGGTGGTGGTACACCGGTGGTAGGTGTTGTGATTGTGATGATGGTAGTTGTGATTGTGATGGGTGGGGCACCAGTTATGGTGGTGCTGGTTGTGATGGTGGTGGAGGTGGGAGTGGGGTGGTCGCGGTGAGAAATCTCTTGTGATCCATCACTAAAAACGTGATAAGTGATCAGACATTGATAAACCAACGGCCTATGACGCTGGCTTGCTTGGTCGTTGTTGGTTGCCATTAGCAAATACTACTACTACTACTACTTCTACTACTACTACTACTACTACTACTACTTCTACTACTACTACTACTACAACTACTACTACTACTGCTGCTGCTGCTGCTCGTGCTACTACTACTACTACAACCACTACTACTTCTATTACTACTACTTCCACTACTACCACCACTACTACTAACATTACTACTATCACTACTACTACCACGACTATCACTAACACTACCACCACTACCACATCCATTACTAGTATTAGACTACTAACACAACCACTACTATCATCACCACTACCCCTACTACTACTAACATTACCTCCACTATCACTACTACTACTACTACTACTACTACTGATATTAGTACTACTACTACTACAATTACTACTACTACAACTACTACTTCAGAGCGAAGTCAGTATAACATCAATTTTAGATATGACACTTAAGCTGCTGTTGTTGATGATGATGGTGATGATGATGATGAGAGTAATAATGATGATAGGAGTGATGATGATGATGATGATGAGAGGAATAATGATGATGATGATGAAGATGAAGATGATGGGGATGGTGCTGATAATGATGAAGATGGGGCTGGTGATAAGGATGATGATGGTGAAGAGGAGGAGGGGGATAGTGATGATAAAAGGGGGTGTTACTGCTGCCGATGATGATAAGGATGATGATGATGATGATGATGATGATGATGATGATGATGATGATAAGGATGGTGATGATGATGTTTCTAAAAATCAATGTCATTAATTATCTGATACGGCAATTAGATAATTAGATTAAAAGGAATGAGATCGATACATTAATTCGATCTTCGGTGACTTACTTTTGCAATTGACATAAATCGTTTCTGTCTTGGGAGATCTTCTCTGGTCACCAAAGTTAATATTAGAAAAGTTTGCAATAGATAAATGTATGCATACACACACACACACACACACACACACATATATATATATATATATATATATATATATATATATATATATATATATATATATATATATATATATATATATATATGTATATATACAATATATTAACAAATGGAAACTATATTTATAGAACCATATTTATTTCTTTATACATATTTCAAGGGTCACCAAGGCAAATTATGGTGCGCTTTCATCAGATAAAATATAATATAGATCAGTTTTATAAATACATATTGACATACCCTTAAAGAATGCGACCATGTCGGTTGGAAGCTCCCGGATAGTGGGGTTACTAATTTTATTATTGGTCTATTATGCAAATTAGTGTCGGAGAGGTTTAAATCCCGTATATTTAAATTAAGCCGTTGGAATAGGGAATATTCCAACGGCTTAATTTAAATGTTGTAATTTAAATGGTATATATTGTATTTTGTCTGATGAAGGCATACCATAATTTAACATGGTATCCTTGAAATATGTATAATAAAATAAATATGGTTTTATAAATATAGTTTCCATTTGTTAATATCGTATATATATATATATATATATATATATATATATATATATATATATATATATATATATACATACATATACTTATATATATATATATACATATATATATACGCACACATACACACATACACAATTATATATATATATACGCACACATACACACATACACAATTATATATATATATACGCACACATACATAAACGTATACACACACACACATAAACATACACATACACATACAGGGAAATATACAGACATATATATATGTTTACAAGATCTGGATGCCATATACAAATGGGCGGAAGAAAACAACATGCAGTTTAATGCTGGCAAATTCCAAGCCCTACAATACGAACCTTCAAACAAACCTGCAAACACAAATATAGTACAACACAATTACACAGGACCAGGAGGCACCGATATCCCCGTGTCAAGATCGATATGAGACCTGGGCATAGACATGAGCGATGATGCATCTTTTTCCTCACACATCATGAAAGTGGCGACAATGTGCAGACGACTCGCTGGCTGGATCTTGAGGACTTTCTGGACAAGAGACCGAGACACCATGTTGACACTATGGAGGACATTTGTCCTAAGCCGCCTGGACTACTGCTCCCAGTTGTGGTCACCCCATAGTGTCAAACTAACCATGGAGCTTGAGGCAATCCAGCGAAGCTACACCAAGAGGATTGCCACGATGAAGGAGATAAGCTACTGGGAGAGGCTAAAGGAACTGAACCTCTACTCCTTGGAACGAATACGGGAGAGATACGCAGTGATCTACATGTGGAAAATCCTGGAGGGACTAGCACCAAACTTTTGCATTAGGAGCTGGACCAACCGTCGAACAGGACGTCACTGTGTGGTGCCAAAGGTCCCGTCTTCCACATCTAGAATAAGGAGCAGGTATTGCAATAGCCTGGGATTCAAAGGCCCTCAATTCTTCAACAGGCTACCGAGGGATCTGAGAGATTTGCATGACGTGGAGGTGGATGTCTTCAAGAAACATCTCGACACCTTGCTATCCAGGATCCCGGATGAGCCCACAGCAAGACACGGGGGAAACCTAAGAGCAGCAGCAACAAACTCCCTCTTACACCAGTGGCCAACCTATACAGGTTGGAGATAAAATGTGTAGCAACAAGGGCGGTGCCCCAGCATGGCCTCAGCCGGATGGCTGAAACAGGTAAAAGAATAAAAAATATATATATATACAGTATAAACATATACATAGATAAGTATAAACATACAAAACATATACACGCATATATATATATATATATATATATATATATATATATATATACATACATATATTTATATATATATACATATATATGGTGGCTGCCAACTCGTTTTCGAGTACGGCCACTACTTTATATCCATGTAGGAGAAGCCCTACCGGTGCGCTGAACGAGTGTGGCTTTTTAGTCCAGCCAGCGACTTGAAAACTCTGGTACAAACACTACACTTGTGACAATTATTAACACATAGTGCTGGGCCCATGGTACCATGTCACGACAAGTGCAGAGAGATCTCCAGATATAAAGCAATGCCTGTGTCGTGAAGCTTTTATAGTGAGCAAAGGCACTGCACAAAGCCAGTCCCACTCTCTTAACCAATATGTATATATATATACATACATATACACACATACACATACATACACACACATATATAACTACACACACAAAACATATACATACATATACATACTCACGTGCATACACACTCGTACGCACGCATATATTCTCAACCACACGTAAGGTACATATATGCAAATGTAGATGTATATACATATATAAAAAATATATAAATACATTCACACACATAATTATGATAAAAAATATATACAACCACATACGCACATATATATAAATAATTACTTATATATAAAAATATACATACATACATACATACATACATACATACATACATACATACATACATACATACATACATACATACATACATACATACACACATACGCATATGTACACATACATACATACATACAACCCATAAATAAAAATATATATATAAAGAAAGTGGAAGGGGTACTAATAAAGTTGGAAATACGACAAATATAAATAAGAATATAAATGTTTAGAACTGAATTAGAGCACTCAACAAATTCCTGCAGTAAAATGATATTAAATAATATCTTTGTATGTGTGTTTATATACTTATATATTTATTACCTTTTTTCTTCTTCCTTCAGCCTCACCGTCATATCTCTAATACTTTTGCTTTCCAAATCCACATTCAATAAATCCACCAGGATTTTTTCATTCTGACGACTGAAAGCAGATTTATTTGCTTTCAAGAAACCACTGGTAAATGAAATAATCATCTTATGTTGTTTATTACATAAATAAGCTCTGTAACCTACAGAGAGCACTCTTTTTTCCTGGACTTTTCCGACGGAATTACTTCATTTATATATATATATATGTGTGTGTGTGTGTGTGTGTGTGTGTGTGTGTGTGTGTGTGTGTGCACACCCACACACACACACATACATATGCTTACATATAATAATGAGCTAAAGGTGTTTGTTCACTGTCACGGTAATATGAGTTTCAATCAACGTGTATATATTTTTTCACATTTTGAATTTGCCCGCCAAAAACCGGGGGTTACTTCCCTTGTTGGAAATAACACGTGACAGTGAAACACAGTAGCAGTTCGGCGTTGCATTCCGCACCGGCTTGAGGTATAGAACGAAATTCCTGTTGATGACGTGAATCCACTGTTTGATCGTAGAATGCCACAAGCTTACATATTACGTAAGTTGGATTGATGATATCGGGTTCATAGAAACCTATCGGACATATTGCAAAATATCGTTCGATTTGTCCAGGTCAGTTGTCTAACCTGATTAGTTTTTTCGTTGTTTTCGTATTGTGTGGCTAGGCTTACCTGCCGCAATTTTCAATTTGTCAAGCTGTTTAAACGTATGTTATTACTCTAAGGCGTGCAACCTTATCGGGTGCTTTGCTGCTCATTCCTAATTGTAGGTCGTTAGCTTGGCCACAGCCAGAGCTTCGATTTTACTAACCTTCCACTTGTGTATATATATATATATATATATATATAAATATAAATATATATATATATTATAGTTATAATATTAATAGTATACTGATTTACAGATTGATCTATAGTCCAATGCAGTAAGGGTCACGCAGAGCTGTTATATGTAGAAATTTAAATAACACAAAAGATTTAAAGCATTTTTAAACTGCCGTGTCTATCTATACAGAGCGGCGGGATTCATCGGAGTTTATTAAAATGCTTAATATTAATTCACGCAGAAAAACATTAGGAACAAATTTTTTTTCTGCCTCAATTAATATTAAGCTTTAAATCTTTGGTGTCATTTAACATTTCAATTTCAACATATATATATATATATATTTTTTTTTTTTTCGTTTCTGGTTTTGTTTAGCAAGATTCTTTATCTGAAAACGTGTGTTGAAACCGATATTGTTATACTTTGGGACGGTCATGTTGCCAATAAGAAACACACGCACCAGTTTCTGTGACACACAGAAACAAGATGGCATAGGACAGAACAAAGGAGAGGCACAAAAACAATGAAAATAATCCCCAGTCACTGAAGAGGTCACAGAATGTGTGACGAAAGAACTTTGACAATATATAAACAACCAGCTTGTTGTGGAACCAACCAACCAACCAACCGGAAATTTATAAATTCCTAAATTTATAAATTTATTATGATAAATTGAAGTGAAAGCAACTGGTGCGTGTGTTTCTTATTGGCAACATGACCCTCCCAAAGTATAACAATATATATATATACATATTTATATAAATATATTTCCTAGTACCCACTCTATATACATATTTATATATATATATATAACTAAGAAAGTGTGGTAAGGAACCAGGTGGACCATAACGCACCAGAGTACTCGATACTTAGGGTAGTAGAGTGGGTACTAGGAAATATATATATATAAATATGTATATATATATATATATATTTATTAAAATAACAGATTAAAGTTTTAATAAATATTTGCTCTACTGTTCTTATATATTTGATATATATTTATCCTTATCGAGCCTTCTTTGGATTTTAGTCTTCAAATTTATTATTATTACTATTATTATTATTATTATTATTACAGCTGCATTTATCTTGCTTTATTTTCATACGAGTTATCACCAAGTCACAACCAGTGACCTCAAGAGACAACAAGGTCCGCCATGTTCAAGAAAGAACATACATACTCACACAAGCATCTTTAGGTGTTTTGACTTATATTGACAGAATCTTCCTTAGTATATGGGCAGTTCCCATTAGTACTATCTTTTGTATTTCCCCTATACGCGGGTTTCCTGGGATTTGCGATAAATAATCATTAGACCCCTTGGGTATCATTCCTAGAGCGCCTACAACCACTGGTATTGTTTTAGTTCTCAATTTCCACATTTTTCCAATTTCTATCTCCAGGTCCTTATACTTGCTCAATTTTTCAAATGTTTTTATAGATACATTCTTGTCTATTGGAACGGACATATCAATTAGAAGGCATACCCTCTTTTTAAAGTCCTTCAGTATTATATCAGGTCTATTTGCATCTATTTTTTGGTCTGTTTGGATGCTAAAGTTCCACAAGATTGAGATGTGATCTTTTTAAAGTATGGGAGGTGGTTGATGCTCCCACCAATTCTTTTGATGGGACAGGTCAAAATGCTTACACATTATCCAATGTATGTATTGTGCAGCTCTGTCATGCCTGTCTAGGTATTCGGTTGGAGCTATAGGACTGCACATTGAAATTATATGGTCAATGGTCTCTGGTTGTTTTTTACATACACGGCATAATGGGCTGCATCCATTTTTTATTATGTTGGCTTGGTAATTTTGTGTTGGCAGACACTGATCTTGTGCTGATATAATCAGTCCTTCTGTCTCCGATTTCAGTCCAGAGGATGCCAACCACTGATGGGTTAAAGTTTTGTCAACATCAGGATTGTTAGCTCGTTCTGGGTATTTTTCATACAGAGGCTTTTCTTGCCATTTCTTAACCAGTTTGTGTAGCAGTTCTTTCTTTGCAGTTACTTTTACTTGCTTTGCTTTTTCTGTGTTTTCCATTTCAGCAGTAAATGGGACTGTATCTTTGTGCATCTTTTGTAATGGAGTATGATCTTTTGATGCTTTCGTGTTTCAAAACGAGTTTGATCATCCAATCATGTGATTCCCTTAGGTATGTAGATAATCCAATTGTTGCAGTTAGTTTTCAACGCAATATCTAACTGGATTAACCCACGTCCTCCTTCTTTCCTAGGGAGATATATTCTATCTGTATCTGCCTTAGGGTGATGCATTCTGTGCATGGTTAAGAATTTTCTAATTTTTGTATCGAGCCTACGGAACTCTGTGCTTGACCAGTTGATGACATTGTAACTGTAGGTTACTACTGGTATGGCAAGCGTGTTTATGGCATCGATCCTATTCAATTCCTTGCATTCAATTCCGTTCTTAAGATTGCTCTTACTCTGCGGTAACATTCCTTCCTTATCCTTTCCCTCATTGTCGAGTGCTTGATTCCGTCTCCTTCACAAACACCTAGATATTTGTAAGTTTCCTCTTGATCAAGTTCTCTTATCACATTCCCCCGATCAAGATTAATGTCTGAACTTTTCAGCAGCTTTCCTCTGGTGAACGTTGCTTTGGCGCATTTATCTAGTCCAAACTCCATTTTAATGTCATCACTGAACTACTCCACAGTGGATAATAGCCCTTGCAATTGTTCATCATTTTTTGCAAATGGTTTCAGGTCATCCATGTAGAACAAGTTTTGTCATAGACTTTATATCCATGTTTTGTTTCATTGAGCAATTTACTTAATGGTATAAGTGCGATGCAGAATAAAAGCGGTGATAAAGAGTCACCCTGAAAAATTCCACAATTAATATTAACTTCTCCAGCTTCCAGTGATTTTGTTTCACTATTCAAAAGGAGTGTCGTTTTCCATGTCTTCATACTGAATGACAAAAACCTCCTGACAACGGGAGATATTTTGAAAATCTCTAAACATTTTTCAATCCAACTGTGTGGCAAACTATCGAATGCTTTTTTATAATCTATCCAAGCAATTGATAGATTGTTGTGTCTATTATGACAAACTTCCAGTATCATTTTGTTAACCAAAAGCTGATCCTTACAGCCATATGAGCCTCGTTTACACCCTTTCTGCTCAATGGGAAATAGGTCATTTGTTATCAGGTGGTCATATGTATATTCAGTTAGGACTGATGTTAAAATTTTATACATTGTGGTCAAGTAAGTTATCGCTCTGTAATTTTTGGGATTGTTTGTCTCATCATTCTTCGGAAGCAGAAATGTAATGCCGTTAACTAGCCATGATGGTATCTTTTCTGGCTCCTTAACTATTTCATTGTAAAGTTGGGCTAACAGCTCATGAGACTCTGTGAAGGCATTTATCCAAAAAATTTGTATTTTGTCTTTTCCTGAGGATTTCCATTTGCTGGTTTTTCTAAGAGCCAAACGCAACTGTTCAACTGTTATATTTTCCCATATTTGTTCCTCAAGGTGAGCTTTATCTTTCATTTGTCTGTCTATCCATGGGGCATGTATATTATGAACTTTTTCTTCGGCCCAGATCTTTTCCCAGAATTCTTGCACTTCCTCTTTGGGTGGTATTGATTTAGCAGTTATTGTTGACTTGCCAATTTTTCTGTAGAAGTTTCTTTGGTTGTTTTTGAACATATTATTGTCCTTATAGAATCTAGATCGTTTTTCAAAGCGCTTTATACGAGCAGCTTTGGCCGACACTTTTTGCTTGATTATTTCTATCAGCATGTCTATGTCACTTGTTGATTTTATACTGTACTTTCTTTTCAATTTTCTAAGTTTAGTTTGTTTAACATGTTCACCTACTTTATAGTTTGTTAAAATTTCTATGTCAGATCGGAGAAGGTTTATTTGGCGATTGATGTTCTCTTACCAAGTAGATTTCTTGTGGGAATTCCTTTGTTTTTTTCATTTTCACTCCACATAATTGAGTGGTGACTTTAGCCGATGCATAATAGAGATGATTTAAATCAGTAATGTTTAGTTTGTTTGTGATGATAATGTTTTTGAGAATTATGTTAGTCTTGTATTATCTTTTGGTTCTGTTTGGAGTTCTGGATCTTATGGAGGATGTCTCGTTCCCCCATGTCAGATTCTTTCATTTTCATCCATTCGATCATAATTTCATCCTTCAAGTTGGCAAGTTCATTCTCATTCATTTCTTTATCATTTACGATCTCATTGTTTTCATTTTGAGTTTCATCTTGAGCATGCACTCCCTCCACTTTTTCGATCCTTTCTTTAATTTGTTCTGTTGTCAGTGATTCCGCCCCAACCCTGGGATTCGAAGTGTTACAATTTACCTCGTTTTCACTGACACATGTTTAATTTTCCCTTCGCTGACTTTGTGCTAATAGCTTGATCTGATCAATTTCACTATCAGTTAGTAACTTTTTTTTTACAATATTTCTTCGTATATTGGCTAGTTTGTTACTGTCAATATAGCCTCTGTTTTCGGGATGTTTCTTTTTCCAATTGATATATGTCTGTTCTGTATTCGATGTATTTGATGGTTAGTACATGGCAGTGTAGAAAGCCTCAAGGTCTTCTTTATTATCTTCCCTTGACCATTTTTCTCTCTTTTTCTTTGGATTTCTTGGTGGTGAGCATGGAGGGCCAACAGTAGGAGTATTCCGGTTATGGGAGGTCTCCAGCTCCGAAGTGATGGGAAGGTTTGAACCATTAGCTGATTTTTCGACCCCAGTCTGGTTCCTCTCTGAGGGACGCGGCCCTTTTTGACCCGGGTGACGGCCGATCCGGTATGAGATTTTATCATTTGACATTTACTTTATTTTGTCGCGTTTTATCCTTATCCGCCAAGGGGTAATCATTTCGTGTTACCACTTCTAGGACGAGTGTCAACCAAGACTAGAGGGGTCGTCCTCCCCTAGAGACACGGCTATTCACCGCCTGCCGCCATCCCGGTATTTCTTGGTCACGGAGTTTTCTTTTTTGTTGTTTTTTTTTAAATTGTTATTATCATGAGTGGTTCCTTAATGTGAGCATTGCGTGGCTTAAGAATGAAATTATTAATAATATAATATACTTTTTGCTGAAGTTGCCTGTTATTATTGTTGGCTATGTCGGTGGTGGTGCTGGGGCTTTTTCTATTGTTGGTGGGGAATGGGGGAGCCAGCAGTGCCATAGTCGTTGACGTTTGGCCGGTAGCCGGGTCACTAAGTCAATCTATTTATATCTTTTGCTAGCCTCTCCCTTGTCTAGTGATATCGCCACCGTCCCCTTTCTTAAGTTAACAGAATTTAATGGGGGAATAGTGGTGGTAGCAATGAAGGAGTGGTGGCGGCGGTGATGGGATAGTGGTAGCAATGATGGATGAAGTGGTGGCGGCGGTGACTATAGCGATGGCGTTGTCGTTACTGAGTTTTGTTGAATAGACTGTAGTTTGTTTGATCTGAGTATCTATGCGGTTTGTCGCGTATGTTTAATATATGTGTTGACATATTCACTTTAATATTGGAATTAAACATTTGTGAAAACTTGAGACAATAATAATAGTAATTATTATTATTATGTTGGGATTGGTGGTGGTGGTGGTGAAATTGCCGTTTTCTGGCTGTTGTATTTAGTGTACACAGAGGGGTGATGGGGTGGGTGGTGTATCTAGTTTGTGGTGTTGGTGAAATTGCTGTTATTTGGATGTTCTATATAGTGTAGACAGAGGGTGGTTTTTCTTCCATTTATAACCATTTTCTTTTTTGAATATAAAATTTATAATACAAAATTGAATATTTGAGCGATATAACAGGATATTATGGATCCGAATTTTTTCTGAGAGCTGAGTCTGGTGCTTTATGTATCATTTGTACTAAGAATTGTTATTTCACAATTGATTTAAATATGTTAAAAATCAAAAACTTATTGGAGCGATTTCATGACCTTCTATCCACCACGTGCGTCTTCTTCCTCCACCTTATTATTATTATTATTATTATTATTATATATATATATATATTGAAATTGAAATGTTAAATAACACCAAAGATTTAAAGCTTAATATTAATTCAGGCAGAAAAAAAATATGTTCCTAATGTTTTTCTGCGTGAATTAATATTAAGCGTTTTAATAAAATCCGATGAATCCCGTCGCACTGTATAGATAGACACGGCAGTTTAAAGATGCTTCAAATCTTTTGTGTGTATATATATATATATATATACAAAATATTGACACTCCAGTTGATACTTTACTGATAATACTTTAAGAAACACAAGTTGTAGAGTTCTTTATGTCTGTTTACGACCAAAATCGGTGGATTATCTGATCAACCAACTTTTATTCACTGGAATAATATATATATACATGTGTAGGTTCCGGAGCAGTGTCGGGAGTAATCACAGTTAAAACAAGGACTCAATCCCTTCGTAGAGTATAAGCATATTTATTATATGTAGAAATGACTGCTACGTGACTAGAACTGTTTCATTCGGATGAAATGATCAGGAACATCAGATAATTGCTTTTACTTTTGGCACAAGGCCAGCAATTACGTTATTTTATCGACTTCGTAAGGATGAAAGGCAAAGTTAACCTTGGCGGGATTTGAACTCAGACAGTAAAGGGAGGTAACTCTATGCTGTAAAGCATGGCGTCCAACCCTCTACTAATACTGCCAATATGTCTGATAATGTTGGTCAGTTTTGGTTATTTATAGGTGTCTGTCGGTGGTAGTTGAGGGTGGAGGAGGAGGGTAGTGGGATTTCTAACGATATAAGTATCTGATGGTGGGGCACCTCTTTCCTTACATATATATGCGTGCGTGTGTGTGTGTACTGAAATGTATGTTTAAAACACCAGCCTGATGAAGTGATAGCTGAAACTTCGAAGTCATTCTCATTTTCCTCTTCAGAAAATATATTTATGTAAACACACACACACACACACACACACACATATATATGTATATATATATATATATATATATATATATATATATATATATATATATATTGATTTCTCACATAAATACAATACGAAACAAATATGCCTGCGTGTGTGTGCTTCATATAGAAATAATGTGTTGCTATTATTAAGAGATATAACACAACTTAAGAGTTGTAATATCTCAAGGTTCCTTCTCTTCCCATGTGTACGCTTCATTTAAATTATTCTTATATTCAACTTATCTTTTCGCTTCCTTACCGAAACTGATTTTCTCTAACCCTACGACATATATATATATATATATATATATATATATATATATATATATATATATATATATATATATATAAGAATATAAGAATGAGTGAATGCACAGACTCTGGGACATGGCCTCAGCGTGTCGACTGGAACACATAATAGAGTTATATATTATATAAATGTATATTATATATATATTTATATATATATATATATATATATATATATATATATATATATATATATATATATATATATATATATATATATATAAAGAAAAAGAGATGAAATCGAAAATGCAACTGGAGTCTTATTTTTTTTTTAAATATATATATTTATTTGGTTCCTTTACCGGTTTCGCAGTTCTTCTGCTTTTCAAAAGGTGAGTTGAGATGGAGGGTCTGTGGTTTTTCTCACATCTGGTTGGTCTCTGAATGTTACTTGTTTTATATGGAAAAAGTGGCTCGAAATGCCAGGTTTTTCGAGAAGTAATTTGATTGGTTTGTCAATAATTATAATAAATTTCGCGCCAGTTCGCGTTACAATTGTTCTTCAAATAAGAGAGGGGGGGTTGTCACAGGTTGTTTTTTCATATATGAGTGTTTGAATTTCTTTTTACTTGAAAAAAGGAGGCTCACGAAGGCTTATTTTTGGTTGGTTATAAATGAAATTTGGCTGTCACATGAACAAGTTTTCATTACATTTTTACATTTTTGCGCCCTTATTTGGAAAACTATTCTGTAGTCTTTGAGCCACTTTTTCCATATAAAACAAGTAACGTTCAGAGACCAACCAGATGTGAGAAAAACCACAGACCCTCCATCTCAACTCACCTTTTGAAAAGCAGAAGAACTGCGAAACTGGTAAAGGAACCAAATAAATATATATATTTTTTAAAAAAATAAGACTTCAGTTGCATTTTCGATTTCATCTCTTTTTCTTTATACTTTCTTTCACTCGTGTAGGACACCTCGGTTATTTTTCATTTTGTAAAAAAAAAAAAACCTCACTTTCTAATATATATATATATATATATATATATATATATATATATATATATATATATATATATATATATATATATATATATATATATATATATATATATAATTGGTGTGGGATGCTTAAAGCGTCCGTATGCGATAGGCCGTTTGAGCACTGGATCCCCTTACAGAGCAGAATATAATATCACATAAGAAACGGAGAATCAGTGGTGCGACGAATTAAAATTTATTAGACATATTACAATCGTTTCTCTGGCCACCAGTTCGAAGCACGATCGATGCGATGATCGAACCTGACTCTGAAATCGCAAGATCCTCAGATACCTCTCGATCTTTCGAAGCAGAGTTTCTGCTCACCTGTTCTAGCCATCCGGCTGGGGCCATGCTGGGGCACCGCCCTTGTTGCTACACATTATATGTCCAGCCTGTGTTGGCTGGCCATTGGTGTAAGAGGGAGTCCGCTATTTCTGCCCTTAGGTTACCTTCGTACCGTGCTGTGGGCTCATCCGGGGTCCTGGATAGCAGGGTGTCGATATGTTTCTTTAAAATTTCCACGTCCACATCATTCAGATCTCTCAAATATCTTGGCAGCTTGTTGAAGAGTTGAGGGCCTTTGAACCTCAGACTATTGCAATATCTGCTCCTTATTCTAGATGTGGAAGACGGGACTTTGGTACCACACTGTGACGTCCTGTTTGGTGGTTAGTCCTGCTCTCAATGCCAAAGTCTGGTGCTAGTCCTCCAGGATTTTCCTTATTCGTATCTCTCCCGTCTTCGTTCCAAGGAATAGAGTTTCAGTTATTTTAGCCTCTCCCAGTAGCTTATCTCCTTCCTCATCACAATCCTTTTGGTGTAGCTTCGTTTGATTGCCTCAAGCTCCGTGGTTAGTTTGACACTATAGGGTGACCACAGTTGGGAGCAATAATCCAGTCGGCTTAGGACAATTGCCCTCCATAGTACCAACATGGTCTCTCGGTCTCTTGTCGGGAAAGTTCTCAAGATCCAGCCAGCGAGTCATCTGCACATTGTCGCTACCCACATGATGTGTGAAGAAAAAGATGCATCGTCGCTCATCTCTATCCCTAGATCTCGTATCGATATTGTCACGGGGATTTCGATCCCTCCTGGTCCGGTGTAGCTGTGTTATATTGTCTTTGTGTTTGCAGGTTGGTATTGTAGGGCTTGAAATTTTCCAATGTTAAACAGCATGTTGTTGTCCTCAGCCCATTTGTATATGGCATCCAGATCTTGTTGTAAAAGGGCAGCGTCAGCCGGGTTTTTTATTGCCTGTGCTACCTTTGTATCATCAGCATAGCTAGTGAGGGATGATGTATGTACTACAGAGAGCATCTCTGAGAGACCCACCAAAAACAGTAGTGGTCTCAAGACTGTTCCCTGGGGCACCCCCTTGTTATTGATGTTTCCTTTGAGAGGGCCCCATCGGCTGCAACTGTCTGGCTTCTGTCTTTTAAGAAATCATGCAACCACTCACCCACTTTTCCAGTTATGCCGAGTCTGTTTAGTTTGTAACATATCATTCCGTGGTCGACATTGTCAAAGGCCTTCGCAAAGTCAAGATATATCACGTCCACATGTGAGCTGTTCAGCAGCTGTTTCAGTACCCAGTCACAGTGTTGTAACAGCTGTGTAAGGCAGCTTCTTCCTGGGCGAAGGCCATGCTGCGTGTTAATTAGGCGGTCATTTTTCCTCGAGGAACGTGATCAGTTTCTTTCTGATGATTCGTTCCTTGACCTTGCTGATATGTGACGTTAGGGAGACTGGCCTGTAGTTTTTGGCCTCCGCTCAGCTTCCTCCTTTATCTATAGGGCATATTGTGTCTTCTTTTAGTTCTCTGGGTAGTTTACCGCTAGCCAAAGAACGTCTGAAGAGGGTATTTAGTGATCTTGCTAAGGCACGCTTACATGTTTTTAGGAGGATTGCTGGGAATCCATCAGGTCCAGCAGCTGAGTTTGTTCTAATTTCGTCTATGGCGGATGTCACATTTCCTCATATTATATATGTATATTTATATATATATATAGAAATTATATATATATATAGAAATATATATATGCATAGAAATTACCGTGAACTCGCTGCATAACTATGGAAGCATTTTGTTAAGTCAAACAAAGCCGTACGTTAAAACTATCCACGACGCAGAGTACTCACAATCTCTAACTGGATTACCTATAACGATAACTTGTTATCCCATATATATATATATATTTATATATATATATATATATATATATATATATATATATATATATATATATTGATATACATATATTATATATTTATTTTTACATATACATATGATATATGTATATTTATATATACATGTTATATATGTATATTTATGTATTTATATATATCATATATACAGACAAGGATTTTTTCATTCTGGGGATTGAAAGCGAAATTTTTTGCTTTTAAGAAACCACTGGTAAATGGAATAATTGCCTTATGTTGTTTATTACATAACTATATATATATATATATATATATATATATATATATATAGGTATATGTATGTTTATATATATGTATATATATAGTTATTTATATATTATATATGTATATTTATATATATATATTATATATATATATAATATATGTAAAATATATATATCATATATATATATGTATATATATATATATATGTATATATATATATATATATATGTATATATATATATATATATATATATATATGCATATATATATGTATATATATATGTGTGTATATATATATATATATATATATATATATATATATATATATATATATATATATATATATATACTACCAGTTTAGCCCGGCGTTGCTCGGGTTTGTTTATTTGCTATGAAAAGTTACAAACAGGTAAACGTAGCTTGAAAGCGCATAAGGTTATCAATTAAGTGCATAAATCAGTTGAACCGGTTATGAATGGTTACGAACCAATTAGCATTTTGGACAATCAATGATGGGTTAATAATCTTCCAATAGCGAATTTAGTAGACCAAAGTTGCAAGATGGTGGCCCTGATGCCGCTGGGTGTCAGATCTGTCCGCTATGGGTGACCCTACCATTTTCCAGACGGCATAGCTCCAACACCTCCAACACCCGCACCCACACCTATAGCACCTCTTTGTAGACGATATTGCGTGTCATCCCTTGAGGAGTGTAAGTAAAAAGTCCATTCCTGCTGCCTACGCGGGAACAGGCAACATAAAGTTGGCCATGGGAGAAGCATGGCTCCCCAAAATGGATGCCCGCCACCGACAATGTTTGCCCTTGTGACTTGTTAATGGACATGGCAAAACATGGTCTCACCGGAAATTGGGATCGCTGGAAATCGAACGGGATATCTGACGCCGAAGAGAAAAGGTTCATCCTTGGAATGAAAACATTCTCCCCTCTCCCGCACCCCGTTACAATGGTGGCCTCAATCAAGTGGGGCGTCAGTGACTTGACGACCATGCGAGTACCGTTGCACTGCTTTTGTGGACGCAAGTTCCTTATTAGCATAATGGGACAGCCAACCCTAAGCTTAAGAATGTGAGGTGGGAGCCCTGGGGGCTCAAGTGAATTTAATAACTCAACCGGATAATTAACGATATCGTCGTGGTCTGACGTCCGGTCGATATATTTGAAGATGTGTTCTTTACCGGGAATTTTCTCAATCAGCTGCTCGTTAATAAAATTAACCATGGTATTTTTCGGAGCAAGGATGGCTCTTTCGCTGAGCCAATCGAAGTTTTTAAAGTTAGATGAGACATTAGGAAAAACTGCTTCCCAATGGTCAGAAGGGCTGCTCACAATGTTGCACAGGGAGTCGATTGCTATGCCCCCCTTGTCATCCGCAGGGACCTTGCCCTCACCAAGTGGTAAAATATTCTGAGCAAATGCTGCAGACATGTTGTCACCATGCAAATGAGCACGCATATTTGTGTTCAGGTACAAACTCTTCACCTGGGGCCACAACGTGGACGATTTAAGGCAAGCACGCACTTTATCAGCTCTTGTCCCTTTGGGGATGACAGGCAGCATTTGCTGAAAATTCCCTGATAGCAGAAGGGTCACGCCACCCATAGGAGCCGTAGAATCCCTAATGTCTTTCAGCGTACTGTCCAATGCCTCAAGGGCACCCTTGTGTGCCATTGTGCACTCATCCTAAACAATGAGGCAACATTTTTTGAGAACCAGAGCTTCGTGTGAACTCTTGCTGATATTGCATGTTGGTGTCTCAGTTTTTACTAAATCCAAGGGGAGTTTAAAGTAGCAGCGATCCCGGACGATGCAACGGCCAACGCAATTTTTTTCTCCTGAAGAATCTTAGCGAGAATCAATTTCGTTACATAAGTTTTTCCGGTACCCCCAGGAGCACCGAGAAAGTAAATACCCCAAGTCTGATTTTGAACCGCGTCAATGATAGTTAAATAGGCCAATCTTTGGTCCAACAGAAGTTTGGGCTCATTTTCCTCTAAGTATTGGGAAAGAGATTCGATGTCATATTCTGTTTCCTGCAACAAATCCGGGGCCAACGTGTTAGCTTCCTCTCTGACGGTTGACGGCAAGCCATACGTCGCCAACTCACTCCCACCCATGTCGAGGAGGGCGTCCTTGATATCAATGAGTGCCCTGTTGTAGATAATGTCGCTGTAACCAACTTCCACTGAAGGATACTGCAGATGAGCCAGGCACAGGAAGTCCTCAGACATGAAGTCTCTGTACTTGACCCATAAAGATTTGGGTTCACCCAATTCACACTTTTGAAGCAAAATAGCAAAGAGTTCCCGTAGACCTTTAGGTGATTTCAACAAAGCACCCTCTGCTAAAGTGGAATCCCATTGCGAATCATCTTCCAAAAGACCACGCTTAAATTAGGCTTCCCGGTATCATATTTCTCCATCAACAGTTTTGAGGTCCTGAAAACTTTGTGGGCCTACAACTTCATGCAGAAGAGGGCGGAGATGAACGCATTCATGCTGACTTGGGGGCACAGTGTAAACCCTTTTAAGACAGCTGTCAAATTTTACACCAGGATATCTTTCAACAGCCTGACCTGACTTTCTTCGCACCCAAGTGTTTTTCGACCATATAAAGTAGGATGGAACCTGGGAGTACACAATTGTTTGCTCAAATGTATCAAACTGGCAAAGTTTGAAGAAACCCGTCAGAGTGGTCTCTTTCGGATCGGCGGCCAGCTTGGCGGCGGTTTGGTCCGTAAAGTAAACCCTTTGCCCATTTTCAAAATGTATCGCAAGTTGTACGATGGCGGGGTGACGTTGGTGTAGGGGTAAACCAAATAGGCGCCAAAAAGCTTCATTGCTACTGATGTACCGCCCCGCCAGGTATTCTGTGACCTCGTCCCTGCTATTTTCAGCTTGAAATGCGAATATTGCGGCATCAGAGCCCTTATTTATATATTTGCATATGTATTTTATAGACTTGACGGAGTTGCAAAACTCAACGTTGATGTGGGCGTTGAACATCGTCAAGAGAAGCGGGCAGTAAGGGACCACCCATCTATTGTCGACTTGACCTCCCTTTACTGTTGTGGTGAAGCCACATTTCTCGGGCCGTCTCCGCCTGTACAGGGGGTACCCATCGCCACCAGTCTGAGTCTCGTCAACAAATTTTTGGGGGTATCCCTTACTGCACGACCCCCCTTTTCAGACACGTGTGATGCTCATTAGGACCCGACGCACACGGACCATGTTAGCTTTGACGATGTCATGTAATTCCTGGTCAGTTGCTGGGTTAGGGATTTCAGCCGAAAAGAAGCTGTCTATGGCATTTGAATTGATTTTATCAGCTAACGAAATCAAAATGTAAGCATGTGGCAGCCCTCGTTTTTGCCATTCGACGGTGAACATGTCACATTTTACAGCCCCAAATACCTGACCTTTTTTATTAAAGCCATGAGTTTAGCCAGTTTCAGTCTCAACACTCTGGCAATGAGGTCATGTCTGTTCGAATAATTTAGCCCAGGAAAAGGTTCACGGGTTACATTCCGATTCATATGTCTAATACATTAATCTGTTATATGAAGTGTTATTTTGCGGGTTGTTATTTGCAATAAGCCGATTAAAAATGCCCCAGATAAACCGTATGCCAATACGGAACGCTCAATACGGAACGTTCCACTGCTGTGTTGTCATATGGGGAGTGAAGAGCGACAGAGAGAGTAAAGCAGTTAAATTATAGAGGGGGAATATACGGAACGCTCCATTTGATCATATACATTGTTTCTCTCTCTGCAGTGTTGTCATATAGGGAGTGAAGAGCGACAGAGAGAGTAAAGCAGTTAAATTATAGAGAGGTCGTTATTGTTACGTTTGTTATTTTATAAATTCATCTGTTGCTTTTGAATATTTGTTATTTGATGTAAATTGTAACGTTGAGAGAGCAGTATGTATTTAGTGTTATCGGCTTTTTAAATTTTGATATTTGATGTATGAGTGTCGTTATGAATGTAGAGAGGGGGAATAATCTATTGTAGAGAGAGGGAAGAGCGACGGAGAGAGTAAAGCTATGGTTGTTGTGTTGCTTAGGTTTCAAAGTTTGTGTCGCGTTCCTTCAAAAGAAGTTTTGTTGTTCTAAACTGTAAAGGGTAGTAGACGGAGGCAGTAACCTTTTAAAGAGAGTTGCAAAGGAGATTGAGGGGGGAGTAGAGAGAGTGATGAACCTTTTAAAGAGAGTTGCAGAGGAGGTTGAGAGTGGAGTAGAGGAAAATATGAACCTTTTAAAGAGAGTTGCAACATGTATGTAGTTTCATATATTTTTGATGGTAGTAGTGAGAGGAATGAAGCGTGTAAGAGAGAGGGTTACAGCATGTATTTAGTTTTATCGATTTTTTTCATAGAAACAGGACATTTTTGGCAAAAATAATTACGCGTTGACCTGCATTCATCAAAATCGGTAGAGAAATGTGGAAATGCATAAAAATCATACACACACACAGACAGACATCTACCGTTTTATATATATATATATATATATATATATATATACACACAGAGGGAGAGATTATGAAAGTCACCAAATTTATTTTAGTGACCACTGGACAATGATATAACAAGTGCGCAGTTGATTGGCTGTGCGTTGCATTACAAAGCAGACACATAGTTTGCTAGCGAGTATTATGGCAGTGTTCATCTACTGGTTACGCCGAAAACGATCTAATGGACGGAATTCCGTTTCGTTGCAATTACAAAAAGTGCTATACAATTACGAAAAGTGCTATACCCAGAGGATTGAGTAATATCGGCATTTATTACGCAATCTGGGCAGATTACAACTCATCATATATATATATATATATATATATATATATATATATATATATATATATACGTATGGGCACAAACGAAAGAAAGGAGCAATCAACACACTATTTTGAAAT
>OZ024741.1:329535548-329538088 GCA_964016885.1 Eledone cirrhosa
ACCCAAAAATTCTTGGCCTTGTGCCTAAATCAGGAACCATTATGATAGCACAAGTCTACATAATGTTTACAGATGTAAACATATCTCTGGATAGTAACACACTTGGGCTGAATTGCATTAAAGATATATCATTAATATTATCAGTTTTATTGATATACTGTACCATAACACACATGTAAGGATTGTGATTTTAACTACGAATATTATTATTTGGTGGTTGAAGAGGGTTTGATGGTTACAAGCCGACCAGGTACCAGTCATATATACTGTGTTGTGGTAAGTAATGATAATACACTGTAATGATGAACTTTAATGTTTTTCGTTTAGCTAGTTCGTTGAAAACAAGTGGAACTATTCATAAGAGCTATACGGCCTTATTTATATGTTTTCATAGTACAAAATGTGTCACCGTGCGTAGAAATGTCGATATTAGTGTAATGATGTTTTTTTTTGTTTCGTTTTCTATTTGTTTCTTATTCATTTAGAATCCATTCGGCCTTCTGCTATTTCATACGCTATTTCGGATTGTGGTGAGAATTTCAGCTCTTCGAAAGCAGTATCCAAGTACTAGTCGACCTCCATAAATGTAGCTTAAATTTAGCCTAAAAATTGCATTCTTATATAAGTATATACGGTATATATATATATATATATATTCATTTTATCAGGGCTAAATATTGTGTTGTGTTACCATGGAGTTTCGCCTGCTTCTCACAAGTTTATGTTATATATATATATATATATATATACATGCCTATGTTTGTGTGGTGTGTGATATAAATATTCATGGAAGTGTGTGTATATGTCTATAGGGGTCGATTGTGATTTCAAATTTCATTTGACTTGAATATCATTCAAACAGTAAGCAAATTACAGAGCTTACATTTATTAACGCATGAAAAATCGATACGGGGGCCATTGTGTGAGAAGAATGTTTATTAATATGAGTCCGCAGTTCATATAGTGACAAATTGCCACACTAAGAATTTTATGGAACCCTTTCCTTTCAACCCACATATACACACATAGGTAAGGATCAATTTGCACACACAAACAAACAAGCACACATACATACATACGCATCCCTTTTGTAAAATTTCTCACCATAACTATCTACGTTTCTCCTTTCCAACTCACATGACTTCGAGATTTCAGTTGTGTGTATTAAACCCAAACCCAAATATATGTGCCCAATCTCCAATATAATCTTATTTTATCTGCAACAAATTAGCTTTTATTTATATACATACATGTACACAAACTTTTCGAACAATTTCCCACCATAACTATCTATATTTTTCCTTTTCAACTCACATGATCACAAGTTTTCAGTTGTATTACACCTAAACTTAATATAGGTGTTCAAACTCCAATACAATCCTATTTTATCTACAACATATTAGCTTTTATATATAAAATCTAATCTTTTATTTCCTTTCCTACATTTATTTAAACTACTTTTCCAACATCAGAAATATCTAAGATATAATTTATAGCAAAAGCCTAAGTCAAAATAACAAAACTCATTTTACATAAATAAATCTTTCTATATAACTTTCATGGATTATATACATATTTACAATTTTTTTCATTAGTTTTCTATTTCAATAGATCGCTTCCTCTGTGAAAAGCGGAAGTTAGAGTCAACTTCAATATATAATAAATTTTACTCTAACTTCAGTATTGAGTCCTTGCATCGGTAAATGGGTAAATGTTTGTGGGTATTTATCAATAACAGACCTTTCATATATATATATATATAAATATATATAATAATAAGGGTTGACGGACCCAGCATATTTATCAATGCCAGTACCGGTTGTATATCAGCGCACTCAATGGGCAATGTAAGATACATTACTAGAGTATACACATAGTTACTTGCCTCAACACAACACACGTAAAACGGGTGCCTATAAGGTTCCCGGACTCGAGTTTCTGCAGCACTAATTCAGCAGTAAGGTGCACTCCACCATCTGTCTGCATATATTATGCAACAATGCACAATCGGCTTATGCTGCTTCATCAACGGGTATCGCCTAATCAATAACCAATCGATCGACATAATCCAGACACCGGCCCGTGCCGGTCATGACTGTTTGCGATTAACTGGCAACCGATAGGACTCTATCTCTCAACTAGCCACTGATTTACAAATTTTACGTGGGGACGGGAAGCTAAAAAGAATCAATCTATATATATATATACTACAGGCACTTATATTTCGACAAATTCAAATCTTTTTATATAAAGGCACTTGGGCAATATTTTAATATTAAACATTTCTAACTATTCTTCTATCTGAATTTATATACACTTTTATATACCTACATATATACATACGTATTTATATATTTATATATATATACTATATATATACATATATATAAACATCATATAAAATTGTTAATAACTTTATAATTATTGGTCAATTTTCATAAAACATTTCATTTTAAACAATATATTGGTAGAATTACAGTACAGTTTTAAAATTCTACATAGGCACCAGCGTTGTCCACCAGTGTTTGTAATCCTCTGGG
>OZ024741.1:329548288-329550788 GCA_964016885.1 Eledone cirrhosa
AGTTTGCACTGTCCTCACAAGCCATTCCTCAACACCTAGCTTCCTTTGGGACCACCAGATGACAGATCGGGGTACCCTATCAAAGGCCTTCTCTAGGTCAACAAAGGCTAAGTATAGTGGCTTATTCTTCTCTAAGAACCTCTCTTGCATTTGTCTCACCAAGAAGAGGGCATCTGTTGTACTCTTCCAGGCACAAAACCAAACTGCATCTCATCTAGTTGACCCTTTCTCTAATTAGTTGTGCTAAAATCCTTTCTGCCACTTTCATAACCTGATCTATCAGTTTTATACCCCTATAATTGCTCCTCTCCAAAGCATCCCTTTACCTTTGTAGCAATTTATGAGAATACTGCTGCACCAGTCTTTGGGTATGACACCACCATATATAGCCTGATTGATGATGCGTGCAACCAATTTAGTGCCTACGTCGCCTGATGCCTTCAGCATCTCAGCAACTATTCCCGATGGTCCAGCAGCCATACAATTTTTCATTTCCCTAATCGCCTCTTGGACCCTATATTCGTCAATCTCAATAGCTGGTCCCTCTGTCGGATCTACCAAGGGTAATTTCTCTCTCTCCCATTCGTTCTCCACATTCATCAGTCTCTCATAATGACATTTCCAGGCTTCCTTTTTCTGATCATTCGTGACACTAAGTACACCGGCATCATTCCGGACACATTTATCGCCAACAACATCCTGATTTGCATTGACACACTGCCTTGCAATGTGGAACACCGCACGCCTCTGATCTTCCTGTCGCAGAACATTGGGATAACCTCCTACTCTCTGCCTCCCTGCGTGCTAAGTACACCTGACGTCTAGCTTCTCTCTTAGTGGCTGTATATTCTTCCCTACTCCCACCCTTTTTCCAAGCCTTCCATGCTAGTCTTTTGTCTCTAATAGCCTTATCTACTGTGCTGTTCCACCACCAGGTCACTCTCTGTCTGGTTGGAGCTCTGCTCCAGCCACAGGTTTCATCAGTAGCCTGCAGCAAGTTGTCATGTAAGAAATTCCAGTTATTAACTATGTCATACGTCTCTAAATCATCTTCTTTTTCGTCATATACATCTTGAAGGGCTTTCCTAAATTTGTATTTTAGTGAAAGGTCTTTTAGCTTCCAGACCTTTTTTCTCCACACCTTCCTATATGTCTCATTCCATCTCTTGCTTACTGAGATATCACTAACAACTAACCTATGCTGTGGGGTACATTCTTCCCCAGGGTATGCCTTGGTATTAGATACTATCTGCCTGTCCCGCTGCCTAACTAGCAAGAAGTCAATCTGGCTTATGTGCTCACCAGATTTGTAGGTTATTAGGTGATTGGCAGGTTTCTGGAAGTTTGTGTTGCAAATAGTCAATGTACTCGTATCACAAAATTCAAGAAGTCTCACTCCTTCTTCATTTCTTGAACCGTAACCGTGCCCACCATGTACCCCAGTGTAACCATCCTGGAGCTGTCCAACATGACCATTGAAGTCTCCTGCTAGCATAACGATGTCTCCGTCCTCTGTCATTATATATATATACAATGCTCTAACTACTAAGCCATGTGCCTCCTATATTATATATATATATATATATATGTATATATATATATATATATATTATATTATATATATATATTATATATATATATATTATATATATATATAAATATGGCATACTTGCCATCACTGACGCTGATAAGAAGGTAGCTTGGAAGTGTCACTACGAAAGGCTACTAAATGAGGAGAATAAATGGGAGAAAGACAGTATCCCCCACATCGACCCAATAGAGGGACCAGCAGTGTTAGTCGAAGGTAGTATAATAAGTAAGGCAATCAAAGATATGAAGACGGGTAAGGCGGCTGGGCCTTCGGAAATAGTTGCTGAGATGCTGAAAGCCTCTGGAACGGTGGGACACACCATGGTCATCCGGATAGTAAACCAAGTCATACAGAATGGGGTTGTTCCGAAGGACTGGCGTAGCAGCATCATCGTTAACTGTTACAGGGGTAAAGGAGACGCCCTAGATAGGAGTAACTATAGAGGCATTAAATTAATCGACCAGGTCATGAAGGTCACGGAAAAAGTTATAGCGCAAACTAATCAGAGAGAGAATTGATCTAGATGAAATGCAGTTCGGGTTTGTGTCAGGCAAAAGTACCACAGACGCTCTTTTCATTGTACGACAACTACAGGAGAAGTACCTAGCTAAAAGTAAACCCCTATACTTAGCTCTTGTTGACTTGGAGAAAGCCTTCGACAGAGACCCCCATTCCATTATCTGGTGGGCTCTTAGAAAACTAGGTGTTGATGAATGGCTTGTGAGAGCTATACAAGCCATGTATAAAGAAACAGTCAGCAAGGTTAGAATTAACAACGAATATAGTGAAGAATTTAGCGTAAAGTTGGTGTTCATCAGGATCTGTTCTTAGTCCCCTACGATTTATTATTGCCCTTCAGGCTATAACAGTGGAGTTCAAGACCGGCTGCCCATGGGAACTCCTATATGC
>OZ024741.1:329555788-329560788 GCA_964016885.1 Eledone cirrhosa
CTCAAAGTCAACATGACAAAGACTAAGGTCCTTGTATGTAGACGAGAAAACAGAAGCCAGATCCTCTCAGGGAAATGGCCTTGCTCAGTATGTAGGAAAGGTGTAGGTAGGAACTCTATTCTCTGCCTCAAATGCAAACAATGGGTACACAAGAGATGTAGCGGGATCTCAGGAAGCTTAATTAAGAATGTAGGCTTCACATGCAGCAGCTGTGCTGGGACAGCAAGCAGCAAACAGCCACAGGAAACAAGTACCACCAATCTCTGGGAGGGCTCTGTAGAAACAGTAGACAGCTTCTGCTACCTAGGTGACCGAATTAGCAGCGGAGGTGGGTGTTCAGAAAGTACAATAACTAGGGTAAGAACGGGATGGAAGAAGTTTAGGGAACTACTACCACTGCTAGCTGCAAAAGGCTTCTCCCTCAGAATGAAAGGCAGACTGTATGATGCGTGTACCCAAACAGCAATGTTGCATGGTAGTGAGACCTGGGCGCTGAAGGTGGAAGACTTACGTAGATTAGAGAGAAACGAAGCCTGCATGCTCCGATGGATGTGTAACAGTAATATACGTGAACGACAAAGCATAAATGAATTGAGAGAGAGACTGAGCATAAGTGGAATCAAATGCTGTGTGCAGGAGAGGCAGTTACGCTGGTATGGACATGTGATGCGTATGAAGGATGACAGCTGCATAAAAAGATGCAGAGCACTAGAACTAGAAGTTGATGGAAACCGCGGAGTGGGGAGACCCAAGATGACCTGGGATGAGGTGATAAAAGCCGACCTTACCCAATTACACCTCTCAAAGGCGATGACACACGACCATGACCACTGGCGTCACGCAGTAATACAGAGTACCCGACCTCCCATGGGTACAAGCTGAAGCATATAGACAATATCGCCCCACACACCCCACCGCAAGGTGGTCGTGGAGATGCCACGGCAAAAAAGCACCCAGCCCACACTGTAAAGTGGTCGTGTAGGCACGATGAAAAAGCACCCAGCACTCACTGTAAATGAGGTTGGTGTTAGGAAGGGCATCCAGCTGTAGAAATCAAGCCAAATCAGTTCCTGTATGAGCAAGGCATGGTCAGCCGACCAGACACTGCCCACAACAGGACAACCCGTCTAACCCATGCTAGCGTGGAAGAACGGACGTAAAACGGTGATGATGAATATATATATAATATATATATATAATATATATATATAATATATAATATATAATATATATATATATATAATATATATATATTTATTAAAATAACAGATTAAAGTTTAAGCAAAGAATCGCTGCTTTCACCCTTAACGGGATCTTCTGAAACTAACAAAGTCAATCTGTAAACGCAGAACTGGATATTTCAAAAAACATTGCAACCGGAGGAAGAATATATATATATATATAATATATTATATATATATATTATATATATATATATATATATATATATATATAATATATAATATATATATATAATATATATATATAATATATAATATATATATATATAACTTTGAATAACTTTGAAATGTTTCGGCCAGTATTGGCCCAGGCCATATATATATATATATAATATATAATATATATATATATCATCATCATCATCATCGTTTAACGTCCATCTTCCACGCTTGCATGGGTGTGGACGGGAGGTTTCCCACTTGAGGCAAGATTTGTTGTCCTGCTCGTATAGAACTGTCTGGCGGGTTTTCTACGGCTGGATGCCCTTCCTAACACCAACCACGTTTACAGTGTAGACTGGGAGGTTTTTATTGTGTTACCTACACTGCCACTTTACAGCGTGGACTGTGTCTTTTTGTCGTGACACCTACACAACCTCATTTGTTTCGGGCTGGACGTTGTGGTACCAACATAACTTCACATTTAGGGGGGAGGGGGGTTGATGGAGGGGGGGGGGGGGGGGGTATTTTGTTAGAGGTGCCTGCTGACCGTAGGTTTCGCTTTCTTCTACTTAGCCAAGGAAGGTCTTCTGTATGACTGTGTAGCGCCAAAGATCTCGATCCAGTGACATTGTCTTGGGGAGGTGTAAGTGTGTGAGGTCGGAATTTATCAAGTCGTCCCAGGTTTTTCTGGGTCTGCCTACTCTGTGGCTACCGTCTATTTTTATCACCCTGCACTTTTTTATACAGCTGTCGTCTTTCATGCGCATCACGTGACCATACCAACGTAGTCCTCTCTCGAGTAAACAACATTTGATCCCTCTTATTTCTAATTTCTCCCTTAGTTCGTTAATGCTTGCCGTTCACGTATATTACTATTACACATCCAGCGGAGCATGCAAGCTTCGTTCCTCTCCAGTCTGCGTATATCCTCTGCACTCAATGCCCAGGTTTCACTGCCATGTAACATTGCTGTTCGTATGCCGGCACTGTACTTTCAGAGCACCCTCCCCCACTGCTGATTTTGTCACCCAGGTAACGGAAGGTGTCCACTATATCTATAGTACCATCTGTGCAATGGAATGAGATAATATATAATATATATATATATATATATATATATATATATAATATATATATATATATATATAACCCCATAACCCCATCACCCCCGCCCCCCACCGTCCCCAACCCCCAAACGCAATCCAAAACTTCAGAGTTGGTACCATAAATGTAGGCACCCTAAAGGGTCGCGCTAACGAGGTTGTAGAAATGCTTGAACGTAAGGAGGTCGATGTTTGTTGTATTCAAGAGACCAGGTGGAGGGGTGGGTCTGCTAGGTTCATTGAGGGTAAAAAAACGATGTTATAAGCTTTTCTGGGTGGGAAACGACGATGGGCTGGGTGGAGTAGAAATCATGGTAGCAGAGAAGTGGGCAGATAAGATAATAGACGTAAATAGAGTGAACGACAGAATAATTAAAATACGACTTGTCCTCAATAGAACTACGGTGACAGTAATATCTGCGTACGCACCCCAATCCGGACTGCCCGGCACTATAAAAGACAGATTCTATGAGACACTGATGCTAACTACCTCCCAAATATCCGACAGTGACTATATAATTATTGCAGGCGACCTAAACGGTCACGTTGGACAACATTGTGACGGCTACGACGAAATCCATGGAGGCTATGGGTTTGGTACTAGAAATGAGGAAGGCTCCAGAATCCTGGAATTCTGTGATGCAAATAACCTAACTATCTGTAACACTAACTTCAAAAAACGTGACAATCACCTGATCACCTATAGATCCGAGGAACACACAAGCCAGGTAGATTATATCCTTACCAGAAGACGTGACAGAGTGTCTGTTGTAAACACTAAATCCCTCCCCCATGAAGAATGCACCTCCCAACATAGACTGATAATTAGCGACCTCATAGTCAGGACGAGACGTACTCGACAGCAGAAGAGGACTATCCTCAGGAGAAAAATATGGAAGCTAAAGGACCCCACAGCCAGGAATAAATTTCAAAGCATATTACTTGATGCTTTCGACAGTAAGGAAGAACATTTAGAGTCGGACAATATAGAGGGAGAGTGGGAATTTCTGAAAGCAAACCTGCTGTTGGCGACAGACGAAGTCTGTGGCTGGAGCAGGCCTGTAGGCAGGAGGAGAGTAACATGGTGGTGGAACAGTCCGGTGGAGGGGTCGATTAAGGCCAAAAAGCAGGCTTGGAAAGTATGGCGGGATGGGGGAAGTAGAGAAGACTATCAAGTGGCCAGGAGGGAAGCTAGGAGACAAGTGTACTTAGCAAGAAGGGAAGCTGAGGAAAGAAAGTTCAAGCATGTTCTACAACGCGATGACCAAAAACGTGAGGTGTTCAGGATTGCTAGGCAATGCGTCAAGGAAAACCGTGATATTGGCGGGGAGAAGTGTGTACTAAACGACGATGGCACACTTGCCATCACTGACGCTGATAAGAAGGTAGCTTGGAAGTGTCACTATGAAAGGCTACTAAATGAGGAGAATAAATGGGAGAAAGACAGTCTCCCCCATATCGACCCAATAGAGGGACCAGCAGTGTTAGTCGAGGGGAGTATAATAAGTAAGGCAATCAAGGATATGAAGACGGGTAAGGCGGCTGGGCCTTCGGAAATAGTTGCTGAGATGCTGAAGGCATCTGGCACGGTGGGACACACTATGGTCACCCGCATAGTTAACCAAGTCGTACAGAATGGGGTTGTTCCGAAGGACTGGCATAGCAGCATCATCGTTAACTGTTATAAGGGTAAAGGAGACGCCCTGATAGGAGTAACTATAGAGGCATTAAATTAATCGACCAGGTCATGAAGGTCACGGAAAAAGTAATAGCGCAACTAATCAGAGAGAGAATTGACCTAGATGAAATGCAGTTCGGGTTTGTGTCAGGCAAAAGTACCACAGACGCTCTTTTCATAGTACGACAACTACAGGAGAAGTACCTAGCTAAAGGTAAACCCCTCTACTTAGCTTTTGTCGACTTGGAGAAAACCTTCGACAGAGTCCCCCGCTCCATTATCTGGTGGGCTCTTAGAAAACTAGGCGTTGACGAATGGCTTGTGAGGGCTATACAAGCCATGTATAAAGAAACAGTCAGCAAGGTTAGAATTAACAACGAATATAGTGAAGAGTTTAGCGTAAAAGTTGGCGTCCATCAGGGCTCTGTTCTCAGCCCCCTACTATTTATTATTGCCCTTCAGGCTATAACAGAGGAGTTCAAGACAGGCTGCCCATGGGAACTCCTATACGCAGACGACCTGACACTCATAGCGGAATCAATGGCCGAGCTAGAGAAGAAATTCCAAACATGGAAGCACGGCCTAGAGTCAAAAGGACTTAAAATTAACCTGGCTAAGACCAAAGTTCTAGTTTGTAGGAAAGAAAACAAGGCGGCGATCCCTTCTGGGAAATGGTCGTGCTCGGTGTGTAGGAACGGCATAGGTAGAAACTCCATTTTATGTCCTAAATGCAAAGTATGGGTGCATAAAAGATGTAGTGGGATCACAGGTAAGCTAACTAAGAACATAGATTTTACATGTGGCCGGTGTTCTGGT
>OZ024741.1:329565788-329575788 GCA_964016885.1 Eledone cirrhosa
TATATGTACGTGTACATACTTATATTATAATATATATATATATGATTATAATAGAGTATTCCACTATTACTTTTTGTTAGGTGAGAGAAGCTCAAACTCAAAATCTTCAGCTCGTAAAGAATTCAAAACGGACGAAATATTCTTCGGAAGTTAGAGGATAGTACAGGTAGCAGAGCATTAATATATAAAATGAAGAAAAACCAAGGTTAACAACTTTAATCCATTCTTTCATTTCACGTACAAGTGGATTTAAGTTAACCTTGGTTTTTCTTCATTTTAAATATATATGTGTGTGTGTGTGTGTGAGGTAATTCCGAAGAAAAAGCAAAGGAAAGAAGAGTGCTCTATGTACAGAACAGAGCTATTTAATATGTTGTTCACTTTCTAATTAAATATCCAGACGTATATTATTTTCTGGGATCCAGAAACTTTTGGTAATGGAGTAGTTATATTTTATATATATATATATATATATATATATACACACGATCTATAAATAAACATATGTAACAACAACTATATATCTGTTGCGTGTATACATGGTGTATGCGAGTATGGTAGAGATGTAATCAATTTATGTAATATGGTCAAATAAGTGAGGAAGAGGAGAGAGAGATGGTGTTACAGGATGAGGAGGGCACGTGATAGACGAGAGTGAAATAACATATTAGGAGTGAGAGGGTGAGTAGATGTGTACGTGATAAGCGATAGACAGAGAAACGAAGAGGGAGGAAGAGAGAGAGGATGGGTGTGTATCAGAGGAAGGAGAAAGTATATGAGTAGATATAGAGGAGGGAGCAGCCGAGAGTAAGTGAGAATCTTGAGGAAGAAATTATTGTTGAGAGTCCAATAAAATTCCTGTCTATCCAAAGAAAGATGACAATTATTATGAAATGAAATGAAAAGATTAAGAGATATTGATAGAGTGGTGATTGTAAAAATATGTGAGCCCACAGTGGGAGAAGTGAAGGGCACGAGAATAGATAGAGTAAGAGCAAAAGAGTGAGAAGTAAGAGGAGATAACCTAGAGGATCATTTAAGGAGAGAGACAGAGAGAGAGAGAAACAAGATGGTGGTGAGAGATAGATAGATAGATAGAGGGAAGGGATAGCAAGAGGAAGAGAAAAGGAAATTGAGGCGGGAGAGGATAAGAAGAAACAGATGCAAGAGAAAATGGAAGAGAGAAAATTGAAATGAAGGGAGAGAGAGAGAGAGAGAAGAAAGGGGGAAGAAATAGAAAAGGTAAGTTACATATGTCAGAGAAGTGAGAGACGGATATAATATATATATATATAGAGAGAGAGAGAGATGGATTGCTATATGGAACCAAATAGAATGTTAAAAGAGAAAGATAGAGTCATTAGGAAAGTGAGTGAAAGAGAAAGAATAAAAAATACTAGAGTGGGAATCACTGTGTGACGTGAGGTGATTAGTGGATTAGCATTATTATTATTATTTTTTTTTTTTTTTGTAAATAACGGAAAATAATATTGACTAAAATATAAAAACTAACTGAATGATAGAAAAAAATAAAACAAGTAAAGAAACGGGTGATAGAGATGGGATGGATAGAATTAGACTTTAAAAATTTAGTTGGAAAGAGGGGAGGAATGATAAGAAAATATATTTTTTAAATAAGGGGAAAAAAAGAGATGAGCAAGTGAAATATGGAGAAATGTGAAATAAAAGAAATGAAAACGATAAGTGGGTGAATAAAGAGAGAGTGGATAAAGTGAGAGAGAGAGAAAGAGAGGGTTAAGTAAAAGAAAGCTTGAGTGAGAGATTAAAGCGTAAAAGAGACATGAGATAAAAAGAGAAAGCAAAATGTGAAAGTGAGGCAGGCGTAAAGATAGAGAGAGGAAAATGTGAAAGAGATGTAGACGTAAAGAGAAAAAGAGAGAGGTAGGGGTAAAGAGAGGGAGAGTAAAGCGTGAAAGAGAGGTGGGAGTACAAAAAGAGGGAGAGAGAGGTAGGCGTAAAAAGAGGTGATCGGAGTTAGGTCCAGCCGAGTCGAGCGGAGTTATCGGCATTTCACCTGTCATGTGACCAATATGGAGGACAAACTTCCTCCCGGTACACACACGGATCGTCAAAGATGTGAGTTTTCTGCGAACTCTCTTCGTTCTTCTTTGTTTTACGTTACTTGTTTTGGTTTTGCATTTAACTTTTATATTCACTTCACCAATGTTCTATCGCTTTACTTCTTCGGCACATCCCCTAGCAAGTTGTTGCTGTTGTGTCCCGACAGACTGAGCCAGTAAGTAGTAGACCGAGCGTGACGAATGCCATTCTGTTGTCATTCACTGAATGTCATGCTTGGCTACGCAGATCTCTGGACATGAGACAAAACAAACTTTCTTTCTTCCTTCCTTTCCCTTCACAAGTCTTCTTTCGAACGGCAGTGGCAACGACCACAAGGGTGGAGGAGATGGGAGAGGCGAGTTGGGGCGCAAAGATGCCAGCAGGTGTGGATATTACAACTGACTACATGATTGAACATGTGCTAAACTGTTATGATTGAAATTGTCATCTTCTCTCTCTGCTTTCCCGTCTGTTCTCTCTATCATCTCGTAACAAATAGAAAGAGAGGAGGAACAGTTAAAAAGTATGAGTTAAGTTGGAAAAGGAGAACTATAAACATGTGCATATGTTCAAAATAATAGCCTATTACTTTTTCTTTAGCCCCAGGTCAGGGTTAATATAGCAGAATTATGGTCAAAAGCATAGCAGCCTTGACTATTCCAGTTTTTAAATATTTAGAATCAAATTGTCCAATATATCCTTGTTTTATTTTTCAAAAATTATAGATATTGATAAGACATGACTGCTATTTCTAGCAGGTAGAGTTACCACATAGATGTGTTAAATCATTTGGGTGGATGGCACAGGATTCAGTGGTTTCATCTCAAACTGGGACACAACAACCTCTTTTTTTTTACACTTCCATCTGTTCAGTTTTTTTCTCTTTCCTTTTTCCTCTTCCCGCTCAACGATTCTCTCTTTCTGCTGTTCCTCCAAATTTCTTCAATCACACATGTGTTTATCTTCCGTAACGGTGGTTTGACATAAAAGATCAATAAAATAAGTACCAGACATGAAAAAATAAATACTGGAATCGACATCATCGACTAAAAGCAATAAAGAATAAATCTTTCCCTCTTCTCTTCTTACCTCCTCCTCCTCCTCCTCCTCTATATCTATATCTGTCATTTTTACTCTGTTCCTTTCGTCTACGTCACTAAACTCCGCATCATTTTCTCTCTAATATTCTTTAATTTTTTCTGTCTCTACTATCGACTTTCATCATTGGGAACGAAGTACACTCAACGAAGCCCTAGGTAGTCGCTCAATCTGCTAGAAATAGCAGTCCAATCTCCCTCATCTCACACCACCATCTTTAAAATAATTGTATTATGTGGTCCGAGATACAGTGTCTGAAATAACAAGGTGGGTTGGTCATGACTGGATCGCTTTCGATCAGATGTGCTTGATCAGACCTAACCTATTGATAAACAACAATAACAACTCAAATGTGACAACGCGGGAAGCCTCTACGAGGTTACTCGTCCTGCTAAATAAAACAGTCAAATCACACTCAGGCAATATAGACCCCCCCCCCCTCTCTCTCACTCTTTGTCATGTCGTTGGATCTCTGTCGGTTCCAACGATGAGTATTCCAGTTCGACCAACGGAACAGCCAGCTCACGAAAATAACGTGAAGTTGGCTGATCATTCTACAGAGACGTGTACACTGAACAACGTAGTTCCCATGGCGATTTGGTGTGATGGGTTCAACTCATGTTTGCCAGTTGAGTTGGGAAATAAAGTGTTTTGCTCAAGGACACAACGTGGCGCCCAGTCTGAAAATCGAACACACGACTTACTATTGCAAGCCGACATCTCTAACCGCTAAGCCTTGCCTACACAAACATACATATACACACCCATTTTGACATCTGACCTTTGTATACCATTGACCTCTTAAACTTGCCATCTCTCATTACATAATAATTATTAGGAGCAACAAGAGACCTTCTATGTAGGCGTCCGACCTGCTAGAAATAGCAGCCAAACTTTCAATTTACTGCTTACAGTCTTTAAAAAATAAGGCGATAGTAGATAAGATAGTTTTATTGTCTGAAACAGGCGACAAGATGGTCACATCTATGCTGAGAAACATAAGCAATCTTAATCCTTTTGTTATATTTCTAATGACATACATTGTATTTATTTTTTCAAATTAATTATTGAAGAATTTGGAGGGATTTATTAAAGTGATTATTTAATTATATATTATTTGTAACATATGGTTGTTATATCAAATTATGCTGAAAGATTTTATTCAAAATGGGTGGTTTTGTTTCATAGAACAAGAGGCAAGTTTGGGCAGATTGTTATCAAAAGGGTTAATTTTACTAATTCATTTTTATGACAAAAGAGCACCCAGTCTATTCAGTAAGGTGGTCCTTTTGGTGCCATGATAAAAGAAACCAGTACACACTATAACCTGGTTGGCGTAAGGAAGAGCATTCAGTCGTGGAAACCAAACCAAAATACAGATCCATATGAGCAAGACATGGTCACCTGACCTGAATTGCCTTATACTGTGACAACCTGTCTAACCCATGCTGGTGTAGAAAAATAAACATTAAACGGTGATGATGATCTTCATTCACTTATTCCTAGGAGAGCCGTGGGGGAAGAGTCCTCAAACTCTCTTTCCTGCAGGTCCTGTCAGAAGCAGCCATCTCTAATTGATTTGGCTGGATCCCCAAGCGAAACAAGCTGAGTTCAAGGATGTTAGCCAACCATCTTGTTTGGAGTCTACCCCTGGGTTTCCTACTGGTTGGTTTTGCTCATAAAATCTGTCCAGCAATTCTTTCCTGAGACATTCCAACTACATGCCCATAGTATTGGAGCTGTGATCTCACAATTTGGAGAAGTAGCAGCTCTATCTACAGAGACTCTCTAATCGCCAAGCTATGCACTCTATCGAGTAACGTTACTCTAAAGACCCTTCGGAGTACGCAAACTTAAATCTCCCCAGCTGCGGCTAGTTCTTATATTTTCAGTTCAGTGAACTTGACCAAAGACACAACGTTCTGCCTGGTCAGGGATGAGATACCTTGACCAAGGACACATTCTGCCTGGTCTGTGATGAGATACCTTGACCAAGGACACAACATTCTGCCTGGTCTGGGATAAGATACCTTAAGCAAGGACACGACACAACATTCTGCTTGGTCTGGGATAAGATACCTTGACCAAGGACAATATTCTGTCCGGTCTGGAATAAGATACCTTGACCAAGGACACATCATTCTGCCTGGTCTGTGATGAGATACCTTGACCAAGGACACAACATTCTGTCTGGTCTGGAATAAGATACTTTGACCAAGGACACAACATTCTGCCTGGTCTGGAATAAGATACCTTGACCAAGGACACAACATTCTGTCTGGTCTGGAATAAGATACCTAGACCAAGGGCACAACCTTCTGCCTGGTCTGTGATGAGATACCTTGACCAAGGGCACAACATTCTGCCTGGTCTGGAATAAGATACCTTGACCAAGGGCACAACCTTCTGCCTGGTCTGTGATGAGATACCTTGACCAAGGACACAACATTCTGCCTGATCTGTGATGGGATACCTTGACCAAGGACACAACATTCTGCCTGGTCTGGGAATCAAACTTACTATCTTACACTTGTGAACCCAACTCTCTAACCACTAGACCGCTGGTGTTGACAATAATTATATAACTTAGATTATTCCTTCCATTACCATATTTCTAATGAATGACACTGCATGTAGTCTCCAAATAATTTTGAAAATAACCAACAATTTTAAGGGATTTAGTAATATAACTTGCTCATTAATTTGAGGTTTGGAACATAAATGTTCTTACACAAAATTATGATGAAATATTTAATTTTTGTAGTCCAAGATTGATATACTATATATACCAGGATTACTGGATATATAAACAAACATACAAACTGGGAAATTTGCATTTTGATAAATAAATAGTTTGCATCAGAGAAACACTTCCGTCTTGATGAGGATTCAGCCAGTACACTTTAAGTGTTAGTGTTAATGCACCAAGAAAAGCACTTGGTAAACTTTGTAAAGTGGTAGTGCTGGTGCAAAGAAAAAAAACGCATCCAATACACTGTAAAGTGGTAGTGCTAGTGCCACAAAAAACACACCCAGTACAGTTTTCGACATTAGGAAAGGCAACAAGGCAGCCAGTTCTAGAGACCATGCCAAATATAGAATGTATGAGCAAGATGATAGCAGTCCGACCTGTCTGGTCTTGGACCTTGACAACCCTCCAACCCTCAGGCCTATTTGGTCTTGAACTATGATTACCCTCAAAGCCATACTAGCATGGAAAGCAAAAGTAAAATGATGACATATTTATAATTTACACACACACCCCATACACACACACACACACATGCGTGTATGTATAAAAATGTGAATTTAAAAGGACCCCAAACAGCAAGTGGTGGTATTAACCTTTCCATTACCATATTTCTAATGAAAGACTGCCTATGATTTTCAAATCATTTTGAAAATAATCAGGAATTTGGAGGGATTTAGTAATCTAACTTACTTATTAGGTTGATGTTTGAAATATGAAAAGGTTTTAAATAATTATGGATGATGATCCTTGCTAGTAGGGAAAGGAGATGTTAAAACGATGATTATTATTGGATGAAGAAGTGCCAGGATTTCCAAGTGAAGGGAAACTGCAGTAGAAGACCAAGGAAGACCTGGGCAGAAGTAGTGAGAATAGATCTCATAATACTAAACCTCACAACTGTGCTGGAAAAGGCATGCCCAACCCATGTAAGTTGATCTCACAGAGGAGATAATGAAGAAATACAATGAATAGATGGAAGCTGTGCGAGAAAAGACTCATCCAATCAATGCAAGCTGATCTCACAAACCAGATGACAAAGAAATGCAATGAGTAGATGGAAGCTGTGCTGGAAAAGATTCGTTCAACCCATGCAAGCTGATGTAAAAAGGATAGTGATAACAAACACTTGAAATAAACAGAATTTGTATGTTAGAACCAGGGGTGGTTTGGTAGCAAAAAGGTTAAACCAGATGACAGATTAAGTCTATCACCTACGATCAATTACAATCCATCTTTGAAGTGTACTTGATTTAGTCAATCATATCAACCCCAGTATTTATCTATTTCAAGCTTGGTATTTACTGTATATACTTGAATATAAGCCTAAAAAATCTGTGGTAGAAGGGGGTCAATATTTTGATGATTTTCACCAATTTCAAATTCAATGTAAATAAGGTTTGGATTTTTGCCCATTTCTCTGACAAAATAGTGATTCGAATATATTTTTTTCATGAACCATCATGTTATAGGATATAAACAAACACAAATGTAAAGTGGGTATGTGTGTTTAGAAAGCTATACAATGCAACTGGGTTAGAATTACCAAGGAAACAAGTTGGAAGAGAATTGAAAGTTGAGGTAGAAAACAAAAGTTGGGAGAAGGAAAATAAAAGGAAGAATAACTGAAAGTTACCGTAGCAATTTATTAGTCCCCAAATTTTTCAAATTAACCATCCATTATCAGACACACATACATATACAATGGGCTTTTGTAGTTTGTCTATAAAACGCACACATAAGACATTATTCAACCCAAGGTTATAGTAGAAAACACATGCTCATAGTGCCATGAAGCGAGACAAGAGCTAGAATTGCATGGTTGTGAAATGAACTCCCTAACTACATAGCCCAGCCTGCACCTAAGTTTCATCATCATCATAATCATTACCATTTAACATTTATTTTCTGTGTCTGCATTGGTTAGATGTGCTGTCATGTGCTGGTCAGGTAACCAAGTCTTGCTTGTATGTTCCATTTGGGGATCTGTTTTCTATAGGTGGATGACCTTAATGGCAATCACTTTACAGGATGTACTGAAAACATTTTATCATGACTTCAGCACTACAACCTTACAGAGTGAATTACATGCTTTTTTGTCAAGGCACAAGTACCACATGAACAGGGTGGACTGGGTGCTTTTTGTCATGCCACAAGCACATGTTTATTATCTGGGTTTCCATATAAGGAAACCATTATTAATCTTTCTCTTACTACATATCTCTTCTACCTTTCTGTCTCTCCAGGTAAACCATTATTCCTCTTTCCATTCCTGTATATCTCTTCTACCTTTGTCTCTCTAGGTAAACCATGTTTGACTTTACTACAGCAACAATGGTTTCCTCTTCAATGGTCAACAACATTGCAACGAGGAACCACATGTTGTTTCTCACAATGGACACAGCCATAATGCAAGTTACTGTCACCTTGCAATGAAATGGAAGAAATGAGCAGTGTACTATATTTCAGGTAAATATCATCATCATTTTACATCCATTGTTCCCTGCTTTCATGGATTGGACAGGTCCTTCTCAGTACAGCATCTCTCCAGTTGTCGCGTTCCTTCATCATCTCCTCCATGAGCTTTAGCAATATGAGATCAGCTCTCACCATTTCCATCCAGGTCTTCCTTGGTCTGCCTCTACTGCGATTTCACTCCACTGGGATTACTTAGCACTTCACCCAGCGATCATCATCCATGTGCATCACATGTCCATACCACTGCAGTCTCCTCTTCTGCACACTAATTCTGCTTTCTCATATACCCAGTTTCTTCCTCAGTTCATCCATGCTTGGTTGATCTCATACATTAACATTGTGTATATATATATATATATATAGCGGGTTGGCCAATACTAAATTTCAGGCGCTCTCATAGTTGCTAACTTTGCTTTTTTCCTTCCAAGTATGCACTCATTAGATACTTGATACATCAAAGTAGTTCGTAGTCAAACCCCGATGGGATTGGTTGTATTTTGTGCATATATCCTAACCTTCAAAATGGAGAACTAAAATGAACATTATCAATACATCATACTTTTTTATTTTAAAAAAGGTAAGAAAGTGTCAGAAGCTTGCAGGAACATATGTGCTGTGTACAGAGAGGATCCTGCCACAGAACGTATATGTCAGGTCTCGATTTCAATTGGGAAATTTTTTCGATTCAAAATGCACCTCGCTCTGGACAGCCAACTGTGGTTAACAGCGACCAAGTGAAGGACTTAGTTGACACTAACTCCTGTCTTACAACCAAGGAGATTGCAGATATTCTCCAGATATCGAAATCAAGTGTTGAAAACCATCTGCATAAACTTGGTTACATCAGCAGAGTCGATGTTTGAGTTCCCCATGAATTGAATGAAGCCAACCTCAGCCAACGGATTTCCATTTGTGATTCCTTGCTTAAACATGAAAGAAATGATCCCTTTTATGAAGAAAATGGTAACTGGAGACGAAAAATGGATCGTCTGTAACAATGTGAAACAAAAGCGATCATGGGGGAAGCACCAAGAATCACCACAAACAATCTCTAAAGCAGGACTTCACCCAAAGAAGATTATACTTTCAATTCCGCAAACAGGACCTTCAATTCGGATTCGAATGCGATCCATCAGAAACCTCCAGAATTTGCTAATCGATTTTTTTTTTAAGGTATTATTTACAGCAATTGAGTGTTACAGTTATTTTCTACATTTAGAATTCCCACATTTTCGCATACGAACAGCAATGTTGCACGGCAGTGAGACCTGGGTATTGTGTGCAGAGGATATACGCAGACTAGAGAGAAACGAAGCTTGCATGCTCCGCTGGATGTGTAATAATAATATACGTGAACGGCAAAGCATAAACGAACTAAGGAAAAAAATTAGAAATAAGAGGGATCAGATGTTGTTTACTCGAGAGAAGGCTACGTTAGTATGGTCACGTGATGCGCATGAAGGACGATAGCTGTATAACAAAGTGCAGGGCAATAAAGATAGACGGTAGCCACGGAATAGGCAGACCCAGAAAAACCTGGGACGAGCTGATAAATTCCGACCTCACACACTTACACCTCACCAAGACAATGTC
>OZ024741.1:329583288-329618288 GCA_964016885.1 Eledone cirrhosa
ATACACTGGGTAATTGATGGCCCTGTGCCAAAAGTAGAAACAATTATTATTATTATTATTATTCATAAGATGGTGGATTGGCATTATTGCTTCGTAAAATATGCTTTGCGACATATAGTTACGGCCCTTTACGTTCTGAGTTCAAATTCTGTTGAGGTTAGCTTTGCCTTTCATCCTTACGGGGTCGATAAAATTCAGTACCAGTCACACACTGGTGTTGATTTAATTGAGTTTCCCCTCCCCGCCAAATTGCTGGCCTTGTGCCTATAGTAGAAACCATTATTATTATTCATAGGGTAGTTATGGCCCTTTACGTTCTGAGTTCAAATCCTGCTGAGGTTAGCTTGGACTTTCATCCTTACGGGGGTTGATAAAATAAATTACCAGTAATGCACTGGAGTTGATTTAATCAAACTTACTCCTTTCCCAAAATTTCTTGCCTTGTGTATATAGTAGAAACAATTATTATTATTAGCTGAATTAATAGCGTCGACTAAATTACCTTGCAGTATTTAATTATCTTTATATTCTGAGTTCAAATCCCACCAAAATCAACTGTACCTTTCATCCTTATAAGGTCGATAGAACAAAGCAACATTCAAACACTAGGGTTGATACCCTGCCCAAAATTTGCTGGCGTTGTGCCTAAATTAACAAAGGGTGGTCAATAAAATAAAGTACTAGTAACACAATGGGGTCGATTTAATTGATTTTTCCCTGCCCCAAAATGTTTGGCCTTGTGCCTAAATTAAAAATTATAGTTATTAGTTGGCAAAATTATTAGAAAATTGAGCAAAATACCTTGAACTATATAGTTACATCAATTTACAGTGAGTTCAAATCCTGCTAAGATTAAGTTTACTTTTCGTCTTTTTTTTTTTTTTTTAGGACTAATCATGTGGTGAGATCAGTGTCAATTTAATTGACCCCCCCCCCCCCCCCATTTGTGGTTTTATTAGAAAACATTGTTTTTATAAGAATGAAAGCAAAATTACTGGTGAGATTAATGTTGATTGATGTGAAGATTCCAGTGGGGAGGATTGTTGCAATATCTTGCAGGTGAGATACTGTTGGAGAAGAAGAGATGAAATTTTACTTTTTGTTTTCATACTTTTTTGGAAGAGCTGTGAATGTGCATGGCTTTGTGGTTAGGGTGTTTGGCGGACATGGTCTGACTAGCATAAACTGGTAACTCCGTTTAACGTCCATCTTCCACGCTTGCATGGGTTTGGACAGGAGTTTTCCCACTTGAGGCAAGAGTGGTTGTCTTGCTCGCATAGGACTGTCTGGCGGGTTTTCTACGGCTGGATGCTCTTCCTAACACCAACCACGTTTACAGTGTGGACCCAATATATATATATATGTATAAAATGTTTGTATGTGTGTAAATATATATTCCAGCTATCAAATATAAGACATGACAGCCTCCCTAGTGGTGATGCCACAATGAAATGCACTCTGTAGAGCACAGGGATGTTTATAATCGAGTTGCCCCCAGGAACTCTGCTTCAGTACTGACTTGGTTTGTGATGACGTCTTTCTACTCTTGCTAGCAGGGAAGAAAATTATGATAGGAAGGGGCATCCAACCATAAAAAAACCTGCTGAATAAAGGATCAGGAAGAAGCCTCTCTACTATTGGTAATCTACTTGATAAATGCATCCAGCAATAGAAAACCTGCCAAACAAAGGGTCAGTAAAACTTTTCTAGTTTTGGTGCCACCAAATACACTCAGTAGAGCATGAGGTGGTATGTTGGGCCTCTATCCTACCTGAAGGTCAGAGGATCTACTTAAGTAACGACTGACCTGTGTTAACATGTCCAACCTTTGTTAGCAGGGAAAACATACATTAAACAATGATACCCTGTCCAACCCATACCAACATGGAAAGCAGACAAAATGATGTGCGTCTGTGTGTATATATTAGAGGTGGTGTGTCGGTGTTCAAAGGGTTAAAGAGAACAAAGTCTGACAAAAGGTCACTTGCAATTTCCAGAGTTGGGTCTCGTTCACTTTCAGTGCAACAACCATATAAGGATGTCTGAAGTTTTCACTGTACAAAATTTTAATGAGATCAACTTAAAGAAATGAACCGTCAGCTGTCATATGCCATGCAGGATTATGTTAGTCTGGGGTCTGCAACATATACCATAAAGGGAGCTCTAAATTTTTTTTTTAATATGACTAAAACTGTTTATATTTATCTAAAAACCAACCACCATCTTAATAATGAAAAAAATATGTTACTAAATTCCTTCAAATTAATTCTTCTTCATTACCCACTTATTCCTCAGAGGGTCATGGAAGCAGAGTCCTCAATCACACCCTCCAGTGGGTCCTGCCAAAAGCAACTCTCCAACCGATCCAGCTGGATCCCTAAGTGAGACCAACCAAGCTCGGGATGTTATCTTGATTATTTTCAAAATTATTTGTTAATCATAGCCAGTGGTTTTCATTGTAAATATAGTAACAAAAGGGTTAATGTCTCTCCTGTACCAGATTGAGTGCAGGGTCTGCAGCATTTACTATAAATGTGACACAAAGATGAAAGGCAGTACAGTACTATAATATAAAGCACTTAACATGAGGCCCCTAAAGATGTGGGGCCTGTAGCATATACTATACAGAGGTTTTATTTTGTTGGTTTTTTCATGCAATAAAGATTGAAGGCAGTACAGTACAAAACACTTAAAGCAGGGCCCATAAAATGTGCATCCTGAAGCATATACTATAAAAGGGGCCTTATTTTTTTTTTTTGTAATGTGATAAAAGTTAAAGGTGATAATATAAAACACTAAATGCGGGTGCCTCTTGTTACAAAGTTAATTCGGCACTGTTCATACCTACATGGCCATCTAAAGGAGGTGGGTGTAGATATTTTAAAACGCCAAATTGGCAGTCAGTTTTTTTTTTTTTTTTTTATTGCTTATAGTATCAATAAAAAAAAGGGAGAAAAATATCGATAAAAGTTGAAAATTGTGACACAATTAGAAATAAACCAAGATAATACGGAACGTAAAAAAATAACTTAGCTTTCTTGAATTACTGAAACGAATAAGTTTCGTTTTACCGTTTTTGTTTTTTTTTATAATTGTTTTATTTTAATTAGTATCATTACGTGCTTCAAAAATAAAATTATTTTTTACGTATACACGAAGCGTTAAGTATATTTTTGCATTTTAAAATATTAGTTCTTTCAATTTTAAAGTATTAAGGATGATGATGATTTCATAAAATATATATATATATTTATATATATAAATGTAGGGAGTCAAATCGACGCTAAAAGTAAATTTAGTTTCAGTAATTCAGGAAAGCCGATTATTTTGTTATGTTCCCCATTATCGTTGGTTTCAGTTTTAATGAACAAATTTATTGATGCCAGGAAGATTAAATAATGAAACGGGGTATATCTCAGCATTGCCGCAGAGAACAGCCAGCGACACCTGCTGCATCAGACATTCCACCTCATAGAGGCTCCTTCACTTCTTCAGACAGGATGCCCTCCTCCAGACATTGCGGAGCAAAACAGCAGTTCAGGATCTGATGACACCAGAGCTCTCGACAGCAACCGGCACGAAAGTCCTTGTATATGGATATTTTCTGCTTCTCTGTTATGAGCGGCAGAGGTGGAGAATGTATCACAGAAGGTGGCATCCCATATTAGAAATGTAAAGGTTATTCCATCTGAGCGCTAACTGCCGCCACTTCCGGGGCCAGGAGACTTTGCGCTACATTCAGAGTCCTTTTGATGACATCCCCAACATACTGAGGGAACCAATCTGTATAGTGACAAGAAAACAGATGTGGAAGCCAACATACAGAGCCACATCAATGCGGGTGCATTCATCACCAACAAGGGTACCTCATTGATGAGGGCGCCGCAGTTTGGTTACAAGGTAGACGAGGGGCAGTTGAAAGGAGGCTGGTTAAAACTACATTTGATGTCATCCCCATTCCATCAGTACTCTCCATACAAAGGGGACAGTGCAGCCATCGTCAACCCAACTCAAATGACCAAAGCTGACTCTAGTTCACGCTCTACATTGGATTCCGTCGCCAGAATTTTCAACTTTTATCATTACATCTAACCAATACTACCTGTTCGGTGGTTTTATGCATTTGAAGCAGAATAATTAATAGTGATAATGGAAAGAGGAGAAAGGGATATCCATGATAGTTTTATGATGCTATTAGTGACACTGTAAAGTATACTTCTATAAAGGTGCAGGCTGTGTGATTACAGAATTCGCTTCAAAACTATGGTTCTGGATTCAAGTCTCGTTGCCGTTGAGTGAGACCTTGGGTGAGTGTCTTCTACTGTAGCTTCAGTTTGACCAAGGATTCTAAGTGGAATTTGGTAGACAAAAAAGGCAGAAGCCCATTGAACACAAACACACAGTATATATATATATATACAATATAGAGAGGAAAAAACACAGGAGAATGTGTTTTCATTTACAGGGGGTATAAGATCACTAGCATTGCTCTACTATATACTAATATAATAGCCTTGTGTATTTGTCCATAACGCAATAGAGATGACCGAGGAACAAAGGGATGATCAAGTCCACTGAGGAAGGGAGTGGTGGCAGCGTATAAAATTTGTTACACCTGTGTGTGTATATGTATAGCGAATTGGCTACACACGTTGGCTGTTATGATGATGTTTGTGTAAGTTATATACAATATTTGTGTATGTTTGTGTGTTTATTTAGAAAGATACATAGACAATAGAATTACAAACACATACATATATATAAACAGGCACAGTTAGAAAAAAAGTATTACATACACACACATCCATGTGATGACTGAGAAACTATAGACATCCGGCGTTCTAAGATTCATCACAGCTGTGTGTGTAGCGATTTGGCTACACACATTGACTGTGTGTTTGTATGCTTGTATCACTTGTGTGAGTGAGAGCGAAGAAACCTATCAACTAACAGACAAACATCTCTTTTTTATATTATGCATAGATATTACAATTCGCCGTCATTTTTTATGACACGGGACCAGTTAGTATATGTATAAAAGCTTAATACAGAGGAGAATGATGGAACATTGCTGTATTGATAGAAACGTTTGTAAATCAATTACTGGTTATTTTATATTATATATATATATGGATTCCCGATATATATCGAGGTGTCAATATTTAAAAAAGGTACTTAGTACATTAGTACAGTATAGTTATCTTTACTTTATTATAACGGCCAGCAACACAGGTCCAGTGATCAGAGTCAACCAACAGGACCTCGAGGAAGTCGATCACTTCACCTATCCGGGCAGCATCCTGACAAGCAGCAGCGACACGGAGCTCGACATCAACTGTCAGATCGGCAAAGGAGCCGCAGTTTTCCAGCGACTGTGCCCAGTCTGGTCGTCTTCATGCATTAGCACCAAGACCAAGCTCTGCCTGTACAAGAGCATCGTGTTGCCGACAGTGCTTTATGCGAGCGAGATCTGGAAGAGTACGGCAAAAATAGAGAGACGGCTGAACGCTTTCCACCAGCGGTGCCTGAGAAAGATCCTTCGTGTGTCCTGGCGCGACCGAGTGCGAAACGAGGAGATCCTGCGAAGAGCCGAGCTGTGGACGCCACAGAGCGTCGGTGCGCCTGGCTGGCCATATTCTGCGTCTGCCAAATGAACGGCATTCGAAAACAGCGATGAACTGGACTCCGCCTGGCGGTAAACAGAGGCGGGGTTGCCCAAGGATCACCTGGTGACGAACGTTCCGGAAGGACCTGATGGCAGCCAACATCACCTGGCACGGTCTAGAAAAAGTTGCCGCTGATCGTGAACGTTGGCGAGTACTTACTGCTCGATGCGCGGAAGAGTCTAAGAGTAAGACTTTATTATAGAAATTACTTCTTCAGGACTAAAACTATATCATTCGTAATATATATCTGCCTGTGTTTATATCTCATAATCTAGCGGTTCGACAAAATAAAGTTCGAAAAATAAGTACTAGGGTCAATATAATTGACTCAAACAAAGGGGAGCTGTAGCATGGCTATAAACTAATGAATGAAACCAGTAAAATAATGAAACAGTGTATTTGCTTTCTGTTCATAAATGACGCCATAACAAAATCTCGTTTGTGCGAGACTATGCGTTTGATTTTTTTTTTTTTTTTCAACGGAAACCAAAAAATTATAGATTTTGGGGAGCAAGAATGAACTTTCTTTGCTAAATATTGTTGAAGGAAAATATTGATAAATTTCAATTTTTAAATAAATAAAAAAATTACGAAGAAAAGAGAAAGCGATTCTGTTAATATTGGCGGGAAATAGAAAGACAGAGTGAATAAGAGAGAAGTACACTGAGTGTGTGTGAGAGAAAGAGAGGGGTTTAAAAGGTACACAGAAAAAGGAGGGTATGTGAGGGAGAGATTTAAAAGGCACGTAGAAAATAGAGGGTGCTGGAGACAAATTTAAAGACACAGAAAAAAGAAGCTGTGTGTGAGAGGGAGAGGTTTAAAAGGCACATAGAAAAGAGAGGAAAGAAATTAAAAAGACACAGAAGAGAGAGAGATTTAAAAGACGATGATGTTTGTAAGAGAAAGAGAGTGAGAGATTAAAAAGACAGGGAGAAAGAGAAAGTATAAAAGGTCAAAGAAACAAAATAAAGCGAAAACGAAGCATATAGTACAAAGAGGAATATGGTGGTGTGGGAAAGAAAGTCGATATGAGTATTTGATTGTTAGATATATAGATGAGAAAAATAGAAAGAAAAGGGTGAAATTAGGAAAATGAACGAACTCATGCAAAAAAAGAGAGTTCATTGTGAGAAGCAGAGAGAGAAAGGGCTCCGATTTTATATTTATATTGTTAAATAATTTATTTCTGGTTGAATTAAAACATATTTCTGTACATTGAAATAATCGTGGAAATTAAACTAGTTAATACGTAACGATGAATATATAAATTGTTACAGTTAATTTCCGTTAGTTGTCGCCGTAATTTTATAATTCCAAACCTTAATTCTTTGACGTTATTTGATGTTATTGCAAATAATTTTAACTTCATTTAGGTTTATGACATTTTGTTATTATTTTTATTTAAATTTTTTAACTTTTAACATCAACGCGACCGTTATTATTACCATTATAAATAATTATAATAATTTAGGATGTAGTTAATCAGATTTATTTGTATGGAAATGCTACAAGCAAGTGTCGAGTGAAAAATATACTTTAGATACTTAATATCGTCCTTTTATGTTCTGAGTTCAAATCCTGCCAAGGTTGACCGAGGATTTTCATCCTTCAGTGAGAAGTCGATAAAATAAATATCGTTGTTGAGTCATGATCACCCAGACATTTTCTCTGTGCTGGACTTACCTATAAGCTATAGGGGACCTCCTAAATATATATTTTTATTCTATCATTATGTGAAAATAATTGAGCACTATCTAACAAAGGGAACAGAAAAGGAAGAGTCAAGCAACGAAAGAAAAGTAGGGGGAGTATACACTACACCCCAGTCTGAGCGGTACCTTAGCCGCGCCCCGCGGACAGAATGACAAAGGCATTATCACGGGCAATGGCCAGAGACACCAGCTACTCCATCTCACGGTGCTCCCTCCTCGAGCGGGCCGCCGTCTTTTTGAGTTTACGGAGAAAATCAGCAGTGCAGGAACCAAAGACACCAGAGGTCTTGATGGAGACCAGTAGAAAGAGTTGTAGTGACCTACATTCCGCGGGCTCACATACATTCTCCGTGCGTGATTTGGCTCAGTTCAGCTAATCAGCGCCAGTAGAAGAAAATGTATCCCTACGCGCCCTGAGGGAGAAATTCCCCGCGAGGATTTGAAGAATCAGCCTCTTGCATCCTGAACTTCGAAGGAACAACACGTACAACATGTAACGGTGAGATTTTGCACTTTGGCCTGCCTCGGGCCTGGCACAATGGCACATTCCTTTTGTAACCTTTTTTAGGTTGAACTACAATCATACAATTTAACAAAACATTACTTTGTGCCACAACAAATAAACATACTTTTCATCTCACGAACATTCTTCTTGTTGACGTTGTTATCAAGTTACTCGTTTGTCGATATGACTAATACATCTTTCTACCAAGCTGATTACTGGTGGCGTTATAACAATTACATTATTTCCTCTAACAACTTTGTTACAACATCTAAATAACCTTGCTAAATTGGTGACCCCGACGTGATCAGTTTGGTAGAAAGATGTGTTAGTCATATCGACAAACGAGTAACTTGATAACAACGTCAACAAGAAGAATGTTCCCCGCGAGGATTTGAAGAATCAGCCTTTCGCATCCTGAACTTTGAAGGAACATGTAACGGTGAGATTTTGCGAGATCCCTTTTCATCTGGTTGAGGTGCCGACACATGCTAGCGACTCAGAACTTAATTCACCTGGATTCAAACAGGCATCGCAACACGAGAACTGCTAATTGCAGCTGGATTCAAACAGCTTCGCATCACGTTGCACACTCACCGTCCATAACAACCTCCATCTTGTTACCTTACCCGACTCATTGGGAAAACAACAAATGGAACTGGACCTGTCAGCATTTCCACCACTTCTGTGGATTCGCCAGAACTATGGAATTTACACTGCAACTACTACCCACCTACAGATTCAACTTGCTTTTTTCTTTTCAAAGCAACCAGCCATTTTTTCCTGGCTGCCTAGCACTTTCGGCAATACATCTGAGAGGCCGACATTTTCTCGCCTACCCATCATCTTCTTGCCAGCACTGGTAAACTACCATAATAGCTTCATCCACAGCTACTGGTACAACACTAACATTTGGTTCATCCACAGCTACTGGTACAACATTAACATTTAATGCAAGAACAGCAACTTCGCTCATGTCAGACTTTATCCGTTTTCTGTTAGACCCTTGGTGGTCACGTATAAACTACAAAACAGCTAGTTATTTGACACAGCGGCTCAACACGACCCTTAGCGCCTCATTTTTTTTCTTGCATGCATTCTTCTGTTCAATTATTTTTTTTCACTGATGTGCTCTTTCAGCATTTTTTCCTAATGATTCAATAATCTGTATCGTCTTACAACTAGAGGGGGAGTATTGTAGTGACCTACATTCCGCGGGCTCACATACATTCTCCGTGCGTGATTTGGCTCAGCTCAGCCAATCAGCGCCAGTAGAAGAAAATGTATTCCTACGCACCCTGAGAGAGAAATTCCCCGCGAGGATTTGAAGAATCAGCCTCTCGCATCCTGAACTTCGAAGGAACAACACGTACAACATGTAACGGTGAGATTTTGCACTTTGGCCTGCCTCGGGCCTGGCACAATGGCACATTCCTTTTGTAACCTTTTTTAGGTTGAACTACAATCATACAATTTAACAAAACATTACTTTGTGCCACAACAAATAAACATACTTTTCATCTCACGAACATTCTTCTTGTTGACGTTGTTATCAAGTTACTCGTTTGTCGATATGACTAATACATCTTTCTACCAAGCTGATTACTGGTGGCGTTATAACAATTACATTATTTCCTCTAACAACTTTGTTACAACATCTAAATAACTCTTCTAAAGAGTAAATGGTGGTAAAAATGATCATGATCTCCAGTTTATCCAGCAGGGTGCAGGAGAAAGGCATTGAACCCAGGCAGAGGAACGTCCTTGAAATATTAGAGAATGGGTAAATCTTTATAATAACTGTTTCTACTTTTGGCACAAGGCCACCAATTATCCCAGTGCATTACGTCTACTTTATTTTATCGACCCCGTAAGGATGAAAAGCAAAGTTAACCTCGGCGGGATTTGAACTCAGATCGTAAAGGATCGTAACTCTATACTGCAAAGCATGGCATCCGACCCGCTACCGATACTGCCAATCAAACCTTCTAAGTAAATCTTTATAATAACACCTGTCTTACAGACATGTTATGGAGTTCTCGGGTGTGGGAACCACTATAAACGAGCAATTTACGACAGTTTTAAAGGTCATATTCGTTCAAAACACACACGAGTTATAGATTAAACAAATTTCAACATAAAAATTCTCACCAAACTTATCAACTAGCTACACTTAAAATTATAACAAAAAAACACATAAATAACAATAATTACTATTACATTTGTCTCGGGGGCAGGTGTAATATTGGTTTCTGAATTAGGTACAATTTCGTGGGAGGGGAAGTCGATTATATTGACCCCAGTGCGTTACTGATACTTTATTTTATTGACCCCATAATGATGAAAAGCAGAGCTAACCTCAGCGTGATTTGAACTCAGAATGTAAAGGGACGTAACTATGTGCAAAAAAGCTTATTGTCTGACGCTCTACCGATTCTGCTAATCCTCCACCCTAGAGACTGGTGTAATGATAAACATCTACCAGAAAATGGTTTGCATACATTGAAAACTAACATTTTACAAAATGGTTGACGATGACCGACAGGAGACAACATATAGAGCCGACTGGCTTTGACAATCTCTCTAGAGCTTGCTACTCCGATAAAATTGTACCAAGTACACTCCAAAATGGTTGACGGTTAAACGGAGACGACAAGGAAGGATTCTTTAGTGATGTCAAGGACATTTGATAACCTCTCATTATTACATGAACTCTGTAAAGTAGTTGTTAGTATTAGGAAGAGTATTCGACTCATGCCACACATCTATGTCTGTCTGTCTGTCCCCCTAAACCTCGAGAACCACCCAACCGATTTTTTTCAAACTTTACACATGTAATACTTATGGTCGTGTGAGTGTTTTGAGCAAAAAATATTTCAAATTTTCAATGCCCTAGGGACCGCATTAGGCGAAAAACCGTATATTTTAGGCTTTAAAGGCTTTTTTGAGGTATAACGGAACAATAATCCAGGCGATTACTTCAAAATTTGCATTACTTATGTCGTTTAAAGTATTTTGAGCAAAAAAAATGTTCTCATTTTTTGCACCAGGGACCGCATTAGGCGAAAAACCGATTTTTAAAGCATTTTTGTTGCGTTAGAGCCTGTAACTCGAGAAGTACCCAACCGAGTTTTTTTAAACTTTGCATATGCATTACTTATGTTTCACAAATTTTCTTGACTGAAAAAGATTTCAAAATTTTGCCCGGGGACCGCATTGTTTAGCATTTTGGTTGCGTTAGGGCCTGTAACCTTAAAAGTATCCAACTAAATTCCTTCATACTCTTCACCACTGCAATCCCACATGCTTACTGCTCTGTAACTATTGCTTTCATTGTACCATAGCACAACAAATTCGGTTTGTCGAATGCCTTTTTACTTAACCCTATCGTCTTGGCTTTCGTGGGTTGAATGTTTTACTCTCACGCACCCAATTAAGTTAAACCCCTAGTAATCTACGACGAATTTTTTTTATAAGCACAAAATGTAGACACCATCCCTAGGCGAGATATTCCGTACTTCTCTGTATTGTTTCAGAAAGGAGGGATAAACATGCCAATCTATGTTTAGAATCCCGAGCAACACCGGGCCATTCTGCTAGTATAAAATAAAAAATGGAACGTACGGCCGTGATATAATTTCCCGGGACCCATCTAGGGTAAATAATATGGCCGATACTTGGTTTTAGTGTCCTAAATGATCATCATCGACAATCAGTTATTAGCTCCACCCACTACACGACACGACACGACACGTCATCAGCTGCTGCTTGATTTTTACATATTCATTATCTTACAAGCTTCATTTTTACACGGAAAAACATTGAATTTTTATAATAAATATTTATTAAAATATTAACAGAGAAAATTAGATTTTTGATTGATTTTTTGAACAAAATAAATATTTATTTACAGTTTTTCACAGAAAAACTATGCTTCATTTTTACATGAATATTTATTTAGTTTTTAACAGAAAAATATTGTTGCGAAATACATTTTTTTTAAAAACAGATTTACAGTTTTTAACAACAGAAAAAAAATTTCTTTATACAATATATTGTTGCGATATACAGTATTTCTTTTCTTTAAACAATATATTGTTGCGATATACAGTTTAACATTTTTTCGAAACATTTACCTTCACCAGTTGGATACGTAGCATTGCGCCATCGCCACTCAAACTCCCTTAAATACGACTGAAATAGTGGTCCGCTGGTACCATTGATGCGTTTCAGTTTTTTTTTTGGGGGGGGGGGGGGGGGAGACCACATCCCCTCAATATTTTCTGTGTATACTTGATATGGGATCAACGAAATGCTGCGAATGGTTGACAGTCAGATGTGTATAACGACCAGGCAAATTTGGTATTTGATTGTATGCCCGCCACTCATCTGTATGGATCATCGATCCATCTGCACAGTGCCTTTCAATGAGAGGCAGCAGTACGATCAGGGATTTCATGTAGAAAAATATTGCGGGGATTATTAGTATCAATTCCGCCAACGAGCCAATGTCCTTCATGCCAGAGCCCACGAGCATATTTACGATGAAAATATTTGAACAGTTATTGGTAATCCGTTAGAATCCAGACCACCAAGTATCGCCGGATTTTGCTCAACCCATTCACTACATACATCACGCATAAAATTGCACCAGTCGGTAATGGTACTTGTATTGTTACAGCAAATTTGAATTGAAATAACATTTTCGGTGTCAAAACACCAATAGTAGATAAAATCGAGAATTTGTTGTAGATTCAAATGACTTCTAGTAAAAAAGGATCCACAACGAATCGATTGCGTAAAGTTGCATGCCTTACGTTTCCATCTGAAGCCATCAATCCCGTCTTTCAAAGTCACAAACGAACATAAAATATTGCAGGCAGTACAATTAACAGTATTTGAAATTAACCTGTTGCTAGCCAGAAATTCCAGAGTAGAGCGATTGTTTGCTGTAGTTAAATGCATTTCACGGTGTGTTAAATTCAGATTTAAAGTTTCTTCTGGTGAATTAATATTCTCAACAATAAATTGTGGTGCACGCGGTCTTCCAGACATATTTCTTTCGATATTTAGTTAGTTGTTCACGAAGTCCACGTGCACCACAACTTCCGGCCTAACTAAATATTTACTTTCAATATTGAAAGTAAATATTGAGATGAAAATGTAAGGCATGCTACTTTACGCAATCGATTCGTTGTGGATCCTTTTTTACTAGAAGTCATTTGAATCTACAACAAATTCTCGACACCGAAAATGTTATTTCAATTCAAATTCGCTGTAACAATACAAGTACCATTACCGACTGGTGCAATTTTATGCGTGATGTATGTAGTGAATGGGTTGAGCAAAATCCGGCGATACTCGGTGGTCTGGATCCTAACGGATTACCAATAACTGTTCAAATTGATGAGAGCAAATATTTTTGAAAGGCACTGTGCAAATGGATCGATGATCCATATAGATGAGTAGCGGGCATACAATCAAATACCAAATTTGCCTGGTCGTTATACACATCTGACTGTCAACCGCTCGCAGCATTTCGTTGATCCCATATCAAGTACACACGGAAAATATTGAGGGGATGTGGTCTCATGCCAAAAAAAAAAAAAAACTGAAACGCATCAATGGTACCAGCCGACCACTATTTCAGTCGTATTTAAGGGAGTTTGAGTGGCGATGGCGCAATGCTACGTATCCAACTGGTGAAGGTAAATGTTTCGAAAAAATGTTAAACTGTATATCGCAACAATATATTGTTTAAAGAAATTGTAAACTGTAAATCTGTTTTTAAAAAAATGTATTTCGCAACAATATGTTTCTGTTAAAAACTGTAAATAAATATTCATGTAAAAATGAAGCATAGTTTTTCTGTGAAAAACTGTAAATAAATATTTATTTTGTTCAAAAAAATCAATCAAAAATCTAATTTTCTCCGTTAATATTTTAATAAATATTTATTATAAAAATCCAATGTTTTTCCGTGTAAAAAATGAAGCTTGTAAGATAATGAATATGTAAAAATCAAGCAGCAGCAGCTGATGACGTGTCGTGACGTATCGTGTAGTGGGTGGAGCTAATAACTGATTGTCGATGATGATCATTTAGGACACTAAAACCAAGTATCGCCATAACCTGTCCTACCCATGCCAACTTGACTTGGCATTAAAAAAACTCACTCAGATTGTAATAACACTTCCAACCCATACCAATATGGAACGGTGTGATGTTAATTCATTGAAAAATAAAACTGATAATAATGTAATTCACACTAATGGTGAAGGTGGGATGTTTCTACATTGGAAAAACAATGCATTTGGTTTAGTTTAAACTTCGTTAAGATTGCATGCTGGAAATTCAAGATGGAAAAAGAACATTTTCTTTAATGAGAAGGATAAAGTTGGCGGGGAAAGAAAACCCGTTTTATCATCTTCGTTACCAACACAACAGAAAAATATTTTATAAAAATTAGTAAAAGTTTGTGCCAACATCAGAAATCGATAATAGTTATACTAATTAAGAAACATGGCAATGAACAAATTATTAATAATGTTTTTAATTACAAATAGGCTATTTTGCCGGTCTCGGTAAAATAAACAAACATGCTTTTTTACCGGTCCCTGTAGAATCTAACCTTGCCTTATGTGCCAGATAGACTGGGTTAGGATTAGGGCTACGGTTAGGGTTTAAATTGTCTTAATAATTGGTGGCGAAAATAAATAAACTTCTGTGTTAAATTTGGGTTGTTATTTTTTACATTACCTGTCTTCATAATAATAAAAATATTTACCGGCAAAATAGCCTCTTCCTTTAATTATCAAAACAATTATGGAAAAAAAATAATAGTCAATTAAAAGATGCGATTATTTATGTCATTTCTAACGTTGTAGATGTTTATTAAATATAACATGGGCAATGGTTGAATACAATTACATGCGGAATGTTATTTGATTGTCTTTGAGCCAACGAAAGAACTTCTTACATGGTCTCCCAACCCATTCGAAATAACAGCTAAGTCCCTCGTAAATTAAACCATTAAACCCTACCGCCTTGGAAAAGTCAATAGTAAATTCGATAAAGTAGCTCAAAGGAAGGACAAGATAGTCATAGCCGGAATTAAGGTTGCGCTGGGGGCTAAACAACAAAAACTGTCACCCATTTTACTACCAACCTCACAACAATGAGAGCAATTTTTTCAAGGGTAAACGCGGCAAATTAGGTACAGGCACACAAATATTTGTTACGCGCCAGGATGAAAAAAATGTAAACATGTTTTTTTCGATTTATAAAAATGTTTAATAGAAAATGAAAATATAAAAATTATTCAAAATCACATTGAAATTATATAAAAATAATTGAGCAGTATCTACTAAAAACAAAAAAGAAGAAAAAAATGTGGAAGAACTGGTTAAGCATCAAACATTGCTACTAAAATATTTAAAATCAATTGGCTTACCTTAGATTTAATCAAAATCGAAGAATTCTAAACGAAGGCTATTTTCGAAAATGTGAAACTTGTCAACTTCTTCTGGGGTCAGATTATAGCCAGTTTGTTCCAATTTTCCACAAAATATCTGGTACTGTTTCTTCCCATTTTACACAAAATATCTGGTACCGTTTCTTCCTATTTTCCACAAAATATCCTTTGGCAATTTGTAAGAGAAGCAGCATTTATCATTACTTATTATAATATAGATTACCCTTTAAACCATATTTTACAGATAAAATTTCTTTTAAAGTCTTTAAACTCATATGTTTGTGTAATTTTAAATGAACAATATTCATTTCGCTAAAATGTCGATATCAGCAAGTTTGAATGCTGCAAAATAAATAGTTTCAATGCTAAGTCAGAAAACTCTTTGAACGGATTTTCTCTATACAAAGAAACTTCTATCTAAAATGGAGTTCAAGACGTTTGTTGAATTTGTCAGTTAGTATCGCGCCCTACCAACGTACCAGATGATGCCCGTGAGAGTGTTTGGCTATCTCAGCGCCTTAGCCACTCTATCACCCCCACGGCAATGCTGCGAGTGTTGGAGAGAAATTCCAGTGCCCCTTGTTATCAGGTGCGATTGAATGTGCGCTTTTTCCCCCACCAATTTTTATATGTAAATTGCATAAAACTATTTGGCAATCATGTATTCATATGTAGCTATTTTTATCCTTGCTATACTATAAATTGTATTTATAAATCGTATTCGAAACTTCAACCCAAGCTGCTTTCATCAAAAATCTGTTTGTTGTTGTTGTTGTTGTTTTCTCGTTATTTTCATAAAAATACATTTTAAAGAGTCTAAAATTGCAGAGTTGACAAGTTTAAGACAGTCGTACTAAAATTAATATCTTATGGATTCTAAAACCTTGAAATTATTTCCATAGTCGTTGCTTAATTTGTTGCACAAGCTCGATAACAAATTTAATGCAGCTTTCACATATTTCAAATTGAAAACTGAGATAAGGTTTTGAGTTTACAAAATCCAGAAGACACTCATCTTGCTTTTTCTTTTGTATAATTAAAGAAGTTAATAATAAGATATTATAGATCACTCATTAGCTTAGTCGGGTGTGTTTGAGCTCCAAATATTTTGTTAACTCAAGCTTTCCGGCGCTTAAACCCTCTTATAACATGGAGACTTGTTGAATGATCTTAAAGTTTTGTTAGTTAAGACTGTTGACTCTAAATATGTAAGTATAATCATGATTTTAACTTCTTTCTTAGTCTTGCATTGGTGATAGAAAAAGCCCAAGCTAATAATAATATACAGTATATATACTTAAGCCCCTCTAATCCCCAAACTGAAGGAAGCTCTGCAACTCTTTTCACCTGAAGAAGTAGTTGCTTCAAAAACACGAGAAAAAAGTTCTTGTAAAACAAAGAAAACCAAACTTTCAGCTGTATAGCATTTTTCAACAATTCTGGCTATACTTTAAACTTCAATGTTTAAATTCATTGTTTAAAAGTTCTTGCAACAGCAACTTCGATTGAGAGTCACCATAGTTATACTAAACAAGCTAACCCTTAGGTGGATTAGTAGTATCAGTAGAGCGTCAGACACCATGCTTTGCAGCGTAGAATTACGGCTCTTTACGTTCTGAGTTTAAATCCCGCCGAGGTTAGCTTTGCTTTTCATCCTTACAGGATTGATAAAATAAAGCACCAGCAATGCACTAGAGTAATTGCTGACCTTGTGCCAAAAGTAGAAACAATTATTTGAGTATTTAGTTATGGCCCTTTACGTTCTGAGTTCAAATAACGCCATGGTTAGATTTGCCTTTCTTCCTTACGGGGTCGATAAGATAAAGTACCAGTAAGCACTGGGGTCGATTTAATTGACTTTCCCCTCCCCTTCAAATTGTTGGCCTTGAACTTAAAGTAGAACAATTATTTGAGGCAAATAATAATTGTTTATATTCTGCTTGGATGACTTGCAGAATACGGCAACCAGTTTAATAAGTTTCTTTAATCATGTACTGAAATGCATAGTTAGGCAGCAATGAATGACAAATACATTTATTAACATTATGTGAGGAATTTCTTTTGGTAAATTTATAGAAAAGTACCTGCTGGAGTTCGTTAAGAAATTGTTTTTGTTTTGTTTCGTTTTTGTGTGTGTGTGTGTGGGGGGGGGGGGGGGGGGTAGATTTTTTTGTGTGTGTTTTCAACAAATCTCCCTTCTAATTCACTTGCAAACTACTCCTTTTTCTGATGACAGGGAAGAAGGGAACCCTCAGAGTTACAAATAGGCACTCCTCTGCCGTTCGGTGAATCTTTTCTTAACTGTTTTCGTGTTTTCAATGAATCTGACCTCCAAATCCGTCGGAAATATCGATAATATGGGAGGTGTAAGATCATGTACAATAATCAGAAGGGATCCAGTCTTATTTTTATTTAAGAATGAAAAATGGATAAGTTTTACATCTAATTAGGAGACACCACAAAAGCATGCTAAACAGTGCTAAAGAACTAAAATAGTGCAGCCGTGCCAAATCTAAAATTGACACACTAAATGCTGCTAAAATGCATTAGATTTAGTACGTTTCATGTTAAATTGCTAACACTGAATGAGAGGCAAAGTAACTACCAAAACAAGATTTCATTTCACAGATACATAAAATTATGTCACTAAATACTACAGGCAGACATTTTTAATCCAGGGTTTCAGTGTTATATCTGTCAATCTCTAATACCTACTTTACCACCATAAACGACAGCCATCCACCACAACCCTCACTACCTCCATCATAAACATCATTCTCCTCCACAACCACCATCCACCACAATGCCCTCTACCACCCTCCTACTACCATTCTACTACAACTGACATCACAACCAACACCCACAAATCTCTCACCCTCCACCATAATCACAACCACCCACCACAGCCGCTACTATCACCTTCCACCACCACCAGTCTGTATAATTATTACTGAAATAATAAATGAAAGATGGAGTGTGAGGAATTGTAGAGCAGACAAAATATTTTACAAGATTCCATTTCATTTCTCTAGATTTCTTCAACTCACACTTGGGTTGAATTTGTCTCACACCCTTGCCAGCAGTGACAGATTAAGAAGCACAAGGGGCTGACTTGGAGCCCCACAATATTTTCCCTTTCGTTACTGTATTTCTAATGAAATATTTTGTACTTTTAAGTATTTAATGGAGAATTTGGTAGGGATTTACTAAAATCATAATTTCATTATATAACAAAATATTCTTATATAAAATTGAGACCCTTTAACTCACTTCCATCTCATTGTTTTCCTCCTTATGACCTGAACTCTTTCAAGTAAATTTATTCCATTTGTTCTGATTTCTCCTTATTCATAGTCCCTTCAATGACACAGTTGAGGATGAGGAGCTAAGCTGCATGATTGATCAAATTAAGACAGCAAATGCAAATTCAATGCATAAAGAAAGCTGGAAACTGATTAATGAGATAAGCAGAAGGAAGGCAGCGAAATGAGATATCATCTCAGGAAACAGCAAGGAAGAGCTTATTCAAAAAGGTTATCAGCATTTCAGCCAGTTGCTTGGAAAAGTCCCCACTTGTAAACAAAGAGGATGAAGAGGTTCAACTTGTCTTCAACAATCTCACCTACAAAAATGGACCTTTTGACTTGAAACAACTTCAGATTGCCAAGAACAGGCTGAAGGAAGGAAAGGTTGCTGGTCCTGATGGAATTCCTCCTTAGGTTATCAAAAATGATAATCCCTTGCACTAAGTGGCTTCACACTTTGTTTGAGACTTTTAAGAAAAAGAAAATGAATTCTTGCCACAGAGTGGTCTTCACTAAAGTCATCCAATGGTCAAGTGGTGGTGTTAAACCAGGCAACAGAATAACTCCACAAACCTTAACACAGCAGAATTTGAGCACAGAACAGAAAGTACTGGAACAAATACAAGAAGATATCCTGTTTGATGTTGTAACAATTCTGTCAATCCATTGCCCTGAAGTGGGACATATTTTACCAAGCCTGAAAGAATTAAAGAAAGCAATGTTAATCTCAGTAGGCAGAGATCATCATCAACATCACCGTTTTACGTCCGTTCTTCCACGCTAGCATGGGTTAGACGGGTTTTCCTGTTGTGGGCAATGCCAGGTCAGGCGACCATGTTTTACTCATACGGAACTCATTTTGGCTTGATTTCTACAGCTGGATGCCCTTCCTAACACCAACCTCATTTACAGTGAGTACTGGGTGCTTTTTTATTGTGGCACCCACACAACCACTTTACAGTGTGAGCTGGGTGATTTTTGTCATGACACCTACATGACCACGTTACAGCAAAATATTTTGTCTAATGTTCTAGCAAATGATCAGCTTTGATAATGTAGAAGTATAACTGCTGTAAAGAGTGAGGAGTGTAATCTTTCAGGTGCTTATTGTTCACCTAAGAGAGATTGTGCAGTTGTTTATATGGTGAGCCTTGAGATTATATAGCTGTTTAATAAATGATAAACTTATGAACTATATGATGCTCCAGCGTGGTCTTAACCATGACTAGGGCTGTGCAAAGCTGCTAATAAGCCAGGTGTGAAATGCAGACCTCCGAAGCTGGTAATAAGTCAAGGCTAGATGTGAAATACAGACCTCCAAAGCTGGTCATAGGCCTAAACTAGATGTGAAATATAGCCCCACCTAGCTGGTAGTAGGCCCAAGCTAAATGTGAAATGTAGCCCCTACCCAGATGGTAAAAAGTTTAAGCTAGATGTGTAATGCAAGCTTCTAAAACTGGTAATAGACCCAGGCCAGATGTAAGATATAAAGTTTCAAAGATGATAATAGCTCCTGATAGACCCCTAAATTTGGTAATAGGTCCAGACCAGATGTGAACTGCAAACCTCCGAAGCTGATAATAAGCCCATGTAAAATGTAGGACCTCAAAATGAGCAATAGAACTATGTTGGAAATGGTATTGCTAGTACTATGATAAAAGATGGTAGTGGCACTACCTCAATAAAACACACCTGGTAGATGCTGTAAAGCATTTGGCATTAAGAAGAACATCCAGCCATAGAAACCAGGCCAAAATAGAACAGATGAACAAGACACATTTATCTGATATATCTGGCCCCATAATGAGACAATCTGTCTAACCCATGCAAACATGGAAAATAGACGTAAAACAGTGATGATAATGATATATATGTTTGTGTGTCCATGTTTATGTTTCATAACTTATCATCGTCCGTTTTTCCACGCTTGCAATAGGTTGGAAGGGTCCTTTTCATAACATCATCTCTCCACGCATCACCATCCTTCGTCATCTCCACAGTGAGTTTCAGTGATTTGAGATTAGCTCGCACCATCTCTGCCCAGGTCTTCTTTGCTCTACCCCTACTGTGGTTTCCTTTCACTGGGATTTCTTAGCACTTCTTCATCCAGTGATCATCATCCACGTGCACATGTCCAAACCAATGTAGTCTTCTTCCCTGAACACAACTCAAAGGTTCAAGAAAAATGAGATCATTAAAATAAGTATCAAACTTGAAAACATAAGTACTGGAGTACTGGAGTAAATTAAGGCAGTGCCCCAGCATGGCGACATACGATAATGAAAATCAACTAAAAGACATATTATTGTATTGAAATGAATGTTTATTCAAAACAATTACAAAGTAATTTATATTGATAAAATGTAAAAAGGATTTTAAAAAAACACATGGGTTGTACACACACATATTCATGCCAACGCATGCTAGGTGTACGTACGTTAGCTAGTGTGCAGCTTACAGCTGGGCTACAAAGTGTACATTCTGAAAGGTGTCATGCTAATATATATATATATATATATATATATATATGTATGTGTCTGAGTGTATGTTTGTGTGTATATATATATGTGTATAAATATATATACACATATATGAATGTATATTAAAAAAAATTTTTTAAAAGGTTCTGCCAATGTGTAATGTACACAGAATAATATTTGTATCATAAATACACATGTCCGGAGTACACATGATATGACCTGTAGAAACTGCATAGATGTATGTGTATGCACTTGTTTGTCTATATGAGTCAATTTTTTAACTATTATATATATATATATATATATATATATATACAAAGGTGCGAAGCTTAGTGATTAGGATGTTGGGTTCATGGTCGTAAGGTCATGAGTTCAATTCCAGGACTAGGTGGAGTGTCATTGTTCTTGAGCAAGACACTCTATTTCACATTGCTCCAGTCCACTCAGCTGAAAAATGAGTCTTGGTGATGCTTGTGCCAAGCTGTATAGGCCTTTCCCTTTACCCATGAACAATATCAGAATATCAGTGACATGGAGAGGGGGGGGGCTGCCATGCATGGGACTACTGGTCTTCCACCTTCGAGGGGTCAGTCATATATATTTTAAGCACAAACCACAATGGTTATATATATATACATATACATATATGTATAGAAAGAGAAGGGGGGGGGGGGGGTGGAATAATAAAGTATTTGGTGCTTCTGTGGTCACCCACTGCAATGAAGGACACAAGTGTGATGCTGAGAGTTCCTGCTAGTGTCACAGTCAGTTAAAACCTTCACAGAACTACTAAGTTCATACATGGAGGAGAAAAGAGTGGGGTGGGGTGAGGCGAAGTGGAGGAAAGTTAGGCTTGTTCATATTGAGGAGTCACTCCTCTATATGGTGATCTAGTTACAATAGAATACCCTGATATGGTTCATGTTTTGTGTTTATATAGAATGGGTAACCTATTGTATCATGTTACTTAAAAACAGACAGGTTCATGCACTCATAACCATATGTATGTATATATATATATCATCATTGTTTAACATCCATTTTCCATGCTAGTATGGGTTTGACAGATGTCCCACTGTGAAACAGGTGACTGTGTCTTGATGATACACACACATGCACATCATATGCCAAATCTCATCACACACACATTCCATGTACATACATTAATAGATGTATGCCAAAAAATGTTGAAAGACACTGCCAAAGTCTTTACCTCAAGTTCCACCAACATAACCCAGCATCATACAAAAAGGGTTTGGTTTATTCAGTGGTTAACATCTCCGTCAACTAATAGAAGGTGGGTTACTAATAATAGATACGAGTAGGTCTACTAACAGCTTAGTACTATACCGATACTGTGAGTGCTTGTGGAAACAAATAATAGTGAAAGTGCTGAGTACAATTGATAAAGAAAGTTTGGAAGATGCATTGAGTGAAGTTTATATATCTGTATGTTATGTTTATGTGGTTAAAGTGTTGGGATCATGATCATAAAGTTGCGAAGTTAAATCGGGTGACATGTTGTCTACTTCAGCAAGACACTTTATTTCATGCTACTCCAGACCATTGTGCCCTTGAGTAAGACACTTTATTTCACGTAGCTCCAGACCACTCGGATGGAAAATATAAGGTACCCTTAATTAAAAAAAGGCTCAGTGCTGTCACACACTTTGTCAGGCCAAACATCCCTGATAACTACTGGAGCACTTATTGTTGGTACTGAAGGTTCAACACATGTTATATCAGGTGATGATGTCCATGGATGCTCAGCAGCCCACAGGAGCACCCTGTCTAACCTGCAGATGACCTTCTGAACAGGTAGGTCCACAACAAACATAGATAAACTACTGGTAATAACATATTGATGCTCATATATTCAACTATGGATCATCAACAGTTGAACAGAAATATATCTATGCATATTAGTGTCCCTGTGTGTGTGTATGTATACACACATAAATACATACACACTCACATGTATATATTCATATATACATCTTATATAACAGAAGATAGTAAAGATGGAATTTATAACTGTTATTTTATAATATAAGATATATATATATATGTGTGTGTCTGTGTGCATATGTATTTGACTAATTTTGTATTGAGTTCTGTGTTTTAATAATGTATAATATATACCAATATATGATACACAACTATTAACTTACTATACATGTGTGCATATATATATACACACCCACATTCGTCTATTTACATATGCATCATATGTATATAGGTACATGTGAGAGAACATGCACTTATGTGTAAGCCTGTTTGTATGCATATATATGTGCATGTATATATATATATATACATTTATGTATGTGTGTTTGTATATAATGTATATATATATGTATGTATGTGCAGGTATCTACATGTACTGACAAACATATCAAAGCTGTAAAAACTGCATCTGTATTAAAGAGCCCAAGAAGGAATACATATTTTTGTTTTGTTTTACACAAGGAGATAAGGGAAGAGACAGATAGAGGGGGGGGAGGATACTGCTGACACAAATGGTCTTTTATGAAAATAAAAATGGGGAAAAAAAAAACATCATGTATACATACTTGTGTATGTGCCCAGCACAGCATCAAGACCTTTCTGTCTGTGTTTGGCTACACACTATAAGGGAACCCCTTAAGGCATCGCTGGTAACCAATCTCAAAAGATGATATGAAGATAATATATATATATATATATATATAAAAAAAAAAAAAAAAATCACACACACCTCCCCTCCCTAGAAAACAGGCCAAATTTATTCCTATTATAGTCAACTTGATTGAGTAGGCCACTTAGTAACCCCACAACTCTTATCCTCACTCCCCTACTCACAACATACATACAGATCAATCATTCTTACTTTGTGTTTCACCAAAGACACAGTGTGTGTGGAAAAAATGTATAATAATAATAATAACAACGATAATAATAATGGTTTCAAATTTAGGCACAAAGCCACCAATTTCTTTTAAAGGGTGAGGGGAAGTCGATTATACCAACACCACTATTTGATCGGTATTTTATTATATTGACCCTAGAAGGATGAAAGGCAAAATTAACCTCAGTGGGATTTAAACTCCAAACATAAAGAGCTGGTATAAACGCTGCAAAGCATTTTACCCTACACTTTCTTGATTCTTCTAATCCACTGCCCTTACAATAATTCCTTATATAGGCACAAGAACTCAGATATTTGAGAGAAGGGACCCATTGTTGCACCCCTCCCGCCCAATATTTGATCGAACCCCACCCTCTTCCTCCCCTGAAAGGATGAAAGGCCATGTCAACCGCGATGTGATTTGAAATTGGAAACAATGAAATGCCATAAAGCATTTTGTCCAATGTTCCACCAATTCTCTCAATCTACTACCTATAAATAATTGTTTCTACTTTTGGCACAAGGCCAGCAATCATCCAGTGTATTACTGGTACTTTATTTTATCGACCCCGTAAGGATGAAAGGCAAAATGAGGATTAATTAATAGAAGAAATATTTGATTTTTACTAGGCACAAGGCTATACTTTATAATAATGGTTTCTGATGTAGGGGGAGGGGAAAATCGATTAAATCGACCCCAGTGCATTACTGATACCTCATTTAATCAACCCTTGTGAGGATGAAAGGCAAAGCTAACATTGGCGGGATTTCAACTCAGAACGTAAAGGGATGCAACTATATGTCGCAAAAACACATTGTCCAACACTCTTCCAATTACTGCCAATCCACCGCCCTTATAGCCTATTATAGGCTACTTTATAATAATCAATAATTGGTTCCTGATAGTACACACATATTCTCTGCCTCTTCTTATGTGCTCTTTTTGTCACATAAAACACACATACAATATTTGTAGATAAGGAAAATATCCTGCCATACAGATGGTAAACAATGGTATAAACAACCTGAAGACAATTTTGCCGTATAGATGGTGAACATTGGTATAAACACCCTGAAGACAATCTTGCCATATAGATGGTGAACATTGGTATAAATACCCTGAAGACAATCTTGCCGTACAAATGGTGAACATTGGTATAAACAACCCGAGGACAATTTTGTCGTACAGATAGTGAACACTGGTATAAACAGCCCAAAGACAATTTTGGAAACATTTATTTATTCATTTATTCTTTTTGGGCAAACATTTTTCAAAAATTTCATTAGAAAAAAAAAAAAGAGCATTAAAAATTACTTTTTATGTACATACATACAAACATCCATACATGTGATATCATGTGTTTATTACGTATGTTAAGAGTGTGTGATATATATGTGTGTATGTGTATATATATATATATATATACACACACAAACATGATGGAGTGGTTAAAAAGTTCACTTCGCAATCATGTGGTTCCAAATTTCAGTCCCACTTGCATGGAAGCCCATTTGATATAGATTCTACCTGTAAGTAATTCAAAGGTGCAGCCTTATCACACATTGTTATGCTTAAGAATTATGTTAAAGATACATTATGTCTGTGAAATACTCTGCCACATAGCAAGCTAAATCAACAAGCAGGTTATTCAATAGATTAAAGAACTAGTTGCTTATATGTTGTTCTTGACAGGAGAATCAGTCATTATTCTCATATGTATGTGTGTATATATATATATACACACACGCACACACACACAGAAATCCCATAATAAAAAGTGGGGAAAGAAAAAAGGAGAAAGAAAATGGTCTCCTTACGTTTGCTCCCAAAAGGGAGATGAAATATGGAAGAAATAATTATGTATCATTTACTCTGATTTCTCACCCATACGGAGGAAGAAGGAGCTTTTCTATTTCTTTATTTTCCACAGCAGACAACACTCTAAGGAGGGTGATGGTGATGATGATGTTAGTAAGTATAATAATAATAATAACAATAATGATTCCTTAGATAGGAAGAAGGCCTCAAATGTTGTGGGGCGGGGGGTATGTCGACCCTAGTATTTAACCGATACTTTATTTTATTAACCCCAGAAGGTTGACGTCAGAATTTCAATTTAGATACTAGGCCAATAAATATTGTAAAAGAAAAAAAATTGATTAAAATCAACTCCAGATGAAGGACAAAGTTGACCTCAGAATGTAAAAGGTTGTAACTAAATATTGATTTCTAACTTAAGCACAAGGCCAGCAAAGTTCAGAGAAAGAACAAAGTTGATTAAATCAACCCCACTACTTGATTTAGTGGAGTTGCATGGCCTAGTTATAAGGGTGTTGTACTTATGATCATAATGTTGTGGGTTTGATTCCTGGACTAGGTTGTGTGTTGTATTCTTGAGCAAAACACTTCATTTCATGTTACTCCAGCATACTCAGATGAAATTGAGTACCAGCAATAGCTGGGGGTTTAACCCTGCGATGGACTGGCATCCTGTCCAGAGTGGAGTCTTGTACTCTTAGTCACTTCATGCCACGAAACTGAGATAAGCACCGGCTTGAGACAGTCTTTAGTACCTAACTGGTATTATTGACCCCAGAAGGATGAAAGGCAAAGTTGACCTCAGTGAGATTTGAACTCAAAATCTAAAGAACTGTAACTAAATATTACAAGGCCTTTTGTCTGACGGCTTAATGATTCTGTCAATCCACTAATAAAGGTGATACAATACTAACAATGATTTATAAGTGCTTCATCAATATTTCATATTTTAATAAAATGTTAAAATAGGTAAGTGAATAAAATACAGAGCTACAAAGTCTTAGGTTGTGTGCTTATATCTACTACAGGTAAGTTTAACATTGCTTTTCTGGATAAAATAAATTTATTTGTTTCAGTTTACTGAGAAGTGAATTGGCTCCTGCTCCCAATTCATATACTTGTTATGTGGGTGTGTCTGTCATGTCTGACTGTAGGAGTAAGTATATATTCCGATGAACTCCTAAATCTCTTCTCTCATTAAAAAAAAAAAAAAAGTTGACAAAAACACAAATCAAATATAAAGTAACTAGGCACTAAAGACCACCAACTCAGGACAATCCAGAGAAGACAGAGTAGAAAAAAACAAACACTTGTATGAAAAGACCCCAAATAATATGAAACATGAGGAAGCAACCTCAGAGTTGATACTATTGGAACTCTGCAGTTTGAACTTAATTAGTTTCATAATAAATCTGCCACTGGGTAGATATTAAATCCTACACAGATATTATCAAGGGGCGTACGGGATATGGGTGTGGAGGAGAATCTCCCACCCACCAGTAGTTCCCCTTTATTTTATAAACTATTCCCAGAAGTGGAAAAAGGAGTTAGAACTGATTTCAGAAGGGGGAATTATGGAAAAGTAAAAAAGGGAAGTGGTGAAAATTGTTGAATGTTGAATTAAGAGGGAGATGAAGGGCAAAAGGGTCAACCAAAATCAATAAATAATAAAAAAAAAAAAAAAAAAAAAAAAAAAAAGAAAAAAAAGGCAAAGAGAAAAGAAGTTTGATGTATCGTAACACACTGTGATTAGCAGCAAGACCATCCTATAATGATAATGAGGAAGATTATGATAATGGCGATGATGATGATGATGATGATAGAAATGAGAGTGAACATGATGAATATGCTGTAGTTGATAATGGTGGTGATGATGATGATGATGATGATGATGATGATGACAGTCTCCAAAACCAAATGTTTGGTTAGAAAGAATTCAACTGATTCCATGAGAGATTTGAACACAGAGAAATGGAACCTAACCATTGCCATATATTGTATATATATATATATATTGATTATAGGAAGGCAATGGAATACAAATTCTGCTCTGCTGAGATTTGAACACAAAACTAAGGTATTAAACTAGATAAAAATCTATTAATTAATTTAATTTAATTTAATTCTACTGTCTCTTTGCTAGACCCACTGATTTAATAATAATAATTCATTTCTAATATAAACACAAGGCCAACAATTTGAGAAGAGAAGTTGATTACAACAATCTCAATACATTACTGGTACTTTAATAATGGTTTCTGATTTAGGCACAAGGCCAATAATTTTTGGGGAAAGGGAAAGTCAATTAAATTGACTCATAAAAATGAAAGGCAAAGTTAACCTCGGCAGGATTTGAACTCAGAGCTTAAAGAGCTGTCACGATATACCACAAAGCATGTTGTCTGATGCTCTACCAATACTGGCAATTCACCACCCTTAAATAATGGTTTCTGATTTAGGCCTAAGGCCAACAATTTTGTGGGAAGGAGAAGTCAATTACAACAATCCCAATATATGATTGGTACTTTAATAATAACAATAGTGTGTGATTTTGGCACAATGCCACACATTTTAGGGGAAGTGGCTTACTCAATCCAATCAACCTACAATATATTACCGGTACTATTTTATCAACCTCGCAGAGAAGAAAGAAGGCTAAAACCACCCCCAGTGTGATCTGAACCCAGAAGTGTAAAGTAACATAAATAAATACACTCAATTTTTTTTTTTTTTTTCGTATAGGCACAAACTCCCACTTTTTTCTTTCTTAAGATATATATATGTTCAATATAACTGACCCAGCGAATTACTGGTACATATTCCAGGTACCCCTCTCCTCCTGTAAGGAAAAAATGGGTTATAAAAGGCAAAGTCAAGGTTTTGGCGTGATTCGATCTTGGAACCATTGAGCCAGATAGTGCATAAAGAGCATCTATCCATCTAACTAATTCTCTATAGTCCAAGCCGTCTCCACACAGCACTTATAACAAGAACAATAACAATAATAATAATTTCTGATTTTAGCAAAAGGCCAACAATTTTGGGGGAGAAGAAAGTCGAATAAATCGAACCCGGTACATTATTGGTGTTATATTTTATCTACTCTGTAAGGATGAAAGGCAAAGCTAACTTCGGCAGGATTTGAAACATTAAAGGGCAGTAACTATATGCCGTATAAAACGTTGTCCAACGCTCTACCAATACTGCCAATCCACCGCCCTAACAACAATGATAATATTAATCATAATATGAATAGTAATTGTGTGTGCATATATGTATATAAATAATAGGAATTTACTATCTCAAGAGTGGCAACTATTAAGTTGATTTTGAAAAGTCTTTGTACAGTATGTATAGACACTGTATAGAAATCAGAGCATAACAAGAAATATCCAGGGAAATATACACCTACATGTACATGTGTGTGTATGTGTATCAATAAACACACATACACACATGTAACAGATCTGGTACTGAAGGCCACCTTTGAAGGTAAGTTTGGAAGAAATAGAAAAAACAAAGAAAGGAGCTGATCAGCAAATTGAACCAAGGAAACAATGTTTTCATTGGTCTTTCCATTTCCATTGCCAATAGTATATGCTGGTCACAACTCCTGGCAGAGAATAAATGGTTCAAAAACAAAAAAAAAAAATCATTGACCAGCAGGAAGAATTTTAAAACAGATATATATATATATATATATATATATATATATATATATATATATATATATATATAACAGCAGTTGAGTAATTAAGATAACAATTTATATATATATTTTTTTTAATTGGCAAAATGCCAAATTTGTTTTAGGGCACTAGATGTCAATAGGATTGACCCCACCCCTTACCCAGTACACGCGTGTAGTATCTATTTTGTTTCTTCCTTATTTATCAAGAAATCCCAGAAGATACTGAAGGGGTCTCCCTCTCCCCCCATATTATAAACACTAAGGCATTGAAGTCTGGCACATTTACCATCTCTGACATTCCATCAATCCTAATTAAAAAATAATTATCCAATTGAGTTGATTATAGATTATTTCTTACAAATAAATTATTTCATCAGGCACTAACGAAACCAGTGATTCCCAAATGGGAGGTATTTAGCTCCCAGGGGAGGAATCGAAACTGGAAAATAATAGTGTATAATGTGTGTGTGTATGTGTATAAACATATTAAATGAAATACCAATATATCCAACTATAGTGTACATTGTGTATATATATCAAATGAAATACAAATATACCTAACTAGAGTGTACATTGTGTGTGTGTGTATATATATATATACACACACACACACACCAAATGAAATACTAATATAGCCAACTATAGTGTACATTGTGTATATATACCAAATGAAATATCAACATACCCAACTATATAAGGGTGATCACAAATTAACAGTTCCCCCAAAACCCCGCTGCTCCAGTTTGGGACTGTATATGATGGTCAGGTGAAGGATTGAGGAAAACTGGGATTGTAAAAGGTGAGGAATGAGAAACCCTGGACTAGACTGTCCTTTGGAAGAAACCAGAGTGGAAGTACACAGGGCAAACCCCAGTGAATTACTGGTACTTATCTTATAGAGATTATACCCCCCCCCTCCAAAAAAAAAACACACACACACACATACATATGCCCATTGTCAATGTTGGTTGAATATGAACCCAGAATAACAATACAAGGAATTAAATACTATAAATTGTGATGCCCCCCCCCCCCTTCTGTTATATACACAACATGACACTAAATACTAAAAATTGTCATGATACACTCTCTATTGTTGTTATATACCCACAATAACAATATATGACACTAAATACTATAAATTGTAATGACACCCCCTCTGTTATATACCCACAATAACAATATATGACACTAAATACTATAAATTGTAATGACACCCCCTCTGTTATATACCCACAATAACAATATATGACACTAGATACTATAAATTGTAATGACACCCCTTCTGTTGTTGTTATATCCCACAATAACAATATATGACACTAAATACTATAAATTGTAATGCCCCCCCCCCCCCCCCCTGTTGTGTTATCAGTTCAACCACTACCACCACCTCTTCCATATGGTAAGCAACAACAGATGTTTTTATTGGACATAAAAAACCAGAATTATAGGGTTATTCTTTTTTTATTTTACAAAAAGGGAGAAATGTGAAACTGAGGTACATGATGTTTAGGGAAATATATAAAAAAAAAAAATGAAATAAAGAACTGCCTTGAAACTAGGATCATTAAGATCTTTATAAGATATGTACTACAGTGCCTGCCAATAATAATGATGATGATGATGATGATGGTGGTGATGGTGGTGGTTTTATGAGTTGGCCCACAGCCACAGATCTTTGATTAAAATGACTCTGAATTTTACTATTGGGACCCATTAAATCAGCCCTTGGTGGGATGAGTAAAAGGCAAATGTTACCCTCAGCAGGATTTGAACCAGAATTTTTAACAAAGGAATTAAATTAAATACTGTAAGGCATCTAGTTTGGTGTTCTACCAATTCAAGCAATATTTCCTGTTAACAACAACTTCTTACATAAAAATAAAAATAACAATTTTCTATTTTTGGTACAAGGCTAGCAAATTGAAAAGAAAAGGAAATTTGATTACATCAATCCCAGTATGTTACTGGTACTTTATTTTATCGACCCTCTAAGGATGAACGGCAAAGCTAACCTTGGTGGGATTTGAACTCAGAACATAAAGGGCCGTAACTATGCCACGAAGCATGGTGTCTGACACTCTACCGATTCTGCCATTCCAATACTGGGAATAATGACAGTAATAATAATACTTTCTAACATAAATAAAACATCCAGAAATTCAGAAGGAAGGCATAGTTAATCTAGTAGTAATAGTAGTAGTTGTAATAAGGGGAGGCACAAATCTTGTAAGAATTAAGCTGCTAGACAACTGCCATGAGTACATACAGCCCTCGTTTTAAAAAACTTCTGGGGGCAAGGCACAGTTTGAAACAGCTGTAAAATAGGTTCCATTTTAACATCAAATAAATAGCAGTAGAAATGAAGGAAGACATCCAATTGTTATATAAACATTAGCCCCGAAATACATTAGTATTCACCTCATCACCACCTCAACCCCCCACCCCATGTTGTCATGGAAATATGGATGGAAAACAGCCTTTTGTAACCATATTTCAAACAAAATACAATGCCAATATGTTTCAATTAACTTTGAAAATAATTAAGAAATATCTTTAGGGATTTATTAAAATGACCAACCTATCCATTATTAAGTTGGTTTTTGGAACAATTTTACAAAAGGTTCTCATATAAAATTACAATGGAAGGTTTTAACTTTCAAACATGGGTTTATATCATAGGATCAGTGGTGGGGTGTTCTTAGGAGGGCTAGTATCAAAAGTGCTAATGGAAGATGGGAGAAGATTCAGTTGATTGGACCAACCCTAGGATATAACTGGTATTAAATTTTAGTGAGCCAGGATGTATGAAAGGCTGAGGAAAATAATGATTCCTAATCTAAGCATAAGATGAGCAATTTCTGGGGAGGAGAAAGTCATTCATATCAACCCAAGTACTAGATTGGTACTTTATTTTATCGAACTTGGAAGGATGACAAAATTAACTTTGGTGGGATTTGAACTCAGAATGTAAAGAGCTACAATAAATAAATACCTTAAGACATCTTCCCCAATGTTCTAATAATTTTGCCAATCCAATGGTGTTAGCTTTTTACCATAGACATAGATTAAATCAAACAAAGTCTTGCAAGTGAAATTGGGCAGACAGAAACTGATAGAACATATTAATTTGAAAGCCTGCCCCCTTTTAAACAGCATGAAGTGTACACACATCTGAAGAATGCTTGGCCACCTTCACATTGACTAAACAACAGAAATACCATCAAAACTGACAGCAGTCTGACTAATAATAATTCTTTATAACACAAGGCAAGCAATTTGGGGAAAGGCCAAAGTTGATTATATCCATTAAAGTCCATTAAATAAACCCCACAAAGCTGAAAGTTAAAGTTGACTTCACTAAGATTTAAAACCAGACTATAAAGCTATATAACTAAATACTGAAATACTACAAAGTATATTGTCTGCCAATCCACTGCCTTAAAAATAATAATTTCTTTTATTATTGTTATTAGTTTTTAGGCAGTGGATTGACAGAAAAAAAATAATGGTAATAATTGTTTCTACTTTAGGCACAATGCCAACATTTTTGGGGGAAGGGGAACATTGATTAAATCAATCCCAGTGCGTTACTGGTACTTTATTTTATCGACCCTGTAAGGAAGAAAGGCAAAGCAAACCTCTGAACTAAGAACATAAAGGGTTGTAACAATATGCTACAAAGCATGTTGTCTGACGCTCTACCGATTCTGCCAATTCACCGTCCTTATAATAATAGTAATAATATCATAGCAGCAGCAATTGTATTGGTAACAGTAATAGTTGTATTAGCAATAATTGTAGTAGTAGTAGTAGTAGTAGTATCAGCAGTACCAGTAGTAGTAATATAAGCAGTAGAAGCAACATTTAAGCAAAAATCAACTTATGATATAAATGAAGGGGAGGGGGAGGTGTGAATGTATAGACAGTATAACAACAATGAAAGGAATGTTATATTTATCATTATTATTATTATAGACACAGGCATGGTTGAATGGTTAAGAAGTTCACTTTGAAATCACATGGACCAAGGTTCAGTCCTATCTTGGGGCAAGTGTCTTTTACCATAGACCCAGGTTTGACCTAAGCCTTATGAGTGAAATTAGGTAAACAGAAACTGCATAGAAGCCCATCAATTCAATTGTACCATGTCACACTCATCCTACTTGAGAATTAAGGGCACATGTGTCTGAGGAATACTAAGCCACTTTGCATGCTAATTCATTGAGTTGGTCGTTCAGTTAATTCAACAATTGAGCTGTCATATATGGTTCTAGACAAGAAAGTCCATCGTGATTATTATTATTAAACAGGATGGGGAAGGCACAAAATTAAAAAGAAAGACATCTCATGGTTTCACCCCAGCACCGTTCTAGCAAAAATGGTGGGATTTCATCAGACAAGTAACTTAGTGGTCTGCTTATATTCATTACCTTTCCTATTCAGTCAATTATTTGTTAGACAGATCCCTTCTCCTTCCTGTCTTCTGGAACTTTGGCCCCACTCAACCCTCATATCTATTTATTGGTCCAATTTATTATTCACTGATCCCCTTTTTGTTCTGTCTTATCTGTCCAACCCTCTTGTTTCACTGATTATCCAATATCCTCTCAGTGAATCTGTCTGTCTGTCCAACTGGTCCCCCTTTTTCATCATGTTGGTCCAATTACTCCATGGTCCCTTATCATCAGTAAATAGAACAATCTCTCCCACCATTCATTAATCTATATATCTTGTCTCACCAATAATCCTCACCCCATCATGCCCAACTATCAGACTTTCTCCTTTATCTGTTTTTTGCCCTCCATTCTACCATTACTCTGTAGCTTACAAGTTTTTCTCACAATTCTTTAACCCTTAATGTCTTGCACCATAGCAAACAGCATTAGCAAGACGTTCTTGAAAAGTACAAAATAGCACTATGACTGCATTACATTAATCCTTTCATAACCATATTTCTAATAAAAGACTCTGCCAATGCCATTAACCCTTCCATATTTCTAATAAAAGACACTGCATATATCTTTAACAATTTCATTGCCATATTTCAAATAAAAAACACTGCTTATATATTCCAATTAACTTTTAAAAATAACAAAAATTTTGAAGGAATTTAATAAAATACCTAAGATTTTCCATTATTAAGGTGATATTTGAAACAACATTACTTAAAAAAAATTTCTGAAATAAAATTATGATGGAACGTTTTAATATAAAGATAAACATATAAAAAAGAGCAAACTTTGTATCATAAATCCAAGGTGATTTCAGGCGATTTGGTATAAAAAAGGTGAAAAATTAAAATCTTTACTCTAAACTGCAAATTTTCACAATGATCTGTTGACTAGTAAAGATACTATAAACATTTGAATTAACACACCAGTTTTTAGATATTTTCTGTTAAATCATTACAGGATGTTGAATGCTGACTTGTGTGTCCAACTACTCTTTATTGTGTAGA
>OZ024741.1:329625788-329665788 GCA_964016885.1 Eledone cirrhosa
TGCCACAAACTGTACACTTGTGTTGTTTCTCGCCTGCATGGGTGCGCTCGTGTTTGTTCAGATGGTCTTTCCGTGAAAAAGCTTTCTTACATATCTGAAAAGAGAGATGAAAATATATATATATAACAAATATTATAGATATATAAAAAAAAAATGTTTATAACCAGAAATACATTTGCTGTGCCAAGCCAGGCTATGGACCTTAAACTCCTGATGAAGTCTTAAGAGCACCTACATGATATATAGTGCATTTTAAGGGATCTAGCCAGATCAATTGGAGACAGTTGCTTCTGATAGGGCACTCCATGTGCATCCCAGGAATAAGTGAGGAGTAGAAGGAGGAGGAAGAATAATATCTGTAACTAAACCCAACTTAATTGCCTTAAACCCCCACCAAATGTAAACGAAACACACAAACAGATACATATTACCTCATTCACCAGACTGATCAAGACAGTTCAAGGAAGAGTTAAATTACACACATCCTTTTAAACTATATCCCAGCAAGACCTGAACCAATTACTGGTATGGGGGTGACACATGCCATCCAGCTATTGCAGTCATATTACATGGTTTCTATACAATAACAATATATATTGTAATTATACATATAAACATTTGGCACAAGGCTAGCAATTTGAAGGAGAGGACAAAGTTGATTAAAACTATCCCAATGCGTTGCTAGTACCTTATTTTATCAACTCCACATATTATAATTATACAGAGTCTGCCAATAAAATGGATACACACTTCAGGAAAAAATATATATTCATTAAATTATTCAACAAAAGTGCATTTCTTGCATCAAGATATCTCAACATTGGAACTTTATCTTTTGTGTATGTGTGTGTGTAGAGAGAGAGAGAGAGAGAGAGAGAGAGAGAGAGAGAGAGAGAGAGAGAGAGAGAGAGAGAGAGAGAGATTTAAACAAGTTAAATATTTATATAAGTTTTTCTTTTCCTGAAGTGTGTATACATTTTTTTGGCACACATTCGACCTAATCCATCACCTAGTTTACACACACACACAATGAATATTTATGCACAACACAGCATGAAAAACATTCAATTAATCTCTGAGTTAATCTAATGATGGCCTACCATCTTGTCCAACCCATGCCGATATGGATAAATCTACATAAAACCAATGATGATGATGATGACACCTTTTATTTTTTTGTACATTTGTTTTGTTTGCTAACATAGTATTCCTTTGATTTAGTCTATCTGGTACTTATTTTACTAATCTTTTTTTCTAAAACAGCTATATTATATGACATAAAAAGACAGAAATGTAAACACACACACACATTCCGTCCACCAAATTATACTCACAAAGCATTGGTCAACCCAAGGTTATAGTAGAAGATATTTGCCCATGGAACTATGTGCAGCATGACCAAACCTAGAACCACACGGTTGCAAAACAAACGTCTTAACCACACAGCCATGTTTGCAAGTATGTTCATTTATTCATTCATCATCATCATCATTTTTACATCTGTTTTTTCACACTTGCATGGGTTGGATGGGTTCCTTTCAATACAGCATCTCTCCACGTGTCATGTTCCATTGTGATTTCCGTGAGCTTTAGTGATTTGACATCAGTTCACCACTTCCCCTACTGGGATTACTTGGCACATCTTTACCCAGTGATCATCACCCATATGCATCAGATGTCCATACCAATGCAGTCTCCTCTCTTACACACTACATCTGATTTTTCTTATATTCAGTTTTTCTTTCAGTTCATCCAAGCTCCGCTGTTCTCTTACATTAACAATTCACATCTATTGAAGCATACTTGCTTCATTTCTCTCCAACCTGCATACATCCTCTGCAGTCACTGCTCATGTTTCAGAACCATGCAGCATAGCACTTTCTTCGCACACAGGCAGCATACAGCCGAGCGTTCATTCTTACAAACATATATAAATAAAGCACACTTATATATGTGCATGTGTATGTATGAGTGTGTGTGTGCAAGTATGTGAAATATGCTCAAGTCTCTTTGGAGTATTTCACAAGTATTTCATAAGTAGACCAATTTAAGCCATTAAGCCATTCATTCACAATAGCCCCACTAGCACCACAACCATCACATCACCATTATTGCTGGATTTATCATCTCATCAGATCACATATTCCTTCTCAAGTAGATTAAACATTCATTGACAACAGTTCATCCACTTTATATCACTTACTTCAGTATCTTTTTTTAATCAGAAGTGTTTATAATAGAAAACAGTACTATGTTTTAATATGTCTGCAGAATGCAGAAATGTTTAACCCATTTGATATTGCCTGAAACCACTCCTGGTTTTAATGATATTGATCGATTGAATCAATTGACAAGATCCAAGAAGTCATTCGCTTACCGAGTAGGGTGGAACTTGTCAAATTGGAGCAAGAAAACAATGTTTTCAGCAATCTTTCCAATTGGTGATACTATACTGGCAGAAAGAGCAATGTGAACTAAAGTGTCTTGCTCAAGAACATAACGCACCACCCAGTCCAGGAATCGAACTCGCAATTTCACAATTGCAAATCCAATTCTCTAACCACTAAGCCACGCGCTTTCATGATATATAGCATTCCATTTTTAAATGTTCATATTTATATCAAAACCTCCCATCTCAACTTTATTTCAGAAGTTTTTGTTAAGTTATGTTCCAAATATGGTAACAGAAATGGGACTAATGATTTTTTGACAAATTTCCAAGTAGAAATGAAAGATACAGGCATGGCTATATAGTTAAGAAGTTTTCTTTCAGCCGTGTGGTTTGATACCACACCAGAGCACATAGGACGAGTGTCTTTTACTATGCTCTTGGGTTAATCAAAGCCTTGTGAGTGAAATTTGTTAGACAGAAACTGTTCAGAAGCCCATCACGTTGGGCAAGTTGTCACATTGAGACTTGGTAATCTGACCTGTCTGAGAATGTGACGACCAATCCATAACTGCATTGAAAACTAGCATAAAACAGTGTTATGTGTGTGCTTGTGTGTGTACTTCAATGGAAAAAGAAGGCTGGATTCCAAATATACCTTTAATGCTGAAAATCAAGATACATATTTCTATGGGCGACAGGCCCATATCATCAGATCATGACGTAAAACATCTGCCAGCGTCTTTAGGTGTAAATCACATATCTATATATCTAAAACAGAGAATGTCTGTCTGTCTATCTGTCTGACTCCCTAAAACTCGAGAACCATCCAACTGATTTTTTTCAAACTGGCCGTGTGAGTGTTTTGGGCAAAAATTTCAAATTTTCGATGCCCTAGGGACCACATTAGGCGCCGAAAGTTGCGCCCTTTTAATATCTGTCTGTCTGCATTACGACATTATGACACTATCTGTGTGTGTGTGTGTGTGTGTATATATATGTATATATAGTGTGTGTATATATATATATATATAATGTGTAACGTTTTTCGAAATATTTACTTCTGCGTTCACAGATTGATATTTTTAGTTTCAGAAAATCTCGTTAAGGGTGAAAGCAGCGATTCTTTGCTTAAACTTTAATCTGTTATTTTAATATATATATATAATTATATATTCGTGTACAGATATTTTTGCATACACAAAAACAAAATATAAACAGCAGCAAAAACAACAACAAAAAAGAGAGGGAACGCAATTACATGCTTTTGAAAAATTGTAATGGAAAATTATTTGCCTATTCACCCAAGGCGACTTCACTTTTCATTAGGACTTCTGCATCAATTGTGAACATATGATGAAACATTGAAAGGAGTAAGACAACACCACTCTACACCACTGCAGTACCACATGCTTTCTGCTCTGTAACTATTGCTTTCAATGTACCATAGCACAACAATACATGTTCGGTTTGTTGAATGCCTTTTTACTTAACCCTATCGTCTTGACTTTCGTGGGTTGAACATTTTACTCTCAGGCACCCAATTAAGTTAAACCCCTGGTAATCTACGACAAATTTTTTTTATAAGCACAAAATGTAGACACCATCTCCATGCCAAGGTATTCCGTACTTCTCTGTACTGTTTCAGTAGGAGGGATAAACATGCCAATCTATGTTTAGAATCCCAAGCAACACCGGGTTATTCTGCTAATATTTAAAGGTAAAGTAATCAATTACTGGATTATGGCAAAATAGAAACAAATAATTTATATGAAGGCGGTCTATCGGTCAATGCGATCTCAGTGATAGACAGTCTCCATATCTATATGTATATATACAAAATGAAATGTTATGGCAGGGTTAATTTTACATAATTGTTTTATAGCATAATATATATTTTAACTAGCTGAGGTACTCGGCTTCACCCAGGAGAACAGTTAAGAGAAGATGGATAAAAGAGAAAACTATTGTATTGGGTGTGTTGTCTGGTATGAGGTGAGACTGTAATGTGTGTCTGTGAGAGACATAAAAAACAATCATAAAACTTTCTTATTAGGCTAGGGGAGTAAAATGTCAATTAAACGGTAGCATTGGCCTTGGATTTTAAATGTGAAATAACCATAGTCAGTATGATCTTTTTCAACTCCAAAGGACGTCATCTGAAATACAGCAATATACCGCATAAACATTGCTTCTGAAGTGTTTAGATTCGTTAGTACGGTCTGTAAGTAGTGTATGGATAAAAGCTGGAGGGTAAATTAATTTCAAATAGTATCAATTTTTCTTTGTTCTGTAAACGAATTTAAAACGAATTTATAAAAGCTAACGCAATATTGTTAAACTTTCCTATAGACCAAAGGATCTGTAGTTTAAGCCGTTTCTAGACTTTCATGGGATGTTACTCTCTCTCTCTTTCTGAATATCTAACACTTTAATTGTATCTCTCTCTGTATAACGGCCTATCTCTCTCTCTTTCTGCTTCTCTCTCTGAGTCTCTCTCTTTAGATGTGTGTGTATGTATTTGTGTGTGTGGTTTTCATGTGATTCAACCAACCAACCAACCAATAAACTGCTTTCTTTTATATTATATATAGATGACATGGTTATGCAATGGTTCATTGCTAACCATGCCATTGAAATATATATTATGCAATAAAAGAATTATGTAAAAGTAACCCTGTCTCAACATTTCATACATGGAAACTCTGTCATACCCAATCACTACATTTCGCAGTGGAACTACTGATGTGAAGTGCTTTTGGATTGCTTAAACCTGTTTTTCCTTGTGGTGTTACAACGTAATCTCCATGAATAAACACTCTTATTATCTGCACTATATATCTCTCTCTCTCTATATATATATATACATAAATGTGTGTGTGTATGTGTACGTACATGTCTCTAAATTGTCATCACTTAAACTGTACCTTTCTATTTATATCCTGCTACTTAACAGTTCAACAAGTGAAGATCAGTGGAAGAACTATACTTAGAAATCAAGAAAGCATTACGCCATATAATACCACTTTTAAAGCACTAAAGTTTACTTATAATACAGCTCACACCTATGTAGGTTTAGCTGACCCCCTGCAAATTTGCATCTCATAGGAAGTTTCTCAGGTATTTTAATGATACAGAGTCCCATGTTTTTGTAGTTACAGCTCAGACCTATGCAGGTTTAGCTGTTCCCTTTCGAGGTTGCATCTCATTGCTTTTCAGGTATTTTAAGGACAAGAGCCCTAACCCTCCCATGTTTTTGTTGTTACAGCAAACACAACTATGTGGGTTTAGCTGGCCTCTTACGAGGTTGCATCTCAGGAGTTTTCTCAGAGGTGTTTTAATGACAAAGTGACAGAGTCCCCAGACCTACAATGAAAAACAACATGAAATGAAGAGTCCTGCTGTAGAATATAATGTGGCATCTGGTCCAGGAATTGAACCAACGACCTTATGACCAGGAGTCCAACACAAAGAGTAACACATGAATGGAACCCAGAGAAATATATTACTAGTTGCACTATACCCTACAAAATAAGATATACACACACACACATATATATATGAATTTTCAGTGCAAAGGGTAGCTGGACACTATATGTAGAGTAAAAAGTCAGGTTAAGATATAACCTCATATTGAACATAGGGTGGGAGAGAAATGAAGAAAGAGAGGGGTATAGAGAGAAGAGAAGGGAAGAGGAGAAAAGCGGGAATGAGATTGATGGAGCAGGACTTATGGAGGATTGGCGAAAAAGGATAAAAATGATGGAGAAAGGAAATTTAAATTCTGTTGTGTGGGCAAGACTTATTTATATACATAATCCTTTCTCTCTGCAAGAAACTATGTTAGTTAACTTTCTCCATAAGTCCTGCTACATTGATCTCATTCCCACTTTTCTCCTCTTCTTCTTTTCTATCTCTCTATACTCCACTCATGCTTTAGACTCTCTTTCTTCATTTCTCACCCACTCTCCATTCAATATGAGGTTATATCTTAACCTGACTTTTTACTATACATATAGTGTCCAGCTGTTTACAGCTACTCTTCTGAGAATACTACAATTTTGTGAAAATTCATATAATCACTTCAAACCTTTTCAATTAATGTTTAAATATATATATATATATATATATATATATATAATCTAAAGAGAAAACAACCTTCAAAACTAGATGATTTATTAAGATAACATACTTAACCTTTTCATTTTTCTAATGAAAGACACTGCCTTTGTTTTTAACCTTTTCATTACCATAATTCTAATGAAAGATACTGCGTATGATTTTCTAGCTTTCTCATTATTAAACTAGTGTTTAGAACATAACCTTTTTGCTACCATTTTTCTAATGAAAGATACTGCCTATGATTTTCATAATATAACTAGGTTTCTCATTATTAAGCCGGTGTTTAGAACATAATTTAACCTTTACATTACCCTAGTTCTAATGAAATACATTGCCTATGATTTTAAAATCATTTTGAAACTAATCTAGAATTTGGAGGGATTTAACTAACTAGTTTTCTCACTACTAAGCTGCTGTTTAGAACATAACTCAACAAAGGTTCTTATATGAAATAATTATGATGGAAGGTTTTTAGACATATATAAACATTTTAAAACAAACAGTTTTGCATTGTAGAGCTGGAGAGGAGGGAGGTGTAGTTTGGTAAGGGTAGAATCAAAGAGTTATCAAACACACACAAACTGAACACTTACTAGAAACAATAAAAACATTACAAGTATAAACATTGAGAAAGATAAGTGATTAAAAGACAAGCTAGTGTAATTTAAGAAGGTGGCAAATTGGTGGTGTTGGTGTATGTGAGAGAGAAAGAGGATTGGTTGCAATTGTCTGAGAGAGAGAGAGAATGTGTGAGAGAGGGAGGGGGAGATTGTTGTAATTGTCTGCAAAAGAAAGCAAGAGGGTGAAAGAGAGAGGAGGAATAGCTGCAATTCTCTGAAGAGAGAGAGAGAGAGAGAGAGAGAGAGAGAGAGAGAAAGTAATGCATGTCAAAAGAAATTAATTTTTTTGTTTCTTAAGCAAACTATTTTTTTTTATCAGAAATGTTTAAATATTTCAGATATCAAATTTCAATTTTTTAAAAAAGAAATGTTTTGATTAGAGTTTAATTTTTACTTCCAGTACACTTGTACTTGAAATTTAAGTTTATAAAAAAATAAAACAAAAACCCATCAGATTTACAAATTTACTTAAAAACAGAAAAAAACACTAGAAACTTTCAGATTACACAATGAAAGGGTTAAACAACCCACTGAAATTTACAGCTAAATGTTTTCAAATAATTTTGAGAAGAATTTATAATTTGGAAGAATTTAGTAATAAGACTAACTTTCTCATTATTAAGATTGGCAGTATAAGTAGAGTGTCAGACAACATGCTTTATGACATAGAGTTACGGCCCTTTACGCCCTGAGTTCAAATCAAACTAAGATTAGCTTTGCTTTTTGTCCTTGTGGGATCAATAAAATAAAGTACAAGTAATGCACCAGGGTCAATTTAATCGACTTTCTCAGAAACTGAAGCATATATATAGTATGCACCATCCTATGCCACCCTCCCATACATCCATGAGGACATCTAGTGAAGCCTAGCTCACACTGTAAAGTGGTCATGATGGCAACACAGCAAAAAGCACCCAGTCCACATTGTCAAATGGTTGGCATTTGGAAGAGCATCCAGCTGTTGAAACCAAGCCAAAGTCAGTTCCATGTGAGCAAGACATGGTCAACTGACCTGGCATTGCTCACAACAGGAAAACTCATCTAACCCATGCTAGCATGGAAAAATGGACTTTAAATGATGAAGATGATGATGATGATGATATATATATATACACATATATATATATATATATATATATATATATATATATATATATATATATATATATATATATATATAGTATAGGTGATTCAGTGAATTACTGGTTGGTGTACCCGTTGCCAATATGAGCACTCGATACACAGGTACAGTCATCATCATCATCATCATCGTTTAACGTCCATTTTCCACGCTAGCATGGGTCTGGACGGGAATTGTCCCACTTGAGGCTAGATTGGTTGTCTTGCTCAGGACTGTCTGGTGGGTTTTCTACGGCTAGATGCCCTTCCTAACACCAACCACGTTTACAGTGTGGACTGGGAGGTTTTTACTGTGTTACCTACACGGCCACATTACAGCATGGACTGTGTTTTTTTGTCGTGACACCTACACAACCTCATTTATTTAAGACTGGATGTTGTGGTACCAACATAGCTTTACACCGTACAGTGTATATAATAAGAAAAGAAATTGATGAAGTTCTTTTGTTTACATATTTTTTATTGATTATCAACCTGTTTCACAGACGATTGACTCAAAGTTCACCAGGGAAGCTATGGATCTGACTCCAACATCAATCTGCTCATCATCATTGGTGAATTGAGAATGAGTAATCAATACCTTAGTAGATTTTAACCCTTTAGTAACCGGCTAGAATTCTCTCACCTCTTTCTGTTCAAACAGGCTGTAACTGGCAACTCATACTGATGTTAAGGTATTATTCTCAAAATAAATAATATCATAATCTCATAGATTCAATATTATGTGAGGTAAAGCCTTTACCCCAAAAATACAATAGTAAATATAGAGTAATGTAAATGCTAAAGGGTTAAATATTCACCTAAGACGAGACTTGTCTAATGATTCTGTGAGTGAGAAGACTAAAGAAATAAAGTATGTTCTGATGGATGTGTAATGTTAAGTGCAGGAATGTATCATAAGCAAACTGAGAGCAAAACTTGGCATATGAGGCATGTGATGTGTATCGAAGATGGCAGCTGCATAAAGAAATGCAGAGAACTCCCAGTGGCTGGTACCATTGAAAGAGGCAGACCGAGAAAGACTTGGGATGCAGTTGTGAAGACCAACCATAGGAAGCTAAACCTCACAACAGATGTGACAAGGGGCCACGAGATTTGGTGCTATGCTGTGCTGATGAAGGCCTGGCCACCAGCATAAATGTGATCCAACTCATTACTGCATACCCCACCCCATCCCATCTATGCCCTCACCCTAGTATCACTTCTAAGCTATTTCTCCTCCCCTCCCTATTGCAGCAGAGTTGCTACCTCCTCTCCACCTACCCATACTTTAAACAATAAAAACAATACAACATGGGGGAAGTCTCATACAGTGTATGCTAGTATAGCAAAGCAAACAGAAATAATATTGACGATAAATATAGTCATATACACATATACACACACATCATCATCATCATCATCGTTTAACGTCTATCTTCCACGCTAGCATGGGTTAGACGGAAGTTGTCCCAATTTGAGGCAAGGTTGGTCGGGTGACCGTGTCTCACTCGTATAGGACTATCTGGCAGGTTTTCTACGACTGGATGCCCTTCCTAACACCAACCACATTTACAGTGTATACATATACACACACATATACATTATATATATATACATACATACACAGACATATATATATATATACACACATACTTGTATATATATATATACACACACATACATTGACATCATCATCATAATCACTTAACGTCTATTTTTCCATGCTTGCATGGATGCATATGTAATACATGGTGGCTGCCAACTCGTTTTCGAGTACGGCCACTACTTTATATCCATGTAGGAGAACCCCTACCGATGCGCTGAACGAGTGTGACTTTTTAGTCCAGCCAGTGACTTGAAAACTCTGGTACAAACACTACACTTGTGACAATTATTGACACATAGTGCTGGGTCCATGGTACCATGTGACGACAAGTGCAGAGATCTCCAGATATAAAGCAATGCTTGTGCCGTGAAGCTTTTATAGTGAGCAAAGCCAGTCCCACTCTCTTAACCAAGATGATATTTACCAAAAAGAAGAACAAGTCAACATCATTGGATACCATCAGGGTTGCAGGCGTTATATCAGAGTTTTCCTTCTCCTAGTATTCTGCCTTGACAAAGGCTAAGGGGTCATCTCTCCCGGAATACATACATACATACATATATACATACATGTATATTACACACACACAAATCCTCATCATAATTATTTAACAGCTATGCTTGCATGGATGTATACATACAAATATATATACATGTATGTATATTACTTATATACATACACATACACCTATCTATATATAATATAAACACACATCTATCTATATATAATATACACACCAACATAGAATTAGAATTATCAATCAAAACTTAAGTCAAAGTGAAATTCCATGATGTAACATATGGTTAGAATTCTATAGAATTATTATATTTATAAGCAGGTTAAAGTGGAACATCTAGGAACCACTTTCAAGGATTTGGTTCCTTTCCACTGCAAATGCCTAGGTTTACAAGAGCTAGCTTATCCTTCCACCTCCTTTCCACCCCATACTACAGGTCACGTGAGTGCACACTATACAAACAAACTGCTACCAACTATTTTTAGCCATTTCACTGGAGAATGTTCCAGCATGAAAATCTTGAAGTTATTATTATCATTATAATACCAATTCACCTCTCGTTACTTCCAACTTTACAAACACAGACACACATACAGAGATGAGACACATAGACACACACATACAGGCACCATATATTCTGCCATATGTATTGAGTGCTTATTTAGTTAATGTTTTATGCATGCATGTACGTAAACACCTCCCTATCTATCTACACACAGACACATGCCTGTATCTAGCTTAGATTAAGTAGACTGTATCTCTGTATGCCATACATAAAAAGCAACTAAAAGGGTATCAGTTGTAAAACACTGCCTCAAAATGTTCTGTCCAACCCATGACAGCATGGAAAAGTGGACGTAAAAACAGATGATAATGAAATTATATATGATAACAAAAGAGGTATAGGTAAATATCCTGAATGAACAGTGACATAATACCTATATATATATTGTATATACACATATACAATACTGCTTTCCCGGGTCCTGTTTCTGATCATAATGCACCTACAAAGGCATCGAATGATGATGAATCCTCAAATCTCAAGGGACGGGGTTCGTCTGATGGAGAAGAAACAGGTCCTAACCAAACAACAAGCAAATCTCGCTTAGTTAGCTGTAAAAAGCAAATAATAGTTAGCTCCTTGAACACCAGAACCCTCCTTCCAACAGGTAGACTCCAGGAGCTGGCAGAGAATGCCAAACTTCAGAACATTGACATCCTTGCGGTCCAAGAACACTGCTTTTTCCACCCAAAGGATGATCTCAAGTGTCACACCCTAGGATCCTACCAACTTGTCACCTCTTCAGCCACCAAGAACCCTGTCAATGCCTCCGTTGGAGGAGTCGGCTGCCTTCTCTCATCTAAAGCCAGCAATAATCTTCTGGGGATTGAAACAATCTCTCCCAGAATCTTGATGCTTACACTAGAGGGCAATCCTAGAACCACTGCGATATGTGTATACAGTCCTCATAACGCCTCTCCTGAGGATGAGGTAAGAGAATTCTACACGACCCTTCGCACAGTTGCTGAGCAAGTACCCTTACACAACTTTCTTATCATCGCTGGAGACCTCAACGCTCAACTTGGCCCGGATGAAGTAAAGTTCACATACAATAGGGTTACTAACCGAAACGGGGAATATCTCAAGGACTTCATGGAAGAATTCAGTCTATTCAGCTCAAACAACAGCTTCATGAAGACCAGAGGCCAGCTTTGGACCTTCGAATACCCAAACCAAAAACGAGCTCAGATTGACTATTTGATATTTCGCAAGAAATGGAGAAACTCAATCAAAGATTCTAGATCTTATTCCTCCTTTAGCTCTGTCGGCTCAGATCATCGAGTCATCTCGGCAACAATCATACTTAGCCTCAGGATATCCAAGAGGGCCGAACCTCATCCCATGAAAAGAATAGACTGGAAAGCCGTTTCTTCCAACAAACAACTATCCAATAGCTTCACGCTTCAAGTCTATAACAGATTTCAATCTCTCTCAACTTCTGACATCAATGACGATAATATTGAAGATGTGTATGACTGTCTTAAGCAATCAACAGAGGAAGTTGCACTTGCCACCCTACCTAAAAAGAAAAGCCGACGCCAAAATAAACCTAGTGCCTCAGAGAAGGTAGTTGAAGCAAGGGCCCATCTTAGGTCAATATCCCAATCTCACCATCAATCACCATCTCAAGGGAAAAAGATACAGCTTATCATGGCCAAAAAATCACTAGACGACGCTTATCTTAATGCTGAAGCCGACTATATCTCAGGTAGGATTGATCAGCTATCGCAACATCACATCAGCAAACACCATCATCTTGATTGGAAGGTTGTCAAAGATCTTTCAGGCAAAAACACAAACTCTGCAGTTAGAATCAAAGGAGGCTCTGCCAAAAAACGTCTTGAAAATTGGTCTGCTCATTTTAAAAACCTTCTAGGGAAAAAGGCCAGACTCCCTGATAACTATCAACTGCCATCCGTTCAGGTTTCAGAGCCTTTAGGAATCAACACCTCTCCTTTCACCATGCCTGAGCTCAAAGCCTCAAAAGCCTTTGGGCCGGATAATATACCTACCCTGATTTGGAAGGATGAGCATTTCCACATCCTTTTGCTCAACTTATGTAACCATACTTTCGAGACCAATAAACCACCTAGCGTCTGGCATGCAGCTCAAATTATCCCCATGCCCAAAAAAGATCTTTCTTTAGCCACCAACTATAGAGGAATTTCTCTCATGGCAATTGCTGCAAAAATATACAACAAGCTTCTTCTTAACCGCTTAATCCCATTTCTTGAACCAATCCTTCGTAACAACCAGAATGGATTTAGGAGAGGTAGATCAACACTTAGCCAGATTCTCTGCCTTCGCCGACTTAGAGAGGAGTCCCAAAACCGCAATCTAGACCTTGCACTCATCTTTGTTGATTTTTCAAAAGCCTTCGACTCAGTTGACAGGTCGGGGATGTTTGAAATTCTACAACTCTATGGGATTCCTGATAAAATCATCACGGCCATATGTGTAATGTATACAGATACCAAATCAACTGTCCTGACCCCAGATGGGGAAACACCACCTTTCTCAATCCTCGCTGGAATATTACAGGGCGATACCCTTGCCCCGTATCTATTTATCATTGTTGTGGATTATGTTTTGCGCATGTCTGTGGATAGGATTCAGGATAGGGGATACCAACTACAGCCTAGAAGCTCACGCTACCCAGCAAAATACTTGACCGACACCGACTTTGCTGACGACATCGCATTGACCAGTCGGTCACTGGAAAATGCTGAGAGTCTTTTGAAGTCATTAGAGCAAGCGTCCAACTGTGTTGGACTGTACCTCAACGAATCCAAGACTGAGTATGTGAACAGATGCGCAAACAGCCCAAATTACCCCATCAGAACCCTTAATGGTACCACCCTTAAGCAGGTGGAAGATTACAAGTATCTTGGCTCATATATCTCCTCCTCCAAAAATGATTTTCTAACCAGGAAGGGTATGGCATGGTCAGCGTGCAATGACATGCACGCCATATGGACATCTCAACTTACCAACAAGCTAAAACTGGAAATATTCCAAGCAACCATTAAGCCCATATTACTTTATGGATCTGAAACTTGGACACTAACATCACAACTTGAGAGGAGATTGGATGGCACATATACCCGCCTCCTAATGAGAGTGCAAAACCTATCCTGGAAACGACATCCCACCTTGTCTAAAATCTATGGCAAACTCCCTCGAGCCTCTGCCCTTCTAAAATCCCGGAGAGCTCAATTTGCTGGCCACTGTCACCGTGCCAGCAATGAAATCATATCCGCTCTCTTGCACTGGAACCCTGACTCCAGCCTGACTAGGAGTAGGAAGCTGTCATTCCCTGATGTTATCTCTAGGGATACGGGAATCAGTAGACAGGACCTGGGGGCAGCGATGGGGGACAGGGAATTCTGGGGCATGAGAGTGAGATCCATCATCTCGACAGTAGTCGACGAGTGATGATGATGATGATATACACATATACATACACACAAACATATATGTGTGTGTTGGGTACATTCTACTAAGTCACCGACATGAGAGATGTTGATGTGTTCTTGATGTAACTGGAGCCCTCAAACATTTTTGGCATGGGTTCTACAGTTGTAGGCCCTTCATAATACTAACCACTTTACAAAGTATATCAAGTGGCATAAGCATTAGGGAAGTTGTTGGTCACTGATTCAACATAAGAACCATCCCTACTCCATGGAGGGAGTAGGAAGAGAGTGGGGGTTTAAGAAGGGTGATAAGGATGATTATGCAGTAATTTTCATTTACATAACAGAGGAGTTCAAGACCGGCTGCCCATGGGAACTCCTATACGCAGATGATCTAACGCTCATAGCTGAATCAATGGCCGAGCTAGAGAAGAAATTCCAAACATGGAAGCACGGCCTAGAATCAAAAGGCCTTAAAATTAACATGGCTAAGACTAAAGTTCTAGTTTGTAGGAAAGAAAATAAGGCGCCGGTCCCTTCCGGGAAATGGCCATGCTCAGTGTGTAGGAAAGGCGTAGGTAGAAACTCCATTTTATGTCCTAAATGCAAAGTATGGGTGCATAAAAGATGTAGTGGGATCACAGGTAAGCTAACTAAGAACACAGATTTTACATGTGGCCGGTGCTCTGGTGCAATAAGTAGCAGCAAGTGCCCACAAATACTAGCTCTTTCAACTGCGCAGAGGGTTCTATAGAAATAGTGGACAGCTTCTGTTACCTGGGTGACAAAATCAGCAGTGGGGGAGGGTGCTCCGAAAGTACAGTAGCTAGAGTCAGAACTGGATGGAAAAAGTTCAGAGAGCTTATACCACTATTAGCCGCTAAAGGGTTCTCCCTAAAAGTGAAAGGCAGGTTGTATGATGCCTGCATACGAACAGCAATGTTGCATGGCAGTGAGACCTGGGCATTGTGTGCAGAGGATATACGCAGACTAGAGAGGAACGAAGCTTGCATGCTCCGCTGAATGTGTAATAGTAATATACGCGAACGACAAAGCATAAACGAACTAAGGAAAAAATTAGAAATAAGAGGGATCAGATGTTGTTTACTCGAGAGAAGGCTACGTTGGTATGGTCACGTGATGCGCATGAAAGACGACAGCTGTATAACAAAGTGCAGGGCAATAAAGATAGACGGTAGCCACGGAGTAGGCAGACCCAGAAAAACCTGGGACGAGCTGATAAATTCCGACCTCACACACTTACACCTCTCCAAGACAATGTCACTGGACCGAGACCTTTGGCGGTACTCAGTAACAGAGAAGACCCGCGTTACCTAAATACAAAGTAAAACCTACTACAGTCAGTAGGCATCTCTAACAAAATACACCCCCGTCCCACCACCCCCACCCCATCCACACCGCCCCTTTCAATGTAAAGTTATGTTGGTGCCACAAAATCCAGGTCGAAACAAATGAGATCGTGTAGGTGTCACGAAAAAAAAAACACACAGTCCACACTGTAATGTGACCGTGTAGGCAACACGGTAAAAACCTCCCAGTCCCACACTGTAAATGTGGTTGGTGTTAGGAAGGGCATTCAGCTGTAGAAAACCTGCCAGACAGTCCACGCTGTAATGTGACCGTGTAGGTAACACGGTAAAAACGTCCCAGCCCCACACTGTAAATGTGGTTGGTGTTAGGAAGGGCATCCAACTGTAGAAAACCTGCCAGACAGTCCACGCTGTAATGTGGCCGTGTAGGTAACACGGTAAAAACCTCCCAGCCCCACACTGTAAATGTGGTTGGTGTTAGGAAGGGCATCCAACTGTAGAAAACCTGCCAGACAGTCCACGCTGTAATGTGGCCGTGTAGGTAACACGGTAAAAACCTCCCAGCCCCACACTGTAAATGTGGTTGGTGTTAGGAAGGGCATCCAACTGTAGAAAACCCGCCAGACAGTCCTATGCGAGCAAGACAACCACTCTTGCCTCAAGTGGGAAAACTCCCGTCCAAACCCATGCAAGCATGGAACACGGACGTCAAACGATGATGATGATGATGATGATGATTTCATTTGTGTTTCAATTTATGTATGATAAACTTAAATGATACATTTACAGAAGCGAAATAAGGTGGAAAAAGTAGATAGCCATTAATAATATTTGAAAAAAAAAAAAAAAAAAAAAAAAATGCCCACCTTTCAACCTTTCATGGTTAAAGGAGGGCAGTTGGGCGATCTTTATGATGAGTTGAGTTAATAGCTGGATCTGTCTTATATGCAACAGCATGAATGAGTGAATGCAAAATGGGCTGGTCACTTAGCACAGTCCTTCCATGCCTGTAGAGTTTATCTTGAACTAGTAATGATCTCTGGTAACACTGTTAGGCCAGAGATTTCTGGAACTTATCCACAGTCCCTAAACCAAAAGTCTTCTAGAACAGACTAGTTTCCTTGAGAATACTGTCATACTTCTCCACCACTAACCCTCTATAGATTATTAATGTGGAGCTTCCACTGATCACATTGCTTGACTGGTAGAGGGCTGAAGGAAACGACTTGTGGAAAAAGCAAGCCTGACAAAAGTTGAGTGCACCTGCTCACAGTCCAGGAATCTCTGCAAATGCCGCAATTTCAGAGCATGTCTGAACATCATCAGCCACAATGTGCAGAGTACATCACAGAGAGGGTATTGGTAACAGATGGGCCAACTGAACAGTGGAGTGATTCCTCTTCCATTTGTGGAAGAAAAAAAAATCACTGTAATGTGGTCAAATGAAATTTGAGGCAAGGCATGAGGATTAGACAAGGCACGAGGGTTAGACAAAACACAATGGTTAGACAAAACACGAGGGTTAGACAAAACACAATGGTTAGACAAAACACAATGGTTAGACAAAGCACGATGGTTAGACAAAGCACGATGGTTAGACAAGGCATGATGGTTATCCAAGGTATGATGGTTAGATGATATAGTTTCTAATTTAGGCAAGAGGCTCGCAGTTTGGAAAAGGGTGAAAGTTGATCATATATCGACCCCTGAATTCGACTAGTCATCGTCATTGAATCAATCGACAAGATCTCAGACCTCATTCCCTTACTGTGTGGGGTGGAACTCATCAAATCAGACCGAGGAAACAATGTTTCCATTGGTCTTTCCATTGTTGATACTATCTACCAGACGCAACTCCTGGCAGAAAGAACAACATGAAATAAAGTGTCTTGCTGAAGAACATAATGCATCAGCCAGTCCAGGAATTGAACTCGCAACCACATGATTGCAAAAACCGCTAAGCCAGTACATTACAGGTGCTTTATTTTATCTTCCCCGTAAGGATGAAAGGCAGAGTTAACCTCGGCGGGATTTGAACTCAGACCGTAAAGGGACGTAACTATGCTGCAAAGCATGGTGTCCAACCCTCTACCGATACTGCCAATCCACTACCCTTAATAATAATAATAATTGTTTCTACTTTAGGCACAAGGCCAGCAATTACCCAGTGCATTACTGCTACTTTATTTTATCGACCCCGTAAGGATGAAAGGCAAAGTCAACCTCGGCGGGATTTGAACTCAGATTGTAAAGGGACGTAACTATGCTGGAAAGCATGGCGTCCAACCCTCTACCGATACTGCCAATCCACCATTAATAATAATAATAATAATAATAATAATAATAATAATGTTTTCTTTATTAACCACAAGGGTTCACATAAAGTAGACATTAAGGACAGTACAGGACAATACAGGACGGTACAAATGGGCATTTCTGCGTGTAAAAAAACAGAGGTTGAAATAAAATAACAAAGAAAAATTCCTCAATAGGGGGAAGACTTCCAAGGGACATTTGTGGAGAAAGCCCATTAAAAGACCACAGTGGCCCTGACCACCAGGGCAAGTGCCCTCTCCCAGTTTTCCACCTTTAATTTACAGACACATACTCAGAGAAGGCCCATTCATTTGGGCCATACTTGCTTCTCTCACCCATCTTTCAACAAAATGCTGGGAAGAGAGCACTTCCCTCTCTACCCTGATTTTCCTTTTCAAATAATAATAATAATAATAATAATAATAAAAACATGCATACAGATAGAGATTTCAATCTCTTCTGATTGAAATATTGCCTGAAAAGTGGCAGGATAATTCTCAAGGATTTTGAAATTGAGATATACAAGATTTGGAACATAAAGGTAAAAACAGTGCCAAAATTAATTGTATGAGGTGGGTAGGAGAAAAACCAACAAAAACAGGGTTCACTTTTTTTTACACAATGTCAAAAAATAGTTCTGATATGACCAGCCCAGATTCTGCACAGTACATCAATTCAAGAACATAACCCAAGCATGGGCTACCTTTTTCGACCAGTGGACTACTACAAAATTCAAAGCCAATTTTGAAATTAGGCATGCCATTCAGAAAGCCAAGTGGGTTGCAGTTTGCTCATGACTGTAAGCCTATGACTCAAAGCAAACAAACTTCACACACCACACATACATACTATACGAGGGTTCCTCCCAGACTACTTTCCCCTGGCCAGCGGTAGAACAATTTCTGTGAGTAATATTTTCCTACATTTTGATAATTTGTCTCTCGTGTAATGTATGTAGGGGTATATATATATGTGTATATGGGTTTTTAAAGAAAATTTGAAATGAAAAATTTGTTTCCCTACATTTGTACTAATTCACATATCCCACATGTGTGTATTCATTTTGATGAAAAAAAAAATACATAAGCTGTATTACAGATTAGCATTATAACTGGAAATCACACCTCAGCCCAGTTTCATCTCATTTTTGGCCCCCAGGACGTAATGGCTCTTTAGTGTCCTTCAGTTTGAAACTCCTGGCTAAATAGAAATTTACTTGCTAGTTTGTTGTTGTGGTTCAAACCTGAGTCACTCCTGACAAATAGATCTATGGTCAAAGTCTTTTCATCCATGCCTGCCCTGTTCAATCTCTTTTTCACAAAGAAATTAGTTGTGTTCCAACCCTCAGTCGCTTAACACCACAGAAACTGGGATAAGCACCGGGCTGATGAGCCTCCAGGCTTGAGATAGACTTTAGACTATAGAACACGTTACATGTACCATACACAACAAAACAAACACTAAAATAACACCAGCCAAAGAAACAAGCAACCCTCCCCCATATCATAACAAAACTGACACAGAAAGAGTCTATACTACCCCCCCCCCCCCCCCCCCCAAAAAGAACACACAATTTCGCACACACCCCAAGAACATGGCAGTGCACCAGTTGATGCAGTACAAACTTGAATGAAACTACAATAGAAATAACAACAATTGTTTCTACTTTTAGCACAAGGCAAGCAATTTGATGGGAAGGGGAAAGTCAATTAAATCGACCCCAGTGCATTACTGGTACTTTATTTTATCGACCCTGCAAGGATGAAAGGCAAAGCTAAACTCAGCAAGATTTGAACTCAGAACATAAAGAGACATAACTATATGCCACAAAACGTCCAATGATCTTCTGTTTCCTACTTCTGACCACCACCCTTACAACAATAATTAGACACAAGGTCAACAATTTTGGGGAAGGGGAAAGTCAATTAAATTGACCCCAGTATGTTGTTGCTGGTACTATATTTTATCAACCCTGTAAGGATGAAAGTCAAAGCTAAACTTGGCAGGATTTGAACACAGAATGTTTATAATAATTGTTTCTAGCATTAAAATAATTTCTAATCCAGGTACAAGAGGAAGGGATAAGTTGATTATATTGATCCCAGTATTTGACTGATATTCTATTTTGTCAAGACTGGAAAGATGATAGGCAAAGTTCACCTTGGTGTGACTGAGACTCAGAATGTAAAGAGCTGGAAGAAACACTACAAGACATTTTGTTTGGTGCTAATAACAACAATAGTAATATTAGTAATAGTAGTAGTAATAATAATAATAATAATAATAATATTTTAGATTGGTAGAAAGCCAGAGATTTGCAGCTGAGAGGTATGGACAGTAAAATAAATGGCTGCACATGTCTGGTATTCAGTTTATTGAGGGTGGGAAGACGACCTCGGTGGTATTTGATCTCAAAAACTGGAAGGTCTAAAGTAAACACAGTAAGACATTTTATTCCAGTACCCCTACCCCACTTCATCACCCCCCCTCCATCACCATCATCCACCCCACTCTCATCACCATCACCCCTTCCACTTCATCCCCCGCATCACCACCACCAATAATACTTCCTTAGACCTAATGCCATAATTATGATTATAAAAACATAATTACAAAGATGAAATATAAACACGTCTTGTATACACACACACAAACCTATCCCAGACACACACACACACACACACACAAACATATATATACACACACATATCATATATATATATATATACACACACATATATATATATACACACATTAATGATGCTGGAAAGTAGAGTTCAGCTGTGTGACTTGCTGGAATGAAAACTGTGTCTGGCTGCGGGAGGAGGGGGGGAGGGGGGTAAGGTGTATGGCCTCGAGTGTACCTCAAATGATTTCTGATGCTAGGGAACATAAATTGTTGCTATAGTTACTGTTCATAATGATGTTGGCTGAGTACATCTCTCCAACCAAGAACATCTGTGGCAAATTCCGATCCATGGATGATGGAATAATGATTCCATTATCTGGAACGGTACTCTTGGGGATTAGTGGTTACGGTGTTGAACTCCTGGTCATAAAGGTCATGGGTTTGATTCTTGGACCAGGTGACGCATTGTGTTCTTGAGCGAGGCATTTCATTTCAAGATGCTTTCATGGATAGGACTGGCCTCCCTCTATCATTTATACACTCAAGAAACCTCCTATGAAATGTAACTTTGTAGAAAGCCAGCTAAATCTGCTGAGCTGTAACAACAACATGATAGGACTAGGATCCTCCCCTATCATTTAAACACCCCAAAAGCCTCCTATGAAATGCAAATATAATTTCATTTCATTCACTACACATGCATACCCTAACCCTTGTTTTTCTTGCAGCTATCCAAAGAAAACATTAACCATGTCAATTTGTCCAATGTGAGAGATGGCCCAGCTTCTGGTAGCCATGACAACAAACCAAAACATTAAAAAAAACACATGAAGTAAGGAGATGTAAAAAACAGTTTCATTTGTAATAGAGTCAGAGAGATAGCATCCTAACACATGGCATGTCTTGGGTATTTTAAACCTGGTAGAACCCATCTAGTTTCTTCCAGAGAAGAGAGAGAAGGTGAGATAGAGGAAGAATTCACCCTAGTATGGGACTGGTACTTTATTTATCAACTTTGAAAGGATGGAAGGCAAAATTGACCTCGATGGGATTTGAAATCAGGTGGCTCAGCGAACCAGAAGAGGATTTATAATCCAGCATCAGCCAAATTTCCATCTTAAAGTGGGAGATGACACACATAATATTCTGTGTAATTGATAGGACTCACACGATAGAACCTTCTGGTCATTTATTGGAGATAATGAAGTGGTGTAGTAGTCATTAGTGTTGGACTTACAATCATAAGGTTGTGGTTCAATTCAAAGACAAGGCAATAGATTGTGTTCTTGAGCAAGGCACTTCATTTCACATTGCTTTTCATGCTAGGACTGGGGCCCCTATCATTAAAACACCTAAGAAACCTCATTGGAGGCCAGCTAAACCCACACAACCATTATCAGCATCACTCTTACTATTATCAGACACCTTCTCAACACTTCTTCCTGTGATTCAGCAGAGGGATACAACAGCACTGAGCCAGTACTTTATTGATCCCAAAAGGATGAAAGTAAAGTGAACCTCAGCAGGATTTGAACTCAGAATGCAGGGAGCTGGAATGAATATCTAATGCTCTAACAACTCAGCTAAATTGACTGCTACACAACAACAAATCCAATCCAGGACCTTCTCACTCTTATTGGTGGAACCCCTCCCTGGTTAACTTCCACCACTTTTGGCTTTGCTCATGTCTTCAGGAGTGTAGCCTTATTCCCCATGCTAGACCAATTGGAGGTTGGTGAGACTATTTAACCCATTGTTGGGGTGCTTGACTCTGAGGAGTTCATCTGCCCTATTAACAACTCTTGTTTTTTTTTTTTTCTGCTGGGGTTCCATTGATCATCCTCACCAAACCAGAGTCTCGTGGGGGAGCTGGTTTAGTCGCTGACCACTCAACCATGAAGCACGTTGTACTGGGTTACATGACACGCACAAGCAAACCTGACCTGACAACAAATACTGTAATGAAAATATATATTTCACAAATTACTCATCAAAACTTACATTAACCTTTTAGATATCAAGCTGTCGGAGACCAGCCTTCATACTATGATATAAAACTGTCCATTTTAAGGAGTGTAACCCTTCCATTACAATATTTCTAATGAAAGATAGTGCTTGTGTGTCTCAAATCATTTTGAAAATAATCAAGAATTTTGTCCTTTCCTTTCCTATACAGCCAGATCTGCCCTTCTTTACCCCCCTCCCCTTTTTTCTCATTATTTAATTTTGTCTTTATCCTATTTTTTAATATTTTCCATCATTGTAAAATATAGTTGATTATCAAGAATTTGGGAGGAATTTAGTTATATAGCTAACTTTCACATTATTAAGCTGGTGTTTGGAATGTGACCAGAAACAAGCTACCCTCCACCCATAACAAAAAAACTGATGCAGTATACTAAGAGGGAGTCTGTAATAACCCCCCCCCCCCCACACACACACACACACACACACACCAGGAACCTGGGGTGCACCAGGTGAAGCAGTATAAACTTACATGAAACTACAAAAGAAATAATAATAATAATAATGGTTTCTGATTTAGGCACAAAGCCAACAATTTTTGGGGAGGGGTAAGTCGATTAAATTGACCCCAGTGCACTACTGGTGCTTTATTTTATCTACCCTGTAAGGATGAAAGGCAAAGCTAACCCCAGAGAGATTTGAACTCAGAACATAACGACCCTTTACGTTTTAAGTTCAAATTCCACTGAGGTTAGTTTTGTCTTTCATCCTTACAGGGTCATTTCATTTCATTTTATGTCCGCTTTTTCTCTGCTTGCAAGGGTGGGACGGGAACTGATTCTGGCTTGATTTCTACAGCTGGATGCCCTTCCTAACACCAACCTCATTTACAGTGAGTGCTGGGTGCTTTTTTTGCCATGGAATAATATGAACCCCAGTCCCTATCATCTCATTTCTACAGCTGAGTAAACTGGAGCAATGTGAAATAAAGTGTCTTGCTCAAGGAAACAACACATCACCCGGTCTGAGAATTGAACTCACAACCTTTTGATTGCAAGGCCAATGCTCTAACCACTAAGCCATGTGCCTCCATTAAAATTAAGTACCAGTAACGCAGTGGGGTTGATTTAATCAACTTTCCCCTACCCCCAAATTGTTGGCCTTGTGCCTAAACCAGAAACCATTATTTAACCATTATTAATGCTAATCCTTGATGATGATGATGATAAGTATTAGTATTATTGAATAATGTGGCAGCTACATTTTACACATATATAACTGCTATATTATCATTTAAAGTCCAACCATTACTAGTAGAGAAAACAAACATATGATGATGATGATATGGTAGTTACTTATAAGTGTAAAGTGTGTATGAGGGGGACCTACATAATACCAAATAAAAGAATTAACTCACTTGACATTGGAATGGCCTCTCACCCGTGTGAGTACGAGAATGATTCCGTAGTCTGTCTCGTTGAGAGAAAGCTCTTTGGCAAATTCCACATTTGAAAGGTTTTTCGCCAGTATGGCAGCGTTGGTGATTTTTCAAGTGGTCCTTACGAGAAAAGCTTTTGCTGCAGAAGGCACAATTGTATGGGCGAACGCCCAAATGGGTCCGCTCATGATTCTTCAGCCGGTCTCTCTGTGGGAAGACCTTGTGGCAGTATGCACAGCTGAAGTGTTTTTCCACCTCTGGTATTTGCTGATGGCGTTTCAGGTATGCCCGCAGTGTAAATCCTTTGCGACACACCTCACATTTGAATGGCTTCTCGCGCCGACTATTTAGCAAGCCCATATTAATCGTTGCAGTGGGTATTGTGGAAGTTATGGTGGTCAAACTGTTCGAGTTCACGGCCAGCGCTGTCGACAAAGACAACGCATTCGTCGTTTGGTTCAAGTGTTCCAGCAAATCCAGAGGTTTGTACTCAATTGGATCTTCAATAATAGATGTTGCAGTTTGGTCATTTGCATTAGGTAAAGTCTCGTGTGCAGGCTGCACAACAAATATTGATTCAGAAGACATGGTGACTCAATTGCCTGCAGTTTAAACCATTCGTTCTTTCAAGGACAACAACATTAACAATGGTAGAAAAAAAATCTTTAGAAAAGGGAAAAAAAACACTAGCAACAAAATATCCTTTAAAATTTGCAGTTTTTTACGTGTCAAAATACAGGGTCTGGCACTGCACAGGATATGTAAGGAGCGTATTTAATGTAAACATTGCCATCGCTGTAGAAGACTGTAGGAACATTCCATATATAAGTGGCACTGGATAGAAAGAGAATAGAGTTGTATCAGAATGTGGGGTGTCCGTTAGGTGTGGCTTCTGTAAGCATTCTCAGTATAAAATGTAGAAGCAATCTGGAAAGACAACAAAAATAAGGAAACCATGAATGGAGTTTGATTTTAACATACAAATATTAGTGGTAGTTAGTTAATTTGGATTGAGAAGTGGATGAAATCTAAAAGCCCTGTACAGCATGAAGCAACATGAGCAAAACATTCTTGCAAAGTAAAAAAATAGCACTACAGTGAATCTTCGCTTATCCGGACGGTCAAAACCAAACAGTTAGAAAAAGATCCGGTTAAGTGAAATATCCAGATAAGTGAATTCTAAAATCCCATTGTTACATAATGCTCGTGGTTTCTAATGTTTTGGCTTCTTTTAGTCAAAATAAAAGACAAATGCTAAGTAAAGAAAGTTTATTAGAATAACAAAAGAACAGCTAGAATTTATAAGAAAATTAATTAAACAAACATAAGAATAACTAAAAACTTGGTAAAACTGAATTGAGTCAAACCATAAAAAGTTAGTACTTTTTAAAAAAATGACTAAATAGAAGATTGTTTTCGCGCCGAAGCTCGCCGTTCCGCTACCATTTCCACGCTCAACCACCTCCCTCATGTTTATCGCATGTAAAAATGGAATCATTCCTGTGTCCCCTTTTCCGATCAAATCCTGCAGCAATTGTTTTCTGTAAATCCGCTTTAGTATCTCTAAAACTCCCTGGTCCATTGGCTGAATAAGTGACGTAACGTTCGCTGGAAGAAATGCTGCCCGAATCTGTCCGTCTGCCGAAATCAAGTCCTCCTCATCCGGAGGTAGTTTAGAAATAGCCATCCGGTAAATCGAATTTCGGAAAAGCGATATCCGGATAAGCGAAGATGCATTGTATTACTACTTCACATCAAAAATTGAAGTCTTTCTACAATCATTATAGGATATTAAGAGTTAAAACTAAAAATGTTCACAATGATAAGTCCATTCATAAAGATACTACAAACATTTGAATTAACAAAAGAGTCTTTAGACATTTTTAGCTAAATCGTTACAGGATGTTAAGAGTTAATAAATGTTTTGTTGTTGTTGAGTATCCCTGGTCAAGTATGAAGAACAGCAATATATATATATATAGAGAGAGAGAGAGATGACAAACCAACAAACGAAACCTTATAGGAAGCCAGCCAAACCTACACAGGTGTGAGCCATAACAACAATTACTGATGATGATAGAAATGGTAGAGGAACCTTACATTGAATTAGAGCAATGTGAAATAAAAAGTTCTGCTCAAGGACACAACAGACCACCCAGTCTAGGAATCAAACCTATCTTATGATTTTGAATCCAACACCATAACCACTAGACCCCATGTATATACACACACACACACATATATAGTTCAAGATTAAAAATGGCAAATACAGTTACAAAAAGTCTTATTGGTTTCATGCTTGTTGGAAAAGGAAAAGGTACCATGCCCTTTTTTCTTCACCTTTCCAACCTCTTCTTTCTCTTAAATTCACTCTTTTCTGATAAAAGATTAATGTCCGATACGTTGAGACATATCTTTTCCTTTTCCAACAAGCATGACACCAATAAAACTTTGTGTAACTGTATCTGTCATTTTTAATCTTGAGCTATATATGTTTGTGTTTGTGTGTGTCTGTGTCTGTGTCTGTGTGTGTGTGTGTGTGTGTATATAACACTCACACAAACCACTCTACAATGACATACAATGATAAGAGGGCTGCAGACTTAGTTCTCAAAGACAATACCAGTTATATGTTACATGTAACACCAATCTACTAGACCATACAACAGAAAGCAGGTTGCAGTCTTGACTCACAATACATACCTCAGATATATAGATATAGTAGCGTAGTGTGTGTTTCTGTGTGTGTGTGTGTGTGTGTGTGTGTGTATATATATATATATATATATATATATATAAAAATATATATAAACACACACTACTCTACTACTCCACCACACATATATTGATTGAATATCCAACATAATGTGTTACAATATTGATTTAATATGTGGAATGTTGATTTTAATATAGATCATCTGAAGATATTGATTGAATACATAGCATTTTATTAAAAACAAACAGCAGCATGTCTACACCAATGATACAGCAGCAGTGGTGTAGTAGTGGTGGTGGTGGTGGTGGTGGTAGTGGTAGTAGTGGTAGTGTTGGTGGTAGTAGTTGTGGTGATAATGGTAGTAGGGGTGATGCATGTGGTGATAGTAGTTGTGGTGGTAGTGGTGATAATAGTAGTAGTGGTAGTGTTGGTGGTGGTGGTAGTGGCGATAATGGTAGTAGGGTGGTGGTTGTGGTGCATGCATATTGCCAGAGTGGGTAGTAATAGTAGTCGCAGTAGTAGATGTCATCAGTAACAGACTGGTGGTAGTAATAGTAAACAGACTAGTAGCAATAGTAATAAACATGGTAGTGCTTCAAAATAACAATAACAGTGGTGGTGGTGGTGGTAGTTGTAGTAATGATAGTAGTAGTAGAGATTTTGGATGTAGTAGCAATGGTGGTGGTAGTGGTAGTAGTAAATTTCTGCTAATATTACCAAAAAAACATTGATTTTATTTTGATCAGAAACAAGACCAATTTTTGTATTATAGAAAAAAAATAAAGGCTATATATAGACCACTGAATTAACTCGAGTGTATTACTGGTATTTATATTGATAACAGAAGAAATCAATAAAAAAATAAAGTCATGTCAACCAAACCAGACAGGAGATGAAACCAAGACTAACAGCACCAAATTTTGAATAATGTAAGGCAGCTGGGATAATTTCTTACAGACTGCATACTCCCCCTCACTCTCTTCAGTTACTTTCTAATGCCCCAACATAGCCATAGTCTAATGACTGAAACCAGTAAAAAGAACTATAAACAAAACATGTACTCCCCAATCCCCGATCATTGGCTTTGTCTTTCGTTTTTCTGAATCTTCTAATATCCTCCGTGAAAATAATCAAGAATTTAGAGGTATTTAACCCTTTTGATACCAAATCCCCCCTCCTGGTTTTACAATACAAAACTGCTTGTTTTAAAGTGTTTATGTCTATCTAAAAACTTTCCATTATAATTTTATGTAACAACTTTTGTTAAGCTATGTTCCAAATACCATCTTAATAACGATTAAGTTACTCTCAGGTTTTGAATAATGTCCCCCACCCCGCTTAATAATGTTTCAGGACACCCCACCCCCAACACCCGCTTTTATTCCAACCCACCTGCTTACTGAATTTTGTTAATCTATCCACAGCTAAATTTTATAAGTGATTCATATCGATACAGCAGCTGGAGAATGTAATAATTTTATTTTACATTAAAAGAACATTATATATGACAAAAAAAGAACATTACAAGAAATCCCACATTTACGAACGTACATTATACAATTACCGACCCCCCCTCGTTTATAAGAATTTAAGCAAATGCCCCCCCCCCCCCTATTCCAACCACCCTATTAGACCCAAGAGTATATTACTAAATTATTCCAAATTCTTGGTCTTTTCCTTTGCCAACTTATTCCTGGGAGAAGCATAGGAGCAGAATCCTGAAGCACGCATTCCAGCGGGTCCAGTCAAAAGCAACCATCTCCAATCAATCCGGCTGGATCCGAAAGAGACCAACCGAGCTCATGGATGTTATCCAACCATCTTGCTCAGGGTCTACCCTGGGTCCCCTGCCTGTTGGTTTTGCCCATCAAGTATATCCAATTAGTTGTAAACCAAAGGTAGTGCCTTTCATTAGAAATATGGTAATGAATAAGAAAAAGTAATATAACTGACTGTCTCATTAAGCTGGTGTTCAGAGCATATTTATCTAAAGAAAAACCTTTCCATTATAGTCGTATATAAGGGTGGTGAATTGGCAGCATCAGCAGAGTGTCGGACAACTTGCTTTATGGCATAGCATTATGGCTCTTTACATTCTGAGTTCAAATCCCAAGATTAGCATTGCCTTTCATTCTTACAGAGTCAATAAAATAAAGTACTCATAACGTTCTAGGGTTGCTTTTATCAACTTTCCCCTTCCCTTCAAATTACTGACCTTGTGCCTAAAGTAGAAACATTCATCATTTTATGTAAGAACTTTTAAGTTATATTCAAAACCCCAGCTAAAATAATGATTTCTAGTATAGCACAAGGCCAGTGATTTAGGGGGAGGGGCAAGTCGATTAAATCGACCCCGTAAGGATGAATGGCAAAGTTAACCTTGGTGGGATTTGAACTCAGATCGTAAAGGGCCGTAACTCTATGCTGCAAAGCATAGTGTCCGATTCTCTACCGATACTGTCAATCCACCACCCTTACCCCCAGCTAGAATAATGAAAAAATTAGTTATAATTACTAAATCCCTCAGAGTTCTAGAGTACTGATATTCTAAGCAGGAAGGACTGGTCATCGTGGCTAGTGAGAGACATGGATTGTTGAACACAACATGGGTAATAAGGGGAGGACAAATGAGTGGGGAGTGCCTCAATAGAGGTGGCATGTGTTGAGCAAGCTCCAAATAACAAAGACCATTGTAGTAATGGTAGAAAAGGTAGATAGAAGCAAGGCTGGACTTTCACCTGCTGAAGCCTTAAGTTATATGAAATGTGAGGCCCTTCTCTAAAATAATTCATACTATTCAGTTGTCAAAGTTTACAACTACTGTCATTATTATATTAAGTATCGGTAGAGGGTCGGACGCCATGCTTTCCAGCATAGTTACGTCCCTTTACGATCTGAGTTCAAATCCCGCCGAGGTTGACTTTGCCTTTCATCCTTACGGGGTCGATAAAATAAAGTACCAGTAATGCACTGGGTAATTGCTGGCCTTGTGCCTAAATTAGAAACAATTATTATATTAATGTTAATGATCATCATCATCATCATCATCATTTCATTTTACGTCCGCTTTTTCCCTGCTTGCAAGGGTGGGACGGGAACTGATTCTGGCTTGATTTCTACAGCTGGATGCCCTTCCTAACACCAACCTCATTTACAGTGAGTGCTGGGTGCTTTTTTGCCGTGGCACCTCCACGACCACTTTGCAGTGGAATGATATGGACCCCAGTCCCTATCATCTCATTTCTACAGCTGAGTAAACTGGAGCAATGTGAAATAAAGTGTCTTGCTCAAGGAAACAACACATCACCCGGTCTGAGAATTGAACTCACAAAAAGAATAAATTATATATATATATATAATTTATTCTTTATCATGGACAGGTAGGGCTGAGTAAAGAACAAAAAGACAGGTTCTATGAAGAACTTTTACAAATGACTTCAGGTACCGATAAAAGTGACTTCATCATCCTGGCAGGGGACTTCAATGGACATGTAGGGCAGTACCAGGACGGATTCCGTGGAGGTCATGGTGGATATGGTTATGACTCAAGAAATGATCAGGGATTGAGACTCCTGGTATTCTGTGATGCAAATGAACTAACCATTTGCAACACAAATTTCAGGAAACCAGCCAACCCGCCACCTTATCTCATATCAATCAGGTGAACACAAAAGCCAAATTGACTATTTACTTGTTAGATAAGACAAACGGACTGTAATAAATTCTCAGGCCTTCCCTGGGCAGGAATGCACTACTCAGCACAAGTTAGTTATTAGTGACATGAAAATAAGCACAGGACAGAACAAGACACATAAAAAAATATGGAAAGAGAGGGTTTGGAAGCTAAAGGACCTCTCAATTAAATATAAGTTTAGAAAGGCCCTACGGGATGTATTTGATGAGAGAGGTGAAAAGCTAAATACCTATGACATAGAGGACAACTGGGAATCCTTACGTGATAACCTTTTGCAAACTACTAATGAGACTTGTGGCTAGAGTAGAGCACCAGAGGGTGATCTGGTGATGGAACAGCTCAGTGGATGGAGCTATCAAAGCCAAGAGACAGGCTTGGAGAGACTGAAAAAATGGTAGTAGCAGAGATCGGTACCAGGTGGCTAAGAAAGAAGGTAGGCAACAAATATACACAGCTTGGAGAGAGGATGAAGAAAGAAAGTTTGCCAACATCCTGAAATGTTTGGATCAGAAATGCAAAGCATTCTGCATTGCAAGGCAGTGTGTCAGTGTGAATCAGAATGTTGTTGAGCAAAAGTGTGTTAGAAACGACACCGGTGTATTTAACACCACTAATGCTCAAAAGAAAGAGGCCTGGGAATGTTACTATGAGAGACTGGTATGGTAAATGTAGAGAATGAATGAAAAGAAGCGAAACTACCCCAACCCACCCAACAAAAGGGCCAGCCATTGAAGTTGACAGTTATAGGGTTAAAGAAGCAATCAAAGAGATGAAACATGGTAAAGCTACAGGACCATCAGAAATAACTGCTGAGATGCTAAAAGCATCAGGAGAAGTAGGAGTCAAACTAGTGACTCGCATAGTCAATCAGGTAATACAGGATGGTGTCATACCCAATGACTGGCGCTGCAGTACAATCATAAATTGCTACAAGGGCAAAGGTGATATCCTACAGAGGAGCAACTATAGAAGAATAAAACTAATGGACCAAGTTTTGAAAGTGACTGAGAGAGTTATGGCGCAACTAATTAGAAAAAGAGTCAAATTAGATGAAATGCAGTTTGGTTTCATGCCTGGGAAAAGTAATACAGATGCTCTCTTTTTAGTGAGGCAACTACAAGAGAAGTCCTTAGACAAAAATAAGCCCCTATACTTAGCTTTCGTTGACCTAGAAAAAGCATTTGACAGAGTACCCTGATCTATTATCTGGTGGTCCTTAAGGAAATTAGATGTAGAAGAATGGTTGGTGAGAGCAGTGCAAGCCATGTACAGAGAAGCTGTCAGGAAAGTGAGAGTAGGAAGTGAGTTTAGTGAGGAATTCAAGGTACAAGTAGGAGTTCATCAAGGTTCGGTTATAGCCCACTACTATTCATAATAGTCCTCAAGGTTATAACAGAGGAATTTAAGACCGGCTGCCCATGGGAACTTCTCTATGTAGATGATCTGGTCCTTATAGCCGAATCGATTACAGACCTAGAAAATAAGTTCTGACTATGGAAACAAAATTTAGAATCACAAGGTCTGAGTGTAAGCTAGTGAGTAGGAGAGAAGATAGGACACTGATTTATTCAGGAAAGTGATCCTGCCCAATATGTAGAAAGGGAGTAGACATAAACTCCATATGATGTACACAATGTAAATCTTGGGTACACAAGAGATGTAGTGGGATAACAAGTAAGCTAACAGGAAGGGAAGACTTTGTTTGTAGAAGATGCACAGGGGTAATCGAGGAGAATATAGCCAATGCTGTAAACCTAAAACCAAAAGGTTTCTCCTTACGTACAAAAGGACAATTGTATGACGCCTGTGACAGTGAAGGATGTGCATAGACTAAAGAGAAATAAAGCAACCATGCTCCGTTGGATGTGCAATGTAAGTGTGAGAGAGAGAGGCAGAACTTGGATGAGTTGAAGGAGAAGCTGGGTTTAAGGGGAATTGAAAGTGGTGTGCAGGAAACAAGACTGCATTGGTTTGGACATGTGATGCACATAGACAATGATCATTGGGTGAAGAAGTGCCAGGAAATGCCAGTGGAAGGAAGTCAAGGAAGAGGGAGACTAAGAAGACCTGGGCAGAGGTTGTGAGAGCTGACCTCAAATCGCTGAGATTAATGGAGGCGATGGCAAAGGATCGTGATGTGTGAAGGGACACTATGCTGAGAAGGACTCACCCAATCCAAGCAAACATGGAAAAGTGAATGTAAAAACAATGATAATGATGACAACAATAATATATAAAAATAGCTAATTTGTTTGTGTTTGTCTCCTATGCACTTAAAAACCAGTGGACTAATCATGTTCAAACTTAGCATATGAGTTCCTTACATTCAAGAATAGGTTTTCCTCACACATGAACCTATATTCATTATGTGTTTCTCTGTTTACCAATCTGTGGTAACGGTGGTTGTCGTGAGTTATCGTCTTTACTATGGTGGATTATGATGGAAAATAGAGAGAATGATAAAGTGAGAATTTGAGAGAAAGTCAGCACATGTGAAATTAAATAGAGCGCTGAAAGCCAAAGATGGTACTAAGCAAGTAAATTAACAATAGTAGTCGACACTAGAGCAACAAACACACACCTGCTTCAGTATTGAATGTCCGCCTCTCTTTCTCCTGCATGACAGGAGGTACGACTAAAACAAATGAACACATGTTCTATCAACATACTGCAACAACACACACTTGCTTCAATATCAAAATTTGCTCTCTCCTTATTCGGCTGCAGCACATTTTGTCATACATTCTTTATATCTTTTCCATGTGTATATACGTCATATCTACTTCATATCTAGCCCATGAACAAAAACGACCCCCATACCATTTGAGGGCATTGCAGTTGTATTTTAACGCACACTAAGGAAAGTAACTCTGAGTAAGTCATGGTTGCAGTTGGTGGCGGTGGTGTCACTGTTGACATCTCACCATTACCATATCTAGCAATGTTATTTTTCCAAACTCAAGAAGGCTTCTAGATATAAATTTGAAAGCAAAGGCAACGAAGCAGAGTTCTAGCTAGATCCTATCAACAAAATCTCCATGTGTTTTAAATACACAAGTCTCCAATATCCAAACAGCTAAATGTCAGCAAAAGGCACCCAGGAGTCATGACCTGGATGCAGCCCGGCCCCCTTAGAGTGTAAGAAATTATGGGTTGAAACACTTGCTTGAGGGGGTTTCTTCTCTGAAGACCTTCTGCTATCCAACTCTCCTGAAAGTTTCTTACCATCATCTTCTTCATATATTTCCCATGTGTGCACATCAGCCTCTCATTAAATTTTGAGTTCTTTATTTGATTTATGGAAACACGACTAAAAATAACACTCATGAAACCTGGAAACCTTGCAAACTGCAAGCACAAAATGTCCCAAAAGAATAGACCTACCTTCATTTTGAAAGAAAGTCTCATAATGCTATGGCAAAGCAGCTACAAAGGGAAAGTGAAAACCAAGAGCAGAGACAAGAAAGACTCCAAAAACAGAAAAATGAAACAGAAGAACAAAAATCAAAAAGGCTTGCTAATGATAGGACAAGGAAAGCAACTATTCATCAAGAGGTATTAGATGTACAAAACTATAGCACAAAACAGAGAGGATGAACAGATGCACAAGGCTTCAACCAGAAAGAATAAGAATGATGAATCAAAAGAACAAAGATAAAAAAAAAGGCTTGCTGAAGACAGGGAAAGCAACTATTTGTCAAGAGGAATCAAATGTACAAAAATCATCAAGACAGCAAATAGAGAGAAATAGAGCAGCTGAAAGGCAGCATGAAGAAACTGAAGCTCAAGGCTATGTTTACAGAGAGCAAGAACAGAAAATTTATGATTTTAAAAAGTTGTCAAGTGGAACTTTGTTGCTTTTAGATACAATCCACATCAAGACTATGCTTCAGAACCTTTAATTCAAATTTCCTCAATGAACAAAATTTGTTCAAATTGTGGTGCTAACAAATGGAATGGTGAGTCAAATATGAATTGGGTTGTTTAAAGGGAAAGATTAAGTTTAAACTATTACCTGAATCACCAGAACCCTTGAGAGCACTGCTGATTGGTAAAACTATTGAATCAAGACACTTTCTTCAAAATATCCAGAAGTACAATAATGCATTCCAAATGACATCATTTGATGTAAATGTCATCCTTGACTGACTTTATGCCCACTTTCAAGAGCCAAGGCCAAGTGTACCATAGAATCGGACTACTTCAGCTACTTTCAGAAGAAGAACCAAAATATTTACAACTGTTTTTCATCAGTGATATTAAAACCCAAGCACAGACAGGATATGAAAGAAGTAAAGAAACAAAGTATGAAATTATATTGCAACTACTTACATACAAGAAACGGCTATATTAGCAGTTTCAAATATAACCTAGAAAACGTTTTGAATGAAATTTTCTTATTTTCTTTAACCTGAGCAATGCCGGGTACTTCTGCTAATATATATATATATACATATGTATGTGAAAACGGAAAAGGCACAGCAGACGAAGTTCAACGAAGATATATATCAGTTTAATATAGTAGTCCTTCATCAGAAAATAGAACGAGAAAATAAAGAAGAAAAGATGGAGGAAAGTAAGCAAGGGCAGAAAATTTCTTCAAGAAAAAGTAGATTTATTTATTCCACCATCTCTTGGAAAACTTGATAGAATTTATGATTTAGTGTTAAAGAATAAAAACTAATGATAAAATAAAAATCTATTTTTAAAAATGTAGTCCACCGAGGGTGTATGACCCTAAGCTATAGCTTATAGGTAAGTCCAGCACTGGGGACAAGACATCTCTGAGGGTCAGGAGTTATAGAGTATTCAAAAGTGACTTTCAACTGATTAGCTGAGTGAATTTTTTCTAGATGTGGGAGCAGTACATCATTGTGGGTTTCACACTGGAACTTTGTAGAGGGTTGATGTATTTTCTGGCCCTGGAGAGAACTAGTTGTTAGGATGTGTTCTAGCTATGTAAAAGGTGTTTCCTCATTGTGAAATTCCTATACTTACAGCAATGAGAAGGGTTCAAGTTGTGTATTTAATGAGTGGTGAGGTGTGATGGGGTTTTTGTCAAAATGTACAGTGCTTGTGTCTTTTTTGCTGCTGAAAAAGATGAGGTTAGCATGACCCCAATGGCGCATATTTCTGAGGTCTCCGTTCATGGAATTGGTGCAGGCTTGATGTAAGCTGTCAAGATAGCATCTCAATGATAGTTGGTTGGGGAAGGTTATGGAAGAATATAAAATGGTATCATCTGTGTAAGAGAGAGTGTTGTTGGATAGGATGACTATAGTAGGTCATTTATGTAAAGAGAGTGGGAGGACAAAACAAAACCCTGAAGTACACCAGAGAGAGGGGGGGAGGGAGAGGGAGAGAGAGCACCATCAGCACAAGCGGCTATAGTATGATCTCCCAGGAAGTTACCAATCCAAGCCACTATAGTGTGATTTCACAGGAAGCTACTGATCCAAGAGATGAGAGACAACTGGAACCCATATACGGGCAGTTATGAGGGAATATTCACATGCCAGATGGATACGGTTGAAAGTCTGTATCTCAGATATGTAAATATATAATCATCATCATCATCACCGTTTAACGTCCATTTTTCCACACTAGCATGGGTTAGACGAGTTGTCTTGTTGTGAGACAAAATCAGATGACCATATAGAACTGTTTCTGGCTTGGTTTCTATGGCTGGATGCCTTTTCTAATGCCACATTTGCAGTATGGACTGGGTGCTTTTTATTGTGGCACCAAAATAACCAACAGACAGGTTGGACTGGATAGTTTTTCATCGTATCACCAGCACATAATATAAATTGACAAAAAGGGCCCAGCCCACACTGTAAAGTGGTCGTGTAGGTGACATGACAAAAAAGCACCCAACACACGCTGTAAATGTGGTTTGTGTTAAGAAGGGCATCCAGCCATAGAACCCAAACCAAAACCAGTCCTGTATGAGCAAGTCGGGGTCATCAGACCTGGCCTGTTTCACAACGGAGCAACTCGTTTAACCCATGCTTTGCGTGGAAAAATGGACGTTAAACGGTGATGATGATGACTATTACCCTCCCTCCTTGTCAAAATTAAGACTCGGTGCCTTAAATTTGGTGGGAAAGAGTATAGGTGTTTATATCAACCCCAATGTTTCACTGGTACCTTATTTTATCAAACTTGGAGGGAGGAAAGAAAGGATTTTAAACTAAGAATACACCTTACAAAACATTAAACATTGTCCAAATGTTCTGGACTGCATTAATATTAATTACTACTACAGTGAAATTCCGGTTTAACGAAAATCACGTGGGCTAAAAAAAAATTCGTTGTAACGAAAAATTCTTTATAACGAAATCGACCGAAACAAATCGAGCATTTGTTTGCTATTACCCCGGGGATTGAAAAAAAAATTCATTATCCTGAAAAATCCATTTTAATGGTATTCGTTATAACGGAATTTTACCTGTACTCCTAAAATAGACATTGGAGTGTAATGGTTAGTATAGTTTGCTTTGCAAGCAGTCGATCTATGTTTAACTCCCAACCGACACTATCCATTGGCACAGGGAATCTCTATGGGACTGAAAAAGGAACTCGATGTCCTTGAAATTAAACCAGAGTCAACTGGACACACATTAGCTAAACACATTAACACTAAATTTACATTACACACACTATACAAATAGAACCATACATTACAAATACACACTATACAAACAACTATACATTACACAAACAAGTTACACAAACATACACACGAGAGAACATTCTGATAAACAAAGCTATGTTGTGATCGAATATCGAACTGTAAAGATGGAGAATTAATGTTTATATAGTGAAACTGAAAAATAATTCTGATTGAGTTTGGCTGCGGCTGCTGCCACCACCACCGCCACCAAACCCGTACCTATACAACCCCAATGATCAGCACCAACTTTACCATCACCAGTCTGTTACGTAACCACCACCGGTACCAACTCTACCATCACCTGTCTGTTAGAAAACCACCACCACCAACTCTACCATCACCAGTCTATTACATAACCACAACCACCATCACCGACACCAAGTCCATCATTATTGTGTTACATAACCACCATTACTACCACTCTAACCCCAACCACCAACACTGATTATGACATAAATACCACAATTGCTATTACCACCAGCACTGTTAATCACCATCAGAAACAATAACCAGCTGGATATTGACTCATTGAACACAACTATCAATGTAAGGAATACAGCAACCACCACCCACAAACACCGACTCTCGTCTTTAAAAAAATAACCAAATCTCCTTCAAATTCTAACACTAAGGAGATACACATTGACCAATGTAGTCCTAGACGGGATTGTCACGACTGGAATGTCTTGAATCATAATTCTGTCCAACAAGAATCACAACACCACTTCCACAAATGAAGGTTGACAACATCGACAACACCACCAGCTCCACTAACAACACCGCTACCATCACCACAACCACTAACAACACCAACACTACAAACGAGAGGGAAGGCCTTGAAGTAGTCGCTTGATCAGCTAGAAACAGCAGTCAAATCTCCTCATTCACATCACACTATCATTCTAAAAAAAAAAGGAAAGGGGATGCACAATGATGTAGTCCTGGATACATATCTTCGACAAAACGGAATGGACACGGCTTGAATGCTCTGATCATAGTCTTTCCCTATCAGAGTTAACAGAGAGCTAAACGAAAGTATATATACACGACTGACATCATTTGTTCATATTTTTCTATTTCATAAATCTATTTACATCATTTCCATCACCATCACAACCAATAACAACACCACTACCACCACCACCAATAACAACACTACCAACGAGCCAACGATATAACTTCTGTAGAGCGAGGGTGGGATGGATGGGGGAATCTTTGTAACACCCCCAGGGACAAATTGCAAGTACATAAGAACCTGTGGGAGGAGGAGGGGAAAACATCTGTGCTGAGGGGGTGAGGATGAAATGGGATCTTTTCAAATTTTTAAAGAGTTATAACATCTTTATTATTAATTTCTCCAAAAAGCCAAACAAAGAGATAAAAATGGTTGCGATTTCGGCAAGCAGCATGTGTTGAACATTTTCAATAACAAAAAAAAAGAAAAAAATAATGGAAACAATTCATCTAACGGAAAATATTTATAGAAAATGAATCTTTTAAATTTACAAAATTCATAAATATGAAATCTTTCGTTTTAGATTTAGGCGATGTAAACAATGACTTCGCCAGAAGTCGTTAAACATTTCATATACTTTTCATTGAGATGGCCAAGTATATTATTAGTGACAAATATATATATATATATATCAGTTTCCGAAGAAAAGATCAAGGAAAAAGCGGTCTATATAATATAATGTACAGAGCCTATATATATATATATATATATATATATATATATATATATATATATATGTGTGTGTACTTACACACATATTTATGTATTTACATATGACCCGTTTAGCGACGACTACCAAAATGAACGTAAAGTCCCAATAAAACCATAGTTTATATCACCTCGACCTAAAACGAAGGATCGCTTAAATAAAACACTTTTATAATTATTGATTTGGTGTTTAAGACTTAATTAAACTAGTTATTTCTTTCATATGTGTGGTGGAGTGATGGAAGCTTTTAGAGAGTTCGTCAGTTTCAAATTTCAATATGGGTTGAAGAAATTTCGCCTGCGGGCGAGATAGTTCCCGCCACCTGAGTTCTACATGGTCGCACAACTCGTTAGAAATAGTAATCAATCCCTACATCACTCCACCATCACCCCGCTCCGCTCTAGACGAGCACGCTACATTATGCTACGCTACCCTTCTAAAAATATGAAGACGGATAGCCCAAACCAAACCATATCAATAATGCAAGTCCTAGATATATATAAAATATATCCCATACAAGGACCGGCAGGATGGTCACGGCTGCAATGTCGCCCTTTCATCCATATATATGCTAAATCAAGACTGACCGAGAGAGGGAAGGAAAGTGGAGATGGGGAACTGAGCAATAACATTATTACCACTACTACCACAACTACTACGACAACAGCACTCGCTCTAACAATAACAATAACATATGGCGTGGAGAAAGAGAAGAAAGAGAGCGAGAAGAGTGAGTGTAAGAGTTAGAGAGAGAGATGTTTTAATACAAACCTTGAGAACAGGTAATTTCCCTCTGTCACTATGAGAGAGAGAGAGAGAGAGAGGTAGAAAGATAGACGGGAGAAAAGAGAGATTATATAGAAAAACGGGAAGATATATATATATATAAAGATAGACATGGAGAGAGAAAGAGTGAGAGAGATTTACAATCAAATTGCCCCACATGCAAACACTAGAGTACATGTGGTTTGAAGGAGGAGGAGGTGAGCTAGAAAGTCTAACAATCGCCCCATTGCCATCAACATGGTACATGTGTTGTGTTTATGGAGATGGGAGGCTAAAATAAACGAGAGAGGAGAGAAAGCGGTTTCTCTATTACAGTGAGAAAGATGGACAACAAACTGAACCACAGCAACATGCAATAGAAGTGTGTT
>OZ024741.1:329698835-329721335 GCA_964016885.1 Eledone cirrhosa
TCTCCTAGAATTCTGCCTTGACAAAGGCTAAGGGGTCATCTCTCCCGGTGATTTTGGATGGCCATTGACTCTTAAGAGCTCCTTTGCCCTTTGCAAATATATATATATATATATATACATACATATATATATATATACATACATATATATATATACATACTTATATATATACATACATACTTATATATATACATACATACATATATATATACATACATACATATATATATATATACATACATACATACATACATATATATATATACATATATATATATATATACATACATACATACATATACATACATATATATATATATATACATACATACATATACATACATATATATATATATATACATACATACATATACATACATATATATATATATATACATACATACATACATATACATACATATATATATATACATACATACATATACATACATATATATATATACACATATATACATATACATGCATATATATATCCACATATATATATATACATATACATACATAGTGCATATATATACATATATACATATACATCATCATCATATCATTTTACGTCCGCTTTTTCCCTCTTGCACGGGTCGGGCGGGAACTGATTCTGGCTTCATTTCTACAGTTGGATGCCCTTCCTAACACCAACCTCATTTACAGTGAGTGCTGGGTGCCTTCTTTCCGTGGCGCCTACACATCCGCTTTACAGTGTCGGCTGGGTGCTTTTCTGCCATGGCACCTCCACATCCACTTTGCAGTGGAATGATAGGGACCCCAGTACTATCATCTCATTTCTACAGCTGAGTAAACTGGAGCAATGTGAAATAAAGTGTCTTGCTCAAGGAAACAGCACATTACCCGGTCTGGGAATTGAACTCACAACCTTTTGATTGCAAGCCCAATGCTCTAACATATATATACATACACATATATATATATATATATATATATATACATACACATATATACATATATATAGACACACACACATATACATAGACACACACACATATACATATATATAGACACACACACACACACACACACACACACACATATATAGTTTGCATATTGAGTGAGTTAGTCAGCCGGGCGCACCGAAAACGATAAATGGAAAAAATGAAACATTGTTTCATTGTTTCATTTTTTCCATTTATCGTTTTCGGTGCGCCCGGCCGACTAACTCACTCGATATACAAATTAGGCTGCTCAGCCGTTAATATGCATAAGGAAAGTATATACTTTCAGACGTTCAATCATCTGGCAGGAAGGTATACGATGCTGACGATAGCTAATAAGCTTGAAACTAGTACATCATTCCTTTGTCAGTGTTGAACAAAAGGGCAACGATGGTTGCTAAACACTGTACGGCTTAATCTGGACCGTTTGTTTGTTTACAAACAAACCGAGCATTATAATAAATGTTCGATAAACCCATACGTACATATATATGTGTGCATGTATGTAGATATATATATATACATATATACATACTACTGTACGTCTGTATACATATATGTATGTACGTATACATACTCATATATATATATATATATACATGTATATATGTTTATCCCAGGTTCAATCAGAGGTAACAACAGTAAGTAAGGTACTCCATACCCTGGTACTCAAAGCCCTAGGCTTCCTGATGATTTTTTCCCAAAAGAAATAGTTCTGGTCCTGTAGAAGCCATTTCTATATTAAATATTTGTACTCTGTTATGCATTGAGCTCCTTACTTACTATAGTTAGCCCCGATTGAACCTGGGATAAACATATGTTTTAGCACTTTACTGTGTCCCTCTTAACTATCACCAGGGCTTCCTGATGATTTTTCCCGAATGAAACAGTTCTTGTCCTGAAGAAGCCATTTCTATATTAAATATATATTTGTGTTTATATACTTTAAATATATATTTGTGTTTATATACTTTGTGTTTATATACTTTAAATATATATTTGTGTTTATATACTGCTTCCAGGTTTGGAATTTAGAGAATAAATTCCAAACCTGGAAGCAGGGACTAGAGAGAAAGGGCCTCAAAGTCAACATGACAAAGACTAAGGTCCTTATAAGTAGACGAGAAAACAGAACCCAGATCCCCTCAGGGAAATGGCCTTGCTCAGTATGTAGGAAAGGTGTAGGTAGGAACTCCATTCTTTGCCCCAAATGCAAACAATGGGTACACAAGAGATGTAGCGGGATCTCAGGAAGCTTAATTAAGAATGTAGGATTCACATGCAGCAGCTGTGCTGAAACAGCAAGCAAACAGCCACAGGAAACAAGTACCACCAATCTCTGGGAGGGCCCTGTAGAAACAGTAGACAGCTTCTGCTACCTAGGTGACCGAATTAGCAACGGAGGTGGGTGCTCAGAAAGTACAATAACTAGGGTAAGAACGGGATGGAAGAAGTTTAGGGAACTACTACCACTGCTAGCTGCAAAAGGCTTCTCCCTCAGAATGAAAGGCAGACTGTATGATGCGTGTATCCGAACAGCGATGTTGCATGGTAGTGAGACCTGGGCGCTGAAGGTGGAAGACTTACGTAGATTAGAGAGAAACGAAGCCTGCATGCTCCGATGGATGTGTAACAGTAATATACGTGAACGACAAAGCATAAATGAATTGAGAGAGAGACTGAGCATAAGAGGAATCAAATGCTGCGTGCAGGAGAGGCGGTTACGCTGGTATGGACATGTGATGCGTATGAAGGATGACAGCTGCATAAAAAGGTGCAGAGCACTAGAAGTTGATGGAAACCGCGGAGTGGGGAGACCCAAGATGACTTGGGATGAGGTGATAAAAGCCGACCTTACCCAACTACACCTCTCAAAGTCAATGACACACGACCGTGACTTCTGGCGTCACGCAGTAATACAGGGTACCCGACCTCCCATGGGTACATGCTGAAGCATATAAACAATATGCCCCCCCCCCCCCCACCGCAAGGTGGTCGTGGAGGTGCCACGGCAAAAAAGCACCCAGCCCACACTGTAAAGTGGACGTGTAGGCGCCACGAAAAAGCACCCAGCACTCACTGTAAATGAGGTTGGTGTTAGGAAGGGCATCCAGCTGTAGAAATCAAGCCAGATCAGTTCCTGTATGAGCAAGGCATGGTCAGCCGACCAGACACTGCCCACAACAGGACAACCCGTCTAACCCATGCTAGCGTGGAAGAACGGACGTAAAACGGTGATGATGATGATACAATTCAAAATTTAATAAGACCAAGGATTAGTATTATTATTTATTTATACATCGCTACGGGTGTTTCAATATGGCTAGAGTATCCCATCCATTTATGGAGAAAAAACTGGATATTATCAGTAAATTTACTCCATTATGGGTGCTCTACCCCAAACCATATCTCTCCAGGAAATATATATAAGAAATAACAATAAATTGATTAATATCATAAGACAAATTATCAAGAATAATATAGGATTCAAAGCTATGTGCATTAAAAAAATATGGAATTATAAATTTATAGGCGCAAAGCATAAGCTTGGGTATATTTTCAGATAATTTTAGTAAATCCTACCAAATTCTTCATTAATTAGTTGAAAACAGATATATAGTAATGAGAGAGTTAATTCAGGTAAAGGATTAATTCTACCACTCCATGTAGATATGCTACAACAGGAATTGAACTTCATTAAATAACTCAAATAGAAATATAGTAATGAAAGTTAATTTAGGCGAAGAATTAATTCTACCACCTATATAGGTAAACCACAGCAAGAATTAAACTTTATCAATTAATTCAAACAGAAATATAGTAATGAAAGAGTTAATTTAGATGATGGCTTAATTATACCAGCCGCCATATAGGCCACAGCTGGAATTTAATTAACTCAAATAGAAATATAGTAATGAAGTATTATTTGTAACCACCCCATGTAGGTAGGCCACAACAGGAATTGAACTTCGTTAATTAATTCACATAGAAATACAGTAATGAAAGAGGGTGAAGTATTAATTCTATCACCCATATAGGTAGGCCTCGATAGGAATTGAACTCAGAAGGCAAAGTGTAAGAACACCCCAAGTAACCCTGTCTGAGCCTCTATCAAATCTGCCAGTCCACAACCTTAGACTGGTACTTTGATGCTACAACATTTCTGCCAATTCAGTCTATAACCAATTTTATCGATCAATATTTATCAAATTGCTGTTCTGTTAGTGCCAGTCATGGACTGGGGTTGGTTCTTCCTCGATCTCTCTTTCTCTGGAAGAAATCGACTGTGTTTAGACCAGAGGTATAACTAGGGAAATTAGCGCCTATGACAAGCAAATAATTGCACCCCTGCCTCCCAGCACTGTATTTTTACCTAAGGGCCTGATAATTTATATAAATGGTATAATGATCCAACCACTATAATGCTTCTCAACCATGATAATAAAAAGCAGATCATACAGCTGAAGGAGTTTCTTTTTTTCACTCTCCAACAATAACCTATCTGACTTTAATAGAATGTGCACCTAGTCAAAGTGGCACACCCTTTCAAATCACGCCGCTGGTTTAAACCTGGAGAGAAGATGGGCTCCATCAGGTTTAACATGCCCAAGACATGCTGCATGTCTTTGTCACTACAGCATCTCTATGACTCCAGGAGCTATGGGTCCATACATACAATTCCAACCGTGCATAGATTGAATGAATTTTTTCTGGTGTAGTCACTCATCTTCTTCTTAAGGTTCAACATCCTAAGCTTACACACTTCACCTGTCTATTCCTCTTCCCAGGCCGTCCTCTTCCACAGGTTCTACCTGGATTAGCATTTCCTTACCTAATATATGCATCATATATCTGGACTATCATAGTTCTTTCTAACACTATATTTCATCCCTCTTATAGCCAATTCTACTTTGTGTCCATTGTCTAAAGCAGTGTTTCTCAATATTTTTACCCTTCTAGAAACCTAGAAACAATTTTCATGTCTCAGAGAACCCCTGCATAAAAATTATTAACAAGTAATGACCTATTTTAAACAACATAAGAGGTTGAAGCCTTTTTTTATAATAACCAAGGATTTTCCAACAATGTGCCATACATGTATAGTAAAATTACAAATATAAAATTTAAAAAAATTACTCAACAATACATTAACTAATTTATCACTGTTTCTCGTAGAACCCCAAGAGATTGCTAGTGGTTCCGGGGAACACTGGTTGAGAAATGCTAGTCTAAGGATACATTCATTCAGGGGAGCATACTTGTTCCATTCAATATCCTATCCATGTTTCACTACCATGTAACATTGCACTTCATACACAAGCATGATACAATACTGCACTCCATACACACGCACCATGCAACATTGCACTTGCATCATACAATATACCCTTCACTCAAATTGTTAACAGTTCCCTCAACTTTTTCTACTCCATTCCTAATCTGTTAATTAGCTCAACAAGGTAAAAGATACTACTGACTTATTCTATGGAATTTTCTGAACATTTGAGTTTTTTTCACTGGTGCATTTTACTACTAACTACCTCTGTGCATCTATTACATATGTCTTCTCACTCTTTCTTGCAATCTCATTAGACCTTTTGAGCAACCACAGTTTACACTGCTCTGAGAATATTAAGGACTGATCAGGTTGCAACACCATGATCCTTCTATTGCTTGAGGGTTAGAGATCAGTGGCGACAGCCGACTACAAAAACACCTAGAGTGGCACCCCAATGACTGACAGCACCAGCTGGAATTCCTACCTACCAGATGACAGTAAAAATCTGTCTTCTTTCTTGCCAAATAAAACATTTGTCTTTGCTAAATTTACTTTGAGGCCTTTAAATTCTAGGTTTGTTTCCAAGTTTAGAATTTCTTCTCTCCATCTTTGGTGGATTCTGCCATTAGAACTAAGTAATTGACATACAGGAGTTCCCACAAACATCTGGTTTGAAACACTAGTTATGATCTCCAATCCAATCCAATCCAGGGCCTTCTCACTCCTGTTGGAGGAACCCCTTCCTGGTTGACCTCCACCACTTTCTGTTTAGTTTCGGTCATGTCAGGAGTTTAGCCATACACCCCATGCTTAGCCAATTATGAGTTGGTGTGGATAGCTGTTAGCTCTGAGGAGTTCATCCATCCTTTTTTTTTACAGCTGTTTTTTGTGCTGCTAGGGTTCCACTTACCCACTACACCAGATGAAACAACTCATTTGGTTATATGCTATCAGTAGCAGGCAGAAAACTGACCTGACATAGGGAACTATAAACAAAAGAGGCCTGGGGACCAAGCTCTGGAGGACACCTACCTGCATATTAAATTACTTGCTGAACCCAATGCCAATTCTCACCTTATTGACAGTATCTTTGTACATGACTTGCACAGCTCTTAAAAGCCAAATAACCATACTTCAGAGCAAAGGAAATGCACTAGATGGAAATCACTTTCTAAAGTCTGTCTCAAGTCCAGAGGCTCATCAGGCCAGTGCTTATCCCAGTTTCCATAGTGGACACTAGTCTATCACAGCATTAAACCCCCAGCTATTGCTGGTACTCATTTTCAGCTGAGTATGCTGGAGCAACATGAAATGAAGTGTTTTGTTCAAGAACACAACACACAATCCAGTCCAGGATCAAACCCATGATGTTATGATCATAAGTCCAATACACTTACTACTTGACCACGTGCCTTCACTTTAGAGGCATCAAATTGATTAAGGTTATGAGAGTCAGAGAAAGAGTTATAGCATATGATTCCTAACACAATCAGTGTAGATGAGATGCAGTTTGACTCTGCCAGGAAGAGGTGCTACCATTGCCATCTTCCTAGTGCAACAACTGCAAGAGAAGTACTTCTCTAGAAATAAACCTCTTTACTTAGTATTCAGCAACATGGAGAAGGCCTTTGACATGCTTCCATACTTTGTCATCTGATGGTTGTTAAAGAAACTAGGGTAAACAGATGGCTTTTGAGGTCTATACAAGCTATGTACAGAGGTGCATTCAGCAATGAATTTAGCAGGCAGGTAGGAGTCCACCAAGGCTCAGTTCCCCACCCCTCCAATTTATTATAGTCCTCCAGGCCATCACAGAGGGCTTTAAGATGGCCAAGTTCCTATAGCTGAATCTGTGAAAGATTGGAAAATTTAGAAAAAGAATTCAGGACATGAATGCAAAACTTAAGACTCAAGCAAAGACTAAAGATTTAATAAGAAAGAAGATATAATCACTATATTGTCATGCTCAATATGCAGAAATTGAGTACGTAGAAATTCCATAGTATATGTTGGGGAATCACAAGCAGGCCATCAGGCTTTGTATGTGGTAAATGCACAGGAGGAATTAGTACTAAGAGTAAACATGGAATAAATTCTTTCAAATGTGCTAAAGGCAACATAAAAGTAGTTGATAGTTTTTATTACCTTGATGACTTAATCAGCAATGGAGATGGGGTTGTCCTTCAATTGTGCCAAAGGGAACATAAATGTAATTAATAATTTTTATTACCTAGATGGCCTAATCAGTAATTGAGATGGTCATTCTAAAACCTCAGTAGCTAGAGATAAATGTAGTGGGGAAACATTCTGCTGGCAACAATGGGATTCTATCTCAAAATCAAAGAGCAGAGTATATGATGCCAGTGTACAAAATGCAATACTCTGCTAGATGTGTAATGTTAGTGTGCATGAATAACGAGCACAACTCAGCTGAGAGAATAATTGGATATCATCAGTTGCTGGTAAAGGCATGTGATGTTAGTTGTAAGAAAGTTTTGAATGAACACTTGAAATGGATGAAACCTGTAGAAATGGAGGAATAATAGGAACACAGTGGGACAAAGTGGTGGGGTCTGATCTGTAGATGGGGGTGGAGATTATAGGAAGACATGGGACAAAGTGAAGACACTGATCTGTGGAAGGGGGAGGTGATAGGAAGACAGTGGGACAAAATAGTGGGGTTTGATCTGTGGTTGGGGGAGACCATAGGAAGACAATGGTACAAAGTGGTGGGGTCTGGTCAGTAAATGAGGGAGACCATAGGAAGACTGGTGCAATGTGGTGGGTCTGATCTGTGGATAGGGGGAGACCATAGGAATACATGGGACAAAATGGTGGCATCTGATTTCAAGATGCTGGACCTCACATAGGACCAGAAAGAGGGAGAATGGCCCATGAAAGAAAGAGAGGGTGTGCTGAAGAAGATGCAAGAGAAAGCCTATCCAACAATCCAGACAAGACAAAATGGATATTAAATTGGTGGTAGTGGTGTAGGTTAGGATGTGTTTAACTATATTTGGGCCTCTTGTCCATCATAGTCTTGTCTAAAGCCTATCTCTTCACTTCATTATTATATTTTCATTAGGATTTTTTTTCAGTTGTATATAAAAATAAGTGCTTCCTTCGCTACCCTTGTACTTTGTAGTCACCAAATATTCAAACCTCCATCCACAGAGGGACAGACGGCTATTTATAGCAAAGCTTCACAATAACCTGTCTCTTTCTACACTGGCTAAAGAAATGTAAAGTCAAAGAAAATCTGGATGTCCAGTTTAAATATATCATCATCATCGTTTTCACCACTTTCGTTTTCACCATCGTTTTCACCACTTTCCCTGCTAGTAAGGGTTGGACGGGTCTACATAGACCAAGTCAGTACTGAAGCGGGGTTACTCATCTCCTAGACAGGCCAGAGATCTGTGTCTAACATATGTACGGCTTCACGTTTTATCGAGTGTACCGGAAGAGGAGAGGTTGTTATGCCTTTGACACAACTAAGGCCCCTCCCAACCCTTTGTTTGGCAAGCCCACCACGGCTGGATGCCCATCCCATCACCAACCACTTCACAGCGTGTACTGGGTGCGTTTATCGTGTAGATCATCAACACTAGAGGGGTTACCATACTGTGGTACGAATATACACATATATACACGTACATATATACACAAATATAAACACACACATATACGTGTGTGCGTGCGCGCGCGCACATACAAGCACGCTTACGCGATGTCTCTAAAATTGAAATCGAAATAGATACCAAGAAATCGAAGTCGCAATATAAAAAAGTATTTCATTGTAAATCTACAGATCGATGATGATGGCATGGGTGGTGGTGGAGGTAGGTGGTTGGAAACATTTAACTAATTAACGAACAAGTTTACAGCCTAGTTTTTAAAATCAATTTATTTTGCCAAGACAACAAAGCGTTTTGATTCGTACAGGCAGACTGACAGGCGATAGGAAGTAGTAATCGATCAATTTATTTTATATTCACAGATATTATATAGCTAACAGTTATTCTACCCCATCACACACAGAACACCCGGCTAAACAAACAGCCAAATGTTGTTAGCTGAAAGACGGTCTAAGCTGAATTAAAAATCATAAACACTAAGTTGGATATATTTTATATCGAGATTAATATTACAGCGAACAATTCTGTATATGTGTGTTTGTGTAGGGCTTCCATCGATTGCAACTACGAGTGTTCCAACCTGCTCGTAAAATTAACGTGTAAGTGGCTGAACATTCCAGACACGCGTGCGTACTCTCAATGTAATTGTGAAGGAGATACAGTGTGATACAAGTATCTGAGTGTGTATGCATGTATAAGACTGGAAGACTTCAGGATCACAAGTACAAACTCCCTTTCGTCAGCCGAATGAAACTCCCTTTCGTGACCAGCATGAAATAAAGTGCCCTCCCTGCTCTCAAAGACACAATTCGTCGCCGACCTTACACCATCATCGGCTTGCACACTCTAACGACTAAACCATCTAACCGCCTTCACCAAGTTAAATATTTTATCCAATACAACATCCGATTAAACAAATAGACAAAGATGACTTAGAACTCACCAACTTTACGCTCAATAATATGACACACGTATAAAAACATCTCTCTACATGTTATGTATGTAGATATACAATATAAAACTGACTGCAATGGATAGTAAATAAAGCTCTTTTGTTTTGTTGTTTGGGGTTATTGACTGACTGATTAGCAGGTTTTCGTGGAGACATGTAAAAAAAAATATTAAGGCAATGTTTACATATGTACATATTACGCAAACATATGCATATATTTATTGAAAATATAGCATATGAGGTTCATACACACATATATGTATGTATATATATATATATACAAACATACATACACGCATAATATTTATTATTAATCGTCATAGTCACTATTCTACAAATAATTCATTTCACTCTACAAACTCTACGCTTGCCGTTCAGTTCACGTTTAATGTATTAATGCACAAACCAACATAAAACAAGTATATATATATATATATATATATATATATATATATATATATGTGTGTGTGTGTGTGTGTGTTTATGTATGGATGAGTATTATGATGTATATATGTGTGTGAATATTAACAATTGCAAGGTTGTGTCTTTAAAAAAAAGTTTGTAAACGAACTAAAAATATGTGAAAAGATTTATAAAATAAATAAGAGCCCTCACAAAAGTTTAGGGGTCTCTAAGCATTATATATATGTGTGTGTAGTATGCGAGTGTGAGCTTGTGTGTAGTACAAATAGTGTATGTGTGAACATGTGTATGTCTGTAAATAGCTTGTACTATTGGGTTTGCTTTCTTTCGATTTTTTTATTCCCCACCACCAACATCCTAACAAATCGTATTTCCTTCTGTCATTCTCACTTTAAGAATATATAGACATTATACCTTTTTTCCTTTTATATATATATATATATATATATATAAAAGGAAAAAAAATGTATGTATATATATATATATATATATATATATATATATATAATCAGTTATAACACTGGTATACGCAGATATTTAAGTTTCGTTGGACGAAGTCATTCAGTCTGCCATATATATATATACACACACACGGATGTGTATATTTATCTCTAAATCCGTACATTTGGGTTTACAAACAAGAGGAAAAAGTGCTCAAAACCAACGTCGAGAATACTGTGTGTGTGTGTGTGTGTATAAAGTATAAACAGAAATAAGAATAACAAAACAACGACACAGTATATTGGTCAACGAAACAATCTACTCGTGAAATTAACGTACAAATGACAGGTACTATCGGGTCACAAAAATGGGGAGGGGGGCAGTAATTTTTCTAGGTTGTCTCCGTTGGTTAAAAAAAAATAAAAAAATTAGTCATTTAATTTACATATTCGGACCCCCAACCCATCCTATTTATTTTATAACGTATAAGATTTCTAGTAATGTACTTTTTTTTGTCATGTATATTTTTTAATGTCTAAAGAAAATTAAATGTCACAGGAATGCTACCATTTAAATAAAATTTCGCCGGAGATAAATTAGCAAAATTTAATAAGAGGGTGAGGATAAGAGCAGGGGTGCTGGAAAAAATCCGAAAAATTAATAAGTGTCGGGGGCGACGATTACTCGAGACCTGAGAATACAAGTCTTTTGTTTTGGCAGCTGCGTCGACTGGAGCAAATTGATGTGTGTTGTTCAAGGACTCAGCTGGATACCGGGACTCGAACTCACGACCTTACGATTCTAAGTCAAACACTCTTAAATACTTAAACCACGCGTCTCCACACACACACACACGTGTGCATGCAAAAAGTAAACCAAAATATCAAAGCAAATTACACAGTACAATGAAGAAGTATATTAGTATAACGCTTGATATAGTAGGAAAAGAGTATTTACGTTTTGGATATTATATATAAAAATGAAAAACGAACCTTAAGCTGATCAATAGCAAAACGCGCGTCACACCTGTATAAACTTAACGATGATACTCCGACATCTAGTATTGCTTATGAGGGAAACCGACCATAGTTTAATACCAAATGTGTAACATTACATACTAGACTTAAACGAACCCACCTAGCTCAAGTTGATAAACCAACAGTAACATTACGTGTGTATACATCATCATCAACGTTTAACGTCCGTGTTCCACGCTTGCATGGGTTTGGACGGGGGTTTTCCCACTTGAGGCAAGAGTGATTATCTTGCTCGCATAGGACTATCTGGCGGGTTTTCTACAGCTGGATGCCCTTCCTAACACCAACCACATTTACAGTGTGGGGCTGGGAGGTTTTTACCGTGTTGCCTACACGGCCACATTACAGCGTGAACTGTGTGTTTTTTTGACGTGACACCTACACGATCTCATTTGTTTCGGCCTGGATGTTGTGACACCAACATAACATATATATATATATAAGTATGTACACGTACATACATATATGTATACAGACGTACAGTAGTATGTATATATATATACATGCACACACATATATATATGTACGTATGGATTCACCGAACATTTATTATAATGCTCGATGTGTTTGTAAACAAACATCCCGTATTAAGCCGTAGTGTCTAGCAACCATCGTTGCTCGTTTGCTCAACACTGACAAAGGAACGCTGTACTAGTTTCAAGCTTATTAGCTATCGTCAGCAACGTATACCTCCCTGCCAGATTGTTGAACGTTTGCATATCGAGTGGGTTAATTTGCATATCGAGCATTATAATAAATGTTCGGTGAATCCATATGTACATATATATATATGTGTGCATGTATGTATATATATATACATACTACTGTACGTCTGTATACATATATGTATGTACGTGTACATACTTATATTTAAGTAACAGCCGTACTAAGAGTGGGAAATGAAATTTCGTTTCATTTTTTCTGTTTATCGTTTTCGGTGCACCCGGCCGATTAACCCACTCGATATGCAAATTGGGCTACTCAGCCGTTAATATGCATATTGGAAAAAGTTACATCTATGGTGCAAATTTGGTGCCGTTTGTTACATACATACGGCCGTCACCTTTATTAATATAGATACACACACACATATTCATACATATATGCTGAAAAAACTTTTTAGTAACATTGGAACAAATGAACATTAATTACAATAGCTAATTTTGTATATTACTGTATGAGTGAGTATAATACACACTTTGATTTATATTTTAGAGAGATTTCCTTGGTAGCAGAAGAATAAGGAATTACAAGAATATCGCTGAGACTCACAGAGATGACAAAGAAACACAGCGAATGGTGGAGAGATGCTGATCTGAAAAAAACCAGTCTAACACATGCAAGCATGGAAAAGCAGACATAAAAAACGATGATGGTGATGGAAATACATACCTCTACGATTCTAGACAGACTTAAATCATTTCCTGTCATCATACAGTGATAAAGATGAGATAAGATACGTCCGTTCTTCCACGCTAGCATGGGTTAGGCGGGTTGTCCTGTTGTGGGCAGTGTCTGGTCAGCTGACCTTGTCTTGCTCATACAGGAACTGATTCTGGCTTGATTTCTACAGCTGGATGCCCTTCTTAACACCAACCTCATTTACAGAGAGTGCTGGGTGCTTTTTTGCCGTGGCACCTTCACGACCACTTTGCAGTGGAATGATAAGGACCCTAGTCCTATCATCTCATTTCTACAGCTGAGTAAACTGGAGTAATGTGAAATAAAGTGTCTTGCTCAAGGAAACAACACATCACCCAGTCCGAGAATTGAACTCACAACCTTTTGATTGCAAGCCCAATGCTCTAACCACTAAGCCATGCACCTTCACGAAAAGATTATTTACAAAGATTGTAAATAATTCCATAAAACCATCAACTTTATGATATTTTGCATCACAATCATTTATACTTGATGGTACATTTACATTTAGTTAGAAACTAAAACTTCACCCCCAAACAAGTGGAGAGTGACAATCTAGAAATTCATTGTGAAACCTTTCAACTTGACTTACTGAACTAAAGTAAATAAGAAAATTATGTATTAAAAAAAACTGATGAAAAGAAAAAAATCTTGGAAAACTCAGCGTTCACTCTTAAGCACTCATTTTTGGGTAAAGAGAAAAAAAAACCTTGGAAAATTAAGATTTCATTCTTAAGAACTCATCTTTGTGTAGTGTTTGAAGGGACTTTCTTTTACAGCTTTTATGTAAAATGCATAAGCAACTTTATAAAAAAAAAAAACATTTATTCAAATCTGAAAGATTTCCTTCATTGAATAACCTGTTCATTGTGGATTTAGTTATAATCACAATAAAAACATCCCCCTACAGCTGAGGTGATTGTTATTTTTTACACAGTCATTGTATTTAAAATGGCATCTAATTTTCATTAATTTACCCAAGTTTCTTCAGAAAAGAATCTAATTTACTGACTAGCAGGGGAATGAAAAGGTTTTCTCATTGGGAAAACAAGTTAGAATTGGTGAAAGATGGCAGCAGAACAGCCTGATAAAAAAGCAAATAATATTTGTAACATAGGGTTGGAACAGGCTGTTTTCAAACAAATAAACCTGGGAGACTTATTACAGAATATGGAAAATCACTACAGTGCATAAAAAAGAACCCTAGTAAATGTAGTTTCTAGACTTAACCACCTTATTGACAGATTCCTTAAAATGTATCTATATTCTGTATCACAAAAGCAACAAAACTCTTCTAACTGGCCTTCAGCTTTGAACTCTCATCAAAAATGTAAAATTGACCTAATAAAAGTCGGAACCATATGTATCCTTATATGTGGCTGAAACGAGATAACAAGGGCATCTTATGAAAAAACAAGCACTGCTTATATTGTGAACTCTAAATATAAATAAATGATGTCTTCAGATGTTTATGCTGTAATTGTCTACTCCATAGCCAACACAGTTAACCCAAATTGTAATACAAGGAGACCCAAAAGTAACACAGTTAACCCAAATTGTAATGAAAGTAGAAGACCCCAAATCCAACACAGTCAACCTAAATTGTAATGTAAGAAGGAAGGAAATATAAATAGACTTCCGTCAAAAACAGCAAGTGTAGAGAAGACCAGACAAACATGTCTTGTCTCTTTTGAAGCCAGGTAATAAAAGAAAAAAGGGTCGGGAATCGGGGATAAGTAGCTGAATATACATTAACGGAAGAGAGAAAGGAAAGAAGGGGGAGAGAATAAGAAAATAGGAGAGGACTATATGCATTGTTTTCTGCACAAAAAATATGTATTATGAGTTATAATATTTTGATCATTTTCTGTGCTTAGGTGTAAAACAAGAAATTACATGCTAGCTGGTCATAGATAGAAGCTGTAGTTCAATCTGCCCCAAAAAAGAGATTTCTAGAATGTCATGGTCACTGTCTGATCTATTGTAAATGTTCTCTGCATCCAGTCAGAGATTATAACATATTTACAGAAACACAAAGCTGCATACACAGTTATGTCCATACATGCATAAGAAGGTGCAGACATGGCTGTGTGGTTAAGAAGTTCAATTTTCAACCACATGGTTTCAGATAACCTTCTGCATGGCAACTTGAGCAAGTGTCTTCTACTACAGCCTCAGGATGAGCAATGCCTTGTGAGTGAATTTTGGCAGACAGAAACTGTAGAAGTTCATCATATATATATTTATATATATATATACAGGGGCCATCTGCCAATGTTTGCATTGATTGACGGACCACCTCTGTATCATTTCTGTATATTTTTTTCCCATAACCCAGAAGTTGATTACTAAATCTGTTTTTTTTACACCTGATGACGTTGCCAGATGTCTTGCATCATGAAATAATGACGTAAGCTGCTGACCATAGAAATATGTATTGTGTGCTTACAAAACATAGCAATATATTAAAATCTGGATTTCTTTTTTCTTTGAAATATATATACATATATATGTATGTAAAAGGTAAACAGAAATAACAACACAATCGGTACAGTATATGGAAGGGATATTAGGTTAACGCTTGATATAGCAGGAAGGTGTGTGTGTTTATACACTTATTGTGTGTGTTTATACGCCACCAGCCTTTGTTTATACACTTATCTACACACACACATGTATGGATTAACCATGCACTTACAACAAAGAGCCATTACAACACATTATGCAGCAGATGCAATAAATTTCAAAAGAAAACGTTAGTTAATTACACCATAATTCTATACAGAATCTCATACAAAACAAGGTAAGTTAATTGCAGACGTTTTACAAATATCAAGATATAAAACAAAAATGTAGCATACATGAAACCTACTGCAAAAACTATCATGCTCAAATAGTTGACAAATTCTAACCTTTTTATTACCAACCCAGCTCTGGTTCTATGAAACAATCCTACCCATTTTAAAGGTTTTCAATTTAAACTAAAATCTTCCAACATAATTTTAAATACCTTACTTAGAAAAAGAATAATTAATATTTCATTGGAAATACATTCACACAATAGTTAAATTAAAATCTTCCAGGATAATTTTATATAAGAACCATATTTTAAGTTACTATCTTAGTAATGAAATAATTAATAATTTTAGTAAATCCTTCAAAATCTTTCACTAATTAATTGAAATAATGCAGTCATGAAAGGGTTAAATCAAGCATCCCAGTGATTTTACTATGACACCCATGATCCTTTGCTACCACTGCAAAACACATGAACAATAGGTTACGAAACATTAGAAGACTTTTGGATTTCAGTACTTTATTGTTCAAAACTAAACATAAAAGAACTAATAAGACAATATGGAAAATGTTTAATAAAAGAGATCAAATTTGAGCAGTTGTGTCTTTAATATAACATGCTTAAAAGAACAGCTGCTCCCCACTCATATATATATGGGGGCCACAGCTGATTGGCTGGAACAGGTAAATTGGTATATATATATATATATATATAATCTCACACACATATATATGTATGTATATATACCATTATCAGCATTTAACATCATATTTTGCATGGGTCAGACGAGTCAACCATGTTGAGACAAGTCTGGCCAGTTGGCTGCAGCGTACCTTGCTCAAACAGAACTGTATTTTGGCTGTTTATTTTACAGCTGGATGCCTTTCCTAACATCAATCATGTTTAGTTATATATATGTGTCTGTGTGTGTGTGTAGTGGGATAACAGGAAAGGAATACATTGTTTGTAAAAGACCCACAGGGGTAATTGAGGAAGAGCATCAGTGATATAAACCTTTTCCAATTACAGGAAGGATCCATAGAAGCGGTTGATAGCTTCTGCTATCTAGGTCAGTTAATTAGCAGCAGAGGAGGGTACTCTGAGAGTATAATAACTAGAATAAGGATAGGATGGAAGATGTTAACAGAGTTACTTCCAATGTTGACAACAAAAGGTTTCTTCCCACGTCAAAAGGATAACCTTATGACGCCTGTGTGCAAAGTATGATGCTGCATGGCAGTGAAACATGGGCAGTGACTGCAAAGGACATGTGTAGATTAGAGCAACCATGCTTCAATGAATATGCAATATAAATGTGAGATAAAGGCAGAGCTTGCATGGACTGAGTGACAAGGTACCAGGAGATCCCAGTGGAAAAAAGCCGCAGTAGTAGACAAAGGAACACCTGGGCAGAGGTAGTGAGTGGTAATCTCAAATCGCTGAGACTCACTGAGGAGATGACAAAAGAACGTGGTGAATGGAGAGATGGTGTGCTGAAAAGAACCCTTTCAACTCATGCAAGCGAGGAAAAACGGACGTATAAACAATGATGATGATTATATATATATATATATAATCATCATCATCATCATTTTACGTCCGCTGTTCCCTGCTTGCAAGGGTGGGACAGGAACTGATTCTGGCTTGATTTCTACAGCTGGATGCCCTTCCTAACACCAACCTCATTTACAGTGAGTGCTGGGTGTTTTTTTTCCGTGGCGCCTACACGCCCACTTTGCAGTGGAATGATATGGACCCCAGTCCCTATCATCTCATTTCTACAGCTGAGTAAACTGGAGCAATATGAAATAAAGTGTTTTGTTCAAGGAAACAACACATCACCCAGTCTGAGAATTGAACTCCCAACCTTTCGATTGAAAGGCCAATGCTCTAACCACTAAGCCATGTGCTTCCATATATAGATATATATATATAATTAGTTCCGTATGAGCAACACACAGTCTCCCGACCAATCCAGCATCAAATGGAACAAAACCGTCTAACCCATGCTAGCGTGGAAGATGGATGTTAAACAATGATGATGTTGATGATGATATAAACAACAGAAAAACTTGACTTTAAAGGAATTGGATGTAGTGAGCAAGAGAGAAGACTGTGTTGGTATGGCTACGTTTATATTTACCTAAAAACCTTCCACCTTGTTGATCCTATTATGACTATATTTCTGATGGAATACTCTCTATCAATTATTTCATTGAACTAAGATTGTAACAAACTTAAACATTATATTTCACATATAAAATTATGCTGGGAGATTTTCATTTAAAGTGGGTGGTTTTGTTTCCTAGAAGCAGAGATGGTTTTAGCCTATGTTGGTACCAAAAGGTTTAATACCATTGCCTCACCATAGGAGGATTTAAGTGAAAGCACATGGCTTAGTGTTTAGAGAGTTGGATTTGCAATCATGAGGTTGTGAATTTGATTCCCAGACTGGGCGATGCGCTATGTCCTTGAACAAAACACTTTATTTCATGCTGCTCTTTCTGTCAGTAATTTAGAATGGTAGATAGTATCAGCAATGGAAAGACCAATGGAAACTGTTTCCTTGGTTCAATTTGACAAGTTCCACCCCACCCAGTAAGTGAATGAGGTCTGGGATCTTGTTCATCATTCCATTATATTATAAGTAAAATCCACTCTGTTGCAGTCCCCTGAGCAATGTTTGGGATTACATTGCTCTTTCCCTCTTATCAGCCATGGATACCCTGACTAAAGTAAAAAAATAAATAAATAAAATCTAAAACTGAGATCGCTGAGACACGTTCACAACTTAAAACATTCATAGTGTGATTTATATTTCAAATGGTTCAGGATGGGTTTGTTTGGGGTTAACACTGATTGCAGAAATTTTCGGTTTGTTAGGTGAGATAGAGCTCTAGCATTTAAAAAAATATATATCTGTTAGTCATGGAATTGGGTCTGGTTGGTGTAGATTATTACACAATGGGAGTCATAGTTACTGCAGATAATAAGTATTGTTTATTATTATACAGAAACTGCATAATATGACATCTGCAGCTTGAATCTAGTATAGACATTTAGTTTGTAATTGGCTTTGGTTTAATGAGTGTATTAGTTACGAGTTTGGCATTCGATGGTCTTATCCCCTTATTTTTGGCTTTGTTTTTGGAGTGTATTATTTACATATTGAGACATTCGGTGATTACTTTGCATTTGCTCAAGGAGGACCTACGTTCAGATTTAGGTATTTGATGGTTCTATTCGTTTGTGTATATATGTCTATGATATCTAAATATACTGTATCTACACCTCTATTACGAATTATACTATGTTAGTGCTATTGCTAATGAATTCTAGCTAGTCATGCTCTCACTATATGTAAATGAGTACCTCTAGAACATGATTTATTTACAAAATGTAAATAAACTATAGCTTATTCATGTCTCATACCAAGTGAGTAAAAATTACCAATGATGGATAAAAATCCTGACACACTAGCGTCTGGTATTAGCAGACAGCTACTGAGATAACTGTGACAAGATCAAGGCTTAAAATATTCATAGCGAGACATGTTTATTATGCATGTCATATATGCTTTCATATGCACATATATTATGAAGATGCCTGGAGCGTTGCTAAGAAGGCACATCTGATACATGACTGAGAGTGACTTATTTAACCTCCAGCTTCTGCAAGTTGTTGCAAAGGTAGAAGAAACCCTCATCACAGATTTCTTATCTGTTGATGACGGTGCCACCAATGACAACACACACCATCAGATTCAGCAGGAAACTGTGACAAATTTGGATTCACAATCAGCAACAACAAACCAAAGTTATGTACCTGCCGGAACCTTCACATTTCTAAGTATATATATATAGAACTAGAACTGTTTCATTCATATGAAATCATCAGAACGTTCCTGATGATTTTATACAAAAGAAATAGTTCTGTAGAAGTCATTTCTATGTACATAATAAGGATGCCCATACTCTATGAATGTATTGAGTATCTTGGGAATCATATATATATATATATTAGTATAGTATAGGTGATTCAGCGATTTACTATTGGTGATACCAATATGAGCACTCGAGGCACAGGTAGGGTGTGTATGGTAAAGAAAAGTGATGAAGTTTTGTTTATATCTTTTTATTGATTATCAACCTATTACATACATTTCATAGATGATTAGCTCAAGGCCTCCTATGGATGCACTGGACATGACGCAAGCATTGAACTGCTCATTAGACTTGGTAAAACAACAAAGCAAACTCAGTACAATAAAGAAATATATTAGATTAGCACTTGATATAGTAGGAAAAGAGTCCCTACGTTTCAGACACTAGTCCTTCATCAGAAGATAGAATGAGAAATAAAAGATGAAATAGAAAGTGAGAAGAGGAAGAAACAAAGAAATTCCCCCCCCCCCCAAAAAAAAACCTGTATTCAGTATATACATACATATAAATATATATACAAACGCATGCATATATATATATATATATATATATATATATATATATACTGGTGAGGTACTTAGCTAAAAGTAAGCCACTATATCTAACATTTGTAGACCTGGAAAAGGCCTTTTACAGGGTCCCACGCTCTGTAATCTGGTGGGCACTTAGGAAGCTAGGTGTAGACAAATGGCTTGTGAGGACCATGCAGGTTTTGTATAAAGAAGTAACAAGTAAGGTGACAATTGGTAACTACAATGATGAAATTGAAGTGCAGGTGAGTGTCTACCAGGCTCAGTCCTCAGTCCACTCGTTTATTATTGTCCTTCAGGCCATATATATATATATATATATATATATATATATATATATATATATAAGACTATCAAGTGGCCAGGAGGGAAGCTAGGAGACAAGTGTACTTCGCAAGAAGGGAAGCAGAGGAAAGAAAGTTCAAGCATGTTCTACAACGCGAGGACCAAAAACGTGAGGTGTTCAGGATTGCTAGGCAATGTGTCAAGGAAAACCGTGATATTGTTGGGGAGAAGTGTGTAAATGATGATGGCGTACTCGCCATCAGTGACGCTGATAAGAAGGTAGCTTGGAAGTGTCACTACGAGAGGCTACTAAATGAGGAGAATAAATGGGAGAAGGATAGTCTCCCCCAGATCGATCCAATAGAGGGACCAGCAGTGTTAGTTGTTGGTAGTATAATAAGTAAGGCAATCAAAGATATGAAGACGGGTAAGGCGGCTGGGCCTTCGGAAATAGTTGCTGAGATGCTGAAGGCCTCTGGAACGGTGGGACACACCATGGTCACCCGGATAGTAAACCAAGTCATACAGAATGGGGTTGTTCCGAAGGACTGGCGTAGCAGCATCATCATTAACTGTTACAAGGGTAAAGGAGATGCCCTAGATAGGAGTAACTATAGAGGCATTAAATTAATCGACCAGGTCATGAAGGTCACGGAAAAAGTAATAGTGCAACTAATCAGAGAGAGAATCGATCTAGATGAAATGCAGTTCGGGTTTGTGTCAGGCAAAAGTACCACAGACGCTCTTTTCATTGTACGACAACTACAGGAGAAGTACCTAGCTAAAAGTAAACCCCTATACTTAGCTTTTGTCGACTTGGAGAAAGCCTTCGACAGAGTCCCCCGTTCCATTATATGGTGGGCTCTTAGAAAACTAGGTGTTGATGAATGGCTTGTGAGAGCTATACAAGCCATGTATAAAGAAACAGTCAGCAAGGTTAGAATTAACAACGAATATAGTGAAGAGTTTAGCGTAAAAGTTGGTGTTCATCAGGGCTCTGTTCTTAGCCCCCTACTATTTATTATTGCCCTACAGGCTATAACAGTGGAGTTCAAGACCGGCTGCCCATGGGAACTCCTATACGCAGATGATCTAACGCTCATAGCTGAATCAATGGCCGAGCTAGAGAAGAAATTCCAAACATGGAAGCACAGCCTAGAATCAAAAGGCCTTAAAATTAACCTGGCTAAGACTAAAGTTCTAGTTTGTAGGAAAGAAAATAAGGCGCCGGTCCCTTCCGGGAAATGGCCATGCTCAGTGTGTAGGAAAGGCGTAGGTAGAAACTCCATTTTATGTCCCAAATGCAAAGTATGGGTGCATAAAAGATGTAGTGGGATCACAGGTAAGCTAACTAAGAACATAGATTTTACATGTGGCCGGTGCTCTGGTGCAATAAGTAGCAGCAAGTGCCCACAAAATACTAGCTCTTTCAATTGCGCAGAGGGTTCTATAGAAATAGTGGACAGCTTCCGTTACCTGGGTGACAAAATCAGCAGTGGGGGAGGGTGCTCTGAAAGTACAGTAGCTAGAGTCAGAACTGGATGGAAAAAGTTCAGAGAGTTTATACCACTATTAGCCGCTAAAGGGTTCTCCCTAAAAATGAAAGGCAGGCTGTATGATGCCTGCATACGAACAGCAATGTTGCATGGCAGTGAGACCTGGGCATTGTGTGCAGAGGATATACGCAGACTAGAGAGGAACGAAGTTTGCATGCTCCACTGGATGTGTAATAGTAATATACGCGAACGGCAAAGCATAAACGAACTAAGGGAAAAATTAGAAAT
>OZ024741.1:329726335-329806335 GCA_964016885.1 Eledone cirrhosa
CATACTAACAGTCACGTACACACACACTTAACGTAAACAAAACAAGGGGAGATAAATACTTTCGTTTTGCCGCCTTGTTCGACAAAGCGGCAATAAGATTTGCATGTAGACGTATTTTCACTGTTTCTGAAGTCAGAAACATTCTCGTTTGCACGGAATCTATTTAGTTAAAAGCATTTCTCTTATTTTCTGTGGTTAGCACGTAAGACTTAGGTATTTTTATTTAAAACGAAATCTACCCGGAACAAGTTTATATTGTCGAATATACACCGGTTGCGCCGTCCATTCTATTGTTCATAAAACGTTTACTGAACATTTCGAGTTCAAATCTTGTAAAACTTGCAATTATGGCGTAAAACGATATATACATATTTGCTTTAATTTATTTTAAACCTACCTACGTACCGTACCGTCCTGAGCCTGTTGACCGCTGTTTATTGTTTGAAGGTCTTCAAATTGATCTTTTTATTTCGTCAATAAAAAATTAGTATTGAGAAAGAGAAATTCTGAAGGGGAAACAATGCTGTTTTGGCAGGCGCCATTCTCTCTCTTTCTTTCTTTCTTTCTCTCTCTCTCTCCTCTCTCTGGTAATATTACTAAGCTGAGAAGAATGTCATTTCAAATTGGCGGACATATTCGTTTAATATAGAGCGAGGTATTGCTGCTCCCCCTCTCTCTCTATCTATCTACTTCTCTTTTTCTCCTGCACGCTGTTTCTCCCTTATAGCAAACAAACAAAGAAAAAGCGAAAAGAAACTGGCAGGGAACGAAAAAAAAAAGAAAATCCTTCAAAACTTCATCTAAACAGAGAGCACTTCGATAAATAAATAAATGACTAGGAGGAAAGAAAAGAAAGACAGATATGAACGATTATAATAAAATTATAATTAGAATGAAAGACTGTCTATGTATGTGTGTGTATATGGGATACAGTCATAGAATATTTAAACATTTGGTTTACGGTATTAAAATGAAATTAAATATTAAAAAAATAAAGAAACAAAATTTATATTTCATTCCATCATTTTTATAAAGTTTCGTTTTTAATTTGATTTAATTTAATTTTTTTTTTTTTTTTTTTTTTTCTTCTTCATTTCTGAAATGGAAATCAAATTAATGTTGATGTAATGAGTAATATATATGCATTTCTATATAAATATACATGTATATATATATATATATACATACATATATATATTGTATATATTATATATTATATATATGTGTGTCTATACATACATATATAAATCTTTGTGTGCGTATATTTATATATATATATACGTGTGTATGTATGTATATATGTAGCCTCATATGCGAGGGGAAAAGCCAGCAAAAAAGTGGGGTAAGGGTGAGAATGTAAATTTTATTTTCTAATCAATAAATTTTTGTTCTATTCCTGAGTCCATTGAATTGAATAAATATCTCCTCTCCTTCCTCTCCTCCCCAAGAAACTAATCTATTTGCTTTTTTCATTTATTTTATTCATGCTGATGGCGATGCTGGAGGCGGAAAAGAGTGGGGGAAGAGGGCATGTTGTTATTAGTTAGTGGTGTGATGATGGTGGTGGTGGTGGTAGTGATAGTGGAGTTGATTGTGGTGGTGTAGATGGTGATGATGGCGATGATGGAGGCGGAAAAGAGCAGGAGAGAGGGCATGTTATTAGTGGTATGGTGGTAGTGATAGTGGAGGTGATCGTCGTGGTGTAGATAGTGATGATGGAGGAAAAAATGTGGGGGGGTAGATGGGCATATTATTATTTAAAGGTGGAGGAGACGGTGATAGTGGTGGTTGAGATTGAGATGATGGTGGAGATAGTAATGATGATGGTGTAGGAGACAGTGATTGTTGTGTTGATGGTGGTGATGTTGATAGAGATGTGATGGTGCTGGTGTTGCTACTGAAATGGCAATACTGCTGCTGTTGCTGTTGTTCTTGATGATGATGGTGTAGTTTATTTGTTAAATAATTCGATAGTGAAATAAATGTACTGATAGAGATAGTGGTGGTGATGGTGATGCTGATAATGATCATAGTATTGATGATGCTGTTCAGCTCTGATCAATCAACACACTTATGCTCAAAGATGTTCCATGTTCCAGCCACGACAATCCTGCCATTTTCTCTTTCTCCATATTTTCCAATTCCTACATTTTTTTAAAACAGTAATGGTTTGATTTGAGCGAGATTTTACTGTTACTTCTAGTAGTTCCAACGACAGTATAAAGGCGTCGTTTGGGTCAAATTTGTAATTGCTGTATGACTGGAGAGGTGATGGCGACGGTGGTGATAGTTTTGTTTGTGATGGTGGTGGAGTTGTTGTTTGTGGTGGTAATGGTGGTGGAGGTGGTGATAATGTTGTTTTTGGTGTTGGTGATAGTTTTCTTGTTAGTAGAGGTGGTGGTGGTGATGGCGGCGGGGTGATAATTTATTGTTTGTGGTGGTGGTGGTGATAGTCGTCATGGTAGTGGCAACAGCGGCGGTGGTGGTGATACAGATAGTATGGTTTCCGTTTGGTGTTGGTGGTAGTGATATAGTTATAGTTGATGTTCTTACAGTTGTTGTTTTTGTTGTTCAGCTCCAATTAAGCAAACCTATGATCGAAGATGTTCCATACACGACTATGCCATCCTGTTGTTTTGTAAATCTAGGACTGGACAACAGTCATTTTGTTTTCCTTTTGGGACGGTAGGATGTGATATGAAGGAAATTTGGCTGCTATATCTAGCAAGTCAAGCGGTCAACTTGTTAATTGTTTTGTAGTTGTTGGTAGTGGCGACGGTGATGATGATTAAGGCAGTAGTGGTGTTGTTGTGGTGGTGGTGGTGGCGGTGGCGACGGCAGTTGTGGTGTTGTGGTTGTGGCATTGGTGATGGTGGTGATGCAGGTGGTACTGTGGAGGTGATAATGATTGTGACAATAGTAGTGGTGATGATGGTGGCGGCGGCGTTGTTGATGTTGGTGGTGGTGGTGGTAATAGTTGTGGTAGTGCTGGTGGTGGCAGTGGTTAGGTGGGGATGTATTACACAAACAGCAAGGAATTTATTAATATTGAGAAAAAATAAATTAACTATCAGATGATAAGGAAGCAGAGAGAGAGAGAAAGTGAGGTGAGTTAAGAATATTCTAGATTCTGAAATGTAAAATAAGAAAATTAAGTCATTTTTAACAATGAAAATAATGGTAATAATAATGATGATGATGATGATGATGATGACAATAATGATAATAATAAGCAGAACAATAATGATATAAAACAAGATTAATGAATAAAAAATATTTTTATTTGTATGTGTGTATATATATATATATATATATATACACACACATACAAATATATATATATATATATATATATATATAAATATACATATATATATATATATATATATATATAGGCATTTAAAGATACATTGACATTAATTAACAGACTACAAATGTAAAGGAGGTTTGTTTACAACAGAATGGTTGTATGGATGTATACATGTATGTGCTTATGCATATGTGGTTAAATGTGTATACACATACACAAATGTAATTATATATATATAATATATACATATATAAATACATACATACACTGTACATACATACATACACCATAATACATACACTGTACATACATACATATATACACACATACATACATACATGATGACTACCCATTCGTTATCAAGTATGGCCATTGCATGATAAAAAGAAAATTAAAAAAACATATATATTAATAATTAACGGTGCTGTGATCAAATGTGGTTTTTTAGCCCAGCCAATGATCTAAAATGATCTAAGAGTTGGCAACCATGATAAAAACATTCACTGGCAATAGCTGGCTGTGGTTGGTCTACATGTACTTTTGCATGTTGTTTGAGCCCTCCTGCTGATCTACACGCTTTTCCACATGCTTGACAGGTATGATGAGTAGCATCTCCGACAGCAGCCTGGTAGTCAAACACTGGTCTTGTCCAGCTTTGCTGAGGCAGAGTCTTGCACAGACGCTGCATGTCATGCTCATAGGAGGACCTTTGCTGTCTGGAAATGTAACGGACATGCCTTTCCTGACATCCATTTTTACTTTCTCATATACGATTTGAGATGCTTCAAAAGCAACTTTCCTCTCATGTACAGTCTTTTTTCATTTATTACAATCAGCAACTACACTTTCCCATTTATCAGCAGAGATGTTAGTGTCTTTCAAGGAGGCTTTCAACAAATCCTTACACTGCTTTTTTGGTTTGTGTGGAGGTATTTTCCTTTAACTAACTCTCCATAAAAGAGTTGTTTTGGTCTCCTAGAATCCTTCATCCTGGCAAGGTGACCACTCAATCAGAGTCTTTGCTTAAGCACAAAAGCTTCTATGCTTTCACACAGAGAGCTTTCCAAAATCTTGGCATCACTGATGTGGTCCTTCCAGTGAACGCTATGGATCTGTCTGAGACACATCTGATGGAAACATTCCAACTGTTTAAGGTGGTGTCAATATGTGACCCAGATCTCGCAGGCATAAAGAAGAGAAGAGAGCACACACGCCTTGTACACCTTTACCTTTGCCTTTTTGCATATGTCTCACCAACCCCAGAGGTGCCTTTCTAGCTTTCCAAAAGCATCACTTGCTTTCCTAATCCTATGTGGCATTTCATTATCAAGATTGCTGTATCAATTGACAGTGCTTCCTAGGTAGACAAACTGATCAATCAATATTTGTGTGCGCTACAAGATCGCAATCATCTGCATACAAAAGGTCTCTTATGAGAGAGGTAAATACTTTTGTTTTTGCAGCAAAAATCGCCTGATGTTGAATATGCTGCCAGCGGTTAAATAGAAGATGTAAATATCATGCTTGCAATTCCTGAATGCAATATAGAAAACCATCGCAAAATATATGGCAAATAGGCTGGAATATCCCCCTGTTTCACTCAATTTTTCACTGAGATATGCTCTGACATTAACCTAAGCCTTCATGTCTTCATGGAAAGACCTAACCAAAGCAAGGAACTTATCAGAGCAACCAAGGTTCTGGAGAACCTTCCACAATGCATTTCTGTTAACAGTATCGAAAGTTTTTGTCAGATAGACAAAACCTGATACAGATTCAGACCCTGTTCCATGCACTTCTCCTGAAGCTCTCTAGCTGAGATCATATCAGTAGTGCTGCATCCAGCATGAAAAACAGATTGACTTTCAGGAAGAACACAATCTGCAATGTGTGTCAGCAGACAGTCCAGAAGCACTCTACATAAAATTTTTCCTACTACAGAAAGCAATGATATACCCCTATAGTTTCCAGAATCATTCTTGTTACCCTTTCCCTTGTACAAGACTACCATTACCTCATCATTCCAGTCCTCAGGTACGGATTCACTAGTCCATATCCTGCCAAACAAAAAGTGAAGGTGTCGCAGAAGTTTCTCACCCCCATATTGTAAGAGCTCTGCATGTGTGCCATCCATACCTGGAGACCTACTACTGTTCAGCTTTGATACAGCTACTGCAACTTCCTCTAACGTCGTTTGTTTTGCAAGAGCTACTTTCACAGGTTTTTCAGGGATTATATTGAGGAAATCTTCATTGACAACAGACAGCTGATTCAAAAGTTCATCAAAGTGCTCTCATCACCTTCTCAGAATTCCCTTTGAGTCACAAAGAATTTCCTTGCCATCCCTGCTGTGAAGCGGTGTCACCAGAGAAGAAGACGGTCCATAAACTTCACGTAAGAGATTGTACAACAGCTTTGTGTTATTGGAATCTGATGCAGCTTGTATCTCATCAGCCTTTCACACCACCACTTATGTTTCATCTGAGAGAGCCTCCACCTCACACATGTTTTTACATCTTTGAGTTCCTTATACAACATATTCTTCTCCTGTGGTTTTGCTGCCAAGTAGAGTGACAGAGCACGCCTTTTATCAGCCAACAATTCATCTATATGTTCATAATTTTCTTTAAACCAGTTTTGATGCTTTCTTTGTACTAATGCCAGAAAACGCCTGCCTACATCACAAACCAACTTTTTAAGGGTTGGCCAATCCTCACCAATATCTGCAACATTCATTTCTTCTTGCAATGTCCTCTTCACACTATTATCCTTAAGACAAGCAACATTCAGTCTTTTAGGCAGGGTAACACCAGCAGCCCGGATTTTACATTTTGTAATTAATTTCACTTTTGCATGTACCAGGCGTTGGTTCATCCAACACTCTGCCCCACGAAGAACATGAACACACTGCACATCCCATCTGTCAAGCACCCTGACAAGGATGTAGTCCAGAAGATGCCATTCTTTAGATGCAGGCTGCATCCATGTGGTCTTAAACTTATTTTTTTGCTGAAATATGATGTTGGTAACACACAGATCCAGCTCCTCACATATCTGCAGCAGAAGCATACCCTTGCTGTTACACTTTCCCATCCCATGCTTTCTGATTACAGTCCATACGTTAAAATCCCTACCTACTCTAGCATTAAAGTCACCCAGCACCCTTGTCTGCCTGAGGGATATTTCTTATAACACCTTTCAAAGCATGGTAGAAAGATACTTTTTCCTCATCAACAGAATTCATAGTTGGAGCATACACACTCACCAGGGTTGCATACCTTCCTTTGTCTAACGGAATTCTCATGGACATAAGATGCTCACTAATCCCCACTGGGATTTCTTCTAATTTATCTACAAAAGCAGTCTTAACAGCAAATGCTACTCCAGCATCTCTTCTAATGCCTTCATCTCTCCCTTTCCAAAAGAATGTATATTTTTCACAATATTCCGTAAGATGACCATCTCCAGCTAACCTTTCTCAGATAAAGCAACAATGTCAAGATCATAACGATGAAGCTCCCTTGCAACAAGAACTGTCCTTCGTTCAGGACGTTCATCACTGTCAAGCAATGTCCGTACATTCCAACAGTCAATATTCAATGTTTTGTTTGTCTTAAGTTTAATTGGTTCTATTACAGAGGCATGATGACAGCCGGGTCTAGGCTATGATGCCCTGGGGCCTCTGCCGGGCCAGACCCTTTCACCTGATGTGGTTCTAGAGCCCTTATTACCATTTACTTTTATACTGTTTTGGGACATTATTGATTAGTTGCAAACATACATACAAACATACATACATATATATATTTGTGGGGGAAAATTTGTTTCTATCGTATATAGGATTATAGGATACAGAGGACTATCCATTCACTTCAAGGACATGACAATTTCTCTCATGCTGGTGCTACAATGAAATACATCCAGTACACTCTGTAAAGTAGTTTGTTTTAGAAAGAGCATTCAGCTATATCACCTATGCCAAAAGCGTCACAAGAGTGCTTTTCAGTTACATCACAGACATGACAACCTCTATAGTGCAGGAGTCACAATAAAATACATCCAGCATAATCTGTACAATGGTTGGTATTAGGAAGGGCATTCTTTAGTGCTGAAGTCACAATAAAATATATTCAACATATACTATACAATGGTTGGTATAAGGAAGGGCATCTAGTTTGTAGAAACCATATTAAAAATGAAATGTATTGAATGGAACATATATGACCCCTGATTCATTTAGGATGATTCACAGTTTGACTTATTCGTGCATCACCAGTGGTTTTGTAGATGTAAGCGCATTTAACTTTTTAGATGCATTCTGAATAAATAATTATTTCTACTTTTGGCACAAGGCTAGCAATTATCCCAGTGTATTACTCAGCGGGATTTGAACTCACACCATAAAGGGCTGTAACTCTTTGCTGCAAAGCATGGCGTTCGACCCTCTACCGATACTGCTAATCCACCGCCCTTTCTAAATAAATAATTGTTTCTACTTTTGGCACAAGGCCAGCAATTACCCAGTGCATTACTGGTACTTTATTTTATCGGCCCCGTAAGGATGAAAGGCAAAGTTAACCTCAGCGGGATTTGAACTCAGAATAGCAAGGGCCGTAACTCTATGCATCAAAGCATGGCGTCCGACCCTCTACCGATACTGCCAATTCACCACCCTTTCTAAATAAATAATGGTTTCTGATTTAGGTACAAGACCAAGAATTTTGGGGTAAGAGAAAGTCAATTAAAGTGCATTACTGGTACTTTATTTTATTGAACCCATAAGGTTGAAAGACAAAGATAACCTCAGCGAAATTTGAATTCAGAATGTAAAGGGCCATAATTCTATGCTGCAAAGTATGTTGTCCGATGCTCTATCAATACTGTCAATCCACTGCTCTCTAAAAGATGGAAATGTGATTGTAAAGTTTGTTATAAAGGGCCTCCTTTAGAAAATTTCAAAAATACAATATACATTTGTATAACAAATACATGCTTACTATGCCTATGTTCATATACATAAACATATGCAATCATGAAAGCAAATGTGTTTCTATGTCTATATGGGTATCTATGTCAACATATTTATGTGTTGCATTAGATATAATTTGTAAATAAGACCATTATTGCTTCAATCAGTCCACAAATACTCAGCAAACACCCTAAACTAAACGCCAACCAGCACACATGACTCCTGGCAAACCATGTATTTATCTACAATATATATTTAAAAGAATGCAAGTCTGTATTGACTTCCAGTAAGACATATGCAAGCTGAAAAGAACTGAAACTGGTTACGAATCTGGGTAAATACAATATCTGTGATAGAAAACTTTCTTTTTGATGTCTATCTGTTCATCTCTCTATCTATCTATCTCCCACTCACTATTTATCTTTATTTATTTATTTTGCAATAATGAGGAATGTCATTTTGACCCATTAATAGAGAATGAAGGCCATGTGTTTTCAAGGTGATAGAAAGGTAGATAGTCAGAAAGTTAAGACACTACCCACATCTATAAAGAGAAAAGGGGAGCATCAAGCAAAAGAGATGTACATAGATAGAGAAAAGGAATGCAATTTGTTTAGAGAGAGAGTGTATGTGTGTGTGTATGACAGAAAGAAGGAGATGACATCACCCTCATCTAGTAACAATAAAGTGTTTCAGGTGTTTTGATGGTTTTTGTCATAATGGTCTATGGTCATACTGTCTTTTATATTTTTTATTGCTCATATCAATCACAATACATATTTCAATCTATGACATACTTTGTTTCTGACAGATGCTATGCTAGTAGTATATATATGATGTGTATCATCATTGCAACCACAGTCGAATATTCCTGACAAAGTCTCTCCACAATTCATAATTTTCCATTGCTCCTGGTAATTGCTCCCTACTAAGGTTTGTATCATCTGAAAAATCAAATTCAAGAGGATACTAAAATACCACTGCTCACACTGAAAAGGATTGCTCTGGGCAGGAAGAAATAGGAGGGTTTTGTGGAGATGAAGTGTACAAGGATCTCGTCAAGATTATGTAATTGAGATGAGATGTGTTTATATTTATCAAAAAACTTCCATCATAATTCTAATAAATAAATTTTTGTTGAATTGTGTTTCCAACTACTTCATTATGAGAAAGATAGTTATATTTCTAGACCCCTCCAAATTCTTGATTTTTTTCAAAATGATTTGAAAATTATAAGCAATGAACTCAGAAAAAAATCTCAACATTAATTCTTAACATCTTGTAATGATTTAGCAGAAAATATCCTAAAATCCGTTGTTTAATTCAAATATTCAGGGTGTCTTTACTAGTGGACAGATTGTGAAAAATTGTAATAGAGTAAATACATTAATTTTTAATGTGATGCAGTCATAGTGTTGTTGTATACTTTTCAAGAATGTCTTGCTAATATGGTTTCATGTGGTTTGTTAATTCAAATGTTTGTAGCATTTTTACTAGTGGACTGATTGTTATGAAAAATTGCAGTATTAGAATAAAAACTTTAATTTTTAATGTGATGTAGTTATAGCATTGTTTTGTACATTTAAAGAATGTCTTGTTAATGAGGTTTATTAATTCAAATATTTGTAGTATCTTTACCAGATTGTGGTGAAAATTTGTAATATGAGAGCAAAGTGGTGGAGGGTTGTTGGAGAGCCATCCAGTGTCTGCCCTCATCCTCCACTTCTCAGCAATGGGCCCAAACACCACACAATGGGATCGAAACCATTTAGCCATGCTGTGACAACAAAATGAAATATAAGCAGAACCACATTCACAGACACAGAACATCCAGCATGAATTCTTGTCTGAGACAAGACACTCTTCAGAACTACTTAAGTAATTATCACCAAGATGGAAATGTGTCTTTAGTCAGTAGAAGAATGTTATAAACATTCACCCTTGAATATATTTTGTGTCAAGGGTTTTCTCTACATTGGTGCTGACATGGTTGAGTGGCTGTGTGGTTAAGGAGTTCACTTCACAACCATGTGGTTCTGGGTTCAGTCCTGCTGTGTGGCAACTAGAGCAAATGTCTTGTAGCCTTTGGTTGACCAATGCTTTTTATGTGGAATTTGGTAGATGAAAACTGCAGAAGCCCATCATATATATATATATGAAAAGATTCTGCCGTTCAGAGCTCAGCCATCGGGGTCCTGAATCTTTTCACATTACCCACTCAACTACCCCAAGTATCGAGTACTCTGGTGGGTTATAGTCCACCTGGCATCTTACCACACCCTCTTTGTTATATATATTATATATATATATATATATATATATATATATATAATTGTTTTAATGTCTGCTTTCTCGGCTAGCAAGGGTTGGATGATTCTACATAGACCAAGTTAGTACTGAAGCAGACCTACGGATCTACTAGACACGCCAGGGATCTACATCTTGCTTATGTATGGTCTCACATTCTACCGAGTGTACAGGAAAGGTTGTCATGTCTTTGACACAAATCAAGGGTCCTCCATACATTTTATTTGTCAAACTTTCTATGGCTAGATTCCCTTCCTATCACCAACCACTTTACAGTGTGTAATGGGTGCGTTTATTATGTAGGTCACCAAATACTACGGAGGCTCTCATGTCCTTGACATGACTGAAGGGTTCTCGCAGTGTGTGTGAGTGTATATCATCATTTCATTTTACGTCCGCTTTTCCCTGCTTGCAAGGGTGGGGTGGGAACTGATTCTGGCTTGATTTCTACAGCTGGATGCCCTTCCTAACACCAACCTCATTTACAGTGAGTGCTGGGTGCTTTTTTGCCGTGGCACCTCCACGACTGCAGTGGAATGATATGGACCCCAGTCCCTATCATCTCATTTCTACAGCTGAGTAAACTGGAGCAATGTGAAATAAAGTGTCTTGCTCAAGGAAACAACACATCACCCGGTCTGAGAATTGAACTCACAACCTTTTGATTGCAAGGCCAATGCTCTAACCACTAAGCCATGTGCCTCCATGTGCAAAAAGTAAATGGAAACAATAAAGCAAACAAGACAATACAATGAAGATATATATTAGTTTAATGCTTGTTGTATTAGGAAAAGAGTCTTTACATTTCAGACACTAGTCCTTCAATCTATCTATCTGTCTATCTATCTATTCTTTTTTTCAAATACCACTTTGGAAGAAGAATCAGGATGGAGAGAGAGATGCTGTACCCCAGCAAGTTTTATGAAAGGTGGGTGAAAGTGGCGAGAATGGCCCGAGTGAATGGGCCTTCTCTCTATATCAGGCTGTAGGTTGAGGAAAAGGAGGAGGAGAGGAAGGGAGTACAAACTCTTCGTACTCCTGGAGATGAGGGTTGCACATTTTTTCGGGGGTATGTGTTACCCATATGAACTGTCTCCCCCTATTGGGGAAAATCGACTAATTTTTAAATTGCATTTGTGATAAGTTTTTATTGTATGTAAACTTCCCCCTTTGTATTTGTCCCCTTCTTTTGTGCCCCTGTGGCTAATAAAGAAACATATCTATCATATATATTGTGGCTAATAAAGAAATTTATCTATCTATCATATATATGAATAAATAAATAAAGAAAGAAAGAAACATATCTATCATATATATGCATGACAATATAGTGTATAAATGATTAAATGTGTGTTTCTCTCTTTGTCTATTTGTTATTCCTGCGGCAGTCTTTTGAGCAACATAAATATATCAATTCTTTTTTTTTTACTTATATTCGTTGACTGGCTTCAGCCATTAGACTGTGGCCATGCTGGGGCACCACCTTGAGTTAGTCCATCATATAGACCACAGTATTTAACTTCCGTTTTTTACTTTTATTTATTCTTTGACCGAATTCAGCCATTTGACTGTGGCCATGCTGGGGCCACTGGACGACCAAGGATAGGATACTGGGGCACCACCTTGTATTTATTTATTTTAAATCTGGTACTAGCTTTATCAATCTGTTTTTCTTGACACAAACATGGGGCACAAACACAAACTCACAGTCTAAGTCTGAAGTCTGTCTCCGGAGGCTCATCAATCCTGTTTTCTTCAGGGTGAAGAAACTGAGAATACTAGGCTTCCCCCTGGAGGCCAGTCCATTACAGAGTTAAACCCCCAACTATTGCTGGTACTCATTTTCGGTTGAGTATACTGGAGCAACATGAAATGAGGTGTCTTGCTCAAGAACACAGCACACAACTCAGTCAAGGAAACAAACCCACAACATTGTCTGTTAAGCCCAACACCATTACCACTAGGCCACATGCCTCTACAGACAAACATAAACAGACATACACACATGCACATACACAAACGTTTGTAGGGAGTTTGATGACTTAATGGATTCTGGTCCCTAATTATGTTTGATTTGAGCCCCAAACAGTGGATTCTCCACAGAACATAAAGTACTTAACTGGTTCTTTATTTTATTTTAAAGGTCCTGAAATGATGAAATACAATATAATAATATTATTCAGGAGGGACACATTCCTTATAGTAGTAGTAGTAGTAGTAGTAGTAGTAGTAGTAGTAGTAGTAGTAGTAGTAGTAGTGGTGGTGGTGGTGGTGATGGTAGTGGTGGTGGTGGTGGTGGTGGTGGTGGTAGTAGTAGTAATAACAGCAACAGCAGCAGCAGTAGCCACAGTAGCAGCAGCAGCAGTAGCAACAGCAGTAGCAGCAGCACCAGCAGTATTAACAGCAGCAGTAGTAGAAGTAACAGCAGTAGTAGTAGTAGTAGTAGTAGTATGACCTACTACACTTTTACCCTCATCCCAGTACATATATTTGCTACATCAGTACACACTCTCTCTCTCTCCCTCTGTCACATCCTCATCTTTCTCTCTCTCTCTCTCTCTCTCTCTCTCTCTCTCTCTATATATATATATATATATATATATATATAACTTTTTCTCTCCCTCTCTCTGTCACATCCTCATCACTTTTTCTCTCTCTCTTAAATCCTCATCTTTATCTCTCTCTCTTCCTCTCTCACCAGCTAGGAGGACAAGATACCCCCAAAACTGTTCAAATCCTGCCTAATTCTTCATGTTGTTGTTCTGGTTGCTATTGTTGTTCCCTAAGGAGTAGTTTGTAAATTTCTGAATTCATTAAGTTTTTCAAAATAAATAAATAAATAAATAAGAACAAAGAAGAAAAAAAGGGACAAGCTGTACACTCTGTTAACCCTTTCATCCCCACATTCCTGTTTCAATTAATTAATGAAAAATGTTGAGGGATTTACTATTTATTCATTCCATGATTAAAATAGTAAGCTAAAATATGGTTCTCATATAAAATTATCTTGGAATATTTTGATTTAACTGTTTCATGATAATATTTTAAATGAAATTCTTTCTATTTCAATTAATTAATGAAGAATTGTGAGTTCCTTAATAAGATAGAAACTTAACTGATGGTTCTTAAATAAAATTATCCTTAACTATCTCTATTTCAATTGATTAATGAAGAATTTTGAGGGATTTACTAAAACTATTAATTATTTCTTTATTAAGGTATAACTTTAACATACGATTCTTATATATATTTATTAGTGAAAAGAAATATTTATTAGTGGACCCCTGACTAGGATGATCCCAGACCCAGGAGTAATAGATGTATAGATATATAATAGATTAGTAAACTGAAATCTACAATAATGAAAACATAAAAAAAAAAATTTAGATAATGATATCTAATTCACACACAAGGTCAGCAATTTGGGGGAGGGAAAAGTCAATAAAGTACTTTACTGGTACTTTATTTTATTGACCCCAGAAAGTTGAAAGGCAAAGTTGACCTTGGAAGGATTTGAACTCAGAACATAAAGAGCCATTTGTCTGATGCTCTAATGATTCTGCCAATGTGCTACCCTTTAAAAAATGAAAATAATAAAGGAGCAGAGGGAAAAAGGAGGAGGAAAGAAAAATTAAATAATTGTTTCTACTATTGGCACAAGGCCAGAAATTACCCAGTGTATTACTGGTACTTTATTTTATCGACCCCGTAAAGATGAAAGGCAAAGTTAACCTCGGCGGGATTTGAACTCAGATTGGAAAGGGCCGTAACTCTGCGTCAAAGCATGGTTGCCGACCCTCTACCAATACTGCCAATCCTAAAATAAAGAAACATGATGGTGCTCCAGCATAGCCAGTCAGCTGGAACATGTAAATGAGTATGTGGTTAGAATGACTCAAGAAAAAATCACTGAACAGATTTTACAAGCAAAACCATCCGGCAGGAGACCCAGGGATAGATCCCAAGCAAGATGGTTGGATAAATATCCATGAACTTGGCTGGTCTTGCTTGCAGATCCAGCCATATCAATTGAAGACAGTTGCTTCTGACAGGACCTACTGGAATGAGTGTTTGAGGACGCTGTCCCAACAACCCTCTCAGGAATAAGAGGGCAAAGAAGAAGAAGAAATAAAGAAAAGATTTTAATTTAAATAGGAACATTTTTAAATAGGTGGTTTAGTATCAGAGAACTAGATAGAGCCTGCTTTGACTGGGTATCAAAAGGGTTTCCCATAAGTGATAGAGTAAGAATTGAAGGGAATGCTGATACAGTAAAATTCTTTTATAACGAAATTCATGAGGTATAAAAAAACTTGTAACAAAAAATTCTTTAGAACAAGATTGACAGAAACAACTCGAGCATTTGTTTGTTAGTACCTTGCGGATTAAATAAAATTTTGCTATTCTGAAAAATTCATTATAATGGTATTCGTTAAAATGGAATTTTACCTGTATATTTAATATATATATTCTTTTATTTTACTGGTTTCAGGCGTCGGATTGAACATTTTAGGTGGTCGTATCCACACCACTACTCCTGTGCTTATTATATCCTTCTTTTATTGACCTGCTAAGTCATAGGACATAACCACACACACACATACACACACACCACACACACATATGTATGAACACCCAGTCTGTAAGGTGGTTGTGCTGGTGACACAACAAAAAGCACCCAGTTCACCCTGTAAGGTAGTTGAAAAGCACCCAGTTCTACCTCTCTGAAATTGCTCTGATTTAATGATACACAACTGCTTATTTTAAAATGTTCATACTTATATTAAAAGCTTCCAACATAATTTTATTTAAGAAATTTTTGTTAAGTAAATATTTCAAACATCAGCTTAATAATGAAAAAATTAGTTATTTCATTAAATCTTCTAACTTTCAAAATTAATTGATATATATGTAGGCAGGGTGTATTTTTCATTAGAAATATAGTAACAAAAGTCATAATATAATGTTTACAAATATAAACAAATTACCAATCCGTCTATGAAATGGCATAAGATGCATAAAGGTTGGAATGGTTAACTCTTTAAATACCAACCTACTCCAAAGCAGCTAATGTCCTGCAACACATGAAACCACCTTAGCATGACATTCCTGTAAAGTTTAAAACAACACTATGAAGTCATATTAAAAATACATTATTGAAAAGTACAAAAGAGCACTATATCACATTAGAAATTCAAACAGTTACTCCAATACTGCAAATGTTCACAATATGTCTCCTAGTAAAGATACAACAAGCATTTGAATTAACAAATCCACATTTAGATATTTTCTGACAAATCATTACAGGATGTTCAAATTTTAATTAAAACCTTGGTCTAAAATCTCATTATTACATAGTAGATAATATTAGATTTCAGTAATTAAATATTTGTCTTTTATTATTGAGTTGAAAGTTAACTATTTCACTAAAACCATTCATAATTATGAATTAATTTGATAATTGAAATAGAAAGGCAGTATATTTTTGCTAGAAATATGGTAATGACAGAGCCATGTTGAATCTCTGATAATAGTGTTAGTTGGTATACTATGGTAGAAGGTGATGATATGATGGTCTGAAGGAACCAGGTTCAAACTCTGTTAATGGTGTTCACAGTTATATGGTAATGAATGGGTTATGGTGTTGGTATAGTCATCTGATAATGGTGTTAGCCCATGACTTTTGGTTTGGTGTAATTACTCTGATTATTTTAATCAATGGCTGAAAAAAACCCATCATCACTCCTACTTTATGGTTGAATGCTTGTGATTAAGGAAATGCATTCAGCTGTGAAAGGCTAGTCACAGCTGATAAATGTTTAGACTACTTCTGAATGTCCCTGTTGGGGTATATATTGACTTCTTTTATTGCCTACATACACATATATATATGTTTACCTATTTGTTTTGCAAGATTCTTGATGTGAAATCCTGTGTTGAGATGGATATTGTTATTTGGGGATGGTCATGTTACCAGTATTGCCAATAAAAGCAATATATATATAATTAAAAGACAAAGCAAGTCAAATATATATATATATATACATGCACACATTTATACATATATCTCCTGACCATTCCCGCATCAAATGGAACAAAACCATCTAACCAATGCTAGCATGGAAGATAAGATGGACGTTAAATGATGATGATGATGATGATGATGATGATATATACACATACATACATACATATAATTATATATATATTAATTTTATTAATAGGTTGTAGTCATAAATATATCTAACTCCTTCAGATAATTTTAAATATTTAAAAGGATCAGGCGTTATTTGTGTTTATTTTACTAAATCTTATGCTCCCCCTCCCCACCATTCTTCCTTTGTTTAATTCCCTTATTTTTCTCTCTTTTTTAATGTTTCCTTATTACCATGTATATTGTACAGTTTTTTTTACTGGATATTTTGTGTAGCCAGAGGCATTCGGACTTACCTTGCGTCTCTCTGGTCCATGTGGCGGTACTTTCGCTTGCGTCTGTCTTCGCACATCCGTCACCTTCCAGGGCGTATAGCTAAGAGGCCCCTGTTGATCGCCTGGTCCCTCGAGTCGCCCCCATCCTCCTGCTTCCGGTCAAGCATCCCACAACTTCCAGCAATCCCACAGCAGCTCTACACCCCCCTCTATCTCGCGGCAGCCCTACATTTTGTATTGTAATAAAGTTTTTTTTTTCTATTCTCCAGTCTTCATTACTTTCATAATTAATTGAAACCCCTCCTCATCTAGTCAAGTTTATGGGGATTTGTCTAACTCATTTGTGCTCGCCATTTTCCTCTCACATAATATTCAGGAGATCACCAAGGCAAACATATTATGTCTGTACAAACTTCTTCTCCTCCTCTTCTTTCTTTTCCTGCTCTCTTCCTCTTTAAAAAATGAAATTTTACACCCTGCAGGTATTGGGTGTTCATTCAATTATTGTTTGAATGTATCAAAGTACAATGGTATTTTAAGCACCCAATTCAGTATACACACATATATCATCATCATCATCATCCCCGTTTTACGTCCGTTCTTCCACGCTAGCATGGGTTAGACGGGTTGTCCTGTTGTGGGCAGTGTCCGGTCGGCTGAGATGCCTTGCTCATACGGGAACTGATTCTGGCTTGATTTCTACAGCTGCATGCCCTTCCTAACACCAACTTCATTTACAGTGGGTGCTGGGTGCTTTTTTTCATGGCGCACACACATCCACTTTACAGTGTGGGTTGGGTGCTTTTTTGCCGTGGCACCTCCACGACCACTTTGCAGTGGGAGGATGTGGGGGCATATTGTCTATATGCTCCAGCTTCAGCTTGTACCCGTGGGAAGGGTCAGGTCTTTTGTATTACTGCGTGACGCCAGAGGTCACGGTCATGTGTCATCGCCTTTGAGAGGTGTAATTGGGTAAGGTCGGCTTTTATCACCTCATCCCAGGTCTTCTTGGGTCTCCCCACTCCGCGGTTTTCATCGACTTCTAGTGTATATATATACATGTATATACATATTATATATATATATATATATATATATATATATATATGCAGATATATATATTAGGTTGTTCAGAAAATACTTGTGTTTTTCCAGAAAGGATATAAAACAAATATAAACTATATTCATCTGAATTATTTCAATCAAGAATGTAATTACCATTGTTTTCAACAATTGCAGCCCAACGGGAAGGCAACTTTTTGATGTCACTTTCAAAGAAACATTTCTTTTCCTGAAAAAAAGTCTTAACCCTTTAGCATTTAAACTGGCCATATCCAGCCAGAATTCTCTCACTTCTTTCTGATCAAACCGGCTGTAACTAGCCACTCATACTGATGTTAAGATCTTTTTTTCAAAGTAAATAATAACATCATCAAAATCCGATAAATTCAGTGTGAATAATTATGTGAGATAAAGCCTTTACTGTGAAAATATAATAGTATCTATAGAGTAATGTAAATGCTAAAGGGTTAAAGACTATTTTCAACTTCCTCATCTGCATTGATGACATTCCATGTTTCAGTAGCTCATAATGGACAATAACTTTCATATTCCACCAAATACAGAGCAAGAATGTTTATGGAGGGAGTTCTGGCTTTGGTGTTGGTACTGGACTATCATTACATGATAACCAGTTATTTCATTTTCTGTGGTGATGTAAAACCCATTTTTTATCACCTGTAACAATACGCTGCAGAAATAACAGGTGGTTATTCCTGGTTAGAAGACTGCTACAGATATTGGAACATTGTGTTCTATTCTCAAGCATAAGCTCATGAGGAACCCAAATTCCTTCTTTGTATGTTTTCCCAATTTGATTGAGATATTTGTAGGTAGTTGAATAGGACACATTAAATTAATGCGGTAAGTCTCTGTTGCATCAATTCAGAGTGGGTTGTCTTCCTGAGTGAGGCATGTTGGATATGCCACAATTGCCATTTTTAAATCTCTTAAACTACAGCTGACATATACAAGCTTTTACTGCATCTGGATACACTTCACAAATGTTTTTCATTGCCTCTGTAGCAGTATTGTTCTTTCAAAACTCATACAGTAAGCAATGGTGAATATGTTGTTTCATAAAGTTCTTATCCTCCATTGGATTAATTGACTGAAATAACTATGAATGACACACTGCAGGATAGAAAAGATGATGTACTGAACTATTTTAAACAGTTCTGGCCCATTTGACTTTGGCTTTGATGGGATTGGTTGATTCATATTTCATAGTAGTAAAAAAATGCAATTATTTCCCAAACACTCTAATATATATATATATATACAGTTGTCCCCCTGGTATTTGCGGGGTTATGTCCCGAGAGCACCCACAAAGAGTGAAAAACCGCGAATATTGGATGTGGTCCATAAAAATGGTTATAAATGTCAAAACATAACGTAAATTATAGGACAGCAAATACAGTATATTGTTATTAATAATTTAGCATTAAAAAGTGTGAAAAAATATATATTGCCACAAAAAAAAGCCATAAAAAATTACAGAAGATATTTACAATTTCGCGAATATGCAGTGGTTTCCACAAACAATTATTAGTTAGATTCTAATGAAAATTCCGTGAATAACCGGGACCACGAATGCCAGGAGTACACTGTATATATATATATATATATCCACACACACATTATATAGATATATACACATATTATATATATATATATATATATATATATATATATATATATATAATATGTGTATGTTATATTATATATATTCATATTCTCACACAGAAATACGAGATCTGTCAAAAAAGTATCTGACTTTATTTTTTGCTGTGGGAAGTCGTGACGTTAGGGAGACAAAATGTGTAGAGTCGAGCTGCAGACTTTCATGCACAGATGTAGTAGATTATGGGAAGCTTACTTGATTCATCACTCATTGCCAGGCTGTACTACTTAGCTGTCACATTCATTTTCATTTTGTTTGATATTGCCAACGAGGATCCTGAGTTCCTGAATATTGAGATAACTGTAGATGAGATGTGAAGGTATGGTTATGACATGGAAACCAAAGCTCAGTGGAAACATACAATAATACTGAGGCCTAAAAAAGCATGTCAGGTATAGAGAAAAATCAAGGTGATGATGGCTGATTTTTTTTTAAATTCCCGAATCATTGTGTATCACAAATACACATCAGAAAAACAGTTACAAAGGAGTACAATCAGTAAATCCTCTGATGTCTTCATGATGCAGTTTGATGACAATGCCCTGACTCATTTGTTGCAGCTGATCCAATGATTTAAGGTTTCTTGGCAAAGAAAGGTATTTCGTTCATTTGCACACTTCCAACATGGCTTCTCCTAACTTGTTAAGAAAAAGAAAATGAAACTGAAAGGTTCCAGTTTTGTGAGCCAAGAGGACATCAGGTGAACTATGATGGCAGAGCTGAGAGCCATTCCTGAAGAAGCATTCTAAATGTGCTTCAAATAGTGGAGGGGTCACTGGGATAAGTGTGTAGAGGCAAAAGAAGCCTACTTCAATCACTGCAGCACAAGGGAACTACTGCAAATGGTGGAGGGATCACTGAATAAGTGTGTAGAGACACAAGGAGCCTGCCTCTAACTGTAGAGGGATCAGAGGTACAAGGGAACTACTGCAAATAGTGGAAGGATTACTGGGATAAGTATGAGGAGGCACAAGGGGACTACTTCAAACAGTGGAGGGATGACTGGTTTAAGTGTATGCTGAGGCAAAAGGAGACTACTTCAAAGGTAAATAACACACACCAAGTTCGAAACTCTTTTTTTGCAAACTAAGGCCAGATACTTTCTTGACAGACCTCAGATATATACTATGTACAAATTTGTTTGGTAGAAATATCAGAACAGTAGCAAACAATTTACAAAAAATCCTTGCTAGAGTTGCTTTATTGGTTACAATGTCTATATAATGATGATATTAGTTCCAGTGTGTAAAAATGGTGTAATGCAGTATATAGCTGCAATATATGTGTGTTCAACACATGCAAATAAACATGAACATGAAGCATAGGTCCTGTCTAGTTTACATTATTGCAGTACAGTTGAGTTGTGTGCACTAATTAATGAGTGACATGGTGATGAGGATGATAATGATGATGATAAGACATAACACCTGCATTGCAAGTTGACTGAGTGTTCCAGTGTATGCATGTGTGTGTATACATATGTGTGTATATATTTATATATGTGTGTGTGTGTATATATATATATATATATATAAATTTAAATAATTTTGAAGGCCATAAAATGCATTAGAAAATTAAAGTTGTCAAGATAACAATAAAATCTTACCGTAGCAAATTTAATTATTAAATTTGCTAAGATTCTATTGTTATCTTGGCAACTTTAATTTTCTAATGCATTTTATGGCTTTTAAAAATCTCTAAATTTATATTTACTATTCAACAATGCTTCAAGCAAACGACAACACTCTGTTATATATATATATATATATATATATATATATATATATATATATATACATACACATATATATACATACATACACACACATATATACATATGTAGGTATATATATATATTATAAAGAGTCGGGACCCCAATGTCTGAGCTCTTGCTGTTTCAACAGCTAGTTCCAGACTCTTTATAATATATACATATATATGTATGTATGTGTGTATATATATATATATATACATATATATGTGTGTATATATATATTTCTAACCATACTCTACTACCCAAAGTATCGAGTATTCTCATGAGTACTAACTGAATCCAATGATTTATACATATATATATATACATATAAATAGAAATGGATGCAGTAAAACCCTGTTAGACCATTATTCACCAAAGTACTCAATACTTGGGGTAGTAGAGTGTGACAATATGAAAAAGTCAGTATCCCGATGGCTGAGCTCTTGCTATTTCAATTGCTAGTTCCAAACTTGGAACATATTCTAACATGAACCCTTAAATCCACGTTGCAACATGGTGGTTCCAGTTGGAAGTCAACACACACTCGAGCAACATGGCCTCCATCAAATTCATGGTGAAACTAGAGTGGCAGAGCAGCCAAATCATTGAAGTTCTGGTGCAAGTTTATGGGGACAATGCCTTAAAGAAATCAACAGCCTACAAATGGATAAGTCATTTTAGAAGTGGAAGAGGTGAGGTTGAAGATGATCCCCAGTTGAAGATGTAAAAGAAGGTACTTTGTCATGGTTTAAATCGCATGGCCCACATGAACTTAGAGGCATGCGTTGAAAATTAAACATCATAACTTAAACTGTTTTTTCCAATTGTCCTTTTGAGGCACCCTCGTATATATATATATATATATATATATATATATATATATATATATATATGTGTGTGTGTGTGTATAATGTTTTTATGGGTTTTTTTTCATTTACTACATCAGCAGACAGACATCAACTCAAAACATTGCAAAACTGTAAATATCCAAATGTCCAGTTATTACAAATTCCTGAAATTTAAGAATGATATTTAAAAAAAAAAAGATTGTTGATTTTAATGTAAGTTTAGTTATATGACATTTGTTTGATATGTGTAATGTCCAAATTTGGTGGCTGAGCCAAGCAAACTTCAACTCCACACCATGGTCCCTGGAAAAGCATTGGTTATAACACTTTACTAACAAGGCTCTGTGTCTCTGTTTATGATAAAATATGCTGATGAATGATAATATACATAGATACACACATACATACATGCATTGGCACATACATACATACATACATACATGCGTGCATACACACATCCATACATGTCATAAATGTTCATCGCATGTTCACCGACCATCAGTTTTGATGTCACATGAAAAGAAAGAAAGAAAAACAGAAGAGAGGGAGAGAGAGAGAGTATACAAATTTCATGTTTTTAGAAGCAAAGGTGTTTCCAACATGTGGCATGTTTTAAGGGATGAGCTGAAAAACATGTTTGTTTATATGATGAAGGTGCATAGCTTAGTGGTTAAAGAGTTGGATTTGCAATCATGAAGTTGTGAGATCAATTCCCAGACCTGGCAGGGCAATGTATTGTGTCCGTGTTACTTCTGCCAGGAGTTGTGACGAGTTCCACCCCACTCAGTAAGTGAATGAGGGACGTTGTCGATTTGGATCAATATATATCCTAGTTTTTAGAATAGATACACCATATTTCTGCATGTCGTAGGGGGTTGATGTTAGGAAGAACATCTAACTGTAAAACATTGTCTCAAAATATCCTGTCCAACTCATGCCAGCATGGAAAAGTGAACTTAAAGACCATATATATATTATATAAAACACATGCCAACTTAGCATATATCTTCTGAACTACTCAAGAGTTTCCCCGGTGCTCTCAGATATTATCATTGCATCATATATCAGCATTGTGATATACATATGATGATGATTATATTTATATATATATATACACACACACACACACATATGCACTAGTGGATTGGATGAAAAGGTCCATGTGATACCAATGGGTAGTTTGGGGATTATTATAATTTATTACTGTAAATGTACAGTTAATACATTGACCAACTGGTGTATGTTTACAGCTGCTCTGTGTACACAGAGAGTACAGAATAAAGAGAGACAAGTTCAAATCTTAGAATGAGTATCATCTAGAACAAGATACATAACTTTACTTGATTCAACAAACCTCTGACAACAGACCCACTCCACCACCCACAAAGAGTGCAATTCACCACAATCGAATGACGGGCATCCCCAAAAGATATATACACACACATACATATATGATGTGTATATTTGTGTGTAAGAAAAACATTTCCAATTGCAAAAACAACTGAGCAGACAATAAATTCCTCATCTTTCTATGCTAGCAAGGGTTGGATAGTGGGTCTTCACAGATTGAGTCAGTACTCAATAGAAGCAACTTCCCAATTAGATGTGCCATGAGGCTTCCCTCTCTTTTACATGTTTCTGCAGACTATGAGGGTTCAAGGTCTACAACTTGCTTACATATGATCCCATGCTCTACTGAGTGCATTTTATCGTGGCAACACTAGGAGAGGTCGACATGACCATGACACTGCTGAAGAGTCTTCAAGATTTTCTCCCAAGAAACTAATCCATTCCCACAAAGAATGGTTGAATCATCATCGTTATCATCCTTTTATGTCCACTTTCCATGCTGACATAGGTTGGACGGGTTGCCATGGGGTAAAGAGATCTTATTTTGCTCATATGTTTCCATATTTTGCATGATTCTGTCATTAGATTGCAACCATTTTGGGGATGCTTTCTTTTAGTTGATCAAATCTCCAGTTACTTATTTTTCAAGCCTGTGATATATTTAATTGATCTCTTCCTTTTTGTCAAAATGTTGAGTTACAGGACACAAACACAAACCTGTATACATACACACACATAATACTCTATAACGTGTTCCAGTCGATAGGCTGAGGCTATGCTGGGCAAGTGCACTGTATGTATACAGATGTAAATTTATGTATACACACACACACATATATATATATATATATATATATATACAATGGGCTTCTACAGTTTTTGTCTACCACACAGAAAACATTGGTCAACTCAAAGCTATAGAAAACATTTGCTCAAGGTGTCACACAACAGGATTGAACTCAAAACCACATGGTTGTGAAGCAAATACATAAACCACACAGCAATGCCTGTACCATATGTAAAAAACAAAACAAAAAAACTGCAAATCTCGTCTCTCCAACAACAAACTCCTTTGTAACAGATGCTTTTTCTTTTGTTTTTTGGGGGTTAATTTGCACATTTGTGATGCTTGTTGCACACAAACATCAGAACATCTTAAGTTGTTGGTACATCAATGTGAAGTGGAATACTGGCAATATTACCCAAACTGGCCAGCTGGTGGACACTGATTGGTTGGGGGACAGTGACCAGTTGATGGGGGACATTGGCCAGTGAGTGGTAGCCAGTCACTGGTTGAATGGCATTTAAGGGACTTGGAAGAGCTGTCATTATTTGATAGGGGACATTTGTTAACTGGACCACATTGGTGTTAGCTGCTGCAGGTACTGCTGTTGCAGTAGTAGTTGTGGTATTGGATGTGGTTTGCACTAACTGTTGCTGGTGCAAGAGTGCTCCACTTTTGCCTTCAGAGCTGTTACTGGTGCGGCTCTTTGTTCCCTTTTGACTCAACCCACTCACCGTATTTTTAGTTTGTATCTTTGTTTGTGGCAAGTTATGTTGTCGCAGAGATATGAGAGCTGCTGTCTGTTGTAAAGATGTGCCTGATGATGTTGGCTGTCCACTTGATGTTGACAGCAATGTTGGAGGAACACAGCTGTATTTTCGCTTGCCACTGCTGTTGGCTCGTCGGTGGCGCACGAGGTTACCATTGCGAGAAAAGGCATAACCACATCGGTCACATTTGTATGGGCGTTCACCCGTGTGTATCCGTAAATGAACTTGAAGATGTGACTTTTGTGAGAATCTCCGCCCACACACACTACACTTGTGTTTACGTTCACCTCCATGAGACAGCCGATGGCGCACCAAGTTACCTCTTCGAGAGAAGGCCGCCCCACATTGGTTGCACTGGTAGGGGCGCTCTCCCGAGTGTACGCGAACATGTGCGTCAAGGTGCGATCGCTGGGAGAAACCTCGTTGACAGATGGTGCAGGAATAAGAACTGGAGTGACGAACCAACAGAGATGGAGAGGAAGTGGAAACAGTGGTGGCAGTGGTTGTGTTGTTGTTGCTTTCGTTGATTAGACTAGGATTAACAGCAGTATTGCCACGTACAACACCATTGACAACCATCACCGGAGAAGTGACAACATCATGGTTTAAAACATCTGTGGTGACAACAACTTCTGAAGACGCAACATCAGGACCAACGTTATTCAAATTATCATTATCAGCAGTTACAATTGGACTGATTGATGGATTAATGATGCATGGGCTGACCATTCCAAGACTCTCGACACTGGAACTGACTTCATCACTTTTTGTATCGGCACTAACAACTGAATTTACATTCTCACTACTGATACCACTTTCTGCCTCATGTTCCCGGACATGAGCCTGGAGTTGAGAGTTCATGGTGAAACCTTGTAGACAGATATTGCAAGAAAACACACCGACTGGGCTATTGCTCAAGCCAACATCATTATTTCCGTCCATACTGACACTGTTGTCTGGTTTTTCCACTACTTCTCTGTCTCTGTGACAGTTTGACACATGTCGGGTCAAGTTTGACCGACGGGTAAATGTCTTATGACAAATTTCACATGTAAAAGATTTTTCCATTATGGTTAGCCAGTTAGTCCACACTGGAAGTCAGTTGGTCAGTCGACACAGGGCGTAGCTCAATCAGTTGACACAAGATATGGGTTGATCAGGTGACACTGGATGTAGACTGGCCAGTCAGTTACACAGGGTGTGGGTTGGTCAATTGACACAGGGTGTGGGTTGGTCAGTTAACACAATATGTGGGTTGATCAGGTGACACTGAATGGAGATTGAGCAGTCAGCTGACAAGGTGTGGGTTGGTCAGTTGACACAAGATGTTTATTGTTAACACTGGATATGGCTTGGTCAATCAGTTGACAGAGAACTGAAATAGTGAGAAAAGGTTTTTTCTCTCTATTTTTTCTTCTTTTTGAGAGAAATTATTTTTTTTAAATGTATATAGAGATATATATATGATAGTGTGTGTATATGTATATAGACAGCTATATTTAAATAAATATACGTATGTTAGTATATTACATATATTTATAAGTACAAGTGTAAAAATGTGTTAATGTACATACATCATATATATGTGTGTGTGTGTGTAAAAATATGTAATGTGTATATGCTTTAATATGTGTGTATGAATATAAATATATAAAGTAAATGTGTAAATATATTTTAAAAAATGCAACAAAAAAATCAGAAAAGAGAAGGAATCTCCTAGAAAGCTAGCCTTAAATTTTATAACCTTGTTTGATTTATTAGTTATTGTTGCAGTTCCTGGTTTTAAACCATCAAAGACTGAAATTAATGGTTGGTATTATATTGGAGGCAATTAACTCACCCTTTCACAACTATTTCTAATGAAATACACTCTATTTCAATTAATTAATGAAAAATTTTGAATGATTTATTGAAATTATTAATTATTTCATTACGGAGATAGTAACATAACATATAATTCAAATAGAAACCCTTTAAAATGAACAGTTTTGTTTCATAGAACCAGGACTGGTTTTGACCAGATTGATATTTAAAGGGTTAAGTATATCTTCTGTTGTTTTCTTTGGCCGCTATTTCCTAATGGATTCTCACCAATATGTGGCTGGGTAACTTTAAATGTTTTTGTATAATGTCCTCAGCCCTTCTTGTTTTTACACAACTATATTTATTTAATTCAGTTTATAACATGTAATGTATTGTATATGCAAGTCCTTGTGTCAAATAAAAGAAATATTTTTAAAGAAAGAGAGGGAGTAACAGATATACGAAAATCACAAGCAGCTATATATTTATCGTAAAGGTATTTTAGCAGTTTGTTGTGTGACCAACAGGTAAATTTTCAATACATTATATATATCTCAAGATATATATATATATTTATATATGCCTTGTTTATTTATGCATGTGTTGTGTAGATATTAAATAAGTGTTTAGACAACTATCAAGACACCTTTTTTGCAACTAACAACCAGTTCAATTCACTGGTTACTTCCTACCCACAACAACACATTTGGGAGGTTTTGTTTCAATGAAGATAGGCACTACTTATAGTTCTGTTGATGGTGATAGTAAAAGAGAAATGAAACTTTGATAGACTAGCTTCCCATCCAAGAGAAGAGCAAATACTGCATTTTAATGCTACAGAAACTGGGGGTATTATGCCCTATCTTATGAATAAGCATGTGGGCACAAACACAAAGACACACATATATAATATATATATATATATATATATATCAGTGAGACAGCAGATGTAAAACACAAAGTTCGATGTGACCTGCCTGTTAGCCCTCCTTAATTTGAGAACAACATAGCGAATTACTATATCAGGTTGTTTAAGTTATTTCAGATTATTTTTACTATTATAATATCTAATGGTTGAGTCTGGATTGTATTTCCATGCAAAACAAATGAGAAGAATCCCCCTTTCACCAATTACACATTATAGCTGCTACTACTGTTATATATCAGATTATCAATTCAACCAATCATATTGACATATCCATCAATGGACCACCAGCATTACATTAATATATATATATATATATATAAAAGTATGCGTATGTATGTTTATTAAATGGCAACTATATAAATGGATGTCTATGAAACTGTGATTATATATATGTATGTTCATGAAATAGTGACTATATATATGTGTGTTTGTATGAATGTATATGAAACAGTAACATATATATGTATGTATATAAAATAGAAACTATATATATGAAATATTGATGATATTTAAATATTTTAACAAATTATGGTTTCACCTATATATAAATCATAGGTCCCGATAAACTGAATATTAAGGGTAATTAGGGCTATATGAAAAGGGATTATCTTTTTAGTCAGCTGTTTGTATAATTCATGGGATGTGTAGTGTGTTCTTACATAACAGTGTGTGTATACATGTATGTATTTGTGTATGTATGTATATGTGAAAGTATATTGTGCATATATATATATTTATATATATATATATGTGTGTGTGTGTATGAAGGGCAAATGCCCAACACACTGACTGTTTAACTCTCTTTCTTTTAAGTGCAAAACTAATAAAACTTTATGTTAATGCATCTTCGTGTTTGTTTGCTTCTTTCTTGTATTCTTGATGTGTGTGTGTGTGTGTGTGTGTGTGTGTGTGTGTGTGTGTGTCTGTGTCTGTGTGTGTGTGTGTGTGTGTGTGTGTGTGTGTGTGTGTGTGTGATATATATAATAAAAAAAATGACTACAGTAAGTTCACAACAATAGATCACATAACATCTGGTACTCAAGAAGAGACTGTCTGTCTATAAATCTATTGGTGGATTAAAAACACTTCTGATTACTGATGTGTACACGCATATATATATATGTAGTTTTGTTTGTAAAGTCTGTCAAAAGACATGTAGAAGTCTGCAGTGGGCTTAATGAGCCACTGTGAAAAACAATGATTCTTTTAATAGTCAATGTTGGTCTTCCTTAGACAGAGGGGACAGTCACCATTGTGTATGTCTTTTGTTTATTTTTTATGTGAGCCATGCATTTTTTAGTAGGTCTGTGGGTATACATATGAGAGAAAGAGAGAGAGAGGGAGTGAGAGAAAGAGTCTGTGTGTTTTTTCAAATGTCTTTGAGCAAAAGATTGTAAAGTGTGAGTGTATCTTTTAATGAAATAGTCTGTATGAGTTTGGGGATATCTGTGAGAGTTTGGGGGTATCTGTGAAATTTGTTTATGTGTGTGTGGGAATTCTTGTGAGAAAACAACAACAAAAAACAAAACAAAACCCTCCTAAAGCAGTGGGGGTGGGGTGAGGTGAGTGCGTGTGTCTGAGTGCAGTAAGTTTACATCAACCGGCTGCAGAAAATAAGCCAGTTCTGCTTGATGATGACAATGTTGTTATTGTTGATGATAATGATGATTATGGTAACAACAATGAAGGTAGGGTATATATTTTGCAATTTTATTAACCCTACAACAAACAACTATCATGTTTTATTTCCATATATATATATTCCACTCCTTACATTGCTTCTTCAGTCCATGTTATGGATATGGGTTGATACGTTCAGTAAATTCATACATTTATATAAATTCTTAGGGTTTAAAGATGACGATGATAATGATGGTGGTGATCAAAAAATGAGGAAAGAGTCTTAATTAAACATGAAGCCTTAGACATGTGAGGAAGAGGATATAGGAGGTGATGTTGTGTTGTCCATGCTTTTCTTAAAGGCTTTAGCAAAATAAGTGAAGTTCAGAAAACAAATAGTCATTGCTGTTGAACTATGGCATCAACCACAACACAACTACAACAGTTAATAATAATAATAATAATAAAAACAACAACAACCAACAACAATAATAATAATGATAATGATTTCTTAATTATTCACAAATCTCAGGTGTACAGAGATCAGTGGCTGAGAGTGTGTGATATAAATGCCTTAAACATCATCATCATCAGCCAGAAAAGAGGTGAGGTGAAATGAAACAACCACAACCAGGAGAAAAAACTAGCTCACAGATATACTACTTCCCTGTTGTGCACTACTATAAATTAACTAGTTATGGCTATACTGCTACTGTTACTGCTACTAATGCCATTAATACTACTTTGTTTATACCCAATAAATGCAGTTTAGATTATGAGTTGTATACAAAGGACAGTATTGGATGAGGTTTGTGGAGGGCCTGTACCATATACATATGTTAGTGCGGGACCCCTGAAAATGTGGGGCCTATACATATACTGTAAAGGGGCCCTAAGTTAAAAAACAAATGTGATAAACATTAAAGGCAGTATAGAATTATAGTACATAGATGGCTGGCCACATCTCTAGCTTCAGAGACAATAGGTGGACTATTAGAGTGGCATAGTGAACACCAAGACAGCGGAGAAGAACTAGAGGGTGACTAAAGGCAAGATGGTGCAACAATCTGACCTGATACCTTGGTCCCATATGGCCAGAGATAGGAAGTAGTGGGGTCAACCAGTGAGGGGTTCCTCCACCAGGATTGAGAAGGCCCTGGATTTGGATTTGGAGTATTATAGTAGTATATAGCACTTAGCAAGGGGCCCCTGAAAATATAAGGCCTTGTGATAAATGTTACTCTTGTAACTAGATTAATCTAGCACTGATAAAGGATTCTTAAAAGCTGCAGTTTATTCAGTTTAGAATACGATGTCTATTGCTAATGTTATCTTGTTGTCAACAAGTGCAATATTCTGGTGAAATGTTAAAAAATCAACAACAAAACATTACACCATAGATGCAGTTCTGCACTCATTGAATCAACTTTTTCATTAATAAAATACTTAATTTTTTAAACATTATCTTTTCCTTCCCTTTCACTCTTTAACTATGCATGCACATACACATATGTTGATATTATATGTATATATATTTTATCAGCTTAAATCTTTCAATCTAGATCAGTTTACCCATCTATCTGTTTATCTTTCTAACTACAAACATGTAGGTATATCTATGTCAACACTGTATGTGTATGTGTCTATAACCCCGTCTTCCTCTATATATTCATCTATCTATGTAATATCTAATATCTCTCTATCTCTATATAGCCACACATTAACGCAACTCTCCTCTGACATTATTATCCAACCAATTTCTCCCAATATATATCTTCTGCAGTCAATTAGACAGGCAGCAACTAGGTTTATTCTTTTCTGTTTGCCTTCTTAAAAACTAAACCCCAAATAACAAACAAAATAAAAACCCATTAAAATAACAACAGATTGGGTCAGTTTATAAAAGTATTTATGGTGGCATGGTTTTCCTTTCTGTGTTGTTGCTGAAGTTTTAACATAATGATTCTTGTGGAAAGATTTGTGACAGTAGAAGTAGTGTTGGTGGTGTTGATGGTTGTGGTGGTGCCAGTTAGTTATGTTGTCAAAAATGGCAATATTGAAATCTTTAAAAGGAGCCTAGGTATTTTCAACAGAAGAGGATCTCCAGTGTTGTATCTTGAAAACTTTGCCATAAATAAACTAAAAAAGAAAAGAGAGAAAAAAAAAGAGACATATCAGTTATGCAATCATTTTATTACTGGAATATAAAACTGGAGTGAAGCTGCAGTAGAGGAAGACCAAGGAAGACCTAAGCAGAAGTGGTGAGAGCTGATCTTAAAACACTGAACCTCAGAGAGGAGATGATGCAAGAACACAACAGATGGAGGGAGGCTTTACTGGAAAAGACCCACTCAACTCATGCTTGCATGGGAAAGTGGACATAAAAGCACGACGAAGATATATAATATATATACTTTTTCAATGTGGTTACCTTTTGTGATATATATATGTATATATATATATATCGGTCAAATTAGATGAGATGCAGTTTGGTTTTGTGCCTCGGAAAAGTACAACAGATGCCCTCTTCTTAGTGAGGCAACTACAAGAGAGGTTCTTAGAGAAGAATAAGCCACTATACTTAACTTTTGTTGACCTAGAGAAGGCCTTTGATAGGGTACCCCGATCTGTCATCTGGTGGTCCCTAAGGAAACTAGGTGTAGAGGAATGGCTTGTGAGGACAGTGCAAGCTATGTACAGGGGTGCCGTCAGTAAAGTGAGAATAGGAATGTAGTTTAGTGAGGAATTCCAGATACAAGTTGGTGTACATCAGGGTTCGGTCCTCGCCCACTCTTGTTCATTATAGTCCTCCAAGCCATAACAGAAGAGTTTAAGACTGGCTGCCCATGGGAACTTTTCTATGCTGATGATCTGGTTCTTATAGCAGAATCAGTAGAGGAGCTAGAGAACAAATTCTGGGTATGGAAACAGCAGTTGGAATCAAGAGGACTGAGAGTGAACATAGCTAAAACAAAAGTGTTGATAAGTAGAAGAGAGGACAATACTCTGATTCCATCGGGGAAATGGCCATGTTCGATATGTAGGAAAGGAACTGGCATAAATTCCATAAAATGTATGCAATGCAGATCTTGGGTACACAAGAGATGTAGTGGGATAGCAGGCAAACTAACAGGTAGGGAAAACTACGTATGCAGTAGATGTACAGGGAAAGTTGGCAGTAGTAATTGGAGTGGTAACACATTTTTCCAATGCAGGTGGGTTCTATAGAAGTGGTTGATAGCTTCCGGTACCTAGGTGATCAGATTAGCATGGGAGGGGGTGTTCCGAGGCCATAGTATTTAGAATAAGGACGGGTTGAAAGAAGTTTAGGGAGCTGCTTCCTCTGTTGACTAAGAAGGGTTTCTCCCTGCATACGAAAGGACGGTTATATGATGCCTGTGTGAGATGCGCGATGCTGCAGGGTAGTGAGACATGAGCAGCAACTGCAGAAGATATGCCATGGCTGGAGAGAAATGAAGTAAGTATGCTCCGTTGGATGTGCAATGCCAATGTGCGTGAACGACCAAGCATAGACGAGTTGAAAAAGAAACTGGGTATAAGAGGGATAAGTTGTGGTGAGCAGGAGAGAAGGCTGAGATGGTATGGACATGTGATGCGCATGGAGGATGACCGCTGGGTAAAGAAGTGCCAAGAAATCCCAGTAGAAGGAAGACGCAGTAGAGGTAGACCACGAAAAACATGGGCGGAGGTTACGAGGGCAGACCTCAGATTGCTGAAACTCACCAAGAAGATGATGAAGGACTGTGACAAGTGGAGAGATGCTGTGCTGAATATAAATAACCCGTCCAACCCTTGCAAGCAGGGAAAAGCGGGCGTAAAATGATGATGATGATGATGATCGGTAAGGATTATGGGGAATGTCTTAGCTCTAATATAGGCATTTAGTTCAGGATTGGCTTGATTTTTATGAATGTAATTTTTACGAGTTTGTTTATTGTTGGCTTTGTTTTCCAAGTGCATTATGTACGTATAGGGCATTCAATGATTGCTTGTGTTTATTCTATATATATGTAGTGTAAGTTTATGTATATCTAGGGTAGTTATCGATGGTGAATAGACTGGTTGGAGCAATAATAGTCTTGTTCCATTCAAGGGAACAGCTAGATGATGTAAAACGGAGTATAAGTATCAAAATGAAAATCTGAAGGCAAGGTAAAATTCCAATCATTTTAATCACGACACATGTTTCAATAAGAGATAGATCGATCGTAAAGCCATCACTGATCTCATCAGGTGAAAATGAATTGTCTTCAAATTCTTGATATGAGGGAGAAAATTAGCTATGTTCACTCACATGAGGGAATAAACTCTGTGAGTGAACAATGCTAATTTTCTCCCTCATATCAAGAATTTGAAAACAATTCATATTCACCTGATGAGATCAGTGATAATTGATCATGGCTTTACGATCGATCTATCTCTTATTGAAACATGTGTCATGATTAAAATGATTGGAATTTTACCTTGCCTTCAGATTTTCATTTTGATATATATATCATCATCATCATTTTACGTCCGCTTTTCTCTGCTTGCAAGGGTGGGACGGGAACTGATTCTGGTTTTATTTCTACAGCTAGATGCCCTTCCTAACACCAACCTCATTTATAGTGAGTGCTGGGTGCTTCGTTTCCGTGGTGCTTACACGTCCACTTTACAGTGTGGGCTGGCTGCTTTTTTGCCGTAGCACCTCCACGACCACTTTGCAGTGGAATGATAGGGACCCCAGTCCCTATCATCTCATTTCTACAGCTGAGTAAACTGGAGCAATGTGAAATAAAGTGTCTTGCTCAAGGATGCAACACATCACCCAGTCTGAGAATTGAAGTCACGACCTCTTGATTGCAAAGCCAATGCTCTAACCACTAAGCCATGTGCCTCCATATATATATATATATCAGGATTTTACCAGTTTCAAACTAGTAAGACCATTAGTCAACAGAGTACTTGGTACTTGGGATAATAGAATGTGACTACTTGTCATTTCGACAGCTAATTCCAGACTCAGCTGTCAAAATGGCAAGAGCTCAGCCATTGGGCCCCTGCTCTTTCTAAACCGCATGAAATTTTATTTATACTATATATATCGACAGTCAATCGCCTTTCACCAAATCGGACCGAGGAAACAATGTTTCTGTTGGTCTTTTCAATTGCTAATACTATCTATCATTCACAACTCCAGGTAGAAGAAGCAACGTGAAATAAAGTGTTTTGCTCAAGGACATAATGCATTACCCGGTCCAGGTATCAAACTCACAACCTCACGATTGCAAATCCAATTCTCTAACCACTCAGCTTCACTATATATATATATATATATATATATATATATATATATATATATATATGGAGAGAGAGATAGATAGATATCTTTCTTTAGAGAGAGATAGATAAATTTCTTTATTAGTGCCACAAGGGCACAAATACAAATGGGGAGTTTACATACAGGTATATGAAAATAAAACTATTAATAAAATAACAAATAACAATTGAAATCCTCAATAGGGGGGAGGCGTTACACAGGAATTGTACACACCCCGAAAAAATGTACAACCCTCATCTCCAGGAGTATCAAGAGTAAGTACTCCTTTCCTCTCTTCCTCTTTTTCCTCAACCTACAAGCTTATATAGAGAAAAGGCCCAACCACTCGGGCCATCTTTGCCACATTCACCCACCTTTTATAAAATTTGCTGGAGTACAGCACCTCTCTCTCCATCCTGATTCTTCTTCCAAAATGATATTTGAAAAAACGAATCAGTTGCTCGCCGGAGAGAAAGGTGTCTGACCTCAGGCCTTTTAACCTCGTCCACCATATAACCTCTTTCACCATAGCCATAACACATAGGAAAACCGCCTCTCCCTCATTTTTGAAGGAAGGTGGCGGTTTGATCATGACAATGAACTCGGTGGTCAACTGGATTGGTCCCACCTGCGACAATAGTCGTTCTACATAGCCCCACAGGTCGGTAACGCCCGGGCAGTGTACAAATGCGTGCGCGACGGTTTCCTCGTCGCGCACGCATCTCGGACAGATCTTTTTCAAAGGGCTCCTACCTGGGTGCCCGTGTCTGTAGAGCTTGTCTCGAACTGGTAGAGCTCCTCAGTAGCACTGCCAGGCCAGGAACTTTTGGAAGTTGTCCATTGGTCCCGGGTGGAAGGTCCTACTGAACAGACTGGCCAGTTCGTCCTCTACGCCTAGAGTTTCTCCGAGCACCGCATCCATGTAACAATGGTCAACCCTATCGAAAGCCTTAGATTGATCCAAGTTGATCAGGGCCCCACCAAAGCCGGGTTTACACCCTACCCTCTCTATGATGTATCGCATGAGGTGGAGGTTGTCATGTATGGACCTGGTCGGGATTGCGCATGTCTGCGCTTCTCCCACCAGGTTTTCAACGACAAGCACCAGCCTCTTTGCCAACACCTTGGCCAAAATCTGTAACTCTGTGTTGAGCAGAGTTATGGGCCGGAAGTTGCCTATGTCATCCCCCTTATTCTCGTCCTTCCTGACTAACGTGACTATGCCCTTGGTCAAAGAACTGGGAATTCTCCCGTTTTGCTGCCAGTTGCAGTAGACTGCTTCCAGGAGACTGGAGAACAAGTCCGCCATTGCTACGTAAAATTTGTAGGGTAGACCGTCGAGACCTGGAGATTGCGTTTGCCGCATTGGCTCAGCGCGTCCCCTATCTCAGCGGCTGAAATTGGCCTTTCGCAGAACCTCGCCTCGCGGTATGGACCGAAATCCATAGCCCCTCCCAGCGCGCCACCCTGCCCGAACAGTTGAGCAAAGTGCCTCTGAAAGGCCGCGCACATCTGCTTCGGCTCACGTATCACGCGTCCGTCTTGGTCCTTCAAAGACCGAATCGTGGACTTGTTGCCACTTTTCGCCTCCGTCACTCGGGCCCAGCTAACAGCTGAGAGAGATAGATAGATATCTATCTATCTCTCTCTCTCTCTCTCTCTGTTACCAAACAAAGGGTTGATGGGAGCTGTGTCAAAGACACGATAACCTCCCTAGTGCTAGTACCATGATAAAATGTGTCCAGAACACTTCATACAGTGCCGGTACTTACACATGAGTATATACAGTACATCTTTTACCCTAATTTTTCCCCAAATATAGTTCAACTACTTTATCTACCGGCACTATATGAAGTTTTCTATGGCTTGATCCCCATCCTTATCACCAACTAATTAATAATTACTGAAAAATCAGCTCAAAAATCAATGTTTGAATATTAATAAATTTTGAAAATAATAACAAATTCAGAAAGATTTGATAACATAACTAATTTTCTTATTAAGTTGGTGTTTGGAATTTAATTTAACAAAGGTTCTTACATAAAATTATGGTGAGAGGTTTTTAGATAAATGTAAACACTTTAGATAAATATGAACAGCTAAATATCCTAGAACCAGGAGTGGTTTCAGGTAGTTTTGTCTCAAAAGGGTTAAAATAAAACAAAATTTCCAAAACTTTAAAAAAGAAAAAAAAAACTTTTTTGAAATAAGGATGTATGTGGTGGGTTAATGTTTTGATAAGTGTGTGTACGAATCAATGTGTGTGTGTGTGTGCATCAATGTTGTGTTGATGTTTGTAAATGAGTTAGCAAAAATGCTATTATATCTACATGTATATCTACATTATATCTATATGTTAGGTTTGAGAGAGGATGAAAGTTAAACACACACACCATGATATCAATTTGTTTTAGACAGTCACACACACAAACTAACACACAGTGATATAGTTTTATATAGTCACACATACACACACATCATGATAGCTACTTTATTTATAGCTATGTTACACCTTTAAGAGCTTGACCATTCGCCTCTGACCTACTAACCTTAGGTCAATACTGGACATTGCTCACAGCTACTGACTGCCTACTTATTTATCTGCCTTAACAAAGCCCTATTTCTATTTATTTACCTGCTTCTAAGAACTCATTTATCCTGTTAACATAATACTAGTTTTCTTCCAGCCAAAATATAAAAAAAAAAAAAGATAAGTGCAAGTATAGCTGTGGTTAGGGAGTTTGTTTGGCAACAATTTCAGTACTCTGCAGCCTCAGGTTGACCAATGTCTTTTGAGTGGTGGAATTTGGTAAATGTAAACTGTGTGTGTGTGTATGTATATATATATATATATATACATGTGTGTATTCATATATATACACACACACAAGTTTCTACAGTTTGCATTTACCAAATGTGTGTATAAGTAAGCAGGAAGTTTAGTTTATTTACAGTGCAACCTTGACTTTGTTCTTGATTGTGTTTACATTCTGCACATTACAGCTACCATAACCCTTTACTACACAGAAATATAAACCCCACGGACCCTCATAATAACATTGAGTGCTTTAACCCTTTACCATTTAAACCGGCCATATCTGGACAGAATTTTCTCACCTCTTTCTGTTCAAACCAGCCATAATCAAACAATGCAGAGAGATGGTGGCGATGACAGTGGGAGTTCGGCTCTTCCGTGTTCGGACACATTGCACCTGTCATGTGGATCATGTGACTTTTTCTAGAAATGCGTGACATTAATGTAGACCACTAATTGATTTTTACCAACCACTCATACTTAAGGTGTTGTTCTCAAAATAAATAATATCAAAATCTCATAGGTGAGATATTATGTGAGATAAAGCCTTTACCATGAAAATACAATAGTATATTTAGAGTAAGGTAAATGCTAAAGGGTTAACCGGCAAACTGTCTGTACCCCCCCCCCCATTTATTGTAATGGGTTACATTTTTTAACATCTTTCTTTCTTTTTCTTTTTTTATTTGTTTCACTCATGTTTCCCGTTCTCCAAGAGGCACCAGACATTTTTCCTAATGTCACACAAAATTGTATGTTTTTTGTAGCTTAACAGCTATAAATTAATGTTTGTCTTTCATCTCTTACTCCTTTGGATAGCGTTTGGCTTATGTCAGACGCTGTGACCCTGATTGAACCAGCAATACCTTTGGTAGAGGTCGAAACTGCCCAAGTTCATCTCAACGTCCAATGACCATGGAATTCTGTGTCTTTCGTTTGTATATTTATTTTTTAAGTTTTCCCCTAAAAAAATTGTTTTTCATTTTGTTTTGTTTCTGTTCGTTGTCTTGTCTGTTCTTTGTTAATTTTCTTAAGTTTATACATGCATACATATGTCTGTGTGTCTGCCTCTGTATCTGTGTTTATTTTTGTGTATGTTTATGTTTACGTGTGTTTATGACCCATAACTTAGCAGCCCCCAACATAAAAAGGAATGATATAATAATATGTATCAAGTCTTGAAAATAAGTACTGTAAGTACTGGTATCAGTATGATCAACTAGGTACCCCAGCATGATAGCAGTCTGACTGAAACCAGTACAAAAATAATTAAAGAAAAATTATAACAATTTCTTATATTTGTAACTGGAATTAGATGATAGTAAAAAGTATAGATAGTATATAAATTAGGTATACATAATATACAAATACATTTAGCCAGTGGTGAATGTCGTGAAGAGACATGGATTGAGATGGTTGGGTCATGTGTTGAAGCAATTAGAATATTTTAAAATATTACTTACATTACCTACTCTCTCTCTCTCTCTCTCTCTCTCTCTCTCTCTCTATATATATATATATATATATATATAATGGGAATTTAGATATATATGATGTCGGAGGCACAGAAGCCAATGCAATTTTCCGATCTTATTTCCTATATAACTGCTCAACGATAACGACACCACATGCATGAATAATTCGTTTTGGATCACCTCTATAGTGATTTGTTCATAGGAAAGTAGAACATATATAGAACAAACAGGCTGATAACAATCAAAGTAATTTATGAATTCCAAAGAGATGTCAACATGAATGGACCTGTTATTTTTATCTAAAGAAATTTTTTCCAATTCCAACCCGCCCGTTCGTCTCCTCAATCTATCTTATTTCTCATTCTTTCTTCTGATGAAGGACAAGCGTCCGAAACGCTAAGACCCTCTTCCTGCTATATCAAGCGTTAACCTAATATATCCCTTCCATATACTATATCAATTGTGTTGTTATTTCTGTTTACCTTTTACATACATATATATATAAATATATACATATGGAAGTACAGACAATGTCTATGCATGATAAACATACACAGTCTTGCAGTGAGTATTTTAAGCTGATCCCTTAAAATATTTAATTCTTTTAAAATATGATGAAACCAGATAAAACCACCTCTGTTTTTTTTTTTATACAAAACTATATTTTTAAAGTTCTTAGAAGATGTAGTAAATCAGACCATTCTCACCTCCATTCTGTCAAGTTTTCTCTGCTGCTTAACGTCCATCACCCTTGTCTCGTTCCCATAAATCATTACCTATCTCACACATGCACCATACAACTTCCCTTTCAGTTTCAGCAAAAATACCCACATCATTTGTAGTATTTGTTTGGTCTCTTTGTAATCTGTTGAGGCCGAGTTGGATGATAAACTTCATTTGTTGCCTGGTTTAATACCTTGGGTGACTTTAGGGCAGTGGTTCCCAACCTTTTGTGCACCATGCCCCACCTCAACATCTCAAATATTATGTCCCACTTTGATATGAAAACAGCAATGATCAACTGCAAAGTGTAAACAAATTGGCATATAGGTGGTGCCATATGCACAATAACATGTGTGGAAGAGGTGAAACAGAGTTTCCAACAGTAATGTGTACCAAAGTTGCTTTGATGTAAAAGTAATAAAGAAAAAAACCTAAAGTTTGTTCTCATTAACATCATTTTAAATTTCTTTTTTCCCTGTGGGGCACGTACCCCAAGTTGAGAATCACTGCTTTAGGGGGAATCTAATTCATTGCAAGTATTTGAGCCAGGTCTCGGGTTTTAGGATATCTTCCACACTCTCCTCGCCATCAGTCTTAGAGGCCCTGAAAATGGTCAGAGGCATTATCATTCCCCAATTGATGAAACAGTAAAAAATAAGGTAGTCTTAGATATACCCATATTGCCAACTTCATTTAGTTACATTGGCATTATCAACGAGAAGCTGTACACTTTGGAGATCTGTTACAGATGGTGGGTATGGATTCATCCAAGAACTGCAAATCATTACAGACCTACATTTTCCAGGGCTACTGAGAGTGCACAGAATGCCGCCCAAGACGGTACAGTAAGGTGTGACTTAAACTTTTAACTACCATATTTCTAATAAAACACACTGCTTCATCATCATCATAGACCTCAAGGGTCTGTGGATGCCGTCTGTAATTTCCTTTAAGCAGTCCTATGATTTACAAATAATTTTGAAAATAATCAAGAATTTCAAAGCATTTAGTAATATAAGTACCTTTCTCATTATTAAGGTGATGGCTGGAGCATAACATAACAAAGGTTCTTGTGTAAAATTATGAAGGAAGGATTTTAGATAAATATTTCCCTAAATAAATAGTTTGTATGACAGAACCAAGGGTGGTTTGAGGCAATCTGGTATCAAAAGGGTTAAGAGACATTTAGTTTCTATGACAACCAACTTGAGTGACCACACAGAGGATCCTGTTAATTAAGGATAGATTTCACAGTAATAATGGTCGAAATGAGTGAGAATGGCAGAGGAAGACTGGAGAGTGAGATATGGAAATTTGAGATTTCAACATGTAAAAGACTATCTATATAAAGTGGATAAATACTTCAACAGGTACTATGTACTTGTAGAAATATGCAAGTTGTTTATAATATTTGTGGTTCAATGGTACTAATTCGAGACACCAGAACAATATAAAAAGTAGCGAAGCAAGCGGTTATCAAACAATTCTCTAAATAAATTAAAAACGATTTAAATAATCACCTGTTCTGTTGCTGTTACTGACGGTTTCATCATTCCAAAAGATTGGAAATCCAGAGAATTTCCAATGGAAAGAAATGAATCTTCAGACAGCCTATTTCCACATTATAAGGTTGCAAGCCCTACAATAAGTAAATATTTCGCTTCCTGCCCAACGCATGCGGTCAAGCCGTTAAATTGACACACACGCAAAATCAGGTCGCTGATAATAGCTGTTTATTATAAACATGTTGATATTGCCACTAAAATTAGCAGCATTATTCAACGTTTTGTTCTCTACATAAGGAGAAAAATTATAAAAGTGGATGAATACTTCAACAGGTACTATGTACTTGTAGAAATATGCAAGTTGTTTATAATATTTGTGGTTCAATGGTACTAATTCGAGACACCAGAACAATATAAAAAGTAGCGTATCAAACAATTCTCTAAATAAATTAAAATACGATTTAAATAATCACCTGTTATGTTGCTGTTACCGACGGTTTCATCATTCCAAAAGATTGGAAATCCAGAGAATTTTATATATATATATATGTATATGTGTGTGTGTATGTATACACCACCACCTGGATTCAACAGCAGACTGGAGTGAAGGACACAATCAAGACCATCAAGAAAAGCAAACATGGATGGACTGGCACCCAACAGGAGCAACATTGAATACATCCATCCCCATATCAATGGCCTGTATTGCATTGGAAATATTACATAACAACCGTATTACTTAAGCTGCTGTCTGATGATGTCATGATGACAGAATGATAATTGTGTGATAATGAGTGATAATTATTAATGCCACAGAAATATGTATTATGGCAGATTATGAAGAAAATGGACTATGCATATCTACATCTTGTCTTCGTGGACTACGAAATAGCATTTGGAAGGATACAGATGACGTTGAGCGCTTGAACCTAATTACATCATTATTTACTGATTGGAGTGTTGCATACACAACCCTGGTTAGTCAACATCGTATAACAAAAGCATATATATATATTTACATATAACTTTAGAAGAGGTCTATATATATATATAAACACTAATTCCCTCCCCCATGAAGAATGCACCTCCCAACATAGACTGATAATTAGCGACCTCATAGTCAGGACGAGACGTACTCGACAACAGAAGAGGACTATCCTCAGGAGAAAAATATGAAAGCTAAAGGACCCCACAGCCAGTAATAAATTTAAAAGCATATTACTTGATGCTTTCGACAGTAAGGAAGAGCATTTAGAGTCGTACAATATAGAGGAACAGTGGGAATTCCTGAAAGCAAACCTGCTGATGGCGGCAGACGAAGTCTGTGGCTGGAGCAGGCCTATAGGCAGGAGGAGAGTAACGTGGTGGTGGAACAGTAAGGTGGAGGAATCAATTAAGGCCAAAAAGCAGGTTTGGAAAGTATGGCGGGATGGGGGAATTAGAAAAGACTATCAAGTGGCCAGGAGGGAAGCTAGGAGACAAGTGTACTTCGCAAGAAGGGAAGCAGAGGAAAGAAAGTTCAAGCATGTTCTACAACGCAAGGAGAATAAATGGGAGAAAGACAGTCTCCCCCACATAGAGGGACCAGCAGTGTTAGTTGAAGGTATTATAATAAGTAAGGCAATCAAAGATATGAAGACGGGTAAGGCGGCTGGGCCTACGGAAATAGTTGCTGAAATGCTGAAAGCTTCTGGAACGGTGGGACACACCATGGTCACCCGGATAGTAAACCAAGTCATACAGAATGGGGTTGTTCCGAAGGACTGGCGTAGCAGCATCATCATTAACTGCTACAAGGGTAAAGGAGATGCCCTAGATAGGAGTAACTATAGAGGCATTAAATTAATCTACCAGGTCATGAAGGTCACAGAAAAAGTAATAGCGCAACTAATCAGAGAGAGAATTGATCTAGATGAAATGCAGTTCGGGTTTGTGTCAGGTAAAAGTACCACAGACGCTCTTTTCATTGTACGACAACTACAGGAGAAGTACCTAGCTAAAAGTAAACCCCTATATTTAGCTTTTGTCGACTTGGAGAAAGCCTTCGACAGAGTCTCCCGTTCCATTATCTGGTGGGCTCTTAGAAAACTAGGTGTTGATGAATGGCTTGTGAGAGCTATACAAGCCATGTATAAAGAAACAGTCAGCAAGGTTAGAATTAACAACGAATATAGTGAAGAGTTTAGTGTAAAAGTTGGTGTTCATCAGGGCTCCGTTCTTAGGCCCCTACTATTTATTATTGCCCTTCAGGCTATAACAGTGGAGTTCAAGACCGGCTGCCCATGGGAACTCCTATATGCAGATGATCTAACGCTCATAGCTGAATCAATGGCCGAACTAGAGAAGAAATTCCAAACATGGAAGCATGGCCTAGAATCAAAAGGCCTTAAAATTAACCTGTCTAAGACTAAAGTTCTAGTTTGTAGGAAGGAAAATAGGGTACCAGTCCCATCCGGGAAATGGCCATGCTCAGTGTGTAGGAAAGGAGTAGGTAGAAAGTCCATTTTATGTCCCAAATGCAAAGTATCGGTGCATAAAAGATGTAGTGGGATCACAGGTAAGCTATGCATACGAACAGCAATGTTACATGGCAGTGAGACCTGGGCATTGTGTGCAGAGGATATACGCAGATTGGAGAGGAACGAAGTTTGCATGCTCCGCTGGATGTGTAATAATAATATACGTGAACGGCAAAGCATAAACGAACTAAGGGAAAAATTAGAAATAAGAGGGATCAGATGTTGTTTACTCGAGAGAAGGCTACGTTGGTATGGTCACGTGATGCGCATGAAAGACGACAGCTGTATAAAAAAGTGCAGAGCAATAAAAATAGACATTAACCACGGAGTAGGCAGACCCAGAAAAACCTGGGACGACTTGATAAATTCCGACCTCACACACTTACACCTCTCCAAGACAATGTCACTGGACCGAGATCTTTGGTGCTACACAGTAATACAGAAGATCCGCCTTACCTAAGTACAAAGTGAAACCTACTACAGTCAGTAGGCACCTCTAACAAAATACACCCCGTCCCACTACCCCCACCCGATCCACACCACCCCTGTCAATGTAAAGTTATGTTGGTACCACAACATCCAGTCCGAAACAAATGAGGTCGTGTAGGTGTCACGACAAAAAAAAAAACACAGTCCACGCTGTAATGTGGCCGTGTAGGTAACACGGTAAAAACCTCCCAGTCCACACTGTAAATGTGGTTGGTGTTAGGAAGGGCATCCAGCCGTAGAAAACCCGCCAGACAGTCCTATGCGAGCAGGACAACCACTCTTGCCTCAAGTGGGAAAACTCCCGTCCAAACCCATGCAAGTGTGGAAGATGGACGTTAAACGATGATGATGATGATGATGATGATATATATATATTAAATTCATAGGGATATATGTATATATTTAGACATAGTCACAGATACCTATATGAGTGTGGCCACCTTTCACGGTGAGCCTCAATGAAAAATTTAATTAAGCAAATAATTATTAATCAGAGCTATATATAAAATTGCAAGTTTGAAGAATTATTAGATAAAAATATCCAGTCTTTCTTCACCCTAGTTCGTAGAAAACAACCAGATGAATAATCATTTAAACGTAGCTATAAGTTTAAAATGTAACTATGAAAAAATAATAGACAAATGATACTGACTATTTTCTGCAAAGAACAGTCAGATAAAATTTATCTAGTCTTTCCTCTTAGCCCGTAGAAATTAACTAGATAAATAATCAATTAAACGGAGCTAAATTTAAAATATAAGTTAGAAGAAAAAATGCATTTAAACTTCACCAAAATTCCCCTAGTCCCGACTACCGATAGTTTCGCTCGTACTTTGTGGATATGTCCGATCTTGGTATTATCCATGAGGCTTAGAGCGTTTCAAGAGACCCCTCAGGTTTGGACTAAAATTTCTACAGTGATCGCTGCCAGATATGAATTCAAAAATGGTTAAGAATCATCACGTGGCTAGTGGTCAAAGTAGAAGGTTGTGAATGGTGGCCAAGTGGCAGGTAGGCTGGCTGCTAGAAAGATCAGCCAGATACCAACTAAAGTTTTACTCTACCGAACGGGAGTATATATTAAATACATAGGGATATATGTATATATTTAGACATAGTCACAGATACATATATGAGTGTGGCCACCTTTCACTGTGTGGTTCAATGAAAAATTTAATTAAGCAAATAATTATTAATAAGAGCTGGTATCTGGCTGCTCTTTCTAGCAGCCAGCCTACCTGCCACCTGGCCACCATTCACAACCTTCTACTTTGACCACTAGCCACGTGATGATTCTTAGCCATTTTTGAATTCATATCTGGCAGCGATCACTGTAGAAATTTTAGTCCAAACCTGGGGGGTCTCTTGAAACGCTCTCTAAGCCTCATGGATAATACCAAGATCGGACATATCCACAAAGTACGAGCGAAACTATCGGTAGTCGGGACTAGAGGAATTTTGGTGAAGTTTATATACATTTTTTCTTCTAACTTATATTTTAAACTTAGCTCCGTTTAATTGATTATTTGTCTAGTTAATTTCTAGGAGGAAAGACTAGATAAATTTTATCTGACTGTTTGTCGCGGAAAATAGTCTGTATCATTTGTCTATTATTTCTTCATAGTTACATTTTAAACTTATAGCCCCGTTTAAATGATTATTTATCTAGTTGTTTTTTACGGACTAGGGTGAAGAAAGACTGGATATATTTTAGCTAATAATTATTCAAACTTTCAATTTTATATATATATATATATAAGAAGAACAAAGAGGAGGTGTTACATAACAGATTTATTGCTCAATCCTGGTTACAAATGTTTCACAAACAGCTGGCTCGGTTACGGGTTGACGCTCCAGACCAGATTATGTAACACTTCCACTCTGTTCTTATTATATATAGTCTGGTGAATTGGCAGTATCGGTAGAGGGTCGGACAACATGCTTTGACGCATAGAGTTACGGCCCTTGCCATTCTGAGTTCAAATTCCCCCGAGGTTAACTTTGCCTTTCATCCTTACGGGGTCGATAAAATAAAGTACCAGTAATGTACTGAGTAATTGCTGGTCTTGTGCCAATAGTAAAAACAATTATATATAGTCTGCTCTGAATCAAGTGCTGACTCTCACCAGTTTTCTTCGGACATACTGAACCTTCTGCATATATATATATATATTTGCTGGTGCTACAAGTAAAAGTTCTGCTTGAAGTCTAATGTAAACACACACACATATATAGTAATAATTATATATAATCTAGAGAAAATTGGCAAATTCTGGTTTGCCAATTGTATGAAATAAGAGATATAATCGTTATAGTAAATTTGGACGCGTTCCTGTGGTTTCAATTATTTGGTCGAGCTGTATTTGTCAATATTTTAACCCAGACATCTTATTGGTGTCTAACTACCTAATGTTTTATTTATATTTCTTCATTTGTGGAAGGAAGCTACAGTATGATGAGATCTAATATGAAAAGGCTGAACCTCACAGAGGAGACGTCGAAGGTATGCCGCAATTGGAGGGAGACTATGTTGAAGAAGACCCGTCCAACCCATGCGAGTATGGTAAAGTGGACGTAAAATGATGAGGAGGATAAATTGAATTACCCTTCTTGATTATTCTCAAATTTAATAGTCGCATTCTCCAATAACAGAAGTGTTATTCTTTTTAATTTTATTTTCATTTTCTACAATGATAATATTTACTATCTCGATTATATCTGACAACCTTCCATTCTTGAGAATCATAAACATCAATTTTTAGGATCAGTGTTCCTCAGTGCCTACTTTTCGTTACAGCCATAGGTTGAAATGGCACGATTTTTATGTTCAGTGGTTTATTTGAAATAATGTTAGATTAAAACAATATTTGCACAATATCATATTCGTACAGTTTGTTGCCTGCGCAAGAAATAAAATTTAATAATAATAATAATTATTAATGTTTCTAGAGGATGAACTGGCAGAACCGTTAGAGAATCGGACAATTAAGTCCCTTTACGTTCAGTGTTCAAATACAGCCGAGGTTAGCTTTGCCTTTCATTCTTATGGGGCTGATGAAAAAAAGTACCAGTAACGTACTAGGTCGATTTAATCGATTTCCCCCCTACTGCCAAATTGCTGGCCATGTGCCTAAATCAGAAACCATTATTATTTCTAGAGGGAATCGGACAATTACGTCTCCTTATTTTCTGAGTTAAAATCCAGCTCAGATCAACTTTATCTTTCATCCTTGATAAATAAAATAATCGACCCCCCACCCCATCACCCCAAAAATTGCTGGTCTTGTGCTTAACTTAGGAACCAATATCATGAGGCGACAAAGTCTGGGGTTTTGTGGGGCGGGGTCCCTAGAATTAATCTAAAGTGCAGTTCCTGATTGGAGAACCGTTCCTACTTGAGATTTGTTATTATTTTGTATTCATGACAATACATTACAATTATTGTTATCCCTTTGTTGATGTTTCCTATGTACACCATATTTTTTACGTCCTTGTATATAGTCATCCGTGTCTTAGGGCCCTAGTGGCTCATAAAAGAAATTATTATCAAGGGTGATGGATTGGCAATATCGGTATAGCGTCGGACAATATTCTCTGCTGCACATAGTTACGTCCCTTTCCGTTTTGAGTTCAAATCTCGCCGAGGTTAGATTTGCCTTTCATCTTTATGAGGTCAATAAAATATAGTACCGATAACACACTGCGGTCGATTAAATCGACTTCCCCCACAAAAAAAAAAAAAAAAAAAAAAAAAAAATTGTTGGCCTTGTGCCTAAATCAAAAACCATTATTATCAGGGGCGAAAGATTGGCCGTATTAGACAATTCTGAGTTCTAATAGCTCCGAGGTCAACTTTACCTTTCATCCTTTAGGGGTCAATAAAATAAAGTACCAGTCATGTACTAGTCTCAATTTAATTGAATTGCCCCCTTCTCCCAATTTGCTGGCCGTTTGCCACTAGAAAAAAATTATTTAATAAAGTAGTCTCGGAGTACTGTTATAGAGGGGATAGGAATAAATAGGTGGGAAAGGAATTTTTGAAAACATCACCATCATAAACTGAGTAATACTTCACGTAAATTCTGATAAATTCATGCACACTTTACACACGTTCACTGAGCAGGCATTGACCATTATTTCAAACACATTCAACATATATAATTGAACCATCAATCCCATATACACCACGCACTCACTGTTCACACATCTATATCAGTATGCATATAATAGACACGGAAACAAGCTACATATGTGTGTGTGTGTGCAACTATGTATTATTATATACGTATATATAAAACCAATATATTACAGATACAGAGCAACAAACACCGTTAACTAAGACACACACACACAAATACACACGCATATATATTCGTATATAGAAACGAATGCACACACATGCATAGATATTATACAATCAATACCCACAAGAGTATGTATACATAATAACAATAAAGACAATTCTATGTAAATATGCATTATATATAAATTACACACATATATATATGCATTATATATTATATATACATATATATTATGCATTATATATATATTTCATATTTTAATATATATAACAAAATACAAGTATATTTATGTGCATATATACATATCGATATATAAACATATGTATGTATAATACTTTACCTTAAAGACAAGTCGTTAGTAGAACCTATTATTATTATTCAGTCGATTCTGACTGATATGTTTGTTTTGAGGTCCTTGCTATGATAATTGTAGTGTTGTTTAGACAATCCCTTCCTAGTATCAAACGGAGACCCCTCGCGTACACACTAGACCATCTATAAAACATTACTTAAATATACACTTGTCAAACACACCAAACAAATAACAAAACACTAGATATAAAAATAAATAAATCATATGGAATCGGTGTAAGTGTATCCGGAGTTCCAACTGAAATATTATTCCGCAACTGCAATGCTGCGGGATATTTTTTAATGTCCCCCCCTCCTTTCTCTCTCTATATATATTGATAGATAGATAGAGAAAGAAAGAGCGATAGCACGCGCACCATCTGTCTGTGTCTCCCTTGTATAGGTTATTATTCAATCTTTTTATATCCCGAATTCAAAACCCCTGAGATCAACTTTACCTTTTATACTTTTAGAGTCGATAAAATTGTCCTAACCTTTCTCCCCAAATTTCTGCTCTTGTACCTATGTTAGAAACAATTTTTGTTTATTAGTTACGATTCAACATAGTGCAGGAAGAACTTTACGGTGTCATTCGCTCTTCGAAAGTATCAGCCAAATCTCTCTTAAATTACATTATATTCTCCTTTATAACGAAGGATGCATTGGAAAAGGCCATATATTGTCTGAGAAAAAAAAATGGTCGGATAGTCACAGTTGTAATGGTCAGACCTATTTGATTAGAATTGATCTGGGGTTAAACAGTAATGACTGTATTCGAGAGTCGGCTGAAAGGTTCATAGGCTGACTAAGATACTCTCCTGGAATAACCAAATAAAGTTTATTTGTCAACATACTCCTTGGAAAGAAACAATGTAATTATTAATTAGAAGAGTTGAAATTAATGCATGCAAGATTTCACAGTTCTAGCAACACTCCTTCATAGACTGACCATGATAGAGTCATCGAATGACCAAATGAGGTTTATTTTTTAACAGTCCCTGGAAAGAAACAATGGAGTTAATAATAATTGTTTCTACGTTAGGCACAAGGCCAGCAATTACCCAGTGTATTACTGGTACTACACTGGGTAATTGCTGGCCTTGTGCCTAACGTAGAAACAATTATTATTAACTCCATTGTTTCTTTCCAGGGACTGTTAAAAAATAAACCTCATTTGGTCATTCGATGACTCTATCATGGAGTTAATAATAATAAGAGCATTACCCTCGTATATGTCTGTTAAATCTTCAATTGCTCTTTGTCATTCTCACTCTTATTAAATAAACATTCAGTTTTAATTTATTTTATTAAAAACAATTTTTTCTATAGTTTTCAGTTGTTCATTTTGAAATGCGGCATTGATAAAATTAAAAGCGAAATGTTTCCACAAACGGAAATAATAGATTTCTGGAAAAAATCAAAATGTTTATATACATACATATATACATTTATATATATAGTATTCACACTTTTAAAATGTATATAATAATGCACGTGGAAAATAAATTAATTTTTTAAATCAACTTGAAGTTAGAATTTGAATCAAAATAAAAAATTATTTTAATTTCATTTTTTTCCTATTGAATTAGCAATCGTATTCCAGCTTATCCATTTTATAAAATTGAAATTTCAAACCCAGGCGTTAAAAAAGAAACGTTAACTGGAAAAGAAAACTTAGTGGTTATTTTTATGTATGTTTATACTTACCTGTCTTTCTATCTACTTTATTTTATCAACCAAGATGAAAGGCAATGTTGACTCCAGGGAGATTTGAACTCAGAACGTAGAGAGCCGGGACAAAATATTAATTTCTAATTCAAGCTCACGGCCAGCAAATTTGAGCAAAGGGCAAAGTTGATTAAATCAACCCAGTACTTGGCTGGTACTTTATTTTACCTAACCCAGAAAGATGAAAGGCAAAGTTAACTGTGGCGAGCAATATAGTTGGATAACATCCATGTGCTTGGCTGGTCAAGCTTGGAGATCCAGCCGGATCAATTGGAGACGGTTGCTTCTGACAGGACCCGCTAGAGGGAGTGTTTGAGGCCTCTGCCCCCACGACCCTCCCAGGAATAAGCAGGCGAAGAAGAAGGGATTTGTACTCAGCCATTTATTCGATGCTCTACAAATTCTGTCAACTCTTAGCCGAAACAAATATCGCAAGGCATTTTGTCCTGCTCTCTAATGATTCTGCCAATACAGGAAAGAAAGCGGGTAACTAATTGTGTGCTGGGAGGCGTGCTACACTAGTAAGCTGTAACTTAAAATGGTATTTGGGACCATTGAGAGTTCCGTCTTTGCTCTGGACAGAATATCAATGGTGATATATGTACTGCCATGTACTTGATTAACAGGGCCAGACTTTCACCTGCTGAAGCCCTACGCTATACGAAATTTGAGGCCCATTTTAAACAATTATACATGAATGCTAATTATAAAGAATATATATATATAGTAAATAAGTCAAATACGTAAAATTTGACTTCGTTTATTATAAACTATAAATTTACTGCTATATATTTCGGTGACAGCCATCATTAGCTGTAACCTCTTCGGGCAGTCCGAATTGGTGTGGAAAAGACAGGTACACATGTTGTTGAGGTGTGTTTCACTCCGTCAATACATCGATATGTCCAGCTCCTGGGTGTTTTGTTATTCCTCCGAGGAACTGGAATCGAATTTCAGCGTCATATATATATATATATATATTACACAGACACACATACTTACGCATAAGGGTTTTATTCACAGTGCTGACAATTGTTTCGTTGATCTGGTAGGTCTAGAGCTCGTTAATCACTTGATGTTGCGTCAATCGATCTCTAATACTTTGTTTACAACCAGTCAATTCATCGGAGCGTGTGGATGTGAGGATAATACGCAAGGCATGGCTTTTATAGAAGAGTGGTGCATGCCTTGCGTATTATCTTCACATCCACACGCTCTGATGAATTGACTGGTTGTAAACAAAGTATTGGAGATCGATTGATGCAACATCTAGACCTACCAAATCAACGAAACAATTGTCAGCACTGTGAATAAAGCCCTTATTGTAAAGCCAACCACGTTACTCTTCTTTCTTGAAATATATATATATATATCATCATCATCATCATCATCATCATTTTATGTCCACTTTTCCCTGCTTGCAAGGGTGGGACGGGAACTGATTCTGGCTTGATTTCTACAGCTGGATGCCCTTCCTAACACCAACCTCATTTACAGTGAGTGCTGGGTGCTTTTTTTGCTGTGGCACCTCCACGACCACTTTGCAGTGGAATGATAGGGACCCCATTCCCTATCATCTCATTTCTACAGCTGAGTAAACTGGAGCAATGTGAAATAAAGTGTCTTGCTCAAGGAAACAACACATCACCCGGTCTGAGAATTGAACTCACAACCTTTCGATTGCAAGGCCAATGCTCTAACCACTAAGCCATGTGCCTCCATTATGTATATATATATATATATATATATATGTATATATATGTATATATATATATATATATATATGTATATATATATATATATATATATGTATATATATATATATATATATATATATGTATATATATGTAGATAAATCTACCAAGAGTTTACGGTAGTGTCCAATCCGTATGAAGAACTCAATGTATTCCAGATATCATGGAAAGAAGAGATGTAATGAAAATCCACTTTCGGTGAAAGATAAACGGTATACAGAGTCAAGATAAAATATTAAACAAATAATGAACAAACAATTCCTTATATTAAACAAAAAAAGTTCACTATTTAACGATCGTTTCTAGGGTATATATGTGTTATAATTGGTATGCATATTCTGAAGACGGCGTATATATGTGTTAGGTATGTATATTTAATCTTGATAATTTGTATAATTTTGTATAATTTTGTACATAGATCTGTTGAATATGCATACCAATTATAACACATATATACCCTAGAAACGATCGTTAAATAGTGAACTTTTTTTGTTTAATATAAGGAATTGTTTGTTCATTATTTGTTTAATATTTTATATATGTATATATATATATATATATATATATGTATATATATATATATATATGTATATATATATATATATATATATATATATGTATATATATATATATATATATATGTATATATATATATATATATATATGTATATATATATATATATATATATGTATATATATATATATGTATATATATATATATATATATATATATGTATATATACATATATATATATATATATATATATATATGTATATATACATATATATATATATATATATATGTATATATACATATATATGTATATATACATATATATATATATATGTATATATACGTATATATATATATATGTATATATATGTATATATATATATATATATATATATGTATATATACTAACTGGCCCGTCCGGCTGGCATTCGGCTAGGTATACCTGCCCCCACCACTCCACTGCAAAGATACCACACACCCTCCCGTGTCACATTGTCCTTCCGACTCTCTCTCTCTGAATAACTAACACTTTAATTGTATCTCTCTCTGTCTAACGGCCTACTCTCTCTTTTCCCCTCCCTTTGTTTTTCTGTCTCTCTCTGTAGATGTGTGTGTGTAGTTTCCCTAATCTCTCTCTCTCTCTCTCTCTCTCTCTATGTGTATATATTGAAGGGAGATACGGAAACTAAAACAATGTTGTCATATAGAGAGTGAAGAGCGACAGAGAGAGAGTAAAGCAGTTAAATTATAGAGAGGGGGAATGATCTTACATACATACATATAAAGTATAGATATATGTGTATGTGTGTTTGTCTATGTGTGTATGTGCATGTGTGTGTCTTTGTTTTGATGTTATCCGGCAATTGGCGAAATCAGGTGTGAAAGTATGTGTATTTGTGAGTGTGTGTGTGTGTGTTACTTATGCGAGCGACGACAGAAAAAGTGTGTGGGATACATACATTATTGTATTTGTCTGTATTTTCGTTCTGCAACCATTATATTATGATATTTGTATCCAAATGATTTTAGATGTATGTATTACCTGCTTGCCCGTCCCTCTGTTTCTCTTTCCGTCTCTCTCTCTCTCTCTCTTTAGATGTGTGTGTGTGTGTAGTTTTCCTAATCTGTCTCTTTCACTCTCTGTCTCTCTAAGAGGGTTGCCTTTTGATGTATGTATTACCTGCTTGTGTGTGGACCGAATTTGAAGGAGGTTATCCTTTTGAAATAAACATACATACGACGCTCCGGAAAGTAAAAGAGTGTTGTCATATAGAGAGTGAAGAGAGACAGAGAGGGTGAAAGAGGGAGAGAGAGAGAGAAGACGCTCAGCTTTTTAATATTAGAGAGTGAAGAACGACAGAGAGAGTAAAGCAGTTAAATTATAGAGAGGGGGAATGATCTATTATAGAGAGAAGGAAGAGCGACGGAGAGAGTAAAGCTAAGAAACTATAGGGAGGTGTGTAGGATACATACGTGTTGACCTAATTAACATACGACGCTCATCTCTACGGAAAGTAAAAGAGTGTTGTCATATAGAGAGTGGAGAGAGACAGAGAGTAAAGCAGTTAAATTATAGAGGGGGTGGAGAGAGAGAGAGACGACGTTCAGCTTCATAATATTTGAGAGTGAAGAGCGATAGAGAGAGTAAAGCAGTTAAATTATAGAGAGGAGGAATGATCTATTATAGAGAGGGGGAAGAGCGACGGAGAGAGTAAAGCTAAGAAACTATAGGGAGGTGTGTAGGATACATACATACATAATACATACATACGACGCTCAGCTTTATAATATTATATATATAGGTGATTCAGTTAATTACTGGTGTTGGTACCAAAGCAAGCATTCTATGCACAGAGTATATTAGAAAAAAAACGAGGAAGTTTCGTTTGCATGTATATGATATTTATTGTGTATCGACCTTTTACACGCGTTGGCTCATGGTCAACATTGGAGTTATGGACCCAACTCTACTATCGATCTGTTCTTCAGACGGGCCATGTGACGAAAAAAAAATCGCTAGTCTGAAGAGCATATCGATAGTAGAGTTGGGTCCATAACTCCGATGGGTGACCTTGAACCAATCCTCTGTGAAACGCGCGTAACAGGTCGATACACAAAAAATATCATATACGTGTAAACGAAACTTCCTCGTTTTATTTTAATATATATATATATATCCAGGGAGTGTAACTTGGAGTTACTGTAGGTTCACCCGGGTGAGTACTTGATGTTTAGGTTCACTTCAGTGTCGAGGTGTAGAGTGTATTATAGGGAAATAAGATAACAAGGACAATTGGTTACTCCTTTATTACGTTTATTGGTTGGTGACGCGCATTTCGCCACTGATCAGCTCAAGGTTCGATCTGTATCGAGCTGACCCGACTCTGTAATCCGCGGCTTGTCAGACACCTTTTAATGTTAATGGAAAATGTTTTCCATTAACATTACAAGGGGCCTGACGAGCTGCGGATTACAGAGTCGGATCAGATCGATACAGATCGTACCTTGAGCTGATCAGTGGCGAAACGCGCGTCACCAACCAATAAACGTAATGAAGGAGTAACCAATCGTCCTTATTGTATATATATTGATGATTTGGTGTTAAAGAATAAAATCAAATGATAAAATAAAAGTATACTTTAAAAAATGAGGCTCCCGAGGATGTGTGGCCCTAAATTATAGCTTAGCACTGTTGATTAGTAGGCTGACATCGTATATACTCGCAGTTATATCTTTTCTTTAAAGGTACACCATCACTTTAAATAGGAATTAATTTAACTAGCGTGAGCTCTCTCTGCTTCCTCTTAAAGGCGTATGTAATTAAGGTTAAATAGGAATCTTCCGGCAACTTCTATCATAGATAACAAATTTGTTGATTTTATATTAAGTTCAATAAATAAATGATAAACCCGTGGAAATATGAAGAAAAAAGATGTTCTCGTATAATCATAAAAAAGATATTCAAGGAAAATAATTTCGTCTAAAATATTTCAGAGTAGCTTCCCTTTAAAAAATGTTAATTATTGGTTACAGTTTTGAGATACAATCATCGCTATAAATCAACTCTCTCTCTGGAAGAAATCGGCTATGTTCCGACCTGGAAAAGGATGGATTCCATCAGATTTAAATGTTCAAGTAATGCCATGTGTTCATGACGGCGCCTCTCCGACTTCATAAGGAGTTAAGTGCCAAAAATATTACTGGTACAGTTCATGCCATAATACAACTCCCAGATAAAATAAATAAATAAAGGCGTTGTATGTTCGTTTCTATATCATACATACATACAGCTACGGAAATATTTCTACACCATACGCACACACACACAATTCACACAAACATATTTGTTTTATAAATGGAAGAGGACTCAATACGTGTAGAGTATATACGTGTGTGCATCCATGGATGTATTCATACATTCATACGTTCGTATCTATACACATACAAACATACATATATAGGACTGGAGTCGGGTCTATAACATGGATCTTGAGCCACCCACCTGTGAAACGTTCGTAACTGAGCCTAATCAACAAAAACTTCAATGTGAAAACCTCGTTTTGTTTTTCTTATATGTGTGTGTGTGCGCGCGCGTGTGTGAGAGAGAGAGAGAGAGAAAAAGAAGCTTAAAATACAATTGGTGTCTTTAAGAATCTACGATCTGATGAGTTATCGATTCCAGAGCTGAGCCCGATCACTATTGGTTGTACTTTGAACTGGTCGATCGCGAAACGCGCGTTACGTGTGAATAAATATATTGATGTTATATTGATTTTTCCTACTCCTTATTAATATATGTGTGTGTGTGTACATAGAGAGAGAGGGAGAGAGAGAGAGAGAGAGAGAGAGAGAGAGAGAGAGAGAGAGAGAGAGAGAGAGAATATAGATAAATAACATACTCTATAACCCTCTATGGCCATGTAGTCGTAACTGTCATCGTTTCTTTAAGCTTCAAATATCGGAAGAGATTAAACTAGTAGCCATATTACAGGACGGTTCAATCACCCATTTCCTCTAACCGGCTTTTTTACTAACATGGTCACCTACCTAAATATTTCAACAATTATTTCTCAGTCTATTTCGTCGTCCTCCCACCTTACACAGATACATTCATATACATTTTTTGAATATACACATATAGACATACATTCAGACAGTGAGCAGCACTCTTAAAAGTGCGTATTCTTATTCACATACACATGCGTAACTAAATTTCACCCATTCACATGCACATATACACAAGTGTACTAAATCAAATTTCACACACACACGTTTACCTTCAGACTATAAATAAACCAATTGATTATCCAGTACACATACATATTCACAGTCGCATAATAAATAAATACACACACACACACACCATACACATACATATATATATATGTATGTGTATGGTATTTTGCTACAATGTTTTCTATACCTTTCATTTATATATATATATATATATATATATAATTAAGCACTCAACTTCGCTTTTTGGTATATACATTCACACATGTGAAAGTCATACATATATATACATACACACTTCTACGTGCAAGTACATTTAACAGACCAACCGATAGTTATAATCACAGACATATCTATGTATATATATATATATATATACATATCTATGTCTGTGATTATATATATACATATACATATACATATATACATATATATATATATATACACACATATGTATGTACATATATATTATCTCTCTCTATACATATATATATACATGTATACACATACATACGTTTACTACAACTACTACTACTATCCCTGATAACAGATGTTAGTGTGTAGGATGGGGAGGGGGGAATAATGATAGAAAAAGTTGGAGGAGAGGTAGAGAATATAGTAAGACTAAGTCAGGGCTAGAAAGAGTAGTGACAAACAAAGAGTAGAGAGGGAGGTACTAATCAGTTTAGTGGTGGAGACGGTGGTGATGAAGGCGAAGTAGTAATGGGAGGTAAAATTTAAACGAAGGAGCAGTCAGAGGTGAGGAACGGTATGAGGTATATTGTAACTACTGTAACACTGGTGATGGTTGTGAAGATGAAGGTGGTGATAACAGGGGAAATGGTAGTGCTATGATGTGCTGGAGGCGACGGTAGAGTAACCGTTAGTAGTAGTTGTAGTAGGAAAGAATGACAGGAGAAGGGGAGTCTATTAGTGGGATAGTAATACTAGTAGTAAAGTAATTGTGGGAAAAGGGTTATTGTTGTTTATCCCTCCCCCAAATCAACCCTAATAATGCAGACATTTGATCAAAGTGTTCCAGTCCGTGACCACCCCGTCGTTTCTTTATCAGATACCATATATGTAATACTGCATCATTCAATATTTTCATCGTGTTTAAAACAGTAAAGTATGATTTAATTGAAAATTGGCTACTATTTCTAGCAGGTCAAACTACCTGGAAAGAGGCTCTGTTGGTGGAGGTGATTCTTCTGTTTGTAGATAGTAATGGTAGGGAAGAGGTAAGTTTTAATGGTAGTAGCATTATGCGGTGGATTGGCAGTATCGGTAGAGGGTCGGACGCCATGCTTTCCAGCATAGTTACGTCCCTTTACGATTTGAGTTCAAATCCCGCTGAGGTTGACTTTGCCTTTCATCCTTACGGGGTCGATAAAATAAAGTACCAATAATGTACTGGGTATTTGCTGGCCTTGTGCCTAAAGTAGAAACAATTATGTAGGGTGTTGGTATTATGATAACCGAAGTAGGAGTGATTGTGGTGATGGTGGTAGTAGCAATTATTAAGCTAGTCGTCCACAGTAGCAATATAGTAGTACTATATGTAGTGGTGGGAGTTATGATATTGAAAGTGAAGAAATATTTCAATGGGAATAAAGGCGCCTAATTTAATACTCAGTCGGCTCACGACAGTAACGTTCTGAGTTCGATTTCCTTGGGCAAGAAACTTTATTTCTAGGAAGAGGCTATGTAGCCGGTAAAAGTGTCTGACACCATGAGTTGCAGCCCGAGTTAAGACAATTTGAAATATTTTCCACCATCAATTGTTAAAAAACAAGTTAAAATCATTTAGTCGTCCATTCATAACGTACATTACGCTTTAGTTACATGCACACACATCTACACGTAAACACGTAAACAGATACAGACAACAGAAGGGAGGGGCTGGTGAAACAAAATAGCGATGTGTGTCGTGTTCCTTTAGGGTTTAACCGGTTACATAGCCTATTCGTTATTTCTATATATGTTGTTGCTTCAGTCCTGAACAAGCAAAAATTAGCTGTACCTGCAATTCAAAGGGCTAGTCGTGTGTCGTGTAACACTGTCACGCCGAATCTCCCTGAGAATTGCGTTAAGAGTACACGTATCTGTTCAATGCTCAGCCACTTGCCCGTTAATTTCAGGAGCAGCCTGTCCAGTTGATCAAACAATTGGAACTCTGTGGATGGCGGCGGAAGTCCAAAACACACTTCAATAGGGATATATGGATAAAACAATGGTAAAAATAATGGTTTTTGATTTAGACACAAGGCCAACAATTTTTGGAGAAAGTAAAAGTCGAATAAATCGACACCAGTGCGTTACTGGTACTCTATTTTATCAACGTCTGTAAGGATGAAAGGCAAAGCTAACCTCGACGGAATTTGAACTCAGAAGGTGCAGGGACATAACTCTGTGCTGTAAAACATTTCGTCCGACCCTCTATCGATACTAATGGTAGAAATAATAATAATAATAATAATCACGCTGGTAATGCTGATTACAAAGGAAAGGTGAAAGTAGGGTTATAGCTAGCAATAGTATTTTTTTGTAGAAACTATCATAATTAATAGCAATATTGATTTCTGATTTAGGCACAGGGCCAGCAAATTTTGTGAGAAAGGCAAAGTTAATAAAATCAACTCAATTACTTGACCGGTACTTTATTTTATCGACCCTGGCAAAGTTGACCTGGGCAGGATTTAATCTCAAAATGTAAAGAACCACAACAAATACTGTAATTGCATTTTATCCGACGCTCTACCAATTCACCGCCCTTAGTATAATAGCCATAGAAGCAGCAATGTGCAAGCCTTGAAATAACATTCAAATAGTTTCTTTTCTCTATTGTGGTCCAGAGGAAAATACTCAGGTCCCCAAGTGAATCAACCCTAACCCTCTTTCTATATCTCATATCTTTCCAACTTTTGTTTCAACTATCTCCTTATACATTTTTATATTTGCTGGTGTATATTTCTCTCTCTCTCTATATATATATATGTGTGTGTGTGCGCGAAAAAAAAGTGCCCCAAAACGGAGGTTTTTACATAATTGTTTCTACTTTAGGCACAAGACCAACAATTAACCAGTGCATTACTGGTACTTTATTTTATCGACCCCGTAAGGATGAAAGGCAAAGTCAACATAATGAAAGCTATCCCCATTTTCAGAAGAGAGACATCTCTCATTCACTTTGGGATGGGAGATCTCCCTGTCAGACGGGAAGAGTTGACAAGTCTGCATATATGTATATAATGTATATATATTGAAAGTCTGGAGGAAGACCACAAATCAGGGTAATATTCTATGCACGGAGAAGGAGCAGATTTGGTTTCGGCTTGTATGTGGCAAGCTTTTTTAAGGGTACTCTCGGGTTCCAAATAATAGGAGGGTGGAATAAGCGGCGGGGGGATTGGAAAATCGGTCATTTTTCTAGGTTGCCTGTTGGTTTAAACAAAAACAGAATTAGTCGTTTAGTTTACATATTGAGACCCCCCTCCCAACCCATCCTATTTATTTTATAACATGGGATATCTAGTAATATACTTTTTTTGCCATATATCTTTTTAATATATAAAGAAAACTAATTGTCGCAGGAATGCTACTAGTTAAAATAAAATTTCGCCGGAGATGGATTAGCCAAATTTAATAATCGGAGGTAGGGAGGGGGTCTGAAAAATTAATAAGCGTGAAGGGATGCAATTATTCGAGACCAGAAAGTATATATATATAATTGTGTGTTACATATATATATATATATATACTCTCTCAGAAAATGTATATATTTATGTGTATATATATATATATGTATGTAACACACAATTATTCGAGACCAGAAAGTATATATATATATACATATATACTTTCTGGTCTCGAATAATTGCACCGCTTATTAATTTTTCAGACCCCCTCCCCACCCCGATTATTAAATATTTGGCTAATCCATCTCCGGCGAAATTTTATTTTAACTAGTAGCAATTAGTTTTCTTTATACATTAAAAAAACATATATGGCAAAAAAAGTACATTATATTTATATATCTATATACATTTTACACGTACGTATGTTTTCATCGGTATCAACGCATTTGTAGAATATGTATGTATGTATATGTACAATATTCATTTCAGTACCTCTATGCCTATTTATTTGTATTGTGTGAATATGTGAGCGCGAATTTCAAATGAACTGAGTGCTTGCGTGAATGTTTTGAAATGTAGGTGTATTATGAGTGTGTAGAAGGACGTATGTGAATACATGTGTGAATATGTCACTCATTTGTATATATATATGAGTGTGTCTGTGTATGCGTGTGCACATATATCGATGGTGGGGAAACCTTAATTATATTCCAGTAATGAGCCATCGTCCTTAATTCTCACTTCGTCAGTGTTTGTCTCTCGTTTTTCCTTTCCTTCTCTTTGTATGCTTTTCTTGTTTTCTCTCTCTCTCACTTTGTCCTTTCTTCTTCATTCCTATATTACTCTGGCTCTCCCTCGGTTTGTCTTTATATATTTTTCCCATCCATCCTCTCTCGCTAATTGTCTTCATTTCCCCCTATATCTCTCCATTTTCTCTTTCTTTCCGTCCCTCTAGTCGTTTTTGTCTATCTATCTGTTCATCATTTTTGCCTTTTTTCTTTACCTAGTTTTCATAAAAAAAAATCTTTCTCTCTATTTCCACAATCTCTGATTTTCGTGCACTTCTCTCTCTATCTAACTGTCTGTGTCTTCTTCCTCTCTCTCTAACTCGATGCCTTTCTATATATCTCCCTGATTTCCGTATACTTCTCTGTCTCTATCTATCTAACTATATGTGTCTTCTCTGTCTAACTCGATACCTTTTTATATATCTCTCTGATTTCCGTAGACTTCCTCCCATTATCTGTATATTTTCCACCTAACACACACTCTCTTTCCTCCTGCGAACTTGGCTGCCACCTTACCTTCCTGCCCACTATACGACCGCAATACATCCCGCTAACCAACTGCACTCCAACACCACCCGGCTACTTCTGGTTAGCCTACATCCCCCCCCCCACTCATACCACCACGTTGATGCCTCATTCTCTTCACTACACACACACACACAGACTCACAGAAGTCAACAAGGTTGGTTTGACAGTGGTTCGGATATTAATTTAATGTTGCCATCACCAATTTCTTCCAAGTATTCCAAAGTAGGAAAGGGCAAGGCAAGGGTAACTGGAGTGGAGTGGAGTGAAGTAGAAGTAGAGTAGAGGTCGAGTGGTGTAGACAAGTGGAGTGAAGAGTTATCGCTTAATGTCAGTCTGTATACACACACACGCATATAACAAATTTAATATTAAATTTGTTATATACACTCTACTAATGTATTGAGTACTTTACTGTGGTTACCCGGGATTCTCACATACTCACACACACATATATGTATTTGTGTGTGTATATATATATGTGTGTGTGTGTGTGTGCGTGTGTGCAAATACCTATGTATGTGTGGACGTAACAATCCTTAATATACACATATATACAGATACTAGCAGTGAAACCTATGCTAGTCCTGTCAACTTATATATATATATATACAATATTAATAAATGGAAACTATATTTATAAAACCATATTTATTTCATTATATATATTTCAAGGATACCAAGTTAAATCATGGTATGCCTTCATCGGTCACCTTTTTGAAAGGGTACGTCAATATCTATTTGTAAAACTGTTATATATTGTATTTTGTCTGATGAAAGCATACCATGATTTAACTTGGTATCCTTGAAATAAATATAATGAAATAAATATGGTTTTATAAATATAGTTTCCATTTAATAATATTGTATATCTACTCCAAATATTTGTCGAGTGCTTTATATCAGTTATAATAATATTTGCTTGTTGTATCCCAACAATTTAAATAGAACTTTTGCATATATATATATATATATAATGTATAATAAACAATACAATATAATTACCTCATTACCAGAGGTTTCCCGAATAAGACGAATACGAAAGAAACGTCCTCATATATATATATATGCAGAGGTTATATTTAATTTGTTGGGATTCAACAAGCTTAAAAATGTTATAACTTATAAAGCACTCAACAGATGAAGTAAATATTCAATATATTAATAAATGGAAACTATATTTATAAAACCATAATTATTTTATAATATATATTTCAAGGGCAACCAAGGCAAATTATGGTGCGCTTTCATCAGATAAAATACAGATTTGTTTTATAAATAAATATTGACATACCCGAAAAAAAGACAACTTTAACGGTTGAAGTTTCCATTTATTAATATCATTGATATATATATATATATATATATATCAATGATATTAATAAATGGAAACTATACTTTATAAACCCATATTTATTTTATTATATATATTTCAAGGGTACCAAAAGTTTTGGTACGCTCTCATCAGATAAAATACAAAAGTTGTTTTATAAATATTGACATATCCAAAAAACGAGAACTTATCATTTTAAGTTCAGTTTGGATATCATTGATATTATACTCCAGAAGAAATTTGTAGTGCTTCGAATCTGTTGTAATTAAATTTGTTGAATAACCAACAAATTAAATAATTCTTTGCTTATATATATATATATATATATAAGGATTAGAATACTGGAGCGTGTTGGAGTTAAACACCCTCTTCGTATTATAGAAATGACAGTAAAAGGTATAGCTCAATGCAGTTAAACAGAGCCAAAAAATTAAGAGAGTAAAACAAAGAATCCTTTAATACATCAAAAGTTTTTATTAGCCGACAATGTTTCGTCCTATTAAGGACTCATCAGGGCAATCAAAACAACAAGAAGTAATATCGGCAGATACATATATATATATATATATATATATATATATATATATATATATATATGAAAAGAGTCAGAACCCCGACGGCTGAGCTCCGGTCGTTTCATAGATGCTTATGTTATATTTTTGTTTGTAGTAAGACAATTTAAACAAATCAATCACTTCATCAATTTATTCATCGATTAAGCTCTCGCTTCCGTTCCATCCCTTCCACTCCCGTGCCTTTCCTTCCTACCTTCTTTCCTCCACCACCACTTCGATTAATGTCAACCTTTCGCTCTCTCCCTATAGTAGTACTACGATTACTACCACCACAACTACTACCGCCATCACTATCGTCACCATGATCACTGCATCGTACCTCAAGCCAATGGAATTGCTCGACTGCTAGAAATAGCAACCAATTTACCCTCAAATTACTCCCCACCCTGTTTTCTTTTGTAGATAAACGATACATACATAGAATAAGGGAAGTGTTAAATACACTGTGCTTAAAAATAACATGGGATGGCCACGGTTGGAATATCTTTGATATAAGCCTGCTCGATCAGGACTTAAGCAATACCATCAGTATTTCCCTCTATCGCTTTCATTATACTACTACCGCCACCAACACCAGTATTACCATCGCCGCCATTATCACCACCGCCGCTACAATCACCAATACCTTTACCATCAACGCTAACACCAATATTATGACCACCAGCAGCACCAGCCCCACTGCCAACACCACCACTATCTCTATTACCAACATCACCAACACCTTTAACATCATCACCACTACCATCAACACCAGGACCTCCACCAGGACCATCAACATCAACACCATCAACTCCAACACTACCGCCAGAACCATGAACACCACCATCAACACTACAACCACTACCTCCATATCTATCTGTCTTTCTTTCTTTTTCCTTTCTACAACCAAAATAGTAAAGCTACTCAGTAAAAGAAATAAATAATGAAATAAAAATTGAATATTTTGAAGGAAAAAATATTTCTAAAAATTAATATATTTTTAGAAATAATATTTTCCTCTTCGCTCTCTTTTTCTCTCACTTCCTTACTAACTCTTACACTTTCTCACTTTTTCTCTCACTACTTTTCTCCCTCTTTCACTCTCTCTCTTTCTATCACTCTTGGTCTAATTTCTAATTCATTTGCAAATTTATCAAATATGCATATTTCATTTACAATGAAACACATTTTAAATAGACATAAACATAATTACACACACACGCACATACATGCACATTTAGATGTCACGCGCGCACACATACACCACCACACATACATGCACATTTACATGTATACAAACATTATACACGCTAACTATGGTTACATACGTATGCATGTGTATGTGGCTATGTGTATGTGTGTGTCTGCGTGCTTGCGTACGTTTGTAAATGCTTTTGAGCTAATGTGTGTGTGAGCATTTACGTATGTATTCACATACATACGTAAATGCTCACACATTGTATTAGTATGCTGTTTGTATGTGTGTTTGAGTTTACAAACAAGACGCAATATTATTAAATGGAGACGAGGAGAGAGAGAATAAATATTTACCGCAGCACTCAAATGACCCTCTTACTGCTCAGAATTCCGCTTATGTCGCTGATCGCGTAACTGGTAACTGATATATGAAACGTGGTATTTATTGTACACATGCATATACGCACGCACACATATATACGCTCAGGCACACATACACACACGTAGATATACGAGCGCGCACATACACGCGTACACGACGCACACACTCAATCATGGGTGCATTCACAAGTGCACATACACATACTCGAACACACACGAACACGGACGTTCTTACAAGTCCGCACATACACGTACACGAACACGCACAAACACGGATGCATACACACAAACACGCACAATGTAATATTAGTGAGCATTTACAGTGAATTACTGATGAGCTGAGAGGGAAACACAGGATATCAGAAGATTCAGATGTAGCGTGCGAAAGAGAAGACGACGCCATTGGTCATATGGATGATGATTATTGGGTGAATAAGTACAAAGTGATCATAACGGAAGGAGGCTACAGTAGAAGAAGACCTGGACAGAAGTGGTAGGAAATAATCTCAAAATGCTAAATCTTACAGAGGAAATGATAAATGAGGGCAACAAGTGGAGGGAGGCTGTGCTGAAAAAGACTCGTCCAACGCATGCAAGAATGAAAAAACAGACTTAAAAATGACATTGATGATAATTTACTAATATAATTGTTTATACTTTTGGCACAAGGCCAGCAATTATCCCAGTGTATTACTGGTACTTTATTTTATCGACCCCGTAAGGATGAAAGGCAAAGTTAACCTCGGCGGAATTTACTAATATAATATCTTTGTGTATTTGTCTGTCACACACTAGATATGACTGAGGAAAGAAGGGGTGTCTAATACACACATATCTATGTGATGACTGAGGAAGGTGGGGGTGAGAAACCATAAAAGTCCAGCGTTCTAACATTCGTCACAGCTGTGTGTTTGTATGTTTGTATCACTTGTGTGAGTGAGCGCGAAGGAACCAGCCAGCCAACAAACAAACACCTCTTTTTTATATTATGTATAGATATTAAAATTAGCCGTCATTTTTGACGGCACGGAGCCACCTTATATATATATATATATATATAAACATTAAGACAGATGTTACATAATCATATTTATTGGATTATACGTATTTCAGTGACACCAGTGCTGTGCTGTCTCACAATCACTGTAACAGTAATCGGCACCGGTGTGGCATCATTAGATGTTAACACAAATATGTGAGTGAGTTGATATGTCGCAGGCAAACGCTTCCGTTTTTGCGAAAGTCCAGTTTGTGTGTGGAAGTTGTCTCCGTGTGTGTCCTAGTTGTAGTCAGAAATTAGAAAAAGAACTCCTACAAAAAAATATGAATTATTGTTCCTTATCCCACCGGACAAGTAATGGTAATATTTATTTTGATGTATGAAACAGTAATCTATATTATAAGAGCGCTGTCTGTCTGTCCGTGCCTCCGTCGGACGGCTCGCTCTATATAGAAAGGGGGAGCACCAAACGAGAGATATATACATAGATAGAGAAAAGGGAACGCCGAGTATTTTCGAGGTGACAGAAAGAGATAGATTGACATAAAATTACGACGTCGCCCTCATCTATATAGAGAGAGGTGAAGCACCAAGCAGGAGAGATGTAAATAAATAGAGAGAGAGAAAAGGAACATCATTTGTTTAGCGAGAGTGTATGTGTGTGTGAGATGGAAAGGGGGAAAAGACGTCGCCCTCATCTAGTTTATATTAAATCGAATTCTGTTTATTTTTGCGAATTCGTACAAAAACAATCTTGCCATTTTGTTTTGGAATTGTCTCTCTTCATTCGGTAGAAAAATGGCAAGAGAGAGGAGATGACAGAATGGGAGAGAGGAGATGTGAGAGAAAGAGAAAAGAGAATATAAAAAAGAGATAAGATTGTGGAAAAAGGGAAACAGAGAGATGATGGAATATAAGAGAGAGAGAGGGTGTGAGGTGAAAGAATATGAAAATGAACATTTTAGATGAGGGAAAATAGAGTAAGAGAGAGATGCACGTCAAGACAGAAGAAAGGAAAGAGAGAGAGAGTGACGAAAGTTTTATTGGAATTTAAAAAAGAAACGGAATTTTATTTCAAGAGAGTGAGAGGAGGCAGCTTCTTTTGATCATAACGTTTGCAACGCTATATATATAAGTGTATACGTGAGAGAGAGAGAGAGAGAGGGAGAGAGAGAGAGAGAGAGAGAGAGAGAGAGAGAGAGAGAGAATATGTGTGTGTTATCTTTCTTTTTTCTGGGCACTGACTGAGTTACTCCCTATTCCGGAGTAACGTTGGGTTCTACTGCCAAATAAAAGCCAGCAGAACCAACAGAAATCATTCAGAGATCATTTCTCTGATCTCTACTCCAAGGAGAACACTATGTCCTCCTCACCATTTGATGTCATCATGTGTCTAATTACTATGAATGAGCTGGACTTAGAGTCACCAGGCCACTGTCCACACACACACACACACACATATACGTGTATATGTATATATATATATATATATATATATATATATATATATATATATATATATATATATATATATATATATATATATATATATAAAACATGAGAAGAAAGAAGAATACTGCGTGGTTTGCACATGGGTTACATATGATAAAAATAGTCGTTCGTCAGTGATTTTCCAACCATCATTGGTATTTCATCGCATTAAAAATCAGATACCTCAGGTTGGTGCGAGCAATAATCTAAAGAAAGTTATTGGGACCAGTAATCGCGTAAAGCGAGGATATATATATATATAGTAATAATAGTAATAATAATAATAATAATAATAATATATATATAATAATAATAATAATATATATATATATATATATACTAGCTGAGGTACCCGGCTTCGCCCGGGAGAATAATTAAGAGAAGACGGATAAAAGAGAAAACGGCTGTATTGGATATGTTGTCTGGTTTACAGGATGAGGCGAGACCGTAATGTGTGTGTGTTTGTGAGTATATTAATGTGTGTGTGTGTGTGAGACATTAAAAAAAAATAATCATAAAACTTCCTTATTAGGCGGGGGGAGTAAACTGACGATTAAATGGTAGCATTGGCCTTGGATTTTAAATGCTGTGAAATAACCATAGTCAGTATGATCTTTTTCAGCTCCAAAGGACGTCATCTGAAACGCAGCAATATACCGCATAACGTTGCTTCTGAAGTGTTTAGCTTCGTTAGTACGGTCTGTAAGTATATGGATAAAAGCTGGAGGGTCCTCTATCAGTGGAAGTCTGACCTTTCTTCCTAAGCAACACATGCCAAGTGTAATATACATGCTACCAATCATGACTTTAGGATCATTTCTATAATTCTTCGATGGATCATATGAAAACGCAGCTCTTAGTTTATCCTGACTTCAAGGGTCCTTTGTGCTCGTCGAGTTTGCATCGCAACTCTCATTGCCTCTTGGTGATTTTCATATTGAACCTCTGTTTGTTGCGTTAGTCTTTCTTGCCTTAATCTTTATGTTTCCTGTCTCAGGTTCTGTATACTTTCAAAAAGTTGTGATCGTCTCTTTTGTTGTTTTAGCCTTTCTGTTTCCCGTCTCATATTCTGCTGAATGTCACAATGTTGACTTCCCCTTTATTCCGAAGTCTTTTTTTATATTGTTCGTGAGATTTGTCTTTCGCTTGAAAATTTCAACCGTTTGGTGGACATTGTATCTCCCCAGATAGATGAGCGGAATTTTGGTGACATGATGAAATAATTTTTCTTGGAAAAATATCATGAAAAAAACAAACTATACAAAGCAATATAAAAAAAAATCGAAATAAATGCAAATAGCAGCCTTAGAGAATAGGTTGACACTCTGCCATCTGAATTAGGTCAATAATAACATGGTACTATCCTCAAAAAGCTAAATTAATATACACCGTAGATTAGCTTCAAATAGTATCAATTTTTTTTGTTCTGTAAAATCAAAGACTGGTGTAAAACGACTTTATAAAAGTTAACGCAATATTGTTAAACCTTCAACTGATACTTTGATCTATAGTTTAAGCCGATTCTAGACTTTTGTGGGACGTCTCTCTCTCTCTCTCTCTCTCTCTCTTTCTCTTTCTCTCTCTGAATATCTAACGCTTTAATTGTATCGCTCTCTGTATACAATTGTATACAATCGGCATATCTATCTAGCTCTGCCTCTCCCACCGTGTCTCTCTATCTTTAGATGTGTGTGTGTGTGTGTGTGTGCGCGCGCGCGTGCGTAGTTTTCGTGTGATTCAACCAATAAACATATCTCTTTTATATTATATATAGATATAGATTATATACAGTACTTTCAATACAACACACCGAAACTAAAAACACTGCACACTCCCAAGACATACAGAACTGCTCTCACTTATGTAGCATGTTTAGGCACAAAGCGAACAATTTTTTTGCGGGATGAGGAGGGGGGGGGGGGGCGTTCTATTGAATCGTCTCCAGTGTGTTACTGGTACTTTATTTTATTGACCTCGTAAGGATGAAAGACAAATCTCTCGATGGGATTTGAACTCAAAATGCAAAGGTCCGTAACACTATGCCGTAAAGCATATTATCCGACGCTCTACCGATACTGCCAATCCACCACCCTTGTTGTGCAGTGAAAACGCTCAATAAAAATATGACTAAGAGGAAATAATAATGGTTATTAATTTAGGAAAAAAGATCAGCAATTTATGGGGAGCGGAAAGCCGATCACATCGACCCAACTAATTTACTAGTACTGTAGTCTATCGAACGCCGAAAGGATGAAAGGCAAGGTTGACTCCGGTGGGTTTTGAACTCAGAACGTAAAGGTCTGTAACTATATGCCTCAAAGTATTTCAGCATTTCGTCCGACGCTCTAAACATTTTGCAAACCCGTCACCTTGGATAGGAAATAATAATTGGCCTTAAGGACGTATTAGTTTGGGGACAGCAGGAGGATGCGAAACAATACAAAATGGGGTTTACATAGGATAAAGGGAAAGGGATATCAACAGTTAAACAGTAGATAGAACAACAATAATATATAGTAACAATTGTTTCTAATTTTGGCACAAGACCAGCAATTTGAAGTGTCGGGGTCGAAGGAAAGTTGATTATATCAACCCCAGTACTTGATTGGTACCTTATTTTATTTTTCAACCTCGGAAGGATGAAATGCACTCAACATTGACCTTGGCAGGATTTAACTCAGAAAGTAGAGACAACAAATACTGCTAAGTATTTGTACAAAACCCTGATGAATTTTTCAATCCACCGCCCTTCTAGTAATAACGGTTTCACAAGGCCAACAATTTTGAGGGAGGGGAAAGTCGATTAAATCGTCCTCAGTGCGTTACTGGTACTTTATTTTATCGACCCCGTCAGAATTTGAACTCAGAATGTAAAGGGGTGTAACTCTATGCCACAAAGCATGTTGTCCGACTCTCTACTGATACTGCCAATCCATTTTACAATAATAATGAAACGCTACATAATAGTAACAATAACGATATAAAATATATAATAAAAGTCAACAAGAAAACGTTCTCCAATGAGAGGGAATGACCCCATCCTCTCCCAGAATAATCCCCCCCCCCCCCGATTTTTGGTTGTATCAAAGGAATTGAAAGTATCCTCTCCTGCTCCTGTCCTGATTTCTTTCCTATTACTCACAGGGCATAACCAGAGTAGATCCATTTTATTTAGAAAGGTACTAAATAAAAATGAACATTAGAATGATCTCTTACATAATATGTGAATGTGTGTGGCTTAGCGATGAGGGCGTTGGTCTTTTGATCACAGGGTCGTGTGTTCAATCCCTGGTCCCAACTGTACGTTCTATCCTCGAACAAGGCACTTTATTTTATGTTGTTCCAGGATACTCAGCTTCAACAATGACTACCAGCACCAGTACCAATAGTGGATGGTGGGTGAATGGTGGAGGAGGCTAAAGGGTAAGATTGTAAGTCCTTGAATGCCATTGAAATCAGAATAAGCTCCGGTCTGATGAGTTAGTTAAAACATGTTCTAATCCAAAGGCTCATCAGACCGACGTTAAGCGATTGAGGGTACAAGACTCTCTCTGGACAGGACGCTAATCTATCGCATGATTAACTTCCCAGCTGCTGATGGTACTCTCTCTCTCTCTCTCTCTCTCTCTCTCTCTCTCAACTGAGTATATTGGAGCAACGTGAAATAAAGTGTTTTGTTCAAGAACACAACGTAGCAGTCTGACCAGAAATCGAACCAACATTACGATCGTACGTCAAACATCTTAACTATACGGCTTCACGGCCTGATGAGCCTCCAGGCTAAAACAACAATAATAAAAAAACAACTAAACTTTTAAATTGCCTGACATCCAAATCCTAATCCAGGGCCTTCTCACTCCTTTTAAATCCTCTTAAATCCCTACCTCCATCTACAGCCTATATATATACAATACAACCTTTTCACTCTTCACCTTCTCATCCTATTCCCTGTGTTATGTCATAATGTAGCCAGATGTGGTAATTTCACCTGTTTGTACTTGATCGCTCTGTTATAGTTCATTACCGTAATCACAGTACCTCAGTAATCAGTTGAGCGTCGGACAACTTGCTTTGCAGCATAGAGTTACATTTTACGTTCTGAGTTCAAATCCCGGTAAGGTTAACTTTGCCTTTCATCCTTACGGGATCGATAAAATAAAGTATCAGCAACACACTGGAGTCGATTTAATCGACTTTCCCTTCTCCCCAAATTGTTGGCCTTGTACCTAAAGCAGAAACCATTATTACTGTGCCTCTTAGAGCTTATTTTAAAGAAATTTTAGAACTGTACAAATCTTCAAGGCATGTGTATGCCCCAATGAAGGTGCGTGGCTCAGTGGTTAGAGAATTGGGTTTGCAATCCGAATGTTGCGAGTTCGATTTGCGGGAGTTACGTCCTTGAGAAAGACGCTTTATTTCACGTTGCTCTTTCTGCCAAGAATTGCGACCAGTAGATAGTATCAGCAATGGAAAGACCAATCGATAACATTGTTTCTTCGGCCCGATTTGACGAGTTTCACCCCCACTCGGTCACTCGATAAGCAAATGAGGTCTGGGAGCTTGTCATTCCTTGCTGGATTTTTAACATTTCATGGGTGTTTGAAGTTTTTTAAACACCATTTGCCATGTAATCGCATGTAGAGTTTGACGCAAAACAAACTTACTGCACACAATTTTTCTTTAGAATTACATAAGCAGAGTTCAACTGTATATTAAAATACTCATTGATATCTCTCCTACCATTAGCCATCTCTCTCTCTCTCATATTCACCCACCCTCTCTCTCTCTCATATACCCCCTCTCTCTCTCACAAACACACATTCTCTCCCTCCCCTCTACCAGTCATTTACCTCACGGCCATTGTCATGGTTGAAGGCATCTGATCTGTTCACATTTAGTGTCTCTGACCAAAGTTCCCCCTCTCTCCCTCTCCATCCTCTCTCCGCTACCATTACCTCTACATTCTGAGTTCGAATCCCGCTGGTATCGAATTTATTATTTTTTGCTTCCTTAGGGCGGTGGATTGGCAGTATCGGTAGAGGGTCGGACGCCATGCTTTACGGCATAGAGTTACGGGCCTTGCCATTCTGACTTCAAATCCTGCCGAGGTTAACTTTGCCTTTCATCCTTACGGGGTCGATAAAATAAAGTACCAGTAATGTACTGGGATAATTGCTGGCCTTGTGCCAAAAGTAGAAACAATTATTTTTTGCTTCCTTGGTTGATAAAAGATGCCTCAGTGGACTACAGTCTGTCACAACGTTAGGGTAGTCGGCTTTCAATCGTAATGTTATGAGTGCCATTCCCAGCGGTGCATTGTGTCCTCGAGCAAGACTCTTTATTTCACGTTGCTCCAGTCCACTCAGCAGACAAAAATAAATTGTACCTGTAGTTCGAACGGCTAGCCGTGTCACATTCTGTGTCACGCTGAATCTCCGTGAACTACGTTAAGGGTACGCGTGTCTATGGAATGCTCAGCCAATTGCATGTTAATTTCATGAGCAGGCTGTTCCGTTGATCGTATCAACTGGAACATTCATTGTCGTAACCGACGAAGTGCCTCTCTCTCCCTCTGTATATATATATATATATATATATATATATATATATATATATATATGGAAGCAGGGGAGTGCGTGGCCTCTGATGAACGCCAACCAGCGTGAAACAGACTGTCAGCTTCTCTCCCTTCTTTCGCCGAAAAGAAGTAAGTGACATAGTCACTACTTTAAAATTCATAGCGTATGGTCTTCTAAATGTTTTTAATTAAACATACGGTATATTGCCAAATATACTATACATACATTCAATATATATATATATATATATATATATATATATGCAAAAGTTTTATTTAAATTGTTGGGATACAACAAGCAAATATTTTTATAACTGATATAAAGCACTCGACAAGTATTTGGAGTAGATATACGATATTGTGCCTCTCCTTTGTTCTGTCCTACGCCATCTTGTAGAAACAAGATGGCGTAGGACTGCACAAAGGAGAGGCACAAAAACAAAGAAAAGAATCCCCAGTCACTGAAGAGGTCACAGAATGTGACGAAAGAACTTTGACAATATATAAACAATCATCTGGTTGTGGAACCAACCAACCAACCAACCGAAAATTTATAAGTTCCTAAATTTATAAATTTATTATAATAAATTGAAGTGAAAGCAACTGGTGCGTGTGTTCCTTATTGGCAACATGACCCTCCCAAAGTATAGCAATATATATATATATATATGGTTGCGCATATATGTTAAGTTATGAAATTTTAATTTTACTATATATATCTATATATATACATAATGTAGGTAGTACGGTGAAATATTGGTGTTGGTACCAAATCAAGCACTCTATGCACGGGCAGAGTGTATATAATAGAAAAAACGAGGAAGTTTCATTTACATATGAAAAATATTTATTGCGTATCGACCTGTTACGCGCGTGGGTCACCTTGAGCCAATCCTCTGCGAAACGCGCGTATCAGGTCGATACACAATAAATATTTTTCCTATGTAAATGAAACTTCCTCGTTTTTTCTATTTTATATATATACTAGCAGTGGTACCCGGCGTTGCACAGGATAAGGTATTTTGGAACGCGGGCCGTCAACAGAACTAATCGTGGAAAAACTGCATGCCTGGACAATATGTAAAGAAAATATGACAATATGACAATATGTAAAGAAATATGTAAAGAAAATAAACCGAATACTCTGATGGCTGGATAATCTTTAAGATTGTCCTAAAGCATGAAAAATGCAGGTTTTCACCTAATGCGGGCCCTAGGGGATCAAGAAAATGAATTTTTTTTATGTGCATAATATACCTTGAAATTTTGGGAAAATCGGCTAGACGTAACGCCTCAAAAATGCCCTAAAAAGCTGAAAAAAATGAAGTTTTTCACCTAATGCAGGCCCTAGGCCATAAACAAGTTGGATTTTCTTCGCTCACGGTATGAAGAAGAGATTGACTAATACATAGTTACAATTTCAGGGAAATCGGTCTGACGTAACGCCTCAAACCCTAATAAGCTGAAAAAAACGCAGTTTTTCACCTAATGCGGGCCTAGGGGATCAAAAAGTTGAATTCATGAGCATAACACTCCCTGAAACATAAGTAATACACATGTAAAGTTTGAAAAAAATCGGTTGGGTACTTCTCGAGTTTTAGGGATTCAAACTCACAGACACACACACAGACAGACATCCTCAGTTTTATATATATAGATATATATATGATTCTAAAGTAACATCTAAGAAGTTGACTACCCTATTACTATTATCTATGGCTAAACTTAAATTATAACTTATCTAGAATCTGTGCATACGTTTTTTAATCCTTTTGAGCCTGGAGTTGCTAATATTAATGAGGGAAAATAAAGCATCCTCTCTGTATACACCACTTTTCATAGCCGGAAATTCCTTAATTAAATTGTTAAGCAGGGATAGCCCAACTAAGCCGGTGACCTGCGCAGAAATGCTCGAACCCATAATGGTATCAAAGTTATTTGACGATTATTCCTTGCCCAGAGGTTACCATCAAATTCTATTATGGTGCGTCTAGCGACCAAGATAATATCTATTCTAGCTTAGTGATACTGGTGCATTCCTTGGCCATTCTAAGAGCTCTCTTTACTAGGTCAGGGGAGATAGAAGCATAATAGTTGTCTATATCAAACTGGACAAATTTAGTATCAGTCTTTCTATCAGTCTTCTGCTAAACCAATTAATTACTTGATTGGTGTTCCCCCATAAGTTAAGCGTTATCATTTTACTGATGGTCGGGATAATTCTATCTAGGATATTTTTGCTAATTCTATCCCCATCTAAAGTTTTAGGGCATATTAGCCTAATAGCTAATTTATTAAATTTATTTTTATGATTTTTAAGTGTGAACCTAGGAGTTTTCAGGATGTAAGGTTCTGTGTACTTATCAAGTTCTAAATGTTCGATCAGATTTTTATCCTGTCTATTGATCTCTATTAAATTATCATGGTTTGTTTTTCTATAATTTTAGTTAACTTTCTATTTATGAAGTATTTGTAGGTTTTAAAGCTCATGCTATAAATATTTTTAATAATATCGGCTAGAATTTGTATCATTTTATGTTTTTTTTTTTAAAGTTAATCGTAGAGTTAAGTTTTTTCAAGAATGGATTGTTATAAGATATTTTTTTTAATTTAATGTTTTTTATCAAGTCTAACAGTTCTTTTTAAAACCTATCCAGACTAGGATTATGAAGTGGATTTTTTAAGGGGTGTAATCCAAATCTGCGTGCTTGTGAGTTGCTGCCATGGTTACAGGGTTTCTTATCGAAGTGAAATATTCTCCACGTGATTCTCCTTATGAAACAGTTAATACTGCTAATCAGGTGTTTCAGATAAAGTTTTCTGTTCGGCACTGGTATGCACTTCAGTGACAAGGTGGTTTTTGGTCAGCATCTTTGCCAAACTCGATAATGAAGCTCAACACAAGGGAGCAGTTATATAAAAGTACAGACAAGTTGAGAAAACAACTATAGGTTTGGCAAATTGAGGTTTAACCTCCTTGCAAGTTGATAATCAGTAGGTACTAAGGGTGTAAAACATCTGAAGTTAATCCAATGTTTATGGCCCACTCACTGTATGGTTATATTATTCACAGAACACATATATAAAAACAACAACAACCAAAGCTGTTAATTGTACATTCAATTGATCCACACACACACACAGTTTACGAAAGTCACCGAAGTTATTTCAGCGACCTCCGGCCATAATCCACTCAAAGAGACAATAAGCTTGCGGTTGTGAAACTGCATCCTAAGGTTTAGAGTGCACACATCATAGTTATTCATGAATACTATGGCAGTGTTTTGGTAAAGATACCACAAATATCCACCCAATATATATATATATATATAAATGTGTGTGTGTGTGTGTGTCTTTTCAGCTAGACGCGTTCGATCACCGACTTTTAAAACAAGAGCAACTTAAACAACAACGCGACCATCAACAGTTTTCCAAGAAATGGCGACGTGAATAGACCTGTTTTTTCTCAAATAATTTTTTTTCGTCCTGCTTCTGCCCAGTCTCCCCTATCTTTCTATTTCTTCTTTAATTTCTCATTCTATTTTCTGGTGAAGGACTAGCATCCGAAACGTTAAGACTCTTTTCCTACTATATCAAGCGTAAAACTAATAATATATTTTTTCATTGTACTGTGTCGTTTGCATTGCTATTTCTGTTTGCCTTTTGCATATATAAATATAATATGTATATATTAAAAAGAGTTGAGACCGACGGCTGAGCTCTTGCCGTTTCAACAGTTAGTTCCAAACTGATTGCCAAAAAGGCTCACGGTAATCCAAGCCACACATCCAACTCTTAAGCCATACAGGATTACTCCTAAATAGGTTCGCACCACAACACCAATCCAATAGCAGCATTAAAACGACAATACTCATTCAGGGACTCTATTATAGGACTATTAATATCAAATTGCGCGAGTTCACATAGGCTCCCAAGATAAACTTAGGCCACCTGTATTGCATAACAAATAAATAATAATTATCCACACCACCTCTCTCTTTCACAACAAATACAAAAAATGTCCTCACCACCACTCACAAACAACCGCTCACACATACTCAAACCCACATACATACAATCACACTAAGCACCTTATATATACACACATACGCATCCCTACCATCGACATACATACACGCCTTTTGACTCCATAGTACTAGAACTCATCTAAATTAAAACATTAAAATATAAAAATTTAATCCGCCCGTAGTATAAGGTATTTTAAGTGTTTCGCAAAATAACCAGTAACAGTTACAATAAATCTAATTAAACACCCACTGTAACACATAGGCACCTATGACAATCTTAGGTCTACTATATGGCAGAACACACTTGTAGATTGCTAAAATCCCATATACATACAAATATAATAGTGCCATACACACATTCGTACCTACAACTTCTCCACACACACATGCATTAAAATTTAATTAAAATGTTTTTGTTTATTTTTATGTATACTTCTACCCGTAATTTCAGGTAAATTAAGTGTTAGCTTAGCAACTAGTGACAAATACAACAAAAAGAACTCGAACTAATACACTCACTCGAAACTACAACAACAACAATTTTTATATCGATATATTTAATTTGTAAATGGGTGACCGTGCTATTATTTGATCAGGAAGCCTCTTGTGGTGTCAAATCCCTGGTTCAGTTGTCTGCAAACTGCAAACCATCTGTCTACTAGTAGACATACACCCCCACCCCATAAATCTTCGATAAATATAATTCTACCTCCTCTTAACAATTCTTCCATGTCACCTATCCCCACATAATTAATGAAACATACAGATACACACGGATGTGCACATAAACACACACTTGAACAATGACACACCCACACACACACACAACCACTCCCTAAATACATAAAAATGTATATATGTGTATATGATTATATAAAATACAATCAGTTCATTCTAAAACTTTTCTGCAACATCCTATAAAGAAAATTTACACTTGGATAGACATCTTATACCCTTATATGGACAAGCCACGCCCTTGATAATATGGCAAGTTAACCGTGAGCCCTTTTGGTAATTAGTCTGGAACTAGCTTTTGAAATGACAAGAGCTCAGCCGTCGTGTTCCGGCTCTTTATAACATATCCATACTTTACTATCCCAAGTATCGAGTAAATGATAATAAAAGAAAAAGGGTTCGAAAAGCGCAGCAGGTATATATATATATATATATATATATATATATATTTATTTATATATAGGATCTTTATAATATGTATAACAAATTGATGTAAGCAAAGCCTGCTTTCTCCATTTTGGATCTTCCAAACATTTGTTGTCAGGTTAAATTATTTTTACGTTAAAACTCCTGCATGCTGATTTTCGTCCACATCGGTTTTTATCATCATTTTACTTATATAACGTGATCTGTATAGAACATTTCTAACGGCCAGATTTGTTCACTATATTATATATATACATACATACACACCCACAAGCGTTGACATTTCTCTAAAATTATATAATTATCTTCAGCATACAAATGTATTTAATATACTGCACAGTAAATCATTAGTTTCAATTGTTACATAATTTCCTTTCATTATACCGAATACTTCATCAATGTCTTTCCTTATCTATCTATCTAGTTATGCATCTATGTATGTATCTATCTACAAAGCCTCTATGTTATCGCTCAAACTCCTAACAATAGCAGCCAAATCTTCCTCAACTTATAAACACTGGGCAAGTTAGATAGTGTCTATAAATCTCTAAACAAACGGGATGGTCACGGCGTAGATCTGGTGTTAAACATCTAGCTATCTATTTATCTATAACACTTTTGTGTATGATAGCAACAACAACAATGGATGCAACTTTTTTTTTTTCAAATTAAAAAGCTAAATGGATTCAGAAGAAAAATAATCACATTTCAGCCAAAGCTACGTCCCCCTTATACAAATACACTACTTCAACTTGACATAGACTACTTTTTTAGAGAGGGCACGCAAATTCAGTAAACACCGTCCCAACTGCACGCACACATACACAGATAGACACACACACACACATATATACAAACAAATAAATATTTATATATTCAATTATACATATATGTGCGCACATATACACACATATATATATATACACATTTACACTCTATGAATGAAATAAAAAATTGAATACATGGACGGATGGCAAGA
>OZ024741.1:329811335-329818835 GCA_964016885.1 Eledone cirrhosa
CAACTGAAGTGTCCTACCAGCCTTTTATTTGACAAGATTTCTATGGTTGGATGCCCTTCCTATCATCAACCACTTTACAGCATGTACTGGGTACTTTTATTATGTAGATCACTAACACTAGGGAGCTTGTCATGTCTTTGACACAACTGAAGGATCCTCCCAATCCTTTGTTTGGCTGGCTTTCAATGGCTGGATGCCCTTCCTATCATCAACCACTTTACAGCATGTACTAGGTGCATTTCTCCTGTAGATCACCAACACTAGAGCAGTTGTTGTGTTTTTGACACAACTGAAGGGTCCTCTCAACCCTTTTTAAGCATGGTTTCTGCAGTGGGGTGTGCCCTCCCTGTCGCTAACCACCCTTACGGCTCTACACAATTTAGTTAGTCTAAAACGTGTTCTAATATTGGGCACATTAGGGCCAAATTCAGGCAAAATTGTTTCAGCATCTTTTTTGTTTTTGAATTGTTTCAGTTATTAGACTGCAGTGGCCATACTGTGGCATCACCTTGATTCAGTGAATCAGGTTGACCCCAGTACTTATTTTATCCATCTCTCTTGTGTTAAGTTGTAGGATTTAAACACAACCATAAACATAGACACACATGGACACATGTATACAAGCATCTGCAGTTTCCATCTACCAAATTCCACTCACATAGCATTGGTCAACCTGAGGCTATAGTAGGAGAAACTTGCCCAAGGTGCAACACAGTGGGATTGAACCCAGAATCATGTGGTTGCTAAGCAAACGCCTTAACTATACAGTAGCCATGTTTTTATAATGTGACTGGAACTATGTCTAGTTCAGGTGCTCTACCGCCTAATATCCTGTACAATTCCTTGCCAAGAAGTTTCATGGGAATTATGCACAGATTAAATTTCTTGTATCCTGACATCTTTACATAAATAAACATGTTTTCTAAGTATGAACAGACCATAGGTGTTGCCCTTCCTTCTCTAAGTGATACCGATAACCGTTTAATGTCCATTTTTCCATGCTATCATGGGTTAGACGAGCTGTCTTGTTATGAGACAAGCCAGGTCATATGATTGAGTCTTGCTCATACAGAAGTGTTTCTAGCTTGGTTTCTATGGCTTGATGCCCTTCCTAACACCAACCACTTTACATCTAGAATTCTCTATGGTTTAAAATCATCTTATGACTATTTCAACCCTAATAGTGATATTTTCAGGAACTGCTTAAATTACAAAAAAGAATTGCTGTTTCTGGAAATACCAGCCCCAGACCTACAGCCAGTGCTGCAAAACAGACCAAAATCCACTTGAGCAATACTTTACAATATCTTGGTCATTTGTACCTTATAAAGTCTTACAACCTTCTTACTCACGACTGGTTTCATTTAACATTTTTTCGACATAATGCTCGGGGTCAGGACAGGCTTCTGTCTGCTACTGGTACCATGTAACCCAGTACAACTTGTTTCATGATCAAGGGGTTGGCAACTAAACTGGCTCCCCCACCAGATCCTGGTCTGGTGCGGAGGGTAAGTGGACCCCAGCAGCATAAAAAAGGACAGATGAACTCCTCAGAGTCAATAGCCATCCATCCCAACTATGGGTTAAATAGCCTCACCAACCCACAATTGGTTAAGTGTGGTAAGTACAGCTACACCTTTGACATGACTAAAACCAAACAAAGCAGTGGAGGGGTTCCTCCAAAAGGAGTAGAAGGCTCTGGATTATATTGGACAGCAACCTGCAATTACCCAACCATGGTGAGTACGGCTACACCCCTGACTTGACCAAAACCAAACAAGAAGCAGTAGAGGTCAACCAGGAAGAGGTTCCTCCAACAAGAGTAAGAAGGCTCTGCATTGGATTGGCAACATAACATTCACTCTTAGAAATGAACAAATTCCTTTATCACACCATTTGATAAACCTTTACTTTCTGATCACAAACATATATACACCTGTTGTTTTTATCATCTTCCTACCTTTCCTCAAACTCAATGTAAATCTTGTATGTTTGTCTATTATGTACATTCGTATACTCTTCTTGAATCATCCCTCAATCGAAGGTGAAGCATTCATTTTGCTTTGTGCACCATGTATATACTCTTTATAATTATATAACTTACGTTAGTGGTCAGCCCTTTGTAGAGAGTAAACATCAGTATTAAATTAAATGAACTATGGGACGAAATATGTCTGTGTAAGTTCCTATCATTTACATGTCAGAAATATAGTTTTACCTTTTCATACATTTGTATACATCACACACATATACATGCAGAAAAATTTATTTTTCTGTTGCATGATCTAGCATTTTAAAATGGTTCTCTCAATTAAATTGTGCGAAACCATTGTGTTGGTTTGTGAGCTGATGAGGGAGAAGATGTGTGTGTGTGTGTGTAAACTTGTCTTCTACATCTCCTTTCTTTATTTCTTTCTTCCAGTCACTTCTATACACCAGCACACTTCTCCTCGTCCTCCCCCTCTTTTAATCTTTTCTATATTTCATCTGCCTGTCACCACATTGATAGATGCATTACAAAACAAGGTGGTTATACTGGTGCCACAACAAAAAGCTCTCAGCCCACCCTATAAGTTGGTAGTGCTGGTGCTGTGACAAAAAGCACTCAGCCCACCCTATAAGGTGGTTGTGTCACAACAAAAAAGCACTCGGCCTACCCTGAGTGTTGTATCAACTGAGTTCCCTGTTGTGTAATATCAACTGAGTACTCAGACAAGCAGTAACAACTTGTGTTCTCTGTTGGACAGTTGGGTATTCAGCTGAGTCGAACTGACTGTTCCCTAATTCTCAGTTGACAAAAGACCTGTCCCTCAGCCAATCAACAGCTACTAATCTTCAGCCAATCAATATCTGCTATTCCTCAGCCAATCAACAATTACTAACCCTCAACCAATCAACATCTACTCTTCTTTGACCCCATCCCAACAATCACAACTGTTTGTCAATCAATCTGAACACCGGGGTGGAGTGGTGAGTCTTTAGTTTATATTACATCACCAACATTGCTTGGTGTTAGCGGCTAAAACATTTAACTCTTAAATCATTGACTCCACTTAGCTGTATATAGATGGGACAGTCCTCTTAGCTGTATATAGATACCACAGATGGAAGAGTCTACCTAGCTGTGTATAGATATCATAGGTGGAACAATCCATCTAGCTGAATGTTGAGGCTTATAGATGGTACAGTCTACTTAGCTGTATATAGATACCACAGTGGGGAGAGTTCACCTAATTGTATATAAATATCATAGGTGAAACAGTTCATCTCTCTGTATGTAGATATTTCAGGTGGGATAGTCCATCTAGCTGTACGTAGGTACCATAGGTAGGACAGTCCTCCTAGCTGTATATAGATACCACAGTTGGGAGAGTCCACCTAACTGTATATAGATAATTGTTTCTACTTTAGGCACAAGGCCAGCAATTACCCAGTGCATTACTGGTACTTTATTTTATCGACCCCGTAAGGATGAAAGGCAAAGTCAACCTCGGCGGGATTTAACTGTATATAGATAATGCAGGTGGGACAGTCCATCTAGCTGTATATAGACACTAGATAGGACAGTCCATCTAGCTGTATATAGAGACTATAGGTGGGAGAGTCCACATAGTTGTATGAGACAGCCCACATATCTGTAAACAGCTACCATAGGTGAGACAATTCACTACTGTAAACGCGGAGAGGGGACTGATAAGTGGTTGACTTGTTTTTTCCCTTTTCTTTCAAGACATTTCATTTTTTTTGACAACTTCTGTATCTTGGTTTTTAGAATAAGTCCAATCCTTGCTGGCAGGGAAAGCAGACATTAAAACGACGATGGTGATGATGTACACCATATCCCTGCATGTTGTAAGAAGTGACCAAAAGAGTTGATGTCAGAAATAACATCCAGCTGTAAAACATTGCCAGCATGGAAAAATGGATGTAAAAGCAATGATTATGATGATGATTATGAAACTCTTGTCTTTTCTTTTTCCACTTTCAGGTCCAAGAATCTAAAGGATGGATGAATCAGACCTGGAGATAAGACCTCAAGATGAAGTCTGTGACCTTTCTTCATGGTATGACATGTATTTTATCTATTGAGTCTTCAGTTGAAAGAACAAAGATTTCTTTTGATTGAACATGTAAGAGTCCCAAATACAGAAGATAACTATAATAAGAGTTGATCACTATAGATAATAGTTGAGAAAATTGGTTAAATTACTCTTAGAGATGGATAAAAATGGATAGAAGCACTACTGTCCACTCTTTATCCAATTATCTGTATTTAGTTGTGGTACTATTACAATTTGAATTCAAATCCTATCATAGTCGAGTTTGCTTGTCTTCCTTCCTGGGTAGATAGAATTAAGTACCAGTTATGCACTGACAAAATTTGAGTCAAATTTTGAGGCTGTGTACTGTCAGGTCAAACTTCTGCCCGCTACTGGTACCATGTAACCCAGTACAACCTGCTTCATGGTCAAGTGGATGGCAAACTAAACCAACTCCCCCACAAGACTCTGGTCTGGTCAAATCAGGCTTCTGCCTGCTACTGGTATCATATAACCCAGTAAACCTGCTTCATAGTCAAGTGGTCAGCGCTAAACCAGCTCCTCCACCAGATACTGGACTGGTGAGGATGGTAAGTGGAATTGCAGTAGCACAAAAAACAAGAGCTGTTAAAAGGGCAGATGAACTCCTTAGATTCAATGGCTATCCATCCCAACTTTGAGTTAAATAGCCTCACCAAGCTGCAATTGGCCAAGCATGGCGAATATGGCTACACCTCTGAATATATGACCAAAACCAAAAGTGGTGAAGGTCAATCAGAGAAGGGTTCCTCCAACAGTAGTAAGAAGGCCCTAGATTGGATTGGATTATGTAAAAAAAAAAACTGATATTAATTGATGTAAATAACTTTAAACAGGGATTAAAGTTACCATGTAGAATGAAGTTGGCAGGAATCAATCTCTGGTAAGGAATGTGGGGTCTGGCAATAAATGAAATATGTAAATAAGAACACCAAAAGCAATTCTCAATGAAAAGAGCAAGCTTCATTTAAACCAGTGATTTTTATTTCATTGTGAATGCAAGGGAGATAACTTTTTCTGAACAGGAAGAACCACCTGTTTGAATCACATGTAACTCAAATGAATCTCCCACCTCCTTTCTCTCTCTTAGTAAAGTAGAGGACTGATCTCAAGCTCAGCAGTTTTGGCTAGCTACCTAAGAAGTAACTAGCCAAGCTTGTGGTAGGTCCTCTACATTCATATACCCACTCTGCATCACACCATGTATCAAGTACTTCTCTGATTTCTGGTCTTCCTGGTCCCAGTACCACAGACTATCACTATATATCTATATATCTATAGTCTAGGTGATTCCTTGAATTACTGGTGGTGGTACCAATATAAGCACTCGATGCAAAGGCAGTGTGTATATAATTAAAAAAAAAAGGTTTTGTTTACATTTCACAGTTGATTGGCACAAGGTCACCTATGGAGCCAACAAAAGGTTTATGAAGAAGATATGTAGTAGGCAGAATGTATGCACAAAAATATTTTTTAAATGTGTACAATGAAAAATATTTGCACTGAATAAAAAGAAAAAAAGAAAGAATCTGATGTTTCAAGTGAAACCATTTATCAAAGCAGAGTAAAAATAGAAAAGGAATAAGAATGAAATAAGAAATTTGTTAGAACACTATCGAATTAAAACATACACACATATAATTTTACATCCATATATATATATATATATATATATATATATACATTTATACGTTTTATGTGTATGTGTTTAAAACGTGTGTATATGCTTGTGTGTATAGATTTATGTACCTATATAAATATGTATATTTACGTAAAAATATCAAATATTTTTTTTTTCAGGCACAGCAATTCCAAAAAGCACTCTTCAGCTTTCATGCACATCAATGCATTTGCAGAAGCAACGCGGGCTTGTAATTCTGATCTCGATGCTGACCAAGAAATGGTGCAACACTGCAGTATATGTGGTAAAGGGTTTTATCATGTGCATGATTTACGGGACCATGAACTTACACATATTAGCGGTGCCAGCACCAAATGTAGCAGCAGCAGTAGTAACAGCAGTTGCAACATCAACACCAACAACAGCAGTAGCTGCAGCAACAACAACAGTAATGGCAATGACAACAAAAACTTTCTCTTCAACAAGACGCCAGAACCTGAATGCAATGGCAAGCTGGGCTCTCCTTGTAATTTGTGCATCAATCAAGAGTACAGCATGACAGACAATAATGGCAAATGTTTATCTGATTGTGATATCTGCGATGAGGAAGGAGCAGGAGATGGCCGCTCGAGGCGACTTCTATCCATGGATGCCGATGCATCACCAGATAGCTGTCATGGCATGACACAGCATGACTGCGATTTGTGTGGAGAGCGCTTCAAACTGCGTGGGAGCATGCTACGACACCGGCAGACGCACATCACACACCGACCTTTTTCTTGTCCCGTATGTGGCAAAATGTTCACACTTCGTGGTAACATGAAGAAACACCAAGCCATCCACGAAGGCCTGAAACCGTTTCATTGCAACGTATGTGGACGACGCTTTGGTCTCCGGGGTAACTTGCGACAACACCAGGTGGTGCACACTGGAGTGAAACCATTCGACTGCACCGTATGTGGTCGCCAGTTTTCTCTACGTGGAAACATGGAAAAACACAAGCGAATACACTCTTACTAGTTTGTATTTTGGTTCAAATGGACTTGGTTTGTTGCCAAGCAAAGCAGGGCAGATACAGATAAAAATGTTGGTCTATTTACACTTGCTTACTTTGTCAGCGAGAACACATGAGCAGATATTTTCAATGTTTCGTTCATATATCAACCTCAGCACAGGGAACAAGGACAGCCTTCCATATTTAGACCATAAACAGTTTCCTTCTACTCCTATGTATGAGAACAGACTTCTATGCCAAAGCCAATGACAGGAACAGTTTCACCTGTAATTTCTATGTACAGAAACAGTCTTCTTTCTGTTCAGTCAGTCAACCCACCATTTTATAAAAAACCAACACTTGTACCATTTTACAAACAAAGACAGCCATCTACTAATTAATGTTCTATGTATTATTATAAGCTTCTGTTATTCTCTGGAGATATTTAGCTATTATTCCATGAACAGGCACCATCTCCTATCTTCTATCCCTCTATAGCAATAGATCCTACATTCTTCTGATTGCTTCATCTTCTTTTGTCTGCTGTTTCATCTTTCCTTTTATATTTTCCCTTCCCCTTTGCCTATCTTCTTCCTTCTTTCTATGTCTGCCTTCTTTCTTTGCCTATCTTCATCCGGTTTTCCTCCTTTCTTTGCCTTCTTTCTTCTGCCCTTTGCCATTTTTCTTTACTTGCCTCCTTCCTTCTGCATTTTGCTTTCTTTCTTCTGTCTTTCCCTAGTATTATCTAATTCTTGAGTTCTCAATCTGCTTTATCACATGCACCACACCTTTCACCAGTTGAAGGA
>OZ024741.1:329823835-329826335 GCA_964016885.1 Eledone cirrhosa
TATATAACTTATGTATATGTGTATATATATATGTATATATATATATATATATGTATGTATATATATATATACACATAGGTATCCATTGTAAGTTGTGGGGTCTATTCTATATGAAGAACTCAATGTAATCTATATGTTGAAAATGTTAAAGGTTAAGATAAATCTCAGAAAACAATAAAACATTAAAAGGAAAACAGAGTCATGATATAAGTTAAAACAATGAAATAAAAAATCAAGTCATTCAAGATATCTCTAATGACTTGATTTTTATTTCATTGTTTTAACTTATATATATATATATGTGTCTATATATATATATATATATATATATATATATAATTTTAATATGGATGAGATTCTACAGGACTAGAACTGTTTCATTCTTGAGAAATCAGGATGATTTCTTAAGAATGAAACAGTTCTAGTCCTGTAGAATCTCATCTATATTAAAACTTTTATACTCTGCTATGTATTGAGTACCTTACTTACTGTGGTTACCTCCGATTCAACCCGGAATAACTTACCTATATATATATATATGTATCATTATCTATAAAAGGCAGATTGTTGTTGTGTGTGTGTGTGCATGTTCCATGTTTATACATTTGCACAATTTCAAACCGATTCGACTCAAAGTCTGTAAGAATGTTGTAAATGGTCTAACTTAGGTCAACAACTATTTATTTCATTCAAACTCACCAACATTTACGGAAATAATCGCTAAAACTAAATACATGACGCTTTGCCCCTCTAATACAATCTGATTTACTCTCTCTACTCCCCTTAAAATTCGATAAAACTACATACATGCTGGAACTTTCTCTTATATACGATTAAACTTACAAACTTTAAGAGAGAGAGAGGGAACGTTTGTTTTTGAGTGTGGAACGGTCAAACATTTATTTACTTCAATGACAAAGAGAACTTATTACATTTCATATGAAACAACAATTATTCAAAGCAACATAAATTTATTCAACAACAAAAAAATAGCGATAAATCTTTTTAAAAACATCTATCAACGAACGTGGAAGAAAGAAGTATCAGTTCATTTACTATACACAATAATATCCTCTATGAGGTCACTAAACCTGCTAGAAACAGCAGCTAATTATCCCCCATATCACACCCCTCCCTACTGTCTTAAATTTAGAAAACATATCCTCTATGAGGTCACTAAACCTGCTAGAAACAGCAGCTAACTCTCCCCATATCACACCCCTCCCTTACTGTCTTAAATTTAGAAAACATATCCTCTATGAGGTCACTAAACCTGCTTGAAACAGCAGCTAACTCTCCCGATATCACACTCCTCCCTACTGTCTTAAATTTAGAAAACACACATTAGACAACCATATGCAGAACAACTTCATCGCAGCTCTGTTATTCGGCTGGCATCGTCTACGCGCGTGTTGCGCAAGTACTGTGAAACAATAAATTTCAATACTTCTTTGCACAGAGATAATATCCATAGGCGAAACTACAATTGTCACTGCTGGTGCAGCTCCTGCTTCGGCAGTCCAGGTCTGCAATTCATTCACCCAGTGCCTGGCAGACAAAAAAGAGCTGCCATAAAATGGGTGGTTCAACCTAACTTTGGTAACTTACTGACCCCGAGCAAGGCCGGGTTTTAATGCTAGTGTATATATATATATATGTATGTATATGTATATATATATATATAATAACTAGAAATTGATTAACATATAAATATACATGAATAATCACAGGAGATAATTTTTGCTCGTGTGTAACCACGCATAGCTAGTATAGGTAATATTTACCTTTAAGAGTGATTGTTGACAATCCAATAATATCCACTTTCCGTGACTTACCATCTGATTAATTGGTGAAATATATCTCTTTAATGAGATATATACAAGGAAGGTTAATCACTCTTAAAGGTAAATATTACCTATACTAGCTATGCGTGGTTACACGTGAGCAAAAATTATCTCCTGTGATTATTCATGTATATTTATATGTTAATCAATTTCTAGTTATTATAATATGCTCGGATTTTTCTTTGAGCTTAATTTCCAGGATATATGGCGCATGCATTATGACATGACACCCATAATTTCGATTTAGATTAAATTCATTTAATTTATTTTATCTTAATTTTAGACTTAGATATATATATATATATGTATGTATGTATATGTATATATATATATATGTGAATGTATATGTATGTATATGTATATATATGAATATATGTATGTATATGTATATATATATATATATATGAATGTATGTATATGTATGTATATGTATGTATATATATATATATATGAATGTATGTATATGTATGTATATGTATATATATATATATATATATGAATGTATGTATATAATATATATATATATATATATATGAATGTATATGTATGTATATGTATATATATATATATATATGAATGTATATGTATATATATATGTATATGAATGTATATGTATATATATATATATGTATATATATATATGTATCATCATCATC
>OZ024741.1:329847308-329909808 GCA_964016885.1 Eledone cirrhosa
ATAATCGAGCGGGGTACTCTGTCAAAAGCTTTCTCCTAGTCAACAAAAGCTAAGTATAAGGGTTTACTTTTAGCTAGGTACTTCTCCTGTAGTTGTCGTACAATGAAAAGAGCGTCTGTTGTACTTTTACCCGACACAAACCCGAACTGCATTTCGTCTAGATCAATTCGCTGTCTGATTAGTTGCGCTATTACTTTTTCTGTGACCTTTATGACCTGGTCATTTAATTTAATGCCTCTATAGTTTCCCCTATCTCGGGCATCACCTTTACCCTTGTAGCTTTACCCTTTAATGATGCTGCTGCTGCACCAGTCCTTCGGAACAACCCCATTCTGTATGACTTGGTTTACTATCCGGGTGACCATAGTGTGTCCCACCGTTCCAGATGCTTTCAGCATTTCGGCAACTATTTCCGAAGGCCCGGCCGCCTTGCCCATCTTCATGTCTTTGATCGCCTTACTTATTATACTACCTTCAACTTGCACTGCTGGTCCCTCTATTGGGTCGATGTGGGAGAGACTGTCTTTCTCCCAATTATTCTCCTCATTTAGTAGCCTTTCGTAGTGACACTTCCAAGCTACCTTCTTATCAGCGTCAGTGATAGTAAGTACACCATCATCATTAAGGACACACTTCTCCCCGACAATATCACTGTTTTCCTTGACACATTGCCTAGCAATCCTGAACACCTCATGTTTTTGGTCCTCGCGTTGTAGAACATGCTTGAACTTTCCTTCCTCTGCTTCCCTTCTTGCGAAGTACACTTGTCTCCTAGCTTCCCTCCTGGCCACTTGATAGTCTTCTCTACTTCCCCCATCCCGCCATGCTTTCCAAGCCTGCTTTTTGGCCTTTATTGACCTCTCCACCTTACTGTTACTCTCCTCCTGCCTATAGGCCTGCTCCAGCCACAGGTTTCATCTGTCGCCTTCAGCAGGTTAGCTCTCAGGAATTCCCACTGTTCCTCTATATTGTACGACTCTAATTTCTCTTCCTTACTATCAAAAGCATCAAGTAATATGCTTTTAAATTTATTATTGGCTGTGGGGTCCTTTAATTTCCATTTTTTTTTTCTCCTGAGGATAGTCCTCCTCTGTTGTCGAGTACGTCTTGTCCTGACTATGAGGTCGCTAATTATGAGTCTATGTTGAGACGTGCATTCTTCATGAGGGAGTGATTTAGGTTTTACAACAGACACTCTGTCACGTCTCCTGGTAAGGATATAATCTACCTGGCTTGTGTGTTCCCCTGATCTATAGGTGATCAAGTGATTGTCTCGTTTTTTTAAGTTAGTGTTACAGATAGTTAGGTTATTTGCGTCACAGAATTCCAGGATTCTGGAGCCTTCCTCATTTCTAGTACCAAACCCAGAGCCTCCATGGATTCCGTCATAGCCGTCACAATGTTGTCCAACGTGACCATTTAGGTCGACAGCAATAATTATATAGTCACTGTTGGTTATTTGGGAGGTAGTGAGCATCAGTGTCTCATAGAATCTGTCTTTTATAGTGCCGGGCAGTCCGGATTGGGGTGTGTACGCAGATATTACTGTCACAGTAGTTCTATTGAGGACAAGTCTTATTTTAATTATTCTGTCGTTCACACTATTTACGTCTATTATCTTTCTGCCCACTTTTCTGCTACCATGATTCCTACTCCACCCAGCCCATTGTCATTTCCCAGCCAGAAAAGCTTATAGCATCGTTCTTCACCCACGATGAATCTAGCAGACCCACCCCTCCACCTGGTCTCTTGAATACAACAAACATCGACCTCCTTACGTTCAAGCATTTCTACAACCTCGTTAGAGCGACCCTTTAAGGTGCCTACATTCATGCGGCCGAAACAAAGAGGATTCCTTGCATTCTCGTCCAAGAGGTGAATTTGTCTTTATCTTTGGCATTGTCACTGAGTGTCCAGATTTTTTCTTTTCAAACTCTCCAGAATTCCGTAGTCCATCCATCATATTGAAAGGCAATCTGGTAAGCGATAGCATAGGCCGCTGACTTATGATTGGCCCACGTAATAATGGTGGGGGTGGGTGGAAGGGATATTGAGATATATTATATATATATATATTATATATATATATATTATACGTGGGAAAGTAAGAAATCGGAGAATAGACCGTTAAAATATGTTTATTTAGAACAGCACCGACATACGTTTCACCCAGTTGGGCTTCTCAAGAGCATAAATAATCAAAAGTGTTCCTTACATTGCTCGGAAAGGTTCATTGCTTGCAAAAATAGTTTGTTTTGATTTTGCAGTAGGTCAAGGGAGGTAACTCTGGCCGGTGTTAGGGCAGTCTTTCCCGGACAAATTTTTTTCTCCCCCATACTCTTAAATAAGGCACTTATCTTAGCTAAATCTAACTCTAGCCTCACTAAAACAGAAATAGACATAATTCTAGCGGCGCGTTGAACTATTATCCAGTTCGAAGGCTCCCACTGGACCAGAACCAACCGTCCTGATAACTTCGACGTCACGATGGGGTCCAGTGACTTAGCGCAAGTAACTGACCTGGTCGGGATATACCTCCTACATAAACTTAGGGAAGAGATACTGGCCCTACAAGGAGGTGTATATAGGGACGACACCCTGTTTACCGTTAGGAACCATAGCCCCCGTAGGATAGAGAACCTTAACAAACATATACACAGGTTCTTCAAGTCATACGGCCTATCCGTAACTATGGACCTCAACCACAGGGATGTCAACTTCCTGGACGTGACCCTGGAGTTGAGTACGGGCTTATACAAGCCATACCATAAGCCTGGAGAGTGCCTCTCTTATATTAATTATGCCTCCAACCACCCTAAGCAGACTCTCAACTCGATAGTCTATAGTATCTCACATAGAATCTCGAGGCTATCCGCCAATGAGGATATCTTCAACCAAGCGGCAGATTACTACAATAGGGCCTTGATAAGCACCGGCTTTAAAAGATGTAGTGGGCTCTAGAAACCACCCCCCTCATAAAACGAACGTTATAGTAAGCCATACCTATAACCGATCACGCGGCGACCTCGTTGGAGTCGGATAAAATAGAATAGATAACCGCATTAAAGATCACGACCCCGGCGACGGTGACCACTGTAGATTACTCGAACTATTCCTCTTACAAAACCAACAAAAGCGACGGCCTACTACCAACGCCTTCCAACCAACATCTTCCTGTACATAAACATGGAAGAGGTAGGAAGAGTGCACCCGAGCATAAAGTGAAAGGGGCACCGAATGGGCGACTGCGCATTAACACACATACGAGCGGTCACCTAGATGGAACCACCCGTAGCAAACGTACAAGGACACGTAATCGCCACCGTAACGTCCTATAGCTCCCCCCCCCCCCTACTCTCGGAGTGAGGCCTCCAACATACCCCGGATGTTCTTCGAAGCCTTAGAGAAGAACTTCCCGCCCAACCATAGGTATAGAAAAATTCTTAATAGGAACAATATAAAAATATCCTTCTCTACTACTCCTAACCTAGCAGACATCATAGGAACAACGAACCACAGTAAGATCACCAAGACACAGCACCTCGACACAGACGCACCTACACCTGACAATAACTATATTGGCCTTAACAACTCCCTGGCAGCATCCAATAGTGTTGGCAACGGCATCCGCAGACGCAACCAGCATAACCGCGAAATGATTGGGGAACATGCAGGACATGACGTGCGGAATAACAATCGCACCACCCCGCGTGCTGTGGGTTGTAATTGTGCTAACGACAGCTGCGGTAGCGTAGGTAACAACGTAGGCAGCAACAATGATAGCCTTACCGTGCGAAAAAGACGGAACCGCGACAGAGGACGCTGCCCCCTTAGAAGATACTGTTTGACTGATAGGGTTATATATAGATGCACTATTACTAGCCACAATAGCGTTAAACATTATATAGGGGCTACCTCCGGCCCGTTCAAAATTAGGTTTCGAACACATCTCCACTCTTTCACAAATAGAAAACTAAGGCACTCCACCTCGCTCGCTGACTACATCACATCACTAAAGGACTTAAACATCAGCTTCTCCACGCACTGGGAGATTGTCGGCAGGGCTGCACCGTACAACTTCAAGAGGAAATGCGATCTTTGCCTCATGGAGCTCTACCACATCATAACTGCACCCCACGAGCTCATCAACAGCAGAGCTGAAACAGCGATAAGTTGTACACATCGCTTAAAAATATCCTTCTTCAGATGGGTTAAGGATGAAGAGTGAAATAGTACACTGGATCTCCCTGCAACAAGTCTTAACACCCCGGCGGGCAGGCGCTGCAAAATAACACACAGGAAAGAATCCTTGCATACCAGACCCAGCCTCAAACGATTCAGACAAACAGATGCGGCAAAAAAAAACAAAAAAAAAAAAACTGTCAAGATAAGCGTTGATTACATGCGTATCGACAATGGTAAGGTTGTAACCTCATCTCGTAACAGATAAACAAATTTGTCCGGGAAAGACTACCCTAATACCGGCCAAATTTACCTCCCTTGACCTGCTGCAAAATCAAAACAAGCTATTTTTGCGAACAATGAACCTTGACGTGGATTTAACACTTTTGATTATTTATGCACTTGAGAAGCCCAACTGGGCGAAACGTACGTAGGTGCTGTTCTAAATAAACATTTTTTAACGGTCTATTCTCTTATTTCTTACTTTCCCACGTGCTTACGCTCTGCTAACTCTCTAGCCCACTAAATATTAACACTTCGAATATTTAATACTGCCGGCACTAGTATCGAGCACCTTTGGCATACGCTATGTGGCAAATAACTATATGTATCACCTATCCTCCCCTTTCTTTTTCTCTCTCTCGATACGTAAATACTATATATATTATATATATATTATATATTATATTATATATATATATATTATATTATATATATATATATTATATATATATATATTATATATATATATATATATATTATATATATATATATTATATATATATATATATATTATATATATATATAAACATGGGCGGAGGTGGTGAGAACAGACCTCAGATCATTGAAGCTCACGGTGGAGATGACGAGGGACCGTGACGAGTGGAGAGATGCTGTGCTGAATAAGACCCGTCCCACCCTTGCAAGCAGGGAAAAGCGGACGTAAAATGATGATGATGATGATATATTATATATATATATTATATATATATATATTATATGTATATATATATATTATATATATATATATATTATATATATATATTATATATATATATATTATATGTATATATTATATATATATATATATATAATATATATATATATAATATATATGTATATAATATATATGTATATAATATATATAATATATATATATAATATATATATATTATATAAATATATTATATATATGTATATTATATATATATATATAATATATATATATTATATATATATATATTATATATATATATATAATATATATATATTATATATATATATATTATATATATATATTATATATATATATATTATATATATATATATATTATATATATGTATATTATATATATATATATATATATAATATACACAATGATATTAAATAAATGGAAACTACATTTATAAAACCATATTTATTTTATTATATATATTTCACGGGCAACCAAGACGACATTGGTGCGCTTTCATCAGATAAAATACAAAGTTTGTTTTATAAATAGAGATGTACCCATGAAAATCATACCTTATCGGTTGGAAATTCACTGGATAGTGGAAATATATTAGGCATTGTTCAAACTTATGTGTGAATATGCAAATAAATATGTAAATAATTGAAAAACAACCGTTTATTTAAATGACACTGGAGAAAGATAGAGAAGAAAGAGAGAGAGAAAAATATTAATATCACGAGAGAGATAGAGAGAAGAAATTAACAAGAGGATGAATAGAACTCATGTACTGTTCATATGGGGGAATAAATTTTAACTATATATCTAGTAATAGTACGTATATTTAATATTATTTAGTTGTTAAAATTCTTTTCTAATATAATAATATTTACTGTTATAAGTAGATAGAAAAATAAATAGATATATATAGAAAAATAAATATATATAAAATTATTTATTAGTTAGTATTAGTTAGTATGAGACCATTTTGTCAAAATAAGTTTAAATGTTAAAGATATAAATGTTGAAAGATATATTTAGCCTGAATTAGTTAGTGGTTATAAATCTAATAAAAGATATTAAAAAATTTTATTAAAAAATATTAAAAAATTCGGGAAAATTAACAAAGATTTTAAAGTTCTTTTAAAATAATTTATAAGAGATAAGTAAATTTTAAAAAAAATAATAAGTAATTTTTAAATTATATGAAAAATTTAAGAAATAAAAAATAAAGAATTTAAAAAAACCTTAAAAAATATTAAAATTAAAGTTAAAATTAAAAATTAAAATTAAAAAATTTAAAAGTTAGGATCATATATGTATATATTTTAAGAAATTTTAAGAAGTGAAATTATATTATAGATATGATTTAGAGATAACAATATATTAAAACAGAGTGGATAAGATTGTTATGGAAATAAGTAGAAATATTATAAGTGTAATTATAATTTATATATAGTTCTAGACATTGAATTTAGGCGATGTTTACAAGAACTAAATAAATTTGTCCTTACATTAATAGAGTTCTTACATTTAAGTATGAAGAAAATTTCCTCAACACACAATTTGCAAAATCTAGATTATTTCCCAAGTTAAAGAGTAAAACGTTTTTGGTTTTATCGGAGGAGACATGGAGATTGGGGGAATTTGTTATATTCCACAATTCAGTATTTAAGTAGGCCTAGAATGGTGTGGTGGCTCAACGAAATTTGATTTTTTTTCAAACTTTACATGTGTATTACTTATGTTTATGTGTATTACTTATGCACATAAAAAAATTCAACTTTTTTATCCTCTAGGTGAAAACTGCGTTTTTTCAGCTTTTTAGGGGATTTTTGAGGCGTTACGTCAGACTGATTTCCTTGAAATTGTAACTATGTATTAGTTAGTCTCTTCTTCATACCGTGAGCAAAGAAAATCCAACTTTTTTATGGCCTAGGGCCCGCATTAGGTGAAAAACTTAATTTGTTCAGCTTTTTAGGGCTTTTTTGAGCCGATTTTCCCGAAATTTTGTACATATTATGCACATAAAAAAAATTCATTTTCTTGATCCCCTAGGGCCCGCATTAGGTGAAAACCTGCATTTTTCCTGCCTCATTGAGGAAAATCTTAAAGATTATCCAGCCATCAGAGTATTCGGTTTATTTTCTTTACATATTGTCCAGGCATTAAGTCTGTTGGGGGCCCCTATTTCAAAATACCTTAACCCGTGCAACGCCGGGTACCACTGCTAGTTCCTAATATTAGTCGTAGGATGTCTACCTTATCTTCGTCTATAGATATTTTTCAATAAAGCAGCCCCTTATTATAATAAGGCCCTTAAAAATAGCAGTTTCAACGAACAAATCAAATATATACCCACTCCTCCTTCTACCACTAAACACAATAACAGGAAAAGAAAAATTATATGGCTCATTCCACCTTTCTTTTTAACAGTTAAAACTAATGTAGGAAGAAAATTCCTCGAACTTCTAGACAAACATTTCCCCCAACAACATAGATATAATAAGATATTTAATAGAAATTTAGTTAAAATTAGCTACTCTTGCTGCCCATCCATAAAATCTAAAATTACTAACTCGAATATTACTAAAGGAAACCCAGGATGTAGTTGCAGGAAACCTGAAGAATGCCCCCGCCCCTTACAGGGAAAATGTAATACAAAATCAATTGTATATGAGGCCAAACTGACACCCATTATGAAGAACCAACAGGCCAGGAGTGAGCGATATGTAGGTATGACACAAGATAAATTTAAAATCAGATACTATGCACATGTCGCTTCCTTTAAACGCCCAGACAAAAGAACATCTATGGCGCTGGCTAATAAAGTGTGAGAGTTTAAAGAACGCAAGATTCCATACTCGAATGATTGGTCTATTTTAGACCACTCAAAAGAATACCAGAAAGACACAAAGAAATGTTCTTTGTGTATAACCGAAAAGTACAGAATACTTCAAAATCTGAAAACTCCTACTAGTTGCCTCAATTCTAAAACAGATCTTCAGAAGTTGTCCACACCTGAAATCACATCTCCTTTCCAGCTGGTATAATATACCTCTGAACACTCAACCACCCTGAGCTTCCTCTTTTTACAAATTAACTCTTCCACTCACTACCCAGATCGCTTTATGAACACATACATTTTACCCAGATCGCTTTATAAACACATACTTTTTACCACAACAATTAAGCACAATTTTCTCCTACTTGTTTATTTCATTTTATTTTATTTATACCCTCCCCCATTTTCTGTCATACTTTTAACACACCCATCATACACACCCACCACCTTCTTCTGTCCACCTTTCTTAACCACTTTTACAGATCCTGAACACTTCTTCCTCCTTCTTTAACTTTACCCTTATCTACAACCAATAACACTCACATATTCACTTTATTCACATATCATTTGTCATACCCTGTCACTACCCTTATCCCTTCTTTTTTCTACCTATTAGTTATACTCCTTCTACACACACCCTTACATTTCATTATTTTTTTATGGGAACCCTATTTCTACTTTTCAGATTTATTCATAGTTATGTATGAATATATGTTTATGTATGTATACTTTTTTGTATGCATTTATTTATAATTGCGTATGTATTCTTGCATATTTGTGTAATTGTATATGGTTTGTCATATGTATGTGTGTATGTTTCTACATGTCTATGTATGCATATATATATATATATTTAAGCATATTTGTGTGTGTATGTTTTTGTTTTTATATTGTATATATGTGTGTGTGTGTATTTTTACTTTTATACTTGTGTATATATGTGTGTGTATGTATCTGTATATGTATGTATATATATATATATATGTACAATTGTATGTAATTGTGAGTGTATATTTATTCTTATATGTGTGTTTGCGTGAGCCTGTGTGTATATATACACATATATATATATATATATATATATATATATATATATATATATTTATTAAAGTAACAGATTAAAGTTTAAGCAAAGAATCGCTGCTTTCACCCTTAACGGGATCTTCAGATCTTCAGAAGATCCCGTTAAGGGTGAAAGCAGCGATTCTTTGCTTAAACTTTAATCTGTTATTTTAATAAATATTTTCTCTACTGTTCTTATATATTTGATATATATTTATCCTTATCGAGCCCTCTTTGGATTTTAGTCTTCAAATTTATTATTATTACTATATATATATATATATATATATAATATACAGGGTGTGGACGATATTTGTCCGCAATTTTCAACTGCTAATTTTATGCAAATCTTTTTTACTTCCGTTGTCATTCTTGTCTTCATAAAAACAGTGACTATATTTCCATTATTTATTTTCAGAATAATTGATTATGAATAATTTTGAAGAGACAAATTTGTGGAAGAGACACGGAGTTCTTCTTGGAATCCGCACCAGGAGGACAAATAAGACCAGAAGTTCAACTCCCAGAACAACAGGTGGCTCACTGTCTCATCCAAAGACGTGCCCAGAGTCATTCAGACGTTTCCAGCGACAACATTGGTCTTAGGTGTTGTCAGCAGTCAAGGTGATGTCATGCCACCTCACTTCTTCCGTGAGGGCCTCAAGCTGAACACTGATGGCTACATCCACGTTCTGAGCGAGGTAGTAAAGCCCTGGATCGACCAGGTAGCTGCAAGTAGGCCGTACGTGTGGCAGCAAGACTCAGCGCCCTGCCATACCAGCCGAAAACCCAAGCCTGTGAGAAAAACCACAGACCCTCCATCTCAACTCTACTTTTGAAAAGCAGAAGAACTGCGAAACCGGTAAAGGAACCAAATAAATATATATATTTTTTTAGAAATAAGACTCCAGTTGCATTTTCAATTTCATCTTTTTTTCTTTATATATATATATATATATATATATATATATAGATATGCATATATATTATAATTATGTATGTATATATATATGCATATATATGTGTGTATCTGTGTATATATATATACATATATATTTAATATAAATATGTATATATATATGTGTAAATATAATATATAATATATAATAGCTTTTTTAACAATGATAACAAAGGCAAGTTATTTTATATATCTCATTCATTGTTTTACGATTGTTTCGGAAGGTTGATCATATCGATATATTGACTGATCTATAGCAGTTATAGAACTGTATAATATGCGACATAATATATGGGTTCAATCATTACCGTCTGCTTTGGAAACAATGATTTATGTACCTAATATCCAATGGAATCACAAGATCTCACTGAACTACATTCTAACAGATTTCATTGAGTTGTAACTACAGTATGGACCCTACCGCGAAAGGTTGTATAATGTATAACAGGCATGTCAAACTGAGGGTACTCCGAGAGCCACATGGGTCACATATGTCTTGTCTGAGGGCCACACACAGCTAATTGTGCATATTACAACTAATTTTTTAAATTTTATATTGCAAAGATAAAACATGGTCACGCTGTAAAAGCCTTTGAGTGAACCACATGTGTGCTTGTAAAGGGCTGCATGCGGTCCACATGTTGGATACGCCTGATGTATAATACCATCATCATCATCGTTTAACGTCCATCCTCCATGCTAAGCATGGGTTATATATATATATATATGTATATATATATAATATATGTATATATATGTGTGTGTGTGTATAATATATAATATGGGGTTCACCAAGGCTCTCCCCTTAGACCCCTCCTCTTCATTATTGTCCTACGGGCTATAACAGGAATTTAAGACCAGTTACCCGTGGGAATTACTATACACCGACAACCTTACCTTCATAGCTGAGTCTATGGAAGAGTTTGAGAAAAAATTTCAGAGATGGCAGCACAACTTGGAAACAAAAGGCCTCAAAGTCAACCTGTCCAAGACCAAACTTCTTGTGAGCAGTAGAGGAAACAGAGCTATGATACCCTCCGGGAAATGGCCCTGCTCGGTATGCAAGAAAAGAGTAGGCAGAAACTCTATCCAGTGCACCAAATGCAGACAATGGGTACACAAGAGATGTAGTCGGAAAACAGGCATACTGGCGAAAAACACAGACTATATATGTGAACCGTGCACAGGGATGGTAGGCAAAGACCCTCAGGTAGCATGCCCCTCCAAATACACAGAAGACCACATCAAAATAATTGATAGCTTCTGCTATCTGGGGGACCAAATCAGCTGTTGGGGTAAAAACAGGTTGGAAAATATTCTGGGAGCTGCTGCCACTGTTAAGTACAAAGGGTCTCTCACTTAAGATAAAAGGCAAGCTGTACGATGTGTGCATGCACTCAGCAATGCTACATGATAGCAAAACCTGGGCTCTGTGTGTACATGAGCGACAGAGTATTTGTGTATTAAGAGTGAAGCTGGGTATAAGAGGGATCAAATGCTGTGTGCAAGAGAGAAGACTGCGGTGGTTTGGTCACGTGAAACGCATGAAGGATGACAGCTGCTTGAAGAAATGTAGGGCTTTAAAAGTTGCAGGAAGCACCAAGAGAGGAAGACCCAGGAAGATATGGGAAGAAATGATAAGGGCGGCCCTGACTCAACTAAATCTCACAATGGGGATGACACATGACTGAGTCCTCTGGTGCTACAATGTTCAACAAAAGAACTATTCCGACAACTCAACGTCAGACACAGATCGAAATGGCGCTGCCCAGCCCCACACCGCAAACAAAGTCGATGGCTGGTCCACAAGAGTTTCTTCGCGGTCATCCATTGCGGGGCTCCAGAAGTAAAATGTGATCTAGTGATGGGCTCGTCATGTGGAGAGTGCTGCAGTTTCATGTTGAGAAAGGCTCATTGCATGGAAGGGAGCCTGGTTCCGAAACTGGGGTGTTGTTGTGTGTAGGCTTCAGCGTGGCCGACTGGCCTGTCCCTCCTCATAGTCGTGCCACCCAGTCCCAGGCTCCCAAAATGTGGTTTTGAATTGAGAATGGTTTGTTGCGTGGTGTACCGCTGTGGGAGGGGTTCGACCCGACCAAATCTACCTGTCCCTTCTCATGGTGGTGTCATGCAGTGCCAGGCCACCATGAATGTTTTCCTGCTGTGAGCCTGGCTCTCATACTGTGGTTCTGCACCTATCTTCCTCAGAGCGCCGTAATCCAGTACCGGGCCCTTAAACTATGGTTACGCGGTGAGACGGGTTCGGCGCAGCCAACTGGCCTGTCCCTCCTCATGGCAATGCCATCCGATACTGGGCCACGAAACTATGACTACGCTGTGAGATGGGTTAGGCTCCTCACACCGGGACCACCTAGTGCTGGGCTCCAACTGGTGATTTAGTACTGAGAAGGGTTCGTCAACCCCTTTTCCCTCCCCCCAAAAATAAGTGTCCATAGCTGGTGTGCTGCTGTGAGAGGGGTTTGGCATGGCCAACTGGTATGTCCCTTCTCATAGTGGTGTCAACAGGGCCGGGCTCTGCTGTGAGATGGGTTTGGCTCGGCCAACTGGCCTGTCCCTCTTCATAGCGGTGCCATCCAGTCCCAGGGTGCTGGGGGTCTGGTTTCACATTGAGAAGTGTCCGTCACGTGGAGAATACCCGGCTGATAGTGGTATTAGTTATGGGGTGAACGGGGGGGGGGGGCTGGAAGTGGAGGGGGATGATGAATCTTGGGAGTGTTTAGTGGTGGTGGTGGTGGTGGTGGTGGTGGGTGAAGGCTAAAGGAAGAGGGGTGGGGAGTTCAGGCCGGGGTGTGTGTGGGTCTGTAGGGTGAAGATGGTGTGTTGTTCAGCACTGTCGAGTTGCAGGGGTCCCATGGCATTCAATCAGGCCACAGACGTTGAGGTTGTTGGCGGAGTAGTCCAAGGGAACCAAAGTGGCGGGTGATGGAGGAACTCCCACCAAGACGAACATGTCTGACATAGGTTGCACTGCACTCCGTGCAGCGAAGTCCATAGACGAGGTTGGAAGAGGTACGGCGGAAGGTATGCCAGACAGAGAGAGAGAGAGTGGCCTTTGGGATCCTGAAAGGTGGTGGTGTTGGTATGTGGGGGCAGGTGTGGCAGCATGGTCTGGAGCAGAGAAGGGAACGGGGGGGGGCTGTGGACGAGGAGGTTGCATGCACATTTGAAGGAGGGAATGGGTGGGGATGGGGAGGTGGAGGAGTGGTAGGTGAGGGCAGTGGAGCGGCAGACTGCGCGGGCGCGGGTGAGGGCGGCGTGGACGAGGGAGGGTTGGTAACCTCTCCGGATGAAATGGCTGATCAGAGACAGGGCCTGAGTCTCGAAGCCAGCCTCTCAGCTGCAGAGTTGGGAGTAGGGAATGGAGTGTTTGTTGTGCGTAGGGTGGGAGGAGGTGAAGTCGAGGTAGGAGTGGGAGGGGGTGGGTTTGAAGAAGGCGGAGGTGACGAGGGAGCGGTGGGAGGGGTCGATGGCGACGGAGATGTCCAAGAAGTGGACATGGGTGGTGGAGATAGAGGGGGTGAAGTGGAGGGAGGGGTGGAAGGAGCAGAAGAAGGAGAGAAAGGAGTCGAGCTGTTCTTGGGTGAGGTCGTGGCTCTGATGCAGTCGTCAATGTACCGACCATACAGTTCAAGCCTGGGGCCGGTGTATTGGGCAGAGATTTGGGCCTCAACATGGCCAACGAAAAGGTTGGCATAGTTGGGGCCCATTCTTGTGCCCATGGCTACCCCAGTGACCTGCTGGTAAAATTCACCCAAGAAGGAGAAGCAGTCCTGACTCTTTTCATAAATATATATATATATATATATATATATGAAAAGAGTCAGGACCCCGACGGCTGAGCTCCGGCCATTTCGACAGCTAGATCTGAACTAAGTCAACACTGGTGGCTTAGTTCGGATCTAGCTGTCGAAACGGCCAGAGCTCAGCCGTCGGGGTCCTGACTCTTTTCCTATTACCTACTCTACTACTCTAAGTATTGAGTACTCTGGTGCGTTATGGTCCATTTGGTATCTTACCACACCCTCTCCGTTATATACATATATATATATATATATATATATACACGTGTGTGTCTGCAAAACGGAAACGGAAACAACAATGCAAACAACACAGTACAATGAAGAAATATAGAAGGAAAAGTGTCTTTACGTTTCGGACACTAGTCCTTCGTCATATGATCTTCATACAATACGGTATTTAGTTTAATTGCCACATGTTTCCTCGTCTCTTGTGGAGTTTTATATTTATTTTTTGTTTTCCTTGTTTGCTCTTTTAGATAGGCCAACAATCAGCAATTGTGTAGCAATTAAACTAAGCAGAAACATAACCTTATGTAAATTTATTCCACATGCCACCACCATAAATGAGATTTAAGGGTCAGTCCGCTATGTGGTCCCAGCAGACAGGATGGAGAAGACATTGCCCTAGAACAGCTACTAGTAGGTAGCCAACTCTGCTCCAATATCAATGAGTAAGGATGTGGTTCAGGGGCCCAGAAAAGATCCTGTGTACAGGATTGACTTCTCTGCACACATTTGGGTATTCTACTAGCTGCAGTGTGTGTCTGTGGTTGGCAGGATAGCTCAGGTGGGAAAGCTATAGAGAGAAGTTCTAAAGTCCTTTGTCTGATTCAATTCTGTATTTTGGAGGGTAAGGATGAAAGCCAAAGTTAACTTTGGCGGAATTTCAACTCAGATCGTAAAGGGACGTAACTATGCTGAAAAGCATGTCCAACCCTCTATCGATACTGCCAATTCACCGCACGTCTACCATAAATAATATGCAAGGGTTCCCAATGAAATTTTCAGCCAGGCGCACATGCAAACTTAATCCACAACTGATCCGAAGGCTGCTACAATTTCTTTAATGGCTTTGTTCCAGCATGGCCACAGCCTAAGGGAGGTGTAACAGATAAAAGAATATTTAAGACATACACACACACACAAATATATATAAGTAGGAGTGAGGTGTCAGGGTAACATCATTAAGTTTATTCAGGTGTGACGCGCGTTTCGCGATTGATCAGCTCAAGGTTAGATCTGTATTGATCGGGCCCGACTCTGGAATCAATAACGCATCCACACACACACATATAGCGAATTGGCACAGTCGTAAGAACATCAGCTAGAGTATTTTGTGGTATTCGTTCCAGTTCGATAAAATACCAATCCGATACTAGGGTCGATTTTTCTTCCATGTTTCTCCACCACCACCCCTGCCTCTCTCTCTTCAGATGAAATCGGCTGTCTTCCGACCTAGCAAGAAGAGTTCTGTCAGGATTAAAACGTCCAAAACCCGCTATATGTCACTACGGTGTCCCTACAATTCCACGAGGAGTTACGGGTCCATATATACATACATATAACAAAACAAGACTGGGTTGCTTTTGATCAAAGGTGTTTGTATGATTAGAGTTAACCTAGGGCTAAACAACAGCAAATATGTGCAGTTGTGTCACAATCTATGTTAAGAAATTATTCAATTACGAGTTGTCTTCTGTTGTAATTTTTATTCACATTTTTAAGAATATAAACTGACCCTCAATATATGACTCGTATTTCATTAATTGAAGGCGCGTGGCTTAGTGGTTAGATAGCTGGATTCGCAATCGTTGAGTTGTTAGTTCAATTCCCGGATTGTGCGATGCATTATGTCCTTGAGCAAGACACTTTATTTCACATTGCTCTTTCTGCTAGGAGTTGCGACCGGTAGAATGGAAAGACCAATGGAAAACATTTTTTCCTTGGCTCGATTTGACGAGTTCCACCCTACTCAGTAATCGAATGTCTGGTATCTTGTCGATCGTTATTCCTTCTTTCCTTATTTCATGTTATCGATCTTGGAAGGATGATAAAGCTGACCTTGGCAGAATTTGAACTCAGAACATAAAAGGGTTAAACTGAACACTTCAGTCTTGAACAGACGGAATGATTGGAATGTCTTTAATCAAAGCTGACCTGCTGCTAACGCAACAAACAACTCAACAATTGCTTCTATTCAATGTACACCATTACAAAGCGTTTGGTAAATGCATGAACATCAAATAAATTTGCTTTGGTTAGTTAATTATTAATTAATCATTATTACTGTGGAGAAAAAAGACGACCACTACCATCACCAATCCCACTCAATCACCGCACCCTCGCGTTTCAAAATACCCTTTTCTTTTTGCGAAATGCTGAATGTCACCAAGTCACATACAACACCCCCACCCACCCCACTACCACCACCATATCTATGAATGAAATAAATCCCAACCTTGACTCGAGGAAACCCACCCCCTCCACCCTTAAAGCGACTAATTTTAATTTTGTTCTTCATTTTTACTTTGCCAGCCATTTTTAAGGAAGAATTTTAATTTTGAAAGAAAATGGTAAAAAAAAAATAAAAAAAAAATAAGTCAACGCTTATCAGGGTGCTCTCCCAGAATAACCAAATATTTATACTTATCACACACACACACACTGTTATTGTCCTGGCTAGCTTTTCTTTTACTAATTCTTTATTGACAATGATATAAATACAAGTGTAAAAATAAACATGTTTAGATCGAGACCCGGTATCAGGAATTTCTTCGTTGGGGCAATTTTATTTAAATTAACATCGATAATGTATTTGGGAACGGCATGAACATCAGAACATCCCAATTCTAACTCTCTTCTCCTTTGTTTCTTTTTTTTATTATTATTTTAATCCGAAATTGTGCCAAGGTAAATCTTTCTCTTTTTTTTCCACCCCAGAGTTTTAATATGTGCGAATGTTAGCGTGAGTGTGCCTATGTATGTTTATGAAATGTATGCGTAAATGTGCGCGAGAGAGAGCGAGGGTTGAATTCGAGTTTTGAGAATTAGTGTTTGCTGAGTCAATGTCGAAAGTTAAAACCCAAATGAAACAAATGAAAAATAAAACAAAGAATGACAAGATTTAAAAAATAGTAACAATAATTAAAAAAAACGAACTGTCAAATTGCTTCTTCGAAGTGTCACTTCCCCTCCCCCTTTACGTCTCGCCTTTCCCTATTCTACAACGCAACTACCCCCGTGTCTGCCTTCACTAGGTGTTCTTCTAATTGAGCACCTGTCACACAATATACGTCTTCCATTCCTGCACCGTAACCACCAGCGCGAGTATCCGCGAGCGGTGTTTTAGAATATGTGAATGTGCTTATGTATGTATAATGTACACAAACTGACAATGAGAAGACAAACGACAGGATGAATAGTGTTGAACAAAAGAAGAAACGCGGGTACTAACTGAAGAGAATGGTAGATGATAGGTAAATAACTTGGCTGGCAAGGAAAGCAGGTAGCTTTGCAAATAAACAGAGACTAGCAGATAGGCAGGTAGCTAGCTAGCCAGCTACCTGGAATACGGACGAAAGTAGAGGTATATAGAAAGCTAGCTAGTAGTTACCTTGCTATGTAGAAAGAAATATAAGGAGAGAAACGGACAGACAAATCAAAGATAAAACGTCAAATATATAAATAAAGAAAGGAAGAAAGACAGAAAAGTGAGGAGAAAGAGACGGACAAGGCTTCGCAGGGTATTTATTGAGAGAGAAAAAGAAGGATGAAAAGACTGAAAGAGAAATGATCGAGAGAAAGAATGAAGCTGAGAAATTAAATATTAACAAATGAGCGCTAACAGAGTTAAAATGTAAAAAGGGAGTCAGAGATAAAGGAGTGAGGCAGAGAATGAAAGAGAATTTCTTGCTGTCCCTCGTATCAGCTTTCCATTGGTGACACAAACGAACACACAAACATGTGTGTTTATATTATTCACACACGCACATACACTATATTTATATATACGCACACACACACACAAATTGCTATATACACATGTATTCATACAAAGTATATAAATTCCATAATAAAATTACCTATAGATCAGTTTCTCCTACTCTTCTGCAAATTTTACAATAGCCTTCATTATTTTGTCTCTCCTTTTGACTTTGCCTTTCATCCTTACGGGGTCGATAAAATAAAGTACCAGTAATGAACTGGGTCTTTGCTGGCCTTGTGCCTAAAGTAGAAACAATTATTTTGTCTCTCCTACCCCTAAAATAAAGGACCAGTCCCTGATTTTATGTTCACAGTTGCCACGAAAAATATGGGAAGATTTGTTCGAGTTAAGAATACCATTAAAATTCGTACTCCCACTTCTAGGTCTGCTGCTAAGATGTCTAGACACTTATAAGACAGACAGATGAATGAATAGTAACCCTATATATATATATATATATATAATAAACCTTTCAAGGATTTACACCAGTCCAGCCTCCTGTTATTTTATAATATATATATATATATATATATATATATATGATAAAAATATTTAACACACATTAAGTTGGCTTAGGAAAAATGAAGATATTAAAAAAAAAAAGAATCGTTATAGAGCAAAAATAAAAATCGCAGCCAGGGCGACTTAATCCTTTCTAAGGAGAATGGTGATAATCCTTAAGATAAGAATACTATTGATGTGGTCGGTGGAAATAATGATGATGACTGACTGCTACGACGGTAATGGTAAGGAAGAAGGTTAAAGACAATAAGAGTGAATTCAAAGGACGACAGAGATAATATTGCAATAAAAACGGTGTCTTCTAATGCAAATATAACGGATAAAAGAAAAGAAGGAAGAATTAGTGAGAAATAAAAAGAGAATAAGAGAGGGGGGAAGAAAGAAGGAAAAAACGAGGCAGAGAAAATGAGAGAGTATGAAGTCTTAAGGGGGAGAAATGAGATTTAAAAAATGAAAGAGGGGAATATGTATACAGGAAGGAGAGAAACAGAAAGCAAATGAATATAGATGAATTAAAATGTGTGAGAGAGGGGGAGGCGGGGAGACATGAATGACAGTGAGGCAGACTAAAAGAAAAAAAGAGGAGTGGAAAGAGAACTATATATATATATATTGAGAGAGGGAGAGAGAGATTTGATAGAATAAACGGACGTAAAAAAAAAGAGACATACATAGACAACTCTGGGAGTGAGAGCGGATAAAGAGAGGGGAAACATCTACACACGGACATATATGTGTGTATATATATATATATATATATGTGAGTGTATAGTGAGAGAGAGAGTGGGAAAAAAGCCAGGACAGAAAGAGAGAAAGAAAAAGTAAACCAGAAGAAAGAGCAATGTAGATTTCTAGAGAGTGGGTTGCTTACCTTGCCATTTAATGTTGAGCAAGTCCCAGGATCACGGCCAGGTTTACTACTTTGTCATGTTCGTGCCAAAACCAAAGGATGCTTTTAAAAAGATGTGTTGCTGTGAAACTAGGGGGAGACAATGCTGTGTCCGGATATTTCATCCATTGGCTTCTAGAATTCATTAAAATTGCAAATTATGTCTTTTTACTTCATTTTTCCCCATTAAAAATCCTTAAAACAGTAACGATTTGCTGTTCTGGTTTTTGTTTTCGAGTGGAAAGCGGTTGATTGTATATATATATGTGTGTGTGTGTGTATATATGTATATATATATATATAGGTGTGTGTGTGTGTATAAGCAAACTAGTTAACTAAATAGATTAGAAAACGAAACGAAATTAAAATAATCAATGAATAAGTAAATGAATTAAACGAACGAAAAAATCCTGTTAGGCGCATAAAGGGTGGCAGCAACGTTTGGTTAAATGGTGGTGGCAGCGGTAAAGGTAGCTAGCATCGACTGTAATAATGCTGGTGGTGGTGGTTGTGGTGATAGTGGTGTCGTCGTTGTGGTGGTAGTGGGCTTTGATGGCCATGGAAAACCGAGAGGCGGCGTCACCAATGCAGCAGGGTAGAATAAGGGTATCGGGTAGAGTGTAGTTGGAGTGTTGACTGGATAGATACAGGAGCGATGGAGGTGAGGGAGAGAGGGGGAACGGGTGTTATCCAGAGAAGAAGAGAGAAATAGGGAGAAAGAAGCAATAGAGTTGGTTGTCTTATCTGTCGCTGGATCCAGTCTATCGGTTATTCATAGCATGTGGCCGAGAATGTTGTTATACATAAACATATATATCTACGTACATACATTTATATATTTTCGTATACACATACACACACCTGCACACCTAACTGGCTATTGTATATAGCTAGTTAGCTAGCTAGCTAGGTCGTTGTATACATACATGTATGTATGTATATGTTTGCATATATATATATATATATATACACACACACATATACAAACACATGTATGCATGCATATATATGATATACACAGACACACACACACAGACACACACATATATATATATATATACATATATATATATATATATATATATATATATATATATATATATATATACACACACACATGCATGGATGTATGAGAGAAGGGGGGAAATAGACAGAGAAAAAGAAAACGATAGATCCCAAGAGAGAAGAGACGTAAAGAAAGGGAATGTGTGTGATAATTCATATTTGTTGATTTTTGTAAACATTTCTTTTGGGAGAAAGGAGTGTACCCTTAGCCTTCTATGGCCCCTATACTCTACTGTTGCCATTTTTATTTGAGGGTCAACATAACCTTTTGACTGGTTGCAGTCAATAGTGTCGACATTAAATATAACTAACCCCAGTCACAAACCATGGCTTAGTGATTAGAGTGTTTGGCTCACAATGGTGTAGTTGTGAGTTTGATTCCCAGACCAGGTGATACGCTGTGTCCTTAAGCAAGACACTATATTTCACGTTTTTCCAGTTCACTCAGCTGAAAAAAAAAATGAGTTGTGACATCACTGAAGCTGTATCAGTCTTTGCTTTTCCCTTGGACAATATCGGTGGTGTGGAGAGGGAAGACTGGTATGCATGGGTGACTGCCCGGTCTTGTGCCTCTGAGGGGAGCTTTCTCAGTGCAAAACGTATGGTCATTAAGGACGAAGAGGGTTGACTGAGCTGTAGTTAAGAGTCCACAATATATAATTATTTTCTTGCTACTATCATCATCATCGTTTTACGTTTGTTTTCCATGCTGGCCTGGGTTAGTTGGATCATTGCGACCTGAGATTAAACAGAATAGGGAACTCCAACTTGCTCATATGTTCCATATTTTGTCATGGTCTCTATGGCTGGATGCCCTCCTTAATTCCAACCACTTTAAAAAGTGTTCTAGGTGCATTTTATTGTGGCACTGGCACTAACACTTTACAGAATGTACTGGGTGTCTTTTATCAAGACACCATCACTAACACATCTTCATCGCCATTTTACGTCAGTTTTTCCATCCTTGCATGGGTTGGACAAGACTCTTTCAGTACATCTCTCCACTCGTCCCATTCTTTCATCATCCTTCTGTGAGCAGTGATTTGTGATCAGCTTTCACCACCTCTGCCCAGGTCTTCCTTGGTCTTCCTCTACTGCAGCTTCCTTCCACTAGGATTTCTTGAGTCTTCTTCAACCAGCAATCATCAACCATATTCATCACATGTCTATACCAGTGCAGTCTTTTCTCTTGCACATTATCTAGGTCCTTTTATACCCAGTTTTTCTCTCAGTTCATCCATGCTTTGTCGTTCTCGCACATTAACATTTCACATCCATTGAAGCATGCTCACATCATTCCTCTCCAACCTTTGCCTGCCCTCTGCATTCATTGCCCATATTTTATTTATTTGTGGGCTGGTTCTAATTTACTTAGTAGATAATTAAATATAATATTCAAATATACTCTTACCTTTGTAGATGGAGTAATAATCAAATGACAATTTCACAACTAATAACAGAATGAATGATTCCTTCACTTCTTGGATTGATTGTCACATTGCCTTATTTATCCAGCAAATCAATTTTTTTTTTATTAACCCTTTTGATACCAACTCCCCTAGTTCTATTATATAAACTGCTCCTTTTCTATAATATAATCTGTCCCAGTTCTATGATATAAATTGCCTTTGTTCTATTATATAAACTGCCCCTGTTCTATTATATAAACTGTCACAGTTCTATGATACAAACTACCCCAGTTTTATGATATGAATTTCCCCTTTTCTAAGATATAAACTTCCCCTGTTCTATGGTATAAACTACCCCTGTTTTGTGATATAAACTTCCCCCGTTCTAAGATATAAAACTGCCCCTGTTCTCTAATATAAAATGGCCCCATTCTATGATATAAAACTGGTCCTATTCTATGATATAAAACTTTGTCCTACAATGTAATAAAACTGCCTATTTTAAAATGTTTGTATGTATATTAAAGCCTTCTATCATAATTTTATGTAAAAAAAATTTGTTACCTAAAATTCCTAACACAAAGTTAATAATGAAAAAGTTAGTTTTACTGAATTCTTCAAATTTTTTAGATTATTTTCAAAGCAATTGAAACACATTGGTAATGTATTTCATTGGGGATAGTGTAGCAAAAGGGTTAAAGTTTAATCATGGCGAAATAGCCAGGGATATTTTATGTTCTTTTCGACTGCTTCCATGGAAATAGTAAGGATGATGAAGACAACAATCCATTGTCTAGGAAACAATCCATTTTGTACATTGACTTGTCAGAGAAAACTGATATTCACTAATATTATCAACATTTGAAAGCCTTAAAGGAACTTATTATCTGGAAGCAGTAGGATGGTGGATTGGCAGTATCGGTAGAGCGTAGGACAATATGCATTATGCCATACAGTTATGGCCCTTTGTGTTTTTAGTTCAAATTTCACCAAGGTTAGCTTTGCCTTTCATCCTTACGGAGTTGATAAAATAAAGTACCATTGACACACTGGGGTTGATTTACTTCCCCCAAATTGTTGGGCTTGTACCTAAATCAGAAACCATTATTTGGAAGCAGTATCAGCAAGGCAAACAACTGAAACCTGAATCATTCTTTAACTCTTTAGTATTTAAACCGGCCATATCTGGCCAGAATTCTCTCACCTCTTTCTGTTCAAACCGGCCATAACTGACCACTCATACTTATATTAAGGTATTCTTCTCAAAATAGATAATATTCAAATCTCATAGATTCAATATTATGTGAAATAAAGTGTTTACCATGAAAATACAATTGTATATATAGAGTAATGTAAACGCTAAAGGGTTAAGTCAATTTGTTCTAACCTGGCTGCAGCTGTTAAGCCTGCTGATGATATTGAGGATCCACCTTCTGTTGATTCACTCCCTCCACACTCAAACTGGACTTGTGCGTGTGGGGGGGGGGGTCAAATCTAACCCCATCTCCTCCAAATCCAGTTCATCTGTCATCTACCACAAGTACATAGGTTGGCTGAAAAGTTCATAGGCTGACTATGAAGGAGTGATGCTACAGTTGTGAAATCTTGCATTCATTGATTTCAACTCTCATAAATAACTGCATTGTTTCTTTTCCAGGGATTATGTTGAAAAATAAACCTCATTTGGTCATTGCATGAGAGTATCTTGGTCAGCCTATGAATTTTTCAGCCAACCCTCATACATAAAATTAACAATTCATGGTATTAGCTTTTTAATTCGTACATACAATATTTTAACTCTTTGACACAATTCCACCCCAATTAATCAAAAGTCATAGATTTTATATATGCCTCAGCCAAATTATATGTACCATATTTGCTGGTCTATTGGACGCCTCTTCATATAAGATGCCCCCTGGATTTATTAAGAAATTTTGAGAAAAAAAGAATTTTAGTAAATTTCTTCATAAATTTATTTTAAATTATTTCATTGTTTTTTCAGAAACTCTTATTTAAGTTTGATATCATTTTGCTTATATAAATTGTATTGTATTACTCTATTAGTAATACTAATAGTAATACAAACAAAATTGTTTCACCATGATTGTCCTCACTCTTCATTTGGCTTTCCATCGGTGATATGGGTGTATTGGATGCAGGGAAGATTCTTTATGTTTTTTGAGAAAAAATGTGCATCTTATAGACTGGTAAATATGCTGATTTATGATTTATAAGAAGTATCATTATCTTCAGAATAACCATTTCATTTATAATCCCCTAACTCTTGCCATACCATATTACTCATGATAGATACTGCTTATGATTATTTTAATATAATCAAGAATTTGAACGGACTTAGTTATATGACTAACTTTCCCATTATCAAGCTGATGTTTGGAACATAGCCAAAGTTTCTTACATTAACTTATAGGGTTTTCTTACGGGAGTCAGCTGACCAAGATACTCTCATGAAATGACCAAATGAGGTTTATTTTTCAACATAGTCCCTAGAAAGAAACAATGCAGTTATTAATAAGAAGTTGAAATTAATGCATGCAAGATTTCACAGCTCTAGCATCACTCCTTCATTGTTAGACTATGAACCTTTCAGCTGACCCTCATAGATAAACATATACACTTTATAATAAACAGGTTTAGTAGCATAGAACCATGGACAGTTTCAGGTAGTTTGATATCAAAAGGGTTAATGTATTTCATTTAACATGTTTGATGTAAGAAAAATTCTGAAACAACCATCTGAACTGAACTCAATGACCTATTGATACCAAACGGCCTGAAACCACCCTGGATTTATTACGCAAAACTGTTTGTTCTTATATTAAAACATTCCATCGTAATATTATGAGGGTTCGCTGAAAAGTTCATTGGCTGACTATGAAGGAGTGATGCTTGAGCTGTGAAATCTCGCATCCATTCATTTCAACTCTCCCTATTAATGGTTTCTTATATAGGCACAAGGCCAGCAATTTTAGGGGAAGGGGAAAGTCGATTAAATCGACCCCAGTGCGTGACTGCTACTTTATTTTATCGACGCCGTAAGGATGAAAGGCAAAGTTAACCTCGGCGGGATTTTAACTCAGATCATAAAGGGCCATAATTCTATGCTGCAAAGCATGGCGCCCGACCCTCTACCAATACTGCCAATCCACTGCCCTTCCACTCTCCTTATTAATATTATTAATAACTGAATTGTTTCTTTCCAGGGACTATGTTGAGAAATAAACCTCATTTGATCATTCCATAAGAGTATCTTGGTCATCCTATGAACTTTTCAACCGACATTCATACAAATGAAAAATTAAGTTATTTTATTGAATTAATACAATTTTTTTTTTATTATTTTCCAAATTAATTGACATACATAGGCAGTGTGTTTCATTAGAAAATAGACTCTCTGTTATCAACACCTTGACCAATGGGCAGCTTCCACAGGCAGTGTGTTTCATTAGGAGATACCTTTTGTTGCCAATACCTTCACCATTGAGCAGCTTCCAGTCTTGTTTACTTCAATGTGTCAGGAAGGGAGGAACTAAATTTAATCATGCAACTGTTTTGCTACACTTGTACATATCTACATATTTTTTGACAGATGTACATCACACACACGGACACAGACATACACACATACACACAGGTATTTTAAAATTTACAGATGTACATCACATACACACACATACAGAAGAATGTTTAAATTTACATGGTTTGCTACACCTGTACATATCTACATATTTTTTGACAGATGTACATCACACACAGACAGACACACATGCACACACACACACAGGTATGTTTAAATTTACAAACAAGAAGCAATTTTATGTTTTTAATTTGAAGCCAAGACTTTCAAATATCTTTTATCTTCAAATTTAAATCACCCAGTCCCCTCTATAAGATGGTTGTGCTGGTGACATAACAAAAAGCACCCAGTCCCTTCTGTAAGATGGTTGTGCTGGTTACAATAAAAAGCACCCAGTTCTCCCTGTACGATGGTTGTGCTGGTGACATAACAAAAGGCACCCTGTCTACCCTGTAAAGTGGTCATGCTGGTGATTCAACAAAAAGCACTCAGTCCACCCTGTAAGATGGTGGTATTTGTTACTTTCATGACCTGGTCTATCAATTTGATGCCTGTATAGTTTCCTCTAGCTAGTGCATCTCCTTTACCCATGCAACAGTTGACAATTATGCTGTTGTGCCAATCATTTGGTATAACCCCACTTAGTATTACTTGGTTTACGATAAGTCTGGTTAAGGTGTGACCTACTGACCCAGAAGCTTTCAGCATCTCGGCAACTATTCCCGATGTTCATATCCTTAATTGCCTTATTACACTTCTGTTGTCTTGTATGGCTGGGTCCTTTGTAAGGTCCACTTGGGGTCAGGTCTCTTTCTCCTCATTGAGTAATCTTTCATAATGGCTCTTCCATACAGCTTTTTTTCTAGCGCCTTTATCATCCCGAACACACTTCTCACTAATGACATAATTTTCTCTAACACACTGACTTGCAATCCTGAACACCTCATGTTTCTGGTCCTCATGCTGCAAAACATGCTTGAATTTTTTATCCTCTGCTTCCCTCCTTGTTAAGTATATTATCATCAAGCTTCCCTCCTGGCCTCTATGTAGTGTACCCTGTTTCTCCTATTCTTCCATTTTTTCCATGCCTGTATTTTGACCTTAGTTGTCACATCTACCGTATTGTTCCATCACCAAGTCACTCTCCTTCTCTCTGTAGCCCTGCTCCATCCACAGATCTTGTCTGTCGCCTTCAGTAGATAATAATTTTTTTTTAAAAACCCCCACAGGCAAGCATTTGCACACATAAAAACTTTTCAAAAAATGCATGTCAAGCTTGAATGCATACATGCTCTATACGGTTTCTAATAATGCCACTAATAAACCACACTGACCAAGAACCACATATTTTTCATATTAACATACATCTCTACCTTGTACAATTTCAGTCTTTTCTGTTGTCTGTCAGTTATCAAGCAAGAGTCTCTCTCTATATATTTCTCTCTCCTTAAAAAATCATTTCCTCTTTACCTCTTTTCATTCCATTTCAGATAAAGGACTAGCATCTGAAACAAAGGCTTTTATTTTGAAGCATTATTCTAGTATGACTGTTACTGCATTGTGTTCTCTGCTGTTTCTTGCCTTTAATTGATATTTTATGTATATTTATGTATATTCACATTCATACCTACACACACATATATCCATGCTAGCATGGATATATATACACACACATATATCCATGCTAGCATGGATATATATACACACACATATATCCATGCTAGCATGGAAAATGGATATTAAATGATGATGATGACGATATATATATATGTATATACAAGGGCCTTGTTTCAGGGGGATACCAGGGGACAAGTCCCCCTCCCCCCCACACACACACACTTTTTCAAACGTCTATATTTTATTTTTTGTTCATTTGATATAATAAATTCTTTTTAAGCCTATTTTTTTATATCTGAACTTCATTTGAATATATAAAATTTAATTAGCGTAAAATTTTACTTATGTGAGAGGCACCATAAACAATTTATGCTCCTTTAAGAATCAACAAATGTTGGTTTGTCCCCCTCACATTTTTAAGGCAAACGAGGCCCCTGTGTATATATATATATAGCAACCCCAGTACTTTGTGTTGTGCTTATTTTACCTAGGTAAAATTCAAGCTCAGTACTACTACTACTATAACTTCCACTATACCTCTCTCTCTCTCACCAGCAACCTTCTACTTCCACATCTAATTTCCTTCATGACATCTCAGTGGTGAGGGAAGGAGGTAGGTGGATCTCTCTACATATTCAGTACTGCCACACACTCTACCTTCTAATCATCATTGAATTTCTCAACATATTCTGTACTGCCACACTATATATCACTCTAACCATCACTGGATCTCTCTACAAATACAATAGTCACTCTCCACCAACTAACCATCATTGGATCTCTATACATATTCACTACTGCCACACTATCTATCACTCTAATCATCATTCCCCCTCTCTCTACATATTCTGTACTCTATCATCCTCTCTCTATATATATCCCATTGAGACTCTTTCCTGCCATCTACCCACCATAATTTGTATATACAATACAATCACAGGGCTACTCTAACCACCATCACTAGTTTCTACAACTCTCATCATTACATTTCTCTTGCTATCATACATCACTAACTCCCTCCCACTGTGGTAAATCTATATTGCGCGAGCTCTCTTCCACTGTGGCACATGTATATTCCTCCAGCTCTCTCCCACTGTGACACATCTGTATTACTCCAGCTCTCTTCTACCATGGCATATCTATATTACTCAAGCTCTCTCCCACTGTGGTATGTCTATATTGCTCCAGCTCTCTCCCACTGTGGCACATCAATATTCCTCCAGCTCTCTGCCACTGTGGCATATCTATATTGCTCCAGCTCTCTTCCACTGTGGCACATCTATATTACTCTAGTTCTCTTCCCATGTGGCACATCTGTATTACTCCAGCTCTCTTCCAGTATGGCACATCATTATTGCTCCAGCTCTCTCCCACTGTGGCACTTACTCCAACTCTCTCCCACTGTGGGACTTACTCCAGCTCTTTCCTACTGTGGCACATCTATATTACTCCAGCTCTCTCCCACTGTGGCACATCTGTCTTACTCCAACTCTCTCCCACAGTGGCACATGTATATCACTTCAGCTCTCTCCCACCATGGTATATCTGTATTGCTTCAGCTCTCACCAACAACTACCATGGCACATCTGTATTACTCCAATTCTCACCAACAACCACTATGTATGTAGCTACCACCATTCCATTCCCTACCATCCTATCACCCTCATATTCATACTCTTTCTTCATTTAACCTCAGGCCACAACCATACCTTTTCAAATTATATTCTGGGGCATTTGAAAGAACGGAGATGACATAGAAAGGAGAGGACTCTTTTTACCTTGTAGAGGCAAAGTAAACTCTCTTGTATTGGTGTCACAACACAATAAAATGTACCCAGTACACTGTAAATTGGTTGGTGTTGAGAAGAGCATTCAGTCATAGCAATAACAGGAAAAAGAAATTGATCTACTAACCCATCTAGGGGGTAGTATGTCCAGAAAAGAATTGTATTTGGACCATAACAACCGATCCAACCCATGCCAACATGCAAAATGGATGTAAAATGATGATGATGACAACGCTGCTGATGATGATGAAGAGGATGGTTATGATGATGAAGATGATGATGATGATAATGATGTTGATGTTGATGATGGTGGTGGTGGTGAGAATGAGGATGATGTTAACACGATAAGCAAATCAGATTTCTACACACATACAAACATTTAATAATCGTTTCTACTTTTGGCACAAGGCCAGCAAGTATCACAGTGTATTACTGGTACTTTATTTTATCGACCCCATTGATTATCAAATATCATTTCTGGAACATTTGACAGTCTGGTAGGGATAAACATATGTAGAAATATGATGATGATGATGGTGACAATGATGATGATGAAGAAGATTATGATGATTATGATGGTGATGGTGGTGGTGATGATGACAATGATTATGATGATGGTGATGAAGATGATGATTATGATTATGATGATGATGGTGATGATAATGATATTTATGATTACAATGATGGCAACAAAAAGAGGTTGTATTTCTATGATAAACTACTAAATTTTATTTCCAGAAATAATATTTAAACATTGCTTCCATGGTCTTCATGTTAATCAGCTGCAGTTTTTTGCACTTGTTTACCTCCACCGCCACTGGCGCCGCCACCGTCACTACCTAGCTGCTGTGATGTTGATGATCCAGGTGAATTATTACCCCAATCGCCACCAGAACCTGTTAAATGTGGGATTGAAAATGGCCTTGACCAGAAGTAATTGCTATCCCAGTTTTGTGGCATCTGGGACAGATATGAAGAGTTTATCCATGGAGATCCTATAGACGGGGGTTGAAGACAGAGGCCTGAAGATGAAGAGTGTGGTTGGTTTGACTGGAAGTTCTCATGGCGCTCTTTGTGGGAACCTTTAGCTTTTGATGGTTTTGATTGTCCATTGGGCATCATTGTATGTTGGAGGGAATTTCTGCGCAGGTCAGTTGCAGATGATAGATTAAGACAGTTCTGTGTTACATTGGAATTATTAGTGTCTGGAAGCGGTGTCTCGTAATTGTGGTGAGTGCGTAAGTGATTTTTCAGGTTAGCCTTCTGTGCAAACGACTTTTCACAGTATTGACAATGAAATGATTTTTGACCCGAATGTGTTCGTCTGTGGTTGTCCAAGTTAGCTCTTTGTGAGAATGACTTTGAACACAGCTCACATGAGAAGGGCTTTTCTCCTGTGTGTGTTCGACGGTGGCTATCTAAATTTGCTCTCTGTGGGAAGGATTTATCACACAAATCACATTTGAATGGACGTTCTCCTGTATGTGTGCGCCTGTGGCTGTCCAAGTTTGCTCTCTGACAGAAAGATTTAGGGCAGAATTCACAGCAATATGGCCTTTCGCCAGAATGAGTCCTCATGTGAATTTTTAGATTTCCCTGCTGAGCAAAGCTTTTCCTACAAACTATGCATACATATGGCTTTAAGCCTGTGTGTGTACGTTCATGATTTTTCAGGTCTGTTTGTTGAGAAAAACCTCGAGTACAAAATTGACAAATAAATGGTTTTTCTCCTGTATGAGTTCTTATATGATTTTTAAGATTGATGTTTAGTGTGAAGCTTTTATTGCACTCTGGACATTGAAACAGTTTCTCTCCGGTATGTATTCGACGATGACTATCAAGATTAGCTTTCTGACAAAAGGACTTACTGCACAAATCACAGCTGTATGGTTTCTCACCAGAGTGTGTTCGGAAATGCACTTTCAGATTGCCTTGCTGAGCAAATGATTTGCAGCACACAGTACAAATGTAAGGTTTTTGACCCGTGTGAGTTCTTTCATGATTCTTTAAGTCTGTTTGTTGTGCAAATGCCTTTGGACAGTATGCACAAACATAGGGCCGTTCGCCACTGTGTATGCGATAATGTGTTTTCAAATTTATTTGCTGTGAAAAAGCTTTGTTGCATATATTGCACTCATACAATTTCTCTCCAGTATGAATACGTTCATGGTTCTTTAAGTTTGTCTGTTGTGTAAAGGACTTGGAACATGTGTTACAACTGTAAGGCTTCACACCAGTGTGGGTACGGATATGGCTGTCCAGATTAGCTCTCTGTGAAAAGCATTTGTCACAGAATTCACAATGGAAAGGCCTCTCGCCTGTATGGGTGCGTCGGTGATTGTCAAAATTCGCCCGTTGGGCAAATGTTTTATCGCAGAATTCACAACTGTATGGCTTCTCACCACTGTGTGTCATTTGATGAGTTTTTAGATGAGCCCGCTGTGAAAATGCTTTACTGCAGTGACCACAATAAAAATGCTTTTCATCGGCCGGTGCACGTTCATGATTGTCAAGATTAGTTCTTCGTGCAAAGCCTTTACGGCATATTTCACACTTGTATGGTTTCTGTGAGGGTGTGTTTATGGAGCTTCCTACAGGTAGAATATTATTACTGCTGTTAGCTATGCCATTGTTGTTGTTGTTGTCATCGTTGCTGCTGTTGTTATTGTTGTTGTTGTTGCTGCTGTTGTTATTGTTACTATTAGTATTATTAATATGATGTCCAAGCTGGTTAATTTTGGCAGATTTTTGGCTGTATAAACCACTAGCAGCAACGTGTGGGTCTCTTGACAGGAATACCTTGTTGCATAAATCATAACTGAACTGGTTTCCTAAGGCATACATAGATTGGAGAGAATACATTAGCTTTGAATATTCCGAACTTGAACAGTTCTCAAGTGTGTACTTCATCATGTTGTTGTTGTTTAGCCCCCAAGTCAGCCCTGATTCAGCTGACTAATCAATGAAGGTTTTCTAGAGGTGACCACCACTTCTTCTTTTTAAAAGGCTGGTGTATCAAGGGCTACATTATTCAATGTGTCTCTATTTATTTTTAAAACAAAATGTTTCTCAGATGGTGGTTGTGATCTGTAGGAAACGTGGCTGCTATTTTCAGCCACATTGAAGCTTCCTCGTTGTTTTAAGGGGGAAAATATTCATCAGGAAATCATCTTCCTTCATTGTTTTCTAGCTGTTTGTTGTTTTATATCAAGTTAAGGGCCAAAACACTTGCTTGAGGTGGGGTTTCTTCTCTGAAGACCTGTTGTCCAGCTCTTCTGAGAGTTTCTTATCACCAAGAAATAATGAAGACACATTTAAAAATGCTGTTATTGATGTGTGAAAATTATTGACAGCAGATTATCACCATTAATAGTGGGCTGGAAACTTAAGATGATTCACCATTGAAGGAGGGAGAAGAAATATATGAGATGGAGAACTGAAGAGGAGGTCATTAACTCTTAATGTCCTGTATTGCATGAAACCACATTAGCAAGACATTCATGAAAAGTATAAAACAGAACTATGACAGTATCACATTAAAAATTGAAGTCTTTAGTCTAATACTGCAAATTTTCACAGCGATCTGTTCACTAGTAAAGATACTATAAATATTTGAATTAACTCTTAATGTCCGATACTACATAAAAATCATTAGCAAGACGTTCTTGAAAAGTATAAAACAGTATCATGTGTGCAACACATTAAAAATATTTTACTCTAATATTGTAAATTTTCACAGCAATCTGTCCACTATTAAAAATACTATAAACATTTGAATTAACAAACTAATTTATAGATATTTTCTACTAAACTATCCGAAGTCGTGTGCAAGAGAGAAGACTGCGTTGGTATAGATATGCATGGATGATGGTCATTGGGTGAAGAAGTGCTAGGAAATCCCAGTGGTAGAAAGTCACAGTAGAGGTAGACAGAGGAAGACCTGGGCAGAGATGGTGAGAGCTAATCTCAAGTCACTGAAATTCTCAGAGGAGATGACGAAGGAACGCGGCAAGTGGAGAGATGCTGTGCTGAAGACGACCCGTCTAACCCATGCAAGCTTGGAAAATGGATGTAAAATCGATGATGACGATGATGATGATGATGGTGGAAGAGAAGAGGAAGATTAGTAATGAAGAATTTTGGAAAGACAATGTAGAAAACTCCATGAAAGATAGCTATAGTCTGTTCCAGGTCAAAGAGGTCAGATGTAAATGCTTCTCTGTTTCATCATGTGGCTGTGTCTGTTTCTGAAACAGAACAAGACATGTTATTGATAACTGTTGTTTAAGATTTAAGTGTGACACTAGAAATAGAAATAAGTCTTGACATAAAAAAAAACAACTTTGGGAAATTTGAAATTAAAAAAAAAAATAATTGCTACAATGCAAAATAATATTTGGTAACTTATTAAATCAGATAAAATACCATGGAGATGGGAAAAGGTGCATACTTTCACCTTTCCTGTTCATTATTTTTATGAACAGGATTGACATGTGCAGAATGGTTGGAAGTGGCATCATGATTGGTGGGTGTAAAATCAGTTGGTTGGAATTTGCAGACGATATGACATTATATGCGACTCATCATGATAGCTTCAAAATAATATTTGAATGCACATGGCAAGGAACGTAATAATATGAGGATACAGACAGTAAGTGCATTTAGTAAGATGAAAATTCTACTGACAATTGAGTGTTTCATCTTATGGTTCCATTCATCTCTATTTTCACTCATGAAACTGGCTGTATAGAATATTGAAATCATGAAATTTTAACATTTTTAAGTAAGGTTTCTTTTTACTTGCTATCCAATTTGAAAATAATCGAAATTTTACCATCTCTGTAAATTCTTTGACTTGCTATCCGATTTTTCTTTGACAATGCATCTAAGTATATATGTATGTATATGGATGGAAAGAATCAATCTTATAACAAATTTTCTCTCACATCTTATACCATTGCGCCTATATAGTCATACAAACACGCATAATGTGGATACATTTGTCTAGACAATATCTTACCCTTGAATTTTTATGTTTCTGCTCCTAATGAAATTTTTTAATTTATATTGGTTGAGCTGACTTTAAGTTTTAATAGTGACTACCTGTAGTACTTTGATTAACCTATACTTATGTCAGACAATATGATTAATTACTTTACGTATTAATCAATATTTTAATACATATATTTCTGCTCCTAACAGTAAATTTTAGTAGAGCTGAATCTTTGTAGACCAAATGCACTGCTATTTCTAGCATTCTCATTGGCCTGTCTATCCTCATATTATTACGTTCCTTGCCATGTGCATTCAAATCCTATTTTGAAGCTATGGTGACGAGTCATATCTAATGCGTTTAGTAAGATGAAAATTCTACTGACGATTGAGTGTTTCATCTTATGGTTCCATCCATTTCTATTTTACCATTTTATATGTGTATATATATGTGGCATGATCAACAAGTTTATAATAACCAGCTTTTACTTGTGGCCTAATTTTGCGTGTGTGTCACTTTAACGGCTTGACCGCATGCGTTGGGCAGGAAGCGAAATATTGACTTACGAAAGGAAGCGAAATATTGACATAAGATTTGCACCCTTATGGAATGGAAATAAGCTGTCTGAAGATCTAATTCTTTCCATTGGAAATTCTCTGGATTTCCAATCTTTGGATTAGTGAAACTGTCGGTAACAGCAATAGAACAGGTGAATATTTAAATCGTTTTTTTAATTTATTTAAAAGATTGTTTGATAATTGCTTGCTCCGCTCATTTATATATATATATATATATATATATATATGTGCGTGTGTGTATATATATATATATAACAAAGAAATTGTGGTAAGGAACCAGATGGACCATAACGCACCAAAGTACTCAATACTTAGGGTAGTAGAGTGGGTAGTAGGAACAAGTATAACCCCAACGGCAGAGCTCAAGCAGTTTCAACGGCTATTTCTGGACTAAATTTAGTCCAGAAACAGCCGTCGAAACGGCTTGAGCTCTGCCGTCAGGGTCATACTTGTTCCTATATATATATACAGGGTGTGTACGATATTTGTCCGCAATTTTCAACTGCTAATTTTATGCAAATTTTTTTTACTTCCGTTGTCACTCTTGTCTTCATAAAAACAGTGACTATATTTCTATTATTTATTTTCAGAATAATTGATTATGAATAATTTTGAACCTCCAAATTTGTGGAAGAGACACGGAGTTCTTCTTGGAATCCACACCGGGAGGACAAATATGACCTGAAGATCAACTCCCAGAACAACAGGTGGCTCGCTGTCTCATCCAAAGACGTGCCCAGAGTCATGCAGACACAGTTTCCAGTGACAACATTGGTCTTAGGTGTCGTCAGCAGTCAAGGTGACGTCATGCCACCTCACTTCTTCCCTGAGGGCCTCAAGCTGAACACCGATGGCTACATCCATGTTCTGAGCGAGGTAGTAAAGCCCTGGATTGACCAGGTAGCTGCAGGTAGGCTGTACGTGTGACAGCAAGACTCAGTGCCCTGCCATACCAGCCGAAAGACCCAAGCCTGGCTGTCAGAGAACTTCGTCGACCACACTTCACCTGACATCTGGCCTCCCAGCTCGCCTGACTGCAACCCTCTCGACTTCTTTGTGTGGGGCACAGTGGAACGAGACACCAACAGATCTAGCTGCAATACGAAAGACGATCTGAAGGCCAGGATCATAAGTGCCTTTAGGGGCCTAAGTCGGGGGGCATTGACGAAGGCCTGTAGCCGGTTCTGAGGCCGCCTTGAGGCCGTCATCAAAGCCAATGACGGGTTTATCGAGTAAGATCCAAAGAACAAGTCATGAAGACAAACTGACCCAAGTTTGATAAATATATCTTAAAAAATAAAACTACTGTGTTATTTTTTCCTAGACAGTAATCTTGCGAACAAATATCATCCGCACCCTGTATATATATATATAGTTATGTGAAAGGTAAACAGAAATAACAAAACAATCGGTACAGTATATGGAAGAGATATATTAGGTTAACGTTTGATATAGCAGGAAGAGCGTCTTAACGTTTTGGACGCTAGTCCTTCATCAGAAGAAAGAATGAGAAATAAGATAGATTGAGGGGACGGGCAGGATGGAATTGGAAAAAAATGTCTTTAGATAAAAATAACAGGTCCATTCATGTTGACATCTCTTATGTATGTATATGTATTCGGGAGTGAATAAGAATAATATTATCAATATTCAGTTTGTTTGCGAGCAAACAGCTTCATTAACACCAAGTGTGTTTTTTGGATGACCACAAAATTATTTTGTTCCAGCGGTAGCTGAGGAAAACAGTCAACAATTGTTTCGGAGTTGTTGCTCCTTATCGAGGCTTTGTATTCTAGTCACTGCAACCAGCTGGAACTGCTGAGAATACATAGTATTCTCAAATGTATACATCGGCTGATTAGCCTAATTTGCATACTGACCGATTTTATGGCTAGCTTTGCCGAAAATTAAAAACAAGATTTGTTTCGTTCTAACATGCGTAAGCACATGTTACTACCTAATTTTCAAATTCGCTAGTAGTTTGTAAACAAAGCCTGCTTTGCGTCTCCCTATTTATATATATATATATATATATATATACCTGCTATGGTTATATAGCTTCTAATTGAATGGAACGAAGCATGAGTGGCGTGTTGGTGTAATGGTAACACATTGGTCCAGCAAACCAAAGATGCGGGTTCGTGTCCCATGTATGTCAATACTCATCCATTTTTTTCCATTCAGAGGGTTTTATAAAAACCAAACTAACAGACTAATTCTATGTAGTCAAATATGGCTTAAGCACATGTTACTACCTAATTTTCAAATCCACTAGTCATTTGTAAACAAAGCCTGCTTTGTGTCTCCCTATTTATATATATATATATCTAATCTAATCTAGGCCCATCTCACTCCTGTTGGAGGATCCCCTCCCTTGTTGACTTCCACTGCTTTGTTTGGTTTTAGTCATGTCTTCAGGTGTGTAGCTGAACTCACATCATTTGGCCAATTGCGGGTTGGTGAGACTATTTAACCCATAGTTGTGGTGGATAGCTGTTGAGGAGTTCATTTGCCCTTTTAACAGCTCATTTTGTTGTGTTGCCGGAGTTCCAATTACCCTCCTCACCAGACTCACCAGTTTAGTTGCCATTACTCGACTATGAAGCAGATTGTACTGAGTTACATGGTACCAGTAGCAGGCAGAAACCTGACCTGACCAGACAAGACCAGGTTCTGGTGGGGGAGCCGGTTTAGTTGCCGACCACTCAACTATGAAGCAGATTGTACTGAGTTACATGGTACCGGTAGCAGGCAGAAGCCTGATCTGACCAAACCAGGAGTCGCTGACCTCTGGACCATGAAGTAGATTGTACTGGGTTAGATGGTACCAGTAGCAAGCAGAAACCTGATCTGACCATATACTTTGATATATGATAAGCTAATTAGTAATAATAAGTTATGAGAACTTAATGAAATACTAATGTACTTACATATAATTACAACACCAGTGGTCAGTAATTGGTATTGAAGTGGATGTGTAAATGGTCAAGGAATTTTAGGAATTTCATTGTTAGTTGTCTTTGAACTGTGAGTAATGGTATAGAAGAATGATGTTAGAAACTCCATCTGTGAAAATATAAAGGGTGATGCTATTAAGGATACAATTCAACCTCGTATAAGTGGGTTCAATCCCAGCTCTGTATTAACTAAAGTACTTGTTCAGCACCAGTTTATTTGGGACCTCACCATTCAGTTGTACTCCCCCCTCTCTCTGTCTCTTTCTCTCTATCTCTCTGCCTGTTTCTCTCTTGTTCAACCAGACACTCACTAACTTTATCAGTTCTGTTACACAATGACTGCATGACACAACTCCACATGTGACACAACACACTGTGATACAAGAATCTTTGAGACACAACACCTTATGTGACAAAAGAGTCCCTGTATCATAATATATTGTGTGACACAACAGTCTCTGTGACAACACTAAATAATGCAACAGTCTCTGTGTTACACTATATTGTATGACACACAAAGCTGCAAGAAATACTGCAAGATATTGTATCCTATGTACCAATGATCACTAATTTTCCACCACTTGACCATTATAAATACCTCTAATACACTTTTTCTTCTTCTTCCACTTATTCTTAAGAGGGTCATGGGGGCAAAGCCCTCAAGTACGCCTTCCAGTTAATCCTGTCAGAAGAAACTGTCTCCATACACAACAGTATTAATTGTAAATATTTACAATGTTGTGGCTACAGATATTTATTATTTCAGGTTAAAGCCCTGCTTAGGCTCGTAGATTGGCAGAATTGGTAGAGCATCAATCAAAAACAGCTGTGTTTCAAGTGGCCTAGTGGTAAGAGTGTTGGATGTACAATCGTAATGTCATGGGTTCAATTCATAGACTGGATTGTGTGTTGTGTTTTTGAGCAGAACACTTCATTTCACGTCGCTCTAGTATATTCAGCTGAAAATGGGTACTGGCAATAACTGGGGGTTTAACTGTGATGAACTGGTGTTCTGTCCCGGGGGAAAGTCTTGTACTCTCAGTTGCTTCATGCCACAGAAACTAGAATAAGCACTGGCCTGATGAGACTCTGGGCTCAAGACAGACAGACTGCAACCATTAGTTGGTAGATTGGCAGTGATCGGTAGAGCATCAAACAAAATGCTGTGTTTCTCACCACCACTTCTACTACCATTAGTTGGTAGATTAGTAGTAATTGGTAGAGCATCAAACAAAATGCTGTGTGACAATTAGTTTTAGCTTTTTACATTCTGAATTCAAATCCCACCAAGGTTAACTTTGTTTTCATCTTTCTGGGGGCAATAAAATAAAGTACCAATCAAGTACTGAGGTTGATTTAATCAAATTTGCCCTTCCCTTCTCTCCCAAATTACTATAATTGTGCCTAAATTGGAAACAATCATTATTGTCACTGATTTATTCAGACTTGTGTGAGTTCAAATCCTAGCAAGGTCAAGTTTATCTTTCATCCTTCTGGGAACGATAAAATAAAGTACTAGTCAAGTACTGGGGTTGATTAAATTTATTGACCTAGTTTTAAAATTCTTTGATGTTTTCCTCTAGTTTCACTCACTAGAAAGCAGTTATACTGGGGCATCTCTCTCAAGATTTTAGCTGATAATAATATTGATTCCAAAACTTATCTCAGTCAGCTATTCATTTCATTGATCTATATTTATTGAAGGGTTAAGATACATTTGACCAAACACTGATAGATTTTAAACTAGCATTGTTGTTACCAAACACAAACACTGTTGCCTAAACATGGGTGTTACACATACACATGCACACAAATACACACAGACATATATATATCTGACAGACTTCCACAGTTTCCAATGCCCAATTACACTGAGAAGGTATTGATTGGCCAAGCCAAGGTTATTGTGTGTGGAAAATATTTGCCCAAGGTCGCTGTGCAGTAGGATCAAACCTAGATGTACATGCTTGCTTAGTAAACTAATTTTGCGATACAGCCATTCCTGTATAAACTTCTTGGCCATACAGCCATCATTATCATTATTGTTTTGCCGTCTGTTTTTCCAAGGTTGCATGGGTTGGACAGATGCTTTTTAGCACAGCATCTCTTCACACGTTGCGTTCCTTCATCATCTCCTCTGTGAATCTTAACAATTTGAGATCAGCTCTCATCACCTCTGCCCAGATCTTTCTGGTCTACCTCTACTGTGGCTGTCTTCCACTGGGATTTCATGGCACTTCTTCACCCAGTGATCATCATTCATGTGCATCACACGACCATATGAATACAATCTTCTTTCTTACAAACCACTTTGGATTCCTCTTATACCCAGTTTCTCCGTTAGTTCATCCAAGATTTGCCTTTCTCTCACATTTACATTATACTTACAGCCATGGCTGTATTATCTTCTTAGCTACACAGCCATTCCTGTACAAACCATTAAACCATTTACATGGTTGCCAACATTCTGTCTACTATATTGAATTCAGAAACAAATGCCATTATTCCATCATGGAAAGGCATGATTGTCTCAACTTTCAAAGGAAAACAAGTCACTTGCAGTGAAGTTCCAACCAACCAACCTCACTATCCTCTCATATTATTAGATATATTATTTGAGAGGGTGGTGAAATCACAAAATAATTCACTATCAAACTATTTGAGTGGGTAGTAAAACTACAAATAACTCACTATTAAATATATTTATGAGGTTGGTGATTGTAAATGTGGTTGGTCTTAGGAAGGATATCCAGCTGTAGAAAACCTGCCAGACAGTCCTATACGAGCGAGACAACCAATCTTGCTTTAAGTGGGACAATTCCCATCTAAACCCATGTTAGCGTGGAAGATAGACGTTAAACGATGATGATGATGATGACACATATAAAATATATATATATACATATACACAATATATATATATATATATACATATACATATATAATATATACATATACATATATAATATGTACATATACATATATACATATACATATATAATATGTACATATACATATATGATACATATATATATATATATACATATATAATATATATGTACATATACATATATGATATATATATACATATTATATATATATATATATACATATATAATATATATGTATGTATACATATATATATTATTTATATATACATATATAATATATATATGTATACATATATAATATATAAATAAATGAGATAATGAGATCGAGATCGTGTAGGTGTCACAACAACAAACACACAGTCCACGCTGTAATGTGGCCATGTTGGTAACGCGGTTAAAAGTTCCCAGTTCCACACTGTAAATGTGGTTGGTGTTAGGAAGGGCATCCAGCCATAGAAAACCTGCCAGATAGTCCTATATGAGTGAGACACGGTCACCCGACCAACTTTGCCTCAAGTGGGACAACTCCCGTCTAACTCACGCTACCGTGGAAGATGGACGTTAAACGAAGATGATGATGATGATGATGATGGTGAAATCACAAATATCTCACTAATAAATATATTTGAGAGGGTGGTAAAATCACAAATAACTCACTCCATTGGAATAACAATTTCCTTGATTTCAATAAGGATGGTTTCTGTAATTTCAGGAATTGATTTACAGAACTTCTACAGTACTTGGATGACATTCTAGAAACTTTGGGAGAGAATTTCAACACAAATACCATACACCTTTGACAGGATTGATCAATTGATCACAGCAACCTTTTGAAGAAATTATCCAACATTAGTCTCCATGGGAAGCCATCGCATTGGAATGAGTGTTTCTTGGTGAACAGAAACCCAACATGTAATTGGTGTGCAATCAAGCTCAGCGAAAGTCATTAGTGGTGTAGTGCAAGGAGTTTATTGAGCCCACTACTCTTCATTATTTACACTAATGACATCATTGATAAATGGCTTCATAACTCCTCAGGGAGTCGTAGGAGCACCATATTGACATACAGTGTTTCTAGGGCATTTTTAAACCTGGCATAGCCCATCTCCTCTCAAGGTAATTTTAACATCATAGACGTCATCAAACACAGTAAAATAAGAATCTTCACTGATGACTCTAAGCTTCAAAAGGGCATCAACAGAGAGGGACGCGAGACACACCTTCAATCAGATCTGCACACTGCTATTTAATAGGCAGAAAAAATATGCTGCTGAAATGAGGAAACATTGAACTGAGAGCTAATGACACACTGGCATCAAATAACATCAGAGATCTCAGTATAACTGTTGATAACAACCTAAACTGGAGTACCCACATTAAACTCCAAAGTTGACATTGTCAACAGGTAGTGACCATAGAACCTTAAAACCTTCTAATTTAGATATCCTGTTACCATTATCCTTCTTTTCTATACCCAGTTTCACCTTAAATACTGTTGGCCTGGAAAGATCAGCTGTGGTGGGATTTGAACATAGAATACAAGGGCATTTTTGTCTGGTACTCTACTAATTTTGACATTCAACTCCAAGTCTAGTGCTTGAAGTTAGAAAGAACATCCAACCATAGAAACCAGAACAAAATACAGATCCGTATGAACATGTTGGTCTCTGGACTGACTTGTCTCATAATGTGTCAACCTGTCTAACCCATGCAAGAGTGGAAAAATGGACATTAAAAGGTAAACTTTACCTTTCATAACCGTTTTTTTCTTCTCCCACTTATTCCTGGGAGGGTCATGAGAGCAGGGTCCTCAAACACTCCTTCTAACGAGTCCTGTCAGAAGCAACCTTCTTCAGAGTCAACAAAATAAACATCTCTCAACTTAGAAAATGTCTCAAACAACCACAATCGATTGCTATAAATAATAGCTTGGGTAAAATAAATACCTTTATAGAAAAATGAAACTTAAATGTACCTCTTGAAAGTACAAAGTTTGATTCTTTGTAGCAGCTACTGACCACTTTTTCCCCATCTTTAGGAATATTTTACTCACTTATCTAAGCTATTATTTATAGCCATCAACTATGGTTACAGATTTTACAGGCAAAACCAACCGACAGGAAACCCAGGGGTAGACCCCAAGCAAGATGGTTGGACAACATCTATGAGCTCGGCTGGTCTCACTTGGGGATCCAACCACATCAATTGAAGACAGTTGCTTCTGACAGGACCTGCTGGAAGAAGTGTTTGGGGACTTTCCTCCCACGACCCTCCCAGGAATAAGTGGGAGAAGAAGAACTATGGTTATAGTTATTTTCTATATTTTCTAAAAATCTCAATCTACTCAACACTCTCATAGTTTATTTTCATGTCTCTTCCCTTTATCATCTCCTTTCTGTGGTGTTGTTTCTTGATATCAGCTCTCACCAACTCTACCCACATTTCCCATGGTCTTCCTCTACCATGACTACCGTCCACCTGAACCCTTGCCATTTCTTCACCCAACAATCATCATCCATATATATTACATATCTGAACACCTCGTATCTTCAGTTTTTCTTTCATCTCAACCCATGCTTCATCATTCATGCACACTAACATTACATATCCAACAGAACATGCTCGATTTGATACCCTTTGCACCTAGAAAGTTTCCCTTCTGTGGCACAAGTCTGAGCAAAGCTGTTTGTGGAAGACCAACAGTCGCCCATGCATACCAGTCTCCCATCTCCACATGATCAATGTTGCCCAAAGGAAAGGCAAAGGCCAATACAGCTTAGCACCAGTAACATCACAACTCATTTCTACAGCTGAGTAAACTGGAGCAACATGAAATAAAGTGTCTTACTCAAGGACACAGCACACTGTCTGGTCTGTGAATCAAACTCACAACCTCACAATTGCAAGCCCAACGCTCTAACCACTAAGCCATGTGCCTTCACTTTATCATATACAACAAAGAAATGGCCAATGTTTCTGCTGTGTCTATACATTAAGTGGATAGATAGACAAAACAAATAGATTGTAGCAGGGCCTCTCTTAGAAATTTTGCAATATTGAACAAGACTGCTCTTAACCTACAGGTAGGGAGGGGAAAATCTTTTTTTCAAATTTAAGAGTGGAAAGAGGTTTTTATTTTTGGAGGTGGAGTATCAGATATTCATAGGCCTTTCCTCAGCTCTCTAGGCCCCAGACCAATGTACCCCTTATATACACTCTTATCGACCATAGTCAGTGGGTACCAAACCACTTAGCTTTAAGCAAGATGCATTGAGTTATGACAGGGATCAGCAACTTCTGTTTGTAATGGTCCACTTTGCAATTTAGTTTTGCCTATGGTCCACATGTATATCATAACTTACACATACAAATTTTAGAAAGTCCAAAGCCCACCGAGAACACTTCAATGACCTACATGTATATTATATCATATCTTACACATAAAAATTTGAAATGGTCTGAGGCCCACAGAGAACACCTCAATGGCCTATATGTATATTATATCATATCTAACATATAAAGATTTGAAAAACTCAATGGCCTACATGTATATTATATCATATCTTCCAAATCCAAAATCCAGGGCTGTCACACTCTTGTTGGAGGAACCCCTCTTTGGTTGACCTCTAGGGTTTCCTATCTCTGGCAATAGCAGGCCATGTGGGGTCAAGGTATCGGGTCAGATCATCACGCCACCCGACCTTTGGCTATCCTCTGATCTTCTCCACTACCTTGGTGTCTATCACTCTAATAGACCACCTGTTGTCTCTGAGACGAGAGACATGGCCAGCTCATCTATGTTTACCCTTCTTGGAGGTCTTGATTATGTCCTTCACTCCAGTCTTCTGTCAAATCCAAGTGTTACTCTTCCTGTCACATAAGGTGATACCAAGCATAGTTCACTCGATTTTATGTTGGGCCACTGCAAGTGTCTCTGCAGTGGTGGTGTTGAGTGTCCACGTCTCACTTCCATAAGTCAGTAGCAGAACATATTCATTAAACTGCTTTCTTTTAGTTTCAATTGTTGACTTGGGACTTCCATATCATATCTTGCCTATGATCAAGCATATAGCAGCTATGACCATTCTGTCATTTTTGTATATCAGGGACTATATATCTTGTTCCTGATATACATGGTATCTTTTTAAGTGATTCTCAATGTGAGATGTAAACCCTAGAAAAATAAAAATTAAATTTACTTGTCAGACCTATGTATGTTTAGCTGGCTTCCAATGAGGTTGTATCTCATAGGAAGTTTCTCTGTGTTTTAAAGACAGAGACACCAGTGTTGTTACAGCTCATACCTATGCAGGTTTAGCTGGCCTTTTACAAGGTTGCATCTCATAGGTTTCTTGCATATTTTACTGATAGGGGCCACAGTTCTATCACACACACATGTTGTCATTGGTGTTGTTAAAGCTCATACCTATGTAGGTTTAGCTAACCTATGAGGTTGCCTTACATGTTTCTTGGGTGTTTTAATTATAGGGGCCCCAGTCCTATCATAATAAGCAATGTGTTATGAAGTGTTTTACTTAAGAATGTAATGCATCAGGAATTAAACATTAACTTATGAGGTGGCATTTAAATATGGGGGAAGAAGGGGGTACAATTTTTTACAGATTTTAGTCGAACCTTTTTAACAAGTAGGAAGCCATCAATTTTTTTTTAGTGGGGGACTGGGGAAAGTCGCCTGTAAATACTTTCTCATTTAAAAGCTATTCACGTGAAATATGTGTAATGCTTATAGTTAAATAATAATTGTTGTGTGTGTGTGTGTGTGTTTATCGGAATATATGTTTGTATGAACGGGTGACAAGACTATACTGAGACAGAGAAAGACAATAAAAAAGGGTTTGTATGTCTGAGTACTTGTATAGGATATGTGTATGTATGCATATCTGATTGTATGTATATGTATATCTGAGTAATGCGCGGATGTGAAAGAGTGTGTGTGACATCCTAAGAGTTTCAGCTTGCATATGAAAAACACACACACACAGCAACAATAACAATACCAACAACATGATGATAATGAAGACACAACAAAAACGATAATTGAATATAGAAATAACGGCCACCATATGTTGGAGTAAGAAAGAGAGAGATGGAGGATGTGAAATAGTAATGAGGAGGAGAGAGAGAAAGAGAATGAAACATGGAAGACAAATTGTGATAAAAAGAAAAAAGAAGAGAAAAACTGGATAGTGAATGAGATAGAAGAATGAATTAAAGTGAGATATATATATAAAGAATAGTAAGAATGAGCAAAAAATAAAGGACAGGGGCTGGTTATGGATATAGGAAGAAAAACAGAAAAACGAAGGAAAAAAAGAGGAGAGAGAAAAATGTATGAGAGAGGCAATATTAAAAAAAATCGATATTACCGGTCAAATAACAGCCCGATATTTTTTGGTTATTGCCCTCTCCTACTTTCAATTGGAGTAACAGGACCAATAGCCTTCTTTTAGTCGCCAGTTATTGCTGGCACAAACAACAAATGCTTATTATTTCTTATCTTTTTATTGCTGTCATTATAGCTATTGCCACCATCGTTATAACTTTCTTTTGTTTTTGTGTGTCAATATATATAAATATATGGTGGAGGTAATAATGTGATGTTTCCGATAAGGTTTTTTTTTTCTTTAGGTTTGTTTTCTACTTGGCCTGTTTAACAAGTAAGTAAACTGTCCTAACAAGACAACTGGGTCTATAGCCGAGACAGAAGTTACACACACACACACACATATATATATGATTTGGAAGGGTCATGTTGACAATATAAACACAAGCACCGGTGATTTTCACTTTTATTTTATTATTAGTTAGGTAACTAATCCATCTCTCCGGTTAGTTTAGTAACCGGGTGGTTATTTAATTGTCAAAAGTTCTTTCGTCACACATCTTGTGACCTTCTCAGTGACTATTATTGCTCTTTTCTGTCTCCTTTGTTTTCATCTTGTTACTAAACTAACCAAAGAATAGATTAGTTGCCCAACTAATAATAAAACTGAAGTGAAACTCAACTGGTGGGTATGTTATTCACATGCCCCCCCCCCCCCCCCCCCCCCAAGTATAAAAATGTTTCAATACACGATTTCATGTCAGGAATCTTGCAAAACAATTACACACACAAATTTTGTCTCATTTCTTTTCTCTAATCAGTCTCCTCACTTGACAACTTTCAAAAACGAAGCCAAGCCTGGTGGATTTAACCTTTTTTTAACTAACAAAACTTTTAAGTAACTACACATACAATACACTCATACATCTGTGTGAATGCATGTCTGTGTACATACATACATACGTACATACAGGGTGTCCCCCAAAACGTATACACACTTCAACAGCATTCTAATAAATAATACCTGTACAGGTAACCAAAGTGTATATATTTTGGGGAGACACCCTGTATATATGTGCGTGTGAGCATGTGTGTAAAATGAACGCCTAACTTTAAAAATAACAAAACTCACAACAAACACTACAACTATAAAGCACTAATCAACAAAGCAACAATTTTTCTCTTTTCCTCTCTCTCTATAAGACGACATTTGCTCGTACTGGGCCACTTTTTATTTGTTTGACCTGTTTTGGGTTTGTTTATTTCATTTTCTCCTCCTCGTCGTTGTTGTTTTTGAGCCCCAGGTCAACTCAGACACATTTCAATCATGACCACTCCTTTTTCTTGGACACTGTCATACAAAGTGTCACTACTACTTTTCCAGGACAATTTAAGGGATTTGGCTGCTATTTCTAGCAAGTCTGACAGTCATATAGAGAGACTTTCTTAGTTCAAACTATTAAGAAAAAAAAAACTCGCATTGATAGCAAATCTTTATGAAGCTTTTTACATGTATTTATTTCTGCCTTAACTGCTTATTTTTTTTTAAGAATGAAAAGACAAAGTAAAGATCTCACACACAAATACAGCCTTTTCTTCTTTTACTGGTTTTCAGTCATTAGACTGCGACCATGCTGTAGCACCGCCTTGATTTAGTCGATCATATCGACCCCAGTACTTAATTCATTAAAGTCTGCTACTTATTTTATCGATCTCATTTTTGTTGAACTACTAAGTTGTAGGAAACACACACACACACACTAGTTCAACAAAATGAGATCGATAATATATATATATATACACACACACACACGACGGGCTTCTGCAGTTTCCGTCTGCAAATTTCCACTCACATGGCAATTGGTCAACCCGAGGTTATAGTAGAAGGTACTCGCTAATGTGTCGTGTGGGGGATTAAATACATTATATATAGAGGGAGTAACTTATATGAAATACAGTTTAAGACAAAACGGACACTTGAAAGAAAAGGGGGAAAAGCACACACACACACGCACAAACAGAAAAACATTTGGTGATGGAAACACGATTGAACTGTTGGTGAAAATTCCTTCTGAATCTTCTGGACTGGTAGAGTGGAAACAATTTGGTAACAGGGAAAAAGACTATTTTGGACATTATCCTCATTTTAAGACAGAAATATCCGAAGATATATAGTTCCAAATTACTATTAGATCTGACTCTTCTTTGGAATATATATATATAATGTGTGTGTGTTCTTCTGTAAAACAATAGAATATTGAGATAGATAGATGATACCATGGCACCAGAAACCTTAATACACAAACACGTTCGTCTCTTTTCGGAGGGTCGTATGCAAACAAAAACATATATGTGTGTGTGTGTTTATTTGTGTACATAAAAGCCCTGACAGTGACAAATAGTTAAACATATAATAGTCGTTAAATGCACAAACCGTGAGACAAATATACATAAATAACTGCATGCACTCAATTGGATATATATATATATATATATACACACATTATACAGTGACAGACTTACATATATTAACAACATATGTAAATAATACACAGAAACAGATCATATATATACACACACATGTATATATATATATATACTAGGCATTCAAAAATTTATCTTCGTTGATGTACCCGTCGACTGAAATTGTATACGGACACACACACACATGTAGAAAACAAAAGCACAGGCACATGCACTTACATACGAAGACCAACCCACACATACATACAAATGAATACACACACTCATCACACATAGATATAGACAAACACACATATATGTATATATATCCACATACTCTGAGTATGAATCAATGGGAATAAATTGGTAAAAAATTCTTACGTCACACAGTAAACGTCGGCTGTTTATAACAAAGTGTCAGACTCGCAGGGAAAATAAATTTTACAGAAGGAATTAAAAAAAAATAACAACAACACATGTATATATATATATATGTGTGTGTGTGTGTGTAAATATATATACATAAGGACCATATATAAAAAAAAAAAAAACTATATAAATGAAATGATATATAGCAACAACAAAAATGAAGAAAAGTATGAAAATTCGATAAAAAAATAGGATCAGAAAATTCTAAAAGGAAAAGTAATATAAAATACAAAAACAAATGTAAAAATAGAAAATAAAAATAATCTCCCCCTTCTCTTCTTTTCCCTAAAAATATTCCAAAATAATAAATAAAAAAATCTAATAAATTAACTTCCCCTCCCACTCCACTGTTATTTATTTTTCGTTCTCTTCCCCTCTTTCCCCCGTTTCCCTCTCTTTCTTCCCTGTTCTTCCTTGTGTGTCTCTATCTACTCCCATTCATATCTGCCTTACTCTCTCATTCCTTTTTATCTCTCTCTTTCTCTGTCATGTTTATCTGTGTATCTCTTTCATTGCTTCCCTGTGTCTCTTTATCTCTCTCATTCCTCTCTGTATTTTCCCTGTGTCTCTTTCTCATTCTCTCCCCCTTTCTATCTTTCTATCCTATTTGCCTGTCTCTCATTCCTAACTGTTTTTCACTTTTATTACTCTGTATGTCTTCTTTCTTTTATTACTCTCTCTTATCTCATTACTCTGTTTATCTCTATACATACCCCATCGTTCCCCTTTATCTCTCTCTCCAACGTCTCTACCCACACCCCTTGTCTCTGTCTTACGCTGTCTTCCCCTTCTCACCCCCTCTCGCTAGCCTCACCAAAGTTAATTATTCTAAATTGATTAATGTTAAATTCTCTGGAATTCTCTGGCGAATTGAAAGATTCAATTTACCAATATTGTGTCAGGGAAACGTGAAGAGGTGGAGCTGGCCGTGACGGCGGCGAATTTAAAGAAATACGTATACGTACCTACGTATATATATATACATACATCCCAGAATATATATATATATATACGTACAATACATATACTTTCTTTCATATGAAATATGAATATATATACACACACACCTATATATATATATATATCCATTTCTCTTTCTATATATATATATATATTTATATATATATATATATATCGTATTTTATATTAAAGAAAACATCAAGAAACTGACACACGCATACATTGTGTGTATAGTTGTATTATGTACTGAGTATATCTAGGTATTTATGAGAGAGGAGTGTGTGTACGAGAGAGGGAGAAAGAAATTCTTCTTAAGAGGAAAATCTTCCCTTTATCGATGTTATCTTTGCTTTGTGTTAGGAAGGAGAAAATAAAAAGGGGACATTAGAAAATGGACAACGATGGGACGAAAGGGGGCGGCGAAAACAGGGTTGAAGTAGAATTATATATAGAGAGAGAGAAAGAAAACGAAAGAAAGAAACTGACAGAAGACAAGCGAGAAAATTAAATAAATAAAAAAATATATTTATTTTCTCCTCATACCCCTTCCTCCTTGTCTGCCACCACCTTCTTCTCCCCTACCTCACATATATATATGTAGAGAGATGTATGTATGTGTATACATTTACATATCCACATACATGTAAGGCTACACGCACAAAGATGTGTATGCATGTTATATATATGTATATATGTGCGTGTGTATATATATACATATATGTATATATGTTTGTATATTTATATGGATATATATATATATATATATATATACACGCACGCACAAGATGTATCTATATATGTGTTTATATGTATATGTGTGTGTATATATATATATATATATACATATATATATATATATATATATATATACATATATATATATATATATATATATATATACACGCACACACACTATGTATCTATATGTGTGTTTATATGGATATTTGTATATGTGTGTATATATATATATATATAGATGTGTATATATATATAAAAACATATATATATATATATATATATAACATACATATATATATATATGAATATACATATATATATGTGTGTATTTATATGGATATATATATATGCATATTTATATATATATATATATATATATATACATATATATATATATATATATATACACATATACACATATATATATATATATAACATACATATAAGTATAACAATATATATATATATATGAATATACATATATATATATATATATATATATGTGTGTATTTATATGGACATATGTATATGCGTATATATATATACATATGTGTATTTATATGGATATATATGTATATGCGTATATATATGTATATATATATATATACGCGCGCACGCACACACAAATATATATATATATATATAACATACACAATTGAGAAATGAAAGAAATCTTAGAATTTTTTTTTAATGTTTAAAAAATGCTGAAAGTAGCGAGTTACACAGTAAAGTCCTGGAGGGGAGAAAGAGAATGTGAAGATAGAATAGGGAGGAAGGGGATGAGAATGAGGAGAGATATGAAAGGGAGTTAGGGGTGAAAGAAAAGATGTAGCAATGTATAGAAGAAGGAGGAAGGGGAGGAGAGTAAAGGAAAGAAAAATAAAGATATATGAGGGGAATAAGAAAAGTTAAAAAAAAAACAAAGCCTAGATAGACAGCAGGGGAAGGATAATAAGGGGGTAGATGTATGTGTGTGAATGTAGATGTTTGTATATGTGTATATGAATATATGTATGTGGATGTGCGTGTGTGTACATGTTTACTTTAGCTGGAAATAATGAAATGAGATTTATAAGGAAAGAGATAGAAAAATAAAACAAAAACAAATAGAGATAGACAGATACAGAGAGAAAGAGACATAGATATGAGATGGAGAGGTAGCAACAGAGCGAGAGAGACATAGATATAATAGGGAGAGGTAGCTACAGAGAGAGAAAGTGACATAGATATGATAGGGAGAGGTGGCTACAGAGAGAGAGAGATATAGATATTAGAGAGAGGGAGGAGACATTTATAATGAGTTGTGGGGTGGATGGAACGTGAATGTAGCTTAAAAATAACAGTAATTGTTGTAGCCACCACCACCACCACTATAACCACTATCATTATCATCACCATTATTTGTTATTGTTAATAGTAGTAGTAGTGGTGGTGATGGTGATAGTTATGGTGGTATTGGTGGTGGTGAAGTAACAATATTTTTATGGAAATTATTGACATCATCATCATCCTCAAAATCCCTTTATCACCACCATCATCATCACCATCACAATCACCATTATTATATTCAGTATGAGCAGTAGTAATTGTTAAATTGTGGTCGCCATCATCACCATTATCATAATCACCATCATCCTCGTCACTAACATCATTATCATCATCATCATTGTTATGTAATAAAATTATCTTTAACATCAGTTCCTCCATCACCATCACCAATACATCATTACCATCACCAACATCATCACTGACAACAGCATCATCATCACCGACACCACCATCACCAACATCATCACCGTCATTACCAACATCTTCATCATCATTTCTTTATTGCTGTTATTTCTTCATCAGATAGTGAACAGAATGGATCCTGGAAAACAATCCCCCCATCCCTCCCTTCTCTCCCTCCCACCTTCTATAAAATTATATATTTTCAAAATATATTCTAATTTATATTCAGTTGCAGGAGAGAGGGGGAGGGGTTAGAATAGGGAGGGCATTGCTCCTGCTGAAATAATTGCTAGAGAATATGGACACACATACATACATGAAAATATACACATACATATATGAACACATACATACATACATGAAGCCACTCACACATACACTGTAAATGAATTTTAAAAAAAACAGGTGTATATGTCTGTGTATGTTTGTGTGTGTATATATATATAATATATATACATATAAAATATAATATACAGTGAAATTCCGTTATAACGAAATTCACGGGTTATAAAAAAATTTGTTGTAATGAAAAATTCTTTATAACAAGAACAACCGAAGCACATAGAGTGTGTGGAGAGGGATTGAAAATAATTTCGTTATACTGAAAAATTCGTTATAATGGTATTTGTTATAACAGAATTTTACCTGTATATATATATGTGTGTGTGTGTAATAATATATATCATCATCATCACCGTTTAGCGTCTATTTTCCCATAGACAGTTCATCCACGTTATGGGATACGTCTGGCCAGTTGGCCGTGCCGCACTTGCTCAAATAACTGTATTTAGGATGGCATTTTCACAGTTAGGCGTGCCCCCAACCACGTTTACGGTGTGGAACTGGGTAGCACCATTATAGGGAGGGTCTGGCCAGTTGGCCTTGATGTACCCTGCTCACAGCATAAGTATATATATATATATATATATATGTGTGTGCGTGTGTGTGTATGTAAAAGGTAAACAGAAATAACAACGCAATCGGTACAGTATATGGAAGGAATATATTAGGTTAACGCTTGAAATAGCAGAAAGAGGGTCTTGGCGTTTCGGACACTATTCTTTCATCAGAAGAAAGAATGAGAAAAGAGATAGATTAAAGAGACGGGCGGGGTGGAATTGGGAAAAATGGCTTTAGATAAAAATAACAGTTCGATTCATGTTGACATCTCTTGCAAAACTGTTGTTGCTGGCGTTTTGAGTATGATTTATTTTAGAAAAGTAGATGATGGAGCGCGTCTACCTGAAATGGAAAAAAAACGGTTTTGTAAAAAGCGCTATATTTGTGCACGTGCGTATATATATATATATATATATATATATATATATATATATATATATATATATATATATATATATATAACGAAGGAGGTGTGGTAAGGAACCAGATGGACCATAACGCACCAGAGTACTCAATACTTAGGGTAGTAGAGTGGATAATAGGAAAATGTTTGACCTCGACGGCAGAGCTCAAGCCGTTTCGACGGTCGTCAAAACGGCTTGAGCTCTGCCGTCGGGGTAAAACATTTTCCTATATATATATATATATATATACCCCAATCCACTACCCGCACCCTATCCTCCCACTCCCACCAACAGCACGAGATAATGAGATCGAGATCGTGTAGGTGTCACGACAAAAACACACACAGTCCACGCTGTAATGTGGCCATGTAGGTAACACGGTAAAATGTTTCCAGTTCCACACTGTAAATGTGGTTGGTGTTAGGAAGGGCATCCAGCCGTAGAAAAACTGCCAGATAGTCCTATATGAGTGAGACACGGTCACCCGACCAGCCTTGCCTCAAGTGGGACAACTCCCGTCTAACCCATGCTAGCGTGGAAAATGGACGTTAAACGAAGATGATGATGATGATGATATATATATATATATATATATATATATATATATATATATATATATATATATATATAGAGAGAGAGAGAGAGAGAGAGAGAGAGAGAGAGAGAGACAGACAGACAGCCCATCTAACATCATTTTTTTAATATTCACTTTTGTTTTTGACAAAAGACTCAGAAATTTTCTTGTCCATACTTTGTTTTGTTATCATCACACATGCAGCTTAACAACAGAGCAGTATCTATGCACAAACTGTCATTCCAAGTGCAATGCCACTTTCATGCACAAAATTGCATGCCAACAAGGTGGCTGATGTGATATACATGACACTGTCTTTTCAACTTGTGCAACTATATGCATTTTATTCTGATATTTCATATATATAACAATAACAGCAGAGGAGATAGAAATAATAATAATAGAAATAACAGGAACAGCAATGAAAACAATAGACAGAACAAGAACAACAACAACTATAGTAATAACAGCAATAAATGTAACAATGCATGTAACAACCACAATAATAGAAATAGCAGTAACAACAATGATAACAATAGAGAGAACAACAATACATATAACAACCATAACAGAAATAATAATAACGTTAACAGTAGGGAAAACAACAACAGCTATAATGACAATAATAATAGTACACACAATTATAATGGTAGATTTAATGACAACCCCCTTAGAGAACCTGTTCTTCAACCCAGCTGACAAAACACAAGATGAACAAGATTTACCCCACTAAATTACGTTTCAATAAAAGAGTTTGTATACCACAACAAATAGATGACCAAACAGAGGCACAGTTTACCATAGCTAGAAAAAAAACTTAGACAAGTAGTAGAAAATATACTAGAAGACAAAACAGACTAGAAATTCAACAACTTGGAAGAAAACCTGTAGAAGGCCTACTTACCCTCATGCAGTGCACAAGGGATGGCGAGATAGTGTGTCTACCTACAGACAAATCCGGTAAGATGTCAATAGACAGCATGCCAAACTACATCAAGGCTATGCAACCCCACATCATCAACACAAGCGAAACAACACAACAGACACACGAGGAAAGAGAAAAGATCCTCAATGCTCACATGATGATGTGGACTGACATCCTAAAACCAAAATAGACGCACAGCCAATAATTTCCAAGTTTCTAACAATGACCTTCCACACTTATATGGACTCCGGAAAGACCATAAGACAACTAACAAGCCTACGACAGGACCACCAACAAGACCTGTATGTGGAGCCAATATTGCTAGTAACTACAGGATCTCTTACTTCCTCTCTATGATTATACGCCCCATAATTAAGATGTCCCCAGATATATGTGACAGCACAGAGGATCTCCTCAGCAGAGTCAATGAATGCAACAACGAAGACTTAACAAACTACATAATAGGCAGTATGGATGTAGTATCCCTGTACCCATCCATTGACATTGATTTTGTTGTGGAAAAATATGTGGAAATAATCAGTGAAAGTGAAGTGGAGTTCTGCGACATCGACACAGATGAACTGGGCTTCCTACTTAGACTTACTTATGACACTGAATACTTAGATAATTATGACCGTAGCTGTTTCTGCCCCAGTAGACCCCCACCATAACCTCAATGGCTAAAAAGACTCCCATAGGAAGATGGAATGGATGGACCAAAGCCATACGGACACCCCAAAACAACGATCAGGTGAGAAAAATGGTCACACATGCAGTAGGGGCTAGTATTAAAATTACCCTAAAGGACCACATGTTTAAATTTAATGAGAAAATCTACACCCAGAATGAGGGAGTAGCCATTGGCGTCAGCATAGCTGGTGATGTTTCCAACCTATTTATGGTATGATGGGAAAGGAGACTCAGAGAACTCCATAGCCCTCGTCATGTACTCTCGTTACATAGATGATATTAATATAATAATAAGAACACCCCCACAAGAGAGTACCAATAAACATGAACTAGAAAATAGCATAATGGAGAGCATCCAGCAGATAGCTAACTCCATACACCAGAGTATAACTGTAACTTGACTACCCTTCCAAACACCCTAACAATAGACTACCAGTATTAGACACGGAACTCTGATTAAACACTATAAACGAGAGGGCCCAAATTCTCCACTCACATTATGCTAAACCCATGGCCTCCAAATACCTGATACTCAAAAACTCAGCAATGTCCAATAGTGCTAAGTTTAATATGCTGATCGCAGACTTGGTAAGAGTGATGAAGAACGTGTCCCGCATGTGCGACCCAACAGAAATGGAAAGACACATCCAACACTTCATCAAATGCATGCAGTTCTCTGGCTACAACCAAAGAGACAGAATCAGAGTATACAAAGGAGCCACAGAGAAATATAAGACCCTCATAGAAATGGGCATGAAAGGAATTTGCCCATTATACAGGAGCAAATCATGGAATAGCTTAGATAGGCCTAAACATAACATAGGGAAAGCCACTTCATGGTACGACAACCTGAGATACCAGAGTGTCATGTTCGTGGATGCTACCCCTGGAGGGAAATTAGCTAAGCAATGTAGAAAGGCCCTAAGAAAGACGCATCTAAAGATTAAAGTGGTAGAAAAGCCAGGAATTACCATAAAATCCATTATCAGCAAGACATACCCCTTTAAGAAAACCCAATGTACAAATAAGAAATGTGTTATATGTAGAATGAATCCTCAAATAAATTGTAGAACTAGAAATGTAGTCTATAGCATAAGATGTACAGAGGGTACTTGCAGAAACATGACAACAACATACATAGATGAGACAGCTTGAAGCATAGGAGAGAGAATAGACCAACACTAGGGGGAACTAAAAGGACAAAAAACGGTTCAGTACTATATGAACATGCCAGACAAAGACATGATGATAATATAGACAACATAGAAATTAAAATAATATCTAAACATAGAAATGACTCAACAGGTAGACAGATTAGAGAAGCAACTGAAATAGAGCTAAGAAAATCAAAGTTAAACAGAAAAAAAGAATGGAATAACAACAATAACCAATACTGACCTAAGGGAAATATAAATAAAGAAATATATACACAAGTACAATAACAAAAAACACACATAAACACACACTAGTGAACAAAGATAGAATACAAACACACATAGACTCAAACACGAACACACACACCAAACAGAAAACGCACGCAGACGCATGCGTAAACAGAGACAAGAATAAATAAAATTGAAATGGCGTAGACATTACAATACAACGGGAGGAAACATAATAGTACCACTGATGATGTCACATGTGTGATGAAAGAGACTTTGATAGACTCTATATATATATATATATATATATATATATATATATATATATATATATATATCTGTATTTTTAACCGTTGGTCAATCAATGATAAACATTGATTGCCAGATAAATTAACTAGGGAGGTACAAAAGATACAGAAGCAAAAACCAATCCAAACCAAACAGTGAGTGTGTTTTATTTTTATTTATGGCAATATTATAACAATATGACCCTCCCCAAGTATAACAATATATATATATATATATAAAATTCAAGCATGTTTTGTAGTGTGAGGATCAGAAACAGGAGGTGTTCAGGATTTTGAGGCAGTGTGTTAGAGAAAATTGTGATGTCATTGGTGAGAAGTGTGTCCGGGATGATAAAAGTGCACTTTCCCTCACAGGTACTGAGAAGAAAGCTGCATGGAAGAGCCATTATGAAAGATTACTGAATGACGAGAATGTATGGGAGAAAGAGACCCTAGCCCAAATGGACCCCATAGAGGGTCCAGCAGTGTAGTAAGGCAATTAAAGATATGGAAACTGGGAAAGCAGCTGGTCCACTGGGAATAGTTGCAGAGATATTGAAAACATCTGGGTCGGTAGGTCACACCATAACCACACGTATTGTAAACCAAGTAATACTAGATGGCATCATACCGAATGATTGGCAGAGCAGCATCATTGACAATAGATGCATTGTCAACAGATGCAGTTTATATTTGTGCCATGCAAAAGCACCCCAGATGCTCTCTTCCTTGTGAGGCAGCTACAGGAAAAGTACCAAGCTAAAGGTAAGCTGCTCTGCCTGGCATTTGTCGATCTGTAAAAAGCATTCAACAGAGTGGCCCGTGCCGTAATCTGGTGGGCTCTTAGAAAACTAGAAGTAGATGAGTGGTTTGTGAAGGCTGTACATGCCATGTATAGGGAAGCAGTCCGCAAAGTTTGGATTAACAATGACTATAGTGAGGAATTTGGCGTACAAGTTGGCATCCACCAGGTCTCTGTTCATAGCCCTCTCCTGTTTATTATCATACTATAGGCTATAACAAAGGAGTTTAAGACTGGTAGCCCATGGGAACTCCTGTATGCGGAGGATCTCACACTTATAGCGGAATCAATGGAGGAACTAAAGAAGAAATTCCAAACATGGAAACAGGGCCTAGATACAAGGGGTCAACTTGACAAATACTAAGATCCTAGTAAGTAAAAAAGAAAACAGAACCCTGATCCCCCAGGAAAATGGCCTTGCTCAGTATGTAAGAAAGATCTAGGTAGAAATTCCATCTTCTGTTTCAAATGCCAACTATGGGTACGCAAGAGATGTAGTGGGATCTCAGGAAGTTTAGCTAAGAATGTTGGCTTTACATGTAGCAGCTGCACCAGGACAGTAAGTAGCAAATGACCACATGAAACAAGCGCTATCAAATTCTGGGCAGGCTTGGTAGAAACAGAAGACAGCTTCTGTTACCCAGGTGACCAAATTAGCAGCAGAGATGGGTGTTCTGAAAATACTATTGCCAGATTAAGAATGGGATGGAAAAGGTTCAGAGAGCTACTACCACTACTAGCAACAAAAGGTTTTCCCTCAAAATGAAAGGCAGACTGTATGATGCTTGCATACGAACAGCAATGTTGCATGGTAGTGAAACCTGGGCATGTGTACAGAAGACTTATGTAGATTTGATGCGTAAGGTTTCTTCCTACATACAAAAGGATGATTGTATGATGCCTGCATTCAAAGTGCAACATTGCATTGTAGTGAAACATGGGCTGTAACTGCAGAGGGCATGCATAGACTGGAGAGAAATGGAGCAGTCATGCTTCGTTGGATGCACAATGTAAGTGTGAGAGAAAAGCAGAGGTTGGATGAATTGGGAGAGAAACTGGATTTAACAGGAATCCAAGGTGGTGTGCAGGAAAAAAGACTGTTGCTTTGGACATGTGATGCACATGGTTGATGACTGATGGGTTAAGAAGTGCCAGGAAATGCAAGTGGAAAGAAGCCACAGTAGTGGTAGACCAAGAAAGACATGGGCAGAGGTGATGAGAGCTGAACTCAAATCACTGAGACTCACAGAGGAGATGATGAAGAAACGCAGCGATTGAAAGGTTGCTGTGCTGAGAAAGACCCGTCCAACCCATGCAAGTGTGGACAAACAGAAGTAAAAACAATGATGATGATGATGATGTGTATATACACCAAAAAATATATATATATAAAGAAGAGAAAATACCCCCTTCGGTCACAAATGACCTTGGGATTTGCACCTAGTAAGTTTTCTGAGGCACAAGTCTGGGCAAGATTGTTTGTGCAAGACCAGCAGTGCCCCTTGCATACCAGTCCCCTTCTCCACGCCACTGACGTTACCCAAAGGAAAGGCAGAGGCCAATAGAGCTTGGCACCAGTGATGTCGCAACTCATTTCTATAGCTGAGTGAATCGGAGCTATGTGAAATAAAGTGTCTTGTTCAAGGATCAACACATTGCTCAGTTTGGGAATTGACTTCATGATTATAAGCCCAATACTCAAATGGTTAAGCCATTTGCCTTCACAAACAAAAAAATATATATGCATACACATGCTCCCCAAGCAGGCCTAGGCAAAGAAGAGAAAGACTGCTTTTACGAGCAACTTTTACAAACAACCGCAATGACAGAGGACGGAGACATCGTTATGCTAGCAGGGGACTTCAATGGTCATGTTGGACAGCTCCAGGATGGTTACACTGGGGTACATGGTGGGCACGGTTACGGCTCAAGAAATGAAGAAGGAGTGAGATGAGACTTCTTGAATTTTGTGATGCAAGTACACTGACTATTTGCAACACTAGCTTCCAGAAACCTGCCAACCACCTAATAGCCTACAAATCAGACGAGCACATAAAGCCAGATTGACTTCTTACTAGTTAGGCAGTGGGACAAGCAGATGGTGTCTAATACCAAGGCATACCCTGGGGAAGAATGTACCCCACAGCATAGGTTAGTCGTTAGTGATATCTCAGTAAGCAAGAGATGGAATGAGACATACAGGAAGGTGTGGAGAAAAAAGGTCTGGAAGCTAAAAGACCTTTCACTAAAATACAAATTTAGGAAAGCCCTTCTAGATGTGTATGACGAAAAAGAAGACGATTTAGAGACGTATGACATAGATAATAACTGGAATTTCTTACGTGACAACTTACTGCAGGCTATTGATGAAACTTGTGGCTGGAGCAGAGCTCCAACCAGACAGAGAGTTACCTGGTGGTGGAACAGCACAGTAAATAAGGCCATTAGAGACAAAAGACTAGCATGGAAGGCTTGGAAAAAGGGTGGGAGTAGGGAAGAATATACAGCCGCTAAGAGAGAAGCTAGACGTCAGGTGTACTTAGTACTCCGAGAGAGGGACCAGCTATTGAGATTGACGAATATAGGGTCCAAGAGGCGATTAAGGAAATGAAAAATGGTAAGGCTGCTGGACCGTTGGGGATAGTTGCTGAGATGCTGAAGGCATCAGGGGATGTAGGCACTGAACTGGTTGCACGCATCATCAATCAGGCTATATATGGTGGTGTCACACCCAAAGACTGGTGCAGCAGTATTCTCATAAATTGCTACAAAGGTAAAGGGGATGCTCTGGAGAGGAGCAATTATAGGGGTATAAAACTGATGGATCAGGTTATGAAAGTGGCAGAAAGGATATTAGCACAACTAATTAGAGAAAGGGTCAAACTAGATGAGGTGCAGTTTGGTTTTGTGCCTGGGAAGAGTACAACAGATGCCTTCTTCTTGGTGAGACAATTACAAGAGAGGTTCTTAGAGAAAAATAAGCCACTATACTTAGCCTTTGTTGACCTAGAGAAGGCCTTTGATAGAGTACCCCGATCTGTCATCTGGTGGTCCCTAAGGAAACTAGGTGTTGAGGAATGGCTTGTGAGGACAGTGCAAACTTTGTACAGAGGTACTGTCAGTAAAGTCAGGGTAGGAATGGAGTTTAGTGAGGAATTCCAAATACAAGTAGGAGTACACCAAGGTTCGGTCTTCAGCCTGCTCTTGTTCATTATAGTCCTCCAAGCCATAACAGAGGAGTTTAAGACTGGCTGTCCATGGGAAATTCTCTATGCTGACGATCTGGTTCTTATAGCAGAATCAGTAGAGGAGCTACAGAATAAATTCTGGCTATGGAAACAGCAGTTAGAAGCAAGAGGACTGAGAGTGAACCGAGCTAAGACAAAAGTGTTGATGAGTAGAAAAGAGAACAAAACTCTGATTCCATCAGGGAAATGGCCATGTTCGATATGCAGAAAAGGAACTGGCATAAATTCTATAATATGCACACAATGCACATCCTGGGTACACAAGAGATGTAGTGGGATAGCAGGCAACCTAACAGGTAGGGAGAAATACGTATGCAGCAGATGTACAGGGAAATTAGACAGTAGAAGTCGCATTGATAGACACATTTTTCAAATGCAGGCGGATGCTATAGAAGTGGTGGATAGCTTCCGATACCTAGATGATCAGATTAGCATGGGAGGAGGTGTTCCGAGGCCATAGTATCTAGAATAAGGACGGGTTGGAAGAAGTTTAGGGAGCTGATTCCTCTGCTGACGAAGAAGGGTTTCTCCCTGCGTACGAAAGGCCGGTTATATGATTCCTGTGTGAGGAGCGCGATGCTGCATAGTGGTGAGACATGGGCGACGACTGCGGAGAGTGTGTGATGGCTGGAGAGAAATGAGGCAAGCATGCTCCGTTGGATGTGCAATGTCAATGTGCATGAACGACCCAGCATAAATGTGTTGAGAGAGAAACTGTGTCTCAGAGGGATAGAATGTAGTGTGCGAGAGAGGAGACTGAGGTGGTATGGACATGTGATGCGCATGGAGGATGACCGATGGGTGAAGAAGTGCCAGGAAATGCCAGTTGAAGGAAGACGTGGTAGACGTAGACCACGTAAAACATGGGCGGAGGTGGTGAGAAAAGACCTCAGATCGCTGAAGCTTACGGTGGATATGATGAAGGACCGTGACATGTGGAGAGATGCTGTACTGAATAAGACCCATCCAACCCTTTCAAGCAGGGAAAGACGGACGTAAAATGATGATGATGATGATGACACACACACACACATATATATATACACACACACCGTCATGGAAAAAAAAATTCATTCTTGTCATTTTTTTAACAAGACCATATCACATCATACACTCACACACACATCACACAACACACACACATGTACACCCATACAGACAACACACATACATTACACTGTTATTTTAAATATACACATCATACACACACACAACATACACACAAACAGACACCATGCTCACGCCACATACACCATGCACACATCACACACATGCAGCCAACACATACACAACACTGTTGTTTTAAATATACACACACCACACTGTTGTTTTAACTAGGCACATCACATGTACACCACAATATACATACACACAGCCAAATAGCATGCTATCTCACCACGCAGGCAATTATAATAATATTCATAGAAATCTGGGATTTTTCCATTTAAGGGATGTTTCATATGCTGTTGAAATTTAATGGAAGTGAGGTAGTAGGGGAGGAGGAGAAAGATTTT
>OZ024741.1:329912308-329964808 GCA_964016885.1 Eledone cirrhosa
GGAGTTCGTTGCTGCTGTCCTTAAGTTACCTTCATTCCATGCTGTGGCTTCATCTGGGATCTTGGATAGTAGAGTGTCAAGATGTTTCTTGAAAACATCCACATCCAAACCATTTAGCTCTCTCAAGTTTCTTGCCAGCTTATTAAAGAGTTAGGGACCTTTCTGCTCCTTACTCTAGATGTGAATGACAGGATCTTTGGCACTGCACAGTGACATCTGGTTCAAAGTTGGTCCAGCTATCAATGCCAAAGTTTGGTGTTAGTCCCTCCAGGATCTTCCATATGTATATCACTGCATACCTCTCCTGCCTTCATTCCAAGGAGTAGAGTTTTAGTTCTTTTAGCCTCTCCCAGTAGCTCATCTCCTTCATCATGGCAATCCTCTTGGTGTAGCTTTGTTGGATTGCTTCAAGCTCCATGGTTAGTTTGACACTATGGGGTGACTACAGCTGGGAGCAATAGTCTAGTCGGCTTAGGACAAATGTCCTCCTAGTACCCACATGGTTTCTCGGTCCCTTGTCTTGAAAGTCCTCAAGATCAGTGAGCGAGTTGTCTGCACATTGTCACAATTTTCATGATGTGTGAATGAAATGATGCATTGTCGCTCATGTCCATACCCAGGTCTCGTATCAATTTTGTCATGGGGATTTTGATCCCTCCTGGTCTGGTGTAGCTTTGTTGTACTGTCCTTGTGTTTGCAGGCTGATATTGTAGGGCTTGAAATTTTCTAGCATTAAATTGCATGTTGTTGTCCTCAGCCCATTTGTATTTGGCATCCAGATCTTGTTATAGAGTAGTATCAGCCAGGTTCTTGATTGCCTGTGCTACCTTTGTGTCATCAGCATAGCTAGTGAGGGATGTTGTATGTACTACAGAGGGCATGTCTGAGAGAGCCACCAAAAACTTTGAGAGTGCCCCGTTGACTGCAACTGTCTGGCTTCTGTCTATTAAGAAGTCATGCTGTAACTCACCTAATTTTCCAACTATGCCGAATCTGTGGAGTTTGTGACATATCTTTCTATAGTCAACTGTGTCGGAGGCCTTCACGAAGTCAAGATATATCACATCCACATTTAAGTGGTCCAGCAGCTGTTTCAGTACCCAGTCGCAGTGTTGTAAAAGCTGTGCAAAGCAGCTTCTTCATGGGCGAAAGCCATACTGAGTGTTAGTTAGGAGGTAATTTTCCTTGAAGAACGTGATCAGTTTCTTCTTGATGATTTGTTCCATGACTTTACTGATATGTGAGGTCAGGAACACCAGCCTATAGTTTTTAACCTCTGCTCCCTCCTTTATAGATAGGGCATGTTATGCCTTCTTTTAGCTCTCTGGGTAGTTTACCACTAGCCTGAGAACTTCAGAATAAGATCTTCAGTGGTCTTCCTAAGGTACGCTCTAATGTTTTTAGGAGGATTACCAGGAATCCCTCAGGTCCAGCAGCGCTGAGTTTGCTCTTATTTCTTGTATGGCTGATATTACATCTTCTGTTATAACTATGTGGTTGATTGTTGCCATTTCTCTATGTAGTGAAAACACTTTTGTACTGTTCCTTCAGGATCTCCCTTATCCCTTGAGGATCCTTAGTTACTGAACCATTTTTATGGAAAAGTGGCCCAATATTGCAGTGTACCAAAGCAGTTTCTTTTGCAAATTTTAAGAAGGCCTTAGGGTTTTGTTTTTATATTTTCTATGGCCCTGTCTTCTTTCTCTGCTCTCTCCTTTACATGGGAAAGTTTGAGTGCAGTTTCAATTTCAAGCAGTGCCAGTTTTAAATTGGATTCCTTCATATTCTTCTGTTATGCATTTAACAGGTTTGAAATCTTTGGTCTTCGTCTCATAAGAATTTTCCTGTCTTTGGGAATAAAATGTTTGTCTGTTGGCCTTTTTTTCCAGGACAAACTTACAGCATATGGTTTGTATTGTTGTCATAGTTCGACTATGTTATAATCTAAGAAATTTGTTGGTGTCACCTTTACATTGTGGATGAACACTGTGTTATTTGTAAAGCAAAGATCCAGGATATGCTCACCTCTTGTTGGGTGGAGTACTACTTGTTCCATGAATAGCCTGTTTGTGGGGTCCAGTAGGAATTCTGTCTGTCTCTGTTCGAGTGCTGTCATACCTGAAAGGAGGTGGCATCTGTTGGCCAATATGTGACACATATTACCAAGACTGAGTTGGAATGTATCAATAATACAATGGGTGTGATATCATCATGGATGTACAAAGCAACTCCATCATGTGTTCTGCCCCTCCTGTCATTACGAAATACAGAATACTTTGGTATGTGTATTTCTGCATTTGCTACGCTAGTTGTCAGATGCGTTTCAATTAGTGCCATGCATATTGCTTGATTGCTTGTGGCTAGGTCTCTCAGGTAGGTAATTTTACTCATGTTGGTGAGTTTCACCAGGTCTTTGACATTCAACAGCAGCACTGGTGGGACAGTTGGGATGCTAACAGTTGCTGTCAATATAGCATTTGGGTTAGTGTCAGTGTTGGCCACCCTGAGTCCTTTGATTGTGGTGGTCTTGAGTGTTGGTGTGAGTGACTGGTTCTGAAACCAATGTAGCCTGGTCAGTTGTCTCACAATCTTTTCTGCCATTTCTAAAAAAGACTGCTGCTCTGCTGCTACAGACTGTAGTACATCTGTACATTGTCTCCTATCTGTTAGGGTGGCACGCATAACATCAGCATACATCTGGGGCAGTGACCCTTTGTGCTATGTCATGTATTTGTATTAGTTTTGGCTGGGGTAATTGGGATGAGCAGGTTGGATGTAGCTCACCTGTGGCCTGGGGTGAGAACCTGCAGCCTGACCCTGTTTCTCTATGCCAACAGGTCCCCTTTCTGAAAAACTTGCAGGTTACCTGGGTTTTCTTTTGGCCTAGGTCTCGGCATCTGCTTTTGTTCATTACTTGGACAGTTTTCCAATGGTCACTTTCTGCATGGGCTCCCTTCTTTATCTGGTGGTTCCTTGTTCTGTCTTTACCGTATTCCTGTTGTTCAGCTGGCCTGTCTTCCCTGACTGCGTCACCACATTTACAGTGTGTACTGGGTGCTTTTTGTTGTGATACCTACACGACCACTTTATAGTGTGGGCTGAGGACTTGGATGGGAGAGGTGTGTGGGGATTGGGAAGGTGGATATTTGGACATGTGCGAGGAGTGGACTTTTAGGACATGGGAGGTAAGTTAGATATATGCTTCAGCCTGTGTTCATGGAAGAGTGGAGTGGGTGTAGGTGTAGGTGGTGTGTACTATATTTATGGTTCAGGATGGATTCAGTTTGAAACTGGTTAGACCATTACTCAACAGAGTACTCAATACTTGGGGTAGTAGAGTATGGTTATATTATAAAGAGTCGGGACTCAACAACTGAGCTCTTGCCGACCAGAAACAAATTTCATCCAGGAGATAGATGCATAATGTACCTGTACCAAAACACAGCCACTGCACTTGCTATTAACTAAAATGTGTGCACTCTAAACGATGGGATACAGTTTCACTACTGCAATCTTATAGATTCATTGAGTGGGTGAGTTGTGGCTGGAGATTGATGAATTAATATCAATGATTTTCGTAAACCTTGTATTTTTATTCCTAGTTCCACTGACTTATCTCCTGTATAAGGTTAGAGTTTTCCATATTTTTATTTATATTGTTTAAATATTGAGTATTGAATGTTCGACTTTGTATTAGTCAGCCTTTACATGTGGATATATATGTGTATATGCATATATCTTGATATGAATATATACACATACAACATACTGGTTGAATTCAATATTGGCGGAAATTCCACAGTTTAAATTCAACCACCATAACATGTTTTCTCATACAGCAGCATTCCTTTATTTTCATTAGAGGTCATGTGTCATGTTGCATAGAACTGCTAGATTCATTATTTGAGTGGTATGCGCTGCCACACACACTACAAAGGCCAATGTATTGACTTGGGCACCTGCTGAGAACTGCAATAGGCTGATTGGTTAATATCTGCTGATATTACACAATTTTCTGAACACTGCAGGTTTAATATCTGTAGTTGTGAAGAATATTGCACAAAAACGGATTCTGTCCAGGAGATAGATGCATAACATATTTGTAACAAAACACAGCCACCGCACTTGCTATTAACTAAAATGTGTGCACTCTGAACAACGGGAGGTATATATATATATATATATATATGTGTATTTAAAAAAAAAAAAGAGTCCTGTGTGCCTAAAAACATACTAATGAATAAAAAATATGGGTTTAAAGCACTAAAACAACATATCTCTAGTGGTCAACTGATAGGATGCGACTACTGTCTATATTCGCTCATTTTCTTGTCTTTGCCCACATTTTTTATTCATATATATATGTGTGTTTATATATATATGTTTATACATATGTATATACATATATATCATCTGCTAAGGTCAATTTTGTCTTTTACAACACAATACCATATAAAAAATATCTTCTCATTGGAAGTGTCACTACGAAAGGCTACTAAATGAGGAGAATAAATGGGAGAAAGACAGTCTCCCCCACATCGACCCAATAGAGGGACCAGCAGTGTTAGTCGAAGGTAGTATAATAAGTAAGGCAATCAAAGATATGAAGACGGGTAAGGCGGCTGGGCCTTCGGAAATAGTTGCTGAGATGCTGAAAGCCTCTGGTACGGTGGGACACACCATGGTCACCCGGATAGTAAACCAAGTCATACAGAATGGGGTTGTTCCGAAGGACTGGCGTAGCAGCATCATCGTTAACTGTTACAAGGGTAAAGGCATTAAATTAATCGACCAGGTCATGAAGGTCATGGAAAAAGTAATAGCGCAACTAATCAGAGAGAGAATTGATCTAGATGAAATGCAGTTCGGGTTTGTGTCAGGAAAAAGTACCACAGACGCTCTTTTCATTGTACGACAACTACAGGAGAAGTACCTAGCTAAAAGTAAACCCCTATACTTAGCTTTTGTCGACTTGGAGTAAGCCTTCGACAGAGTCCCCCGTTCCATTATCTGGTGGGCTCTTAGAAAACTAGGTGTTGACGAATGGCTTGTGAGAGCTATACAAGCCATGTATAAAGAAACAGTCAGCAAGGTTAGAATTAACAACGAATATAGTGAAGAGTTTAGCGTAAAAGTTGGTGTCCTCTGTTCTTAGCCTCCTACTATTTATTATTGCCCTTCAGGCTATAACAGAGGAGTTCAAGACCGGCTGCTCATGGGAACTCCTATACGCAGATGATCTAACGCTCATAGCTGAATCAATGGCTGAGCTAGAGAAGAAATTCCAAACATGGAAGCACGGCCTAGAATCAAAAGGCCTTAAAATTAACCTGGCTAAGACTAAAGTTCTATTTTGTAGGAAAGAAAATAAGGCGGCGGTCCCTTCCGGGAAATGGCCATGCTCAGTGTGTAGGAAGGGCGTAGGTAGAAACTCCATTTTATGTCCCAAATGCAAAGTATGGGTGCATAAAAGATGTAGTGGGATCACAGGTAAGCTAACTAAGAACACAGATTTTACATGTGGCCGGTGCTCTGGTGCAATAAGTAGCAGCAAGTGCCCACAAAATACTAGCTCATTCCATTGCACAGATGGTTCTATAGAAATAGTGGACACCTTCCGTTACCTGGGTGACAAAATCAGCAGTGCTCTGAAAGTACAGTAGCTAGAGTCAGAACTGGATGGAAAAAGTTCAGAGAGCTTATACCACTATTAGCCGCTAAAGGGTTCTCCCTAAAAATGAAAGGCAGGTTGTATGATGCCTGCATACGAACAGCAATGTTGCATGGCAGTGAGACCTGGGCATTGTGTGCAGAGGATATACGCAGACTAGAGAGGAACGAAGCTTGCATGCTCCGCTGGATGTGTAATAGTAATATACGTGAACGGCAAAGCATAAACGAACTAAGGAAAAAATTAGAAATAAGAGGGATCAGATGTTGTTTACTCGAGAGAAGGCTACATTGGTATGGTCACGTGATGCGCATGAAAGACGACAGCTGTATAACAAAGTGCAGGGCAATAAAGATAGATGGTAGCCACGGAGTAGGCAGACCCAGAAAAACATCCAGGCCGAAACAAATGAGATCGTGTAGGTGTCACGACAAAAAAACACACAGTCCACGCTGTAATGTGGCCGTGTAGGTAACACGGTAAAAACCTCCCAGTCCCACACTGTAAATGTGGTTTGTGTTAGGAAGGGCATCCAGCTGTAGAAAACACGCCAGACAGTCCACGCTGTAATGTGGCCGTGTAGGCAACACGGTAAAAACCTCCCAGTCCCACACTGTAAATGTGGTTGGTGTTAGGAAGGGCATCCAGCTGTAGAAAACACGCCAGACAGTCCACGCTGTAATGTGGCCGTGTAGGCAACACGGTAAAAACCTCCCAGTCCCACACTGTAAATGTGGTTGGTGTTAGGAAGGGCATCCAGCTGTAGAAAACACGCCAGACAGTCCACGCTGTAATGTGGCCGTGTAGGCAACACGGTAAAAACCTCCCAGTCCCACACTGTAAATGTGGTTGGTGTTAGGAAGGGCATCCAGCTGTAGAAAACCCGCCAGACAGTCCTATGCGAGCAAGACAACCACTCTTGCCTCAAGTGGGAAAACTCCCGTCCAAACCCATGCAAGCGTTAAACGATGATGATGATGACGATGATGATGATCCCTCCTTCCAAATGACCGATTCCTCAATCACTTGACCTCCACAAATCACTGTCATTTAATAAGAAAGAATGAGACTAGAATTAATATCAATGTGTAACAAACTGTATGAAATGTTTTTACTTTACTAAGGGGTGTTGAATTTTTGTTGTTTGCCAGAATGATGTCCATATTCTGTATAAATACAAAGTCAGTTGAAAAGTTCATAGGCTGACCAAGATACTTTAATGGAATGACTAAATGAGGTTTATTGTTCAACATAGTCCCTGGAAAGAAACAATGCAGTTATTAATAAGAAGAGTTAAAATTAATGCATGCAAGATTTCACAACTCTAGTATCATTCCGTCATAGTCAGCCTACCTTTGCATTTCATAATTAAAGGGAACAAAAAAAAAAGAAGAAATAAAATAGAAAATATGAAATCGTTTCATTAGAGAAATGTCTTTCTTTTTTCTTTGTTTTATTTTTGTTTAAATTCTGATTTTATTATAGAGTTGAATTTAATTAATTTAGTTACTTGTTTGTAAATATTCGTGTTGTGTTTGTTAATTGAGGGTTAGTGAATAGATGTGTTGTTGGGGTCATTTGTAAAGTTGGAAAAATCTGAGCTGTTGAAGACATTTGGATTGTATGAAAAATCTGGGTTATGGGTGTATTAGCAAGAGATACTGTATGGGGGCCAAGTGTTGCCTGCTGAGGGATGCAAGCAGTAGCACCACCTGTATTTGTTTGGAGCACTGTATGTCCTTCTGTTATCTGACCTTGTGAATCAATGGTGGTCAGTCCCGAAGCAATGCTAGCATCTTGTATTATGTTCAATTGTGGTTGTTGTTGTTCCATTTGTTGTTGTTGTATATGCTGTACATGGTTTTGATAATTTACTCCAGTGACAGGAGTCTGTGTGTCTCCAACATCTGATGTCTCTGCCGTATTGTTCATAACTGTGACAGCAGAAACGGCAGCAGCCATGATGTCAGCACGTGGCACACAGCTCAGCTTTCTGCGACCCTTTGTCGGTCTTTTGTGCTTCAGAAGGTGGTCATAGCGAGAGAAGGCAAAGCCGCACACGTCACATTGGTATGGTCGTTCCCCGGAGTGTATACGGCCGTGAACTTTCAGGTAAGACTTCCGGGAAAACGCCTTATCACATATTTCACAATTGTACTGTTTATGTGCTCCTTCCTGGTGGCACAGTTTATGACGCTCAAGGTTGTCACGCCGAGAGAAGGTTTTATTGCAGATGGTGCAATGAAATGGAACTGTGTTGCAGTTGGTGCTTTTCTGAGATGATTTTGTACTACTGACGGGGAGGGCATATGTTGTGATAATTCCCGACCCATTGTCCTCCTGTTTCCAGCAGATGTTTGAATGGTCTACTGCACTGGCATCAAGATAGCAACCACTGCATGATGTTGTAACAACTGCAGGAAGTATTTTGACAATGTTCATAACATTGGTGCCATCTGCAGCAAGAATTGAAACACTTTCCTCTGCATCTGTCCTCGATAAATCCACTGTGGCTGGCACTACTGCAGATGTTTCAGCTGCAGTTGGTGCAACAGCTGTATCTGTAGAAATAGCTTCTACTGCTTCATCATCAATGTCTTGTTTTAACACAAGATGCGGTTGATATTGCTGCAGCTCAGACTGCTGCTGTTGTGATTCCAGTAGTTTCTGCTGCTGCTGCTGTTGTTGTTGTTGTTGTTGCAATTCCTGTTGAATTTGCAACAGATCAGATGTTGTTAGTTTCTTTGTATCTTCATCTTTCTTTATTGCACAGATATAATTTACCTGGTTCTCACCTGATAACACAGGAAATGCATTAGAGATGATGCAACGCTCGTTCGACGTTTGTTGTATGTAGTTCTGATATGTTTTCTGTTGTTGTTGTTCTTGTTGTTCGCTGCATCCAACTGAAACTTGACTTGAAGTATTGTTGCAATTACTACTGCAGTTGTTGGTGGTGGTGGTTGTGACATTGGTTGTGGTGGTGCAGTTGTTTACATTGTTGCCATTAGAAACCGGCATGCTGGCAATAGAAGTGATGACGTCAAATATTTTGTCTGAGTGTTGTTTACGCCGGTGTCGCACCAAGTGGTCATCACGTGCAAATGCACAGCTGCAAATGCCACAGACGTATGGCTTCTCTCCCGTGTGTGTCCGACCGTGCACTTTCAGGTAGGACTTGCGTGAGAAACCCTTTTGGCACACGTCACAGTAGTAGACTGGTCTGGATAGGTGGGCTGCCTTGTGCCTCTCTAGGTTGTCACGGCGACTGAAAGACCTTCCGCAGATATCACAGCGAAGAATCTTTTTCATCCTCATTGAAGACAGCAGGGTGGGGTAGGATGGGATGGGACTGAGGGGTAAAGGAGAATGTGTGAGTGTGTGATGAGTTGAGGGAGAGAGAATGAGAGATAAGTTGAGAGAAAAGGGAGAGTGAGAGAAAGAGAGAAAGTGGGAGATAAATTGAGGGGGAGTGAGAGAAAGAGAGAACGTGGAAGATAAATTGAGAGAGTGTTGGATGAAGATGTCAGCTATACACTGAGATATGAAAAGTTATAATTGTTATTTCATAAATGAACCTAATAAGTGGAGACATATCACACAGTTGATCTGTTGAGTGAAGACATGATATCACGTAGTTGATCTGTTCAGTGAAGGACATCTCTTCAGTGGAGACATGATATCACACAGTTGATTTGTTCATTGAAGACATATCACACAGTTGATCTGTTCATCGAAGACATCTGCTCAATTGAGACATGATATCACACTGTTCATCTGTTGAGTGGAAGCCATCATATCAAACTGTTGATCTGTTGATGTCTTTTGTCACACAAAATTATTCGGTGATTGAAGGAGTTACATAAGTGTTGTTCAATAATAGTGGTCATCTAGTATTGACAGCTGGACTGTGGTCATGTAGTATTGACTGATAGCTGCACTGTAGTTATGTAGTGTTGACAGTTGCACTGTGGGCATGTAATGTTGACAGCTGGACTGTGGTCATGTAGTGTTGACAGCTGCACTGTAGTTATGTAGTGTTAACAGTTGCACTATGGACATGTAGTGTTGACAGCTTCACTGTAGTCATGTGGTATTGACAGCTGGATTCTCTGGATTGATGTTAGCGGAAGACTTCTCCTCCTCCTCCTCCTGTCTCCACAACTGTACTCTCCATTCTTTTCACTTTGATGGAATAACTGGAAAAGAAAAATAAACAGTAACAATAGAGGCAATCAGGGGTTAACTAAATAGTTATATGTAGGTAGTTGATTGGTAGTTATTAGAAAATTGGATGGAATTATTTGCAGTATTCGTTCCAGCTTGAAATCTTGCTAAGGTCATCTTTACCTTTCATCCTTTCGAGGTCAATCCTTCCTCTACATCTCTTTCTTACTTTTTATCTCCTTCTGTGGAAGAAATTGACTGTTTAGACCTGGTGAGAGGATGGAATCTACCAGGTTTAAAATGTCCAAGACACGCCATATGTCACTATGGCACACCTACGATTCCATCAGAAATTACGGGTCCACACATACAAATAACTATGTATCATGTAAAATTTTCTCATTTAAAATCTGTCAACATCATAACGGGAAAGCTTGTGATAGGTTGTGGATTCAATTCCCAGTCTGAGTAACTCACAGAGACCTTGACCAAAGCACTTCATTTCACATTACTCCTGTTCACTCAGCTTTTTTTTTTTTTTACTATAGGTCTGTCCACTCAACCCTGGCTGGCCTGGGATTAGACCAACATTTATCTATCTATTGACATTACAATTTATGTACTATAGTATTGTTGCTTACAGGTTTACAATACTTTCCGTTTACCAAATTTCACTCATAAATTATTGATCAAACTTAAGGCTAAGATACAAACCCATGCCCGATGTGCTCCACCATCTGATCAAACCTGGAACCTCATATGGCAATTAATCTTCAAATTTAACTATTTTGATAACAAACACCTGAAACCAGTCTATTTATGAGCCCAAAACTACTAATTTAAAAAATGTTTATATTTATATTAAATCCTTCCATCATAATTTTATTTAAGAAATTTTTGTTAAATAATGTTTTGATTATCAGGTTATTAATGAAAGTGTCAAGTTATTTTATAAAATTCCTCCAAATATCTGATTATTTACAGTGTGGGTTCGGTACTTTTTGTCGTGACCCCCAAATCACCACTTTACAATGTGGACTGGGGACTTTGGTGGGGATTGGAGAGATAGATATAGGGGCATGTGTGAGGGGTGGAGTTTTAGGACATGCATCGGGTGTTAGAATATTAGAGGTATATGGAAAGGGGGATGGAGATGAAGGTAGTGCACACTAGATGTATGCTTCAGTCAGTATTCATGGGAAGGTATTCTGTATAACTGCATAACACCAGAGATCTCAGTCATCGCCTTTGAGAGTGCAATTGGGCAAGGCCAGCTTTTATCACTTCATCCCAAGTCTTCCCACTCTATGGCTTCTATCAACTTTCAGCGCTCTGCACCTTTTTATACAACTGTAATCCTTCATACACATCACATGTCCATACCAATTTTGAGCGCTCTGTATCTTTTGTTCATACCTATCACATGTCCATACCAATGCAATTTCCTCTCTTGCACACTATCTGATCCCTCTTATGCCTAGTTTCTCTCTCAGTTCATTTATGCTTTGCCGTTCATGTATATTACTATTACACATCTATTGGAGCATGCAAGCTTCATTTCTTTCCAATCTTCGCAGGTTCTCTGCATACAGTGCCCAGGTCTCGCTATCATGCAATATTATTATTTGTATTTATGCATCACACAACCTGCCTTTTATTTTGAGGAGAAAACCTTTTGTAGTTAGCAACAATACTAGATCCCTGAACTTTCTCCACCCAGTTCTTATTCTGGATACTAAACTTTCAGAACACCCTCCTCCACTGTTAATTTGGTAACCTAGGTAACAGATACTGTTGACTATTTCTACAAAGCCTTCTGGGCATTTAAAGGAGCTAGAATGCTCTTGCTACTTACTGCATCTGTGCATCAGCCGCATATAAAACCTATGTTCTTTTATAGCCTGCCTGTGATTCCATTACTTCTTTTGTACACCCATAGCTTGCATTTGGGACATAGGATGGAATTTCTACCCACTCCTTTCCTGCACACTGAGCAAGGCCATTTCCCTAAGGGAATCTGGGCCGTTTTCCTTTCTACATTCTAGGACTTTAGTCTTAGACAAGTTTAACTTTAAGTACTTTTGATTCTAAGGGATGCTTCCAGGTTGGGAATTTCTTCTCTAATTCTGTCATAGATTCAGCTATAAGGGTTAGATCAACTGCATACAGAAGTCCCCATGGGCAGCTAGTCTTAAACTCTTCTTGTTATAGTTCGTAGGGTAATAATAAACAGGAGAAGGCTAAGGACGAAGCCCTGACAGACACCTACTTACATGTTAGTCTTCACTATAGTCATTGTTAATTCTAACCTTGCCGACTGAGATACATAACTTTTACAGTCTTCACAAACCACTCATCTACTCCTAGTTTTCTAAGAGCCCACCAGATAATGGAATGGGACTCTGTCAAAGGCTTTCTCCAGGTCAAGAAGAGCTAAATAGAGAGGTTTACTTTTAGCTAGGTACTTCAGCAGTTGCCTAACAAGGAAGAGAGCATCTGTGGTACTTTTACCTGGCACAAATCCAAACTGCATCTCATCTAGGTTAACTTGTTCTCTAATCAGCTGTGCAATAGCTCTTTCTGTGGCCTTCATGGCCTAGTCAACCAACTTAATGTCTCTATAGGTTACTCTGTCTCTAGAGCATCTCCTTTGCCTTTGTAGCAGTTGACAATGATGCTGCTATGCTGGTCGTTGGGTATGATTAGAAATACGGTAATGAAGGGGTTAAATAGATACTTCATTTGTAAATATCATAAGTCTGTTATGGAGAATTATGTTTGCCATTCCAAGACTGTTTCAAGAACTAAGCTTCAAATATTCGTAGATCTTAGCCGAGAGGTTAGAATAAAGGGAGAGTACTCTAAAGGAAAGAACAAAAATATTTACTTGATTTAACATACTTTATATACTAGTCCAGAAGTGGGGAACCTTTTCATGCTGAAAGGCTGCAACTGAACTATATCATAAATGCCCAGTTTAGTGGCATGTTAATAATACACTGAAGTGGCGTCCAAGTAATACTAATTAACCTACCTATTCATACCTGCAGCCTCTAAAGGTAGACAATCCATTCATAAGTAAGCAAAACCTACAAAGAGCTATATAAATAGTGTGTTAACTTTTTTTTACTGTTAACTCCTGATGAAGTTGTAAAAGTTTGGAAATACATCCTGTCTTGGATATTTTAAACTTGGCAGAGCCCATCCTTGTATAGGTCTGACTACAATCGATTTCTTCCAGACAAAGAAATTAAGGAAGAAATATGGAGGAAGAATTAACTCCAGTATTGGACTGGTATTTTATTTATCAACCACGAAAGGATAAAAGGCAAAGTTGGCTGGTGAATCCATACTCAACTGAAAATATTTTGTTTCTGTCTTCGCACTGAAATTAGTGAACATGATTAAGGTTGGTCGGGGGTGGGGTGGGGGGCTAAACAACAACAGCAATAACTTTTTATAAATACGGTCTGTACTTTTCAATTGCTGATATGTTACACTTAGGAGAGGAAATGGAAAAAAATAGGCCCTAACATCTATCTGTTCCTTCAAATTCTAACAACTTCAACTAAAGCTTGTGTTTTTTCAAGCTTCGATCGTTAACCAGAGCTAAAAAGTTCCTGGCATCACAAAGCAAAACATATCTTATATTTAATGATGAAAGTGTCTTTATACTGAAAATTTTGAATAAAACACTGTTTTAATTCTTTATATTGGGCCTTTAATTATTTGAAATCAATAAATTTTTAACTTTGGCACAAAACTACACATTTTGGAGAGGGGTGTGTCAATCGATTAACTCTTTTGTGAATGAAATATACTTTATTTCAACTAATTAATGAAGAATTTTGAGGGATTTACTAAAATTTCTAATTATTTCACTACCAAGATAGTAACTTAACATATGGTTCTTATTTCAAACTATACTGGGAAATACTAATTTAGATGGGAACTTTTTAAAATGGGTAGTAATGTTCCATGGAATCAGAGCCAATTTTGGTCAGATTTGTATGAAAAGGGTTAAATTGAGATTAGCGTTAAGCTTGTACTTTATCTTAAAGATACAGGTTACCATTATGGGAATTTGAACCCAGAATAAATACTGATAGGGAACAAATTGGCAGAAGTGTGAGAACCATCTTCATCCTCATTTTACATCCATTGTTTCATGCTTGCATGGGTTGGATGGGTCCTTTTCAGTACAGCATCTCTCCACTTGTCATCTCCTCTGTGAGCTTTAGCAATCTGAGATCAGCCCTCACCACTTCCATCCAGGTCTTCCTCTACTGTTGCTTCCTTCCACTGGGATTATTTGGCACTTTTTCACCCAACGATCATCACATCATCCATACACATCACATATCCATACAAATGCAGTCTTCTCTCCTGCACACTACTTCTGATTCTTCTTACACCCAGTTTTTCCATTAGTTCATCCATACTTTGTCATTCTCGCACATTAGCATTGCGCACCCATTGAAGCATGCTTGCTTCATTTCTCTCCTGATAAAATAACTTGCAGTATTTATTCCTGTACTTTGCATTTTGTGTCTAAATACCACCAAGGTCAACTTTGTCATCCATCTTTTTGAGGTTGATAAAAAAAAAACCCAGTCCTGTACTGGGTCCAACCTAATCGTTTCGCTATTATATTTCTAATGAAATATACCACCCATGTCTTTCAATTAATTTTGGAAATAATTAACAAATTGAAGAAATTTAGTCAAATAACTAACCATAATATTAATAAGGTGGTGTTTAGTACACAGCTTAACAAAAATATTCTTTTATAATTGTTTTTGATTTAAATAGGAATACTTTAAATCAAGAGAATTTGGGTGGAGAGTGGCGGTATCAAAAGGGTTCACTCACTAGCTTCTTTCCCCCATTTGTAGCCTTGTATCTCTTTCTTACTTCCCTTCTCTCACCGTCTTTCTTTAGAAGAAATATGCTATCTTCAAACCTGGAGAGAGATTTGGGTTTCACGAGATTTTAAACACACAGTGCCTCAGGATTTAGAAGTCCATAGCATAGCATAAATACTTACAGGTAAGGAATTGACAGAAGTGCGAGAACATCAGAAGAAATGACTTGTGGTATTTATTACAGTACTTTGTGATTTGAATTGAAATCCTGCTGAGATTAAATATGTCTTTCTTCTCCAGGTAGTCAATAAATAAAATATCAGTCAAAAGTGGTATGAAGGCATGTTGCTTAATGGTTAGAGTGTTGGGTTTACAATCATGAGGTTATGAATTCGATTCTTGGACTGAATGGGTCATTGAGGCCTTGAGCTGGAAAAATTGAGTTGCGATGGCACTGGTGCCAAGCTGTATTGGCTTTTGCCTTTCCCTTGGACAATATCAGTGGCATGGAGAGGGGAGATTGCTAGCCTAAAATGAAAACATTTTGCCCAGGCTTATGATTTGTAGAAAAAACTTTCTACGTGCAAACCCCTTGCCAGCCACGAGTGAAGGGGGCCTCCCTCCCAGTTTTGGGGACCGGTGGTTCTGTTAGATCATCAGATAGGATGCCCTGTGGTATTTTTTACCGTACTTTGTTTTCTGAGTTCAAACGCTACTGTTACCTACTTGGGTAGTAGACTTAATCTATTGTCTGCTTTAACACCTCTGTCCTTGGGTGCCTTTAACAGAGTCCACTTGGTTGCGAGTATTTGGGTCATGTTTCTGGTTTGAAGTAACCTTCCTTCCTCCTTTTCGGGATCCACTAAGGACTCCTAAAAGGATCGTAGGAACTGTTTTTCCTCCTGACTAAACAAGAACTAAAAAAAGGGACATTGATGTTGTTGTCTGTTCCCTTATCAGTCCTTATTGAGCAGACTTATGATGTAAAGTATTCCAACCACGACTAACACGTCTTTCTCTCGAGCAGTGTATATCTAGGATTACATTATTCGATGTGCTCCTTCCTTTTTAATGTGTAATTTGAGAGATTTGGCTGCTAATTGCTGCAGATAGAACGACTACGTAGAGGTTGCAGTTGTTATTGTTTAACCATAGATCAAACCTAATCCATGAGACATATCCTATAGACAAAACGTGCTTGCCGTGACCATCCCATCTTTTTCTCCAAGATTCAGTGTATCCAGGAGGCACATTTAGCAATGCCTTCTTCTCTTATACAATGGGATGCGATTCTGACAGTTTGGGCTGCTATTTCTTGCGCGGCCAACAACCACGTATAACTAAGTAAAACATATTCATAAATCCGCCTGCATATCTTTCAACCTAACTGATAATGATGATGATGATAGTGATGGAGGTGGCGGTGGTCTGCGTTTTATGTGAATGAAATTGAGTAGTTACAGAAGCAGACAATGAAAATTACTAATTGATGGTGTAAATGAAGCAAGAGTTTAGAAAGGGTTTAACATCTGCATTTTGACAATTTCTTTCGTATTATCTAGTATGTATAGATTCTCAACAGTGAAAGTAAAAACAAAACAAAAAAAAAAACGAAAATAAAGTAATCGGACACGGATATTGGTGTTCTTGTACTTCTAAACGAATAGGTCCGATCTCTTCGTTTTAATCGTAGTTTAATTGAAATTAATAAGAGAAAGGAGATATAAAAATTATATAAATAAAAATATAAGTAAAATAAATAAAACTTACCAAATATCGAAAATTTCCAACGGATTTCACAATCTTAATTTCATAGCAATAACAAAGAAGGCGGTGAAAGCGGTGTAAATGTGTCTGACTATAAAAACTTCCCACCACTCTAAACTCTGGTCCGGAAATTCTGATTGCTTTAGAATTTTCTTTGATAATTATATATATATATATATATATATATATATATATATATATATATATATATATATATATATATATATATATATATATATATATATATATATATATATATATTGGAAAAAGTATGACCCCGACAGCAGAGCTCAAGCCGTTTCGACGGCTATTTCTGGACTAAATTAGAATTTTTAGCCTGGTGAATAAATAGCCGAACTTTTCAAGGGGGTACTTCCTTATATGGGAAGATTGTAGTTGTCAAGAGATTTGGTTAAAATTTGTTGTAAACACAACTAAGTCTATCATGGCATTTGGTGGGTGGTAGGGGTGGCTGAACTTGCCTGTAGAACAATAGGGAGTGAGTGGAGCGGTCAAGCGTTGAAAGTGATATGTATACATCAGATTCTAAGGATAGTGTATGAAGTGAGGGAGGGAGGTTATAGAATAGGTAAATCGAAAGAGAATAGGAGACAATAAAAGATACTAGAAAGAAAGAAAAAAATATATATATAAAATTAGATAGTGAGAAAAGGATAAAGAAATCACAATGCTATCTTACAATTACAGGTTAATAACTTGAGAATAGAAAAAAACTTATAGAAATTACAAAACAGATACAAACTTAAAGGGGTTTTTAACACATCTGCTATAAATAGTTAGTAAAACGTATTCGGCCAATTCTATCTTAAAATAACAGGGGTGGGGGAACTGATGCTACAAGGCCCGATGGGCTGCATCGGGGTAGGCGAAAGGGGAAAGCAGACGAGGAATAAAATAGGGGATGGAAGGAAGTGATAAGATGAGACAGGGGGAAGAAGGAGACAAAGAGGAAAAGAAAAGAGATACATTTACCTATGTAAGCTGGGGTTTCCCCTAACTTATTTGGCGAGTGTGTGTGTGTGTGTGGGGGGGGGGGTATCAGCCCTTGTCTACCCACCCGGGTCGTTATAGGGGTAAGTCATACGCAATCTGTGTTTGCATGCGCTTACCAGTTCATCTTTCTTGTTTAGGAGTTGGTCCTTCGAAAACAGCATTTGTAATGTTTCCTCCGAGCATAAGTTACACGGACGGCGTCCTCCCGTGTAAGAGTTAGCTCTGGACAGTAAGCTCCAAGTGAGATTGTAGGTTATATTGTTATTTTGGAGGTCCCAGATGTGGCCTGAAAGTGTAGTGGCATGTAGCTGAACCGGGTTTCGGAAAGTGTGTCGGTGTTGGTAGAAGTGTCCGTCCTCACGTTGCACTGGTAGATCACGTTACGTTCTCGGCATTTGTTGTTGAGGGGGCACGTGGATCTATCAGGGCAGTTACACCTCCTGGTCGGCTCTCCACTGATGTCTAGGTTATTTCTTCCATAGGGTTGAGTTTTTTGTTGTTTGAGGAGACGATGTTTTGTGCGAAGTTAGGTGTGGTGCTGTAGGAGAGTTTGATGGTGTTTTTGTTGATTATGTTGTGGTAGCGGTGTTGTAGTGGGAAGTGTTTTTCGAGGAGTCTAAAGAAGATTTTTCCGATAGGTGTTGCCACCTCGGCATTGTGGGTACTACCCATACAGGAAACCAAACGACAACATGTACTACATCTACCGCCGCTCTAACCATCCTAGAAACATCACCAATAACCTGGTTAAAAACATCTCCCTCCGCATATCTCGTTTGTCCGCTAATGAGCAGATATTTGACGAACACGCGCCTCATTACAACCAGGCCCTCAAACGGAGTGGCTTCCGGGAGGAAATATCCTTTTATCCAGCTTCCCTTAGCGGAACCAGAAGGCGACACCGCCGCTCACGCAACGTAACGTGGTTCAATCCTCCCCACAATGCCGAGGTGGCAACAGCTATCGGGAAAATCTTCTTTAGACTCCTCCAAAAACACTTCCCACTACAACACCGCTACCACAACATAATCAACAAAAACGCTATCAAACTCTCCTACAGCACCACACCTAACTTCGCACAAAACATCGTCTCCTCAAACAATAAGAAACTCAACCCCTATGGAAGAAATAACCTAGACATCAGTGGAGAGCCGACCAGGAGGTGTAACTGCTCTGATAGATCCACGTTCCCCCTCAACAACAAATGCCGAGAACGTAACGTGATCTACCAGTGCAACGTGAGGACGGACACTTCTAACAAAGCTTATATAGGATTAACCGCGTGTGACTTCAAGACCCGGCTCTACCAACACCGACACACTTTCCGAAACCCGGTTCAGCTACATGCCACTACACTTTCGGGCCACATCTGGGACCTCCAAAATAACAATATAACCGACAATCTCATTTAGAGCTTACTGTTCAGAGCTAACTCTTACACGGGAGGACGCCGTCCGTGTAACTTATGCTCGGAGGAAACATTACAAATGTTGTTTTCGAAGGACCAACTCCTAAACAAGAAAGATGAACTGGTAACTGCATGCAAACACATATTGCGTAGGACCTACCTCGCCCTCAAACACTATAACGACCCGGGTGGGTAGACAAGGGCTGATACCCCCCCCCCCCCCACACACACACACTTGCCGAATAAGTTAGGGGAAACCCCAGCTTACATAGGTAAATGTATCTCTTTTCTTTTCCTCTGTCTCCTTCTTCCCCCTGTCTCATCCTATCACTTCCTTCCACCCCCTATTTTCTTCCTTGTCTGCTTTCCCCTTTCGCCTACCCCGATGCAGCCCATCGGGCCTTGTAGCATCAGTTCCCCCACCCCTGTTATTTTAAGATAGAATTGGCCGAATACGTTTTACTAACTACTTATAGCAGATGTGTTAAAAACCCCTTTAAGTTTGTATCTATTTTGTAATTTCTATAAGTTTTTTCTATTCTCAAGTTATTAACCTGTAATTGTAAGATAGCATTGTGATTTCTTTATTCTTTTTTCACTATCTAATTTTTTTTTCTTTCTTTCTAGTATCTTTTATTGTCTCCTACTCTCTTTCGATTTACCTATTCTATAACCTCCCTCCCCCACTTCACACACTATCCTTAGAATCTGATATATACATATAACTTTCAATGCTTGACCGTTCCACTCACTCCCCTATTGTTCTACAGGCGAGTTCAGCCACCCCTACCACTCACCAAATGCCATGATAGACTTATTTGTGTTTACAACAAATTTTAACCAATCCTCTTGACAACTAGAATCTTCCCATATAAGGAAGTACCCCCTTGAAAAGTTCGGCTATTTATTCACCAGGCTAAAAATTCTAATTTAGTCCAGAAATAGCCGTCGAAACGGCTTGAGCTCTGCCGTCGGGGCCATACTTTTTCCTATTTCCAACTCTACTACCCTAAGTATTGAGTACTCTGGTGCGTTATGGTCCATTTGGTTCCTTACCACAATTCCTTTGTTATATATATATATACACAGTTCAAGAGTAACCAATCTTAAAGAGAGAGATGGAGATAGGAGAGGAGAGATTGGTGAATTAGTTAGAAGCCAAAGCGTAAAGGCATGTGCTCAATGTGCAATATGCAGTAAAAAGCAGCTAAGTAGCTGGGTTTATGCAGAAGTTAGGTAGCTAATAATTTAAATAGCTATAACTAACTTAGATAATTATAAGTTACCTCCCCTACATTGTCTCTCAATTAAAACATTAAAAAATTAGCACTTAACTATAAACTACCCACAATTTCTAATCTCTCGAGGAGTTACTTCTCCTGAAACCACCCTCTAATTAGTAGGGTAAATATGTCCTTTGGCTGCCATCTTGTTACCCATAGACAGATCTCACACAGTGCAGCCTTGACAGATGAATACTGCTTGATTATGGCTGACAACTGATACAACCAGGACATCATAGTGAAATACCAATATATGGAACATTACATTATGTAACATTCTCTCCTTATTTTAATTTATATTCCTTTGAAGTTCCGATGAGCTGCTCTGTTTTTAAATATGTTAATTATTTTCAACTGAACCAGATCAATAATGATATATAGTCATCTAATCCAGAAATATTATATGGAGTAGCGAAACAATTGTAAACGGACATTATTATTATTAATATTATTCTTATTATTCTCTACATTCCTTACATCAAACTAAAATATATTGACAATCTTTTAATAATGTCTTCCTTGTGAAATTTGTGGTCTTGTTTTGCTTAACTAATGAATAAATAAATATATATATATATATAATATATATATATATGGTCACGTTGGACAACATTGTGACGGCTATGACGGAATCTATGGAGGCTATGGGTTTGGTACTAGAAATGAGGAAGGCTCCAGAATCCTGGAATTCTGTGATGCAAATAACCTAACTATCTGTAACACTAACTTCAAAAAACGAGACAATCACTTGATCACCTATAGATCAGGGGAACACGCCAGTCAGATAGATTATACCAGAAGACGTGATAGAGTGTCTGTTCTAAACACTAAATCCCTCCCCTATGAAGAATGCACCTCCCAACATAGACTCATAGTCAGCGACCTCATAGTCAGGACAAGACGTACTCGACAACAGAGGAGGACTATCCTCAGGAGAAAAATATGGAAGCTAAAGGACCCCACAGCCAGTAATAAATTTAAAAGCATATTACTTGATGCTTTCGACAGTAAAGAAGAGCAATTAGAGTCGTACAATATAGAGGAACAGTGAGAATTCCTGAAAGCTAACCTGCTGAAGGCGGCAGATGAAGTCTGTGGCTGGAGCAGGCCTATAGGCAAGAGGAGAGTAACGTGGTGGTGGAACAGTAAGGTGGAGGAGTCAATTAAGGCCAAAAAGCAGGCTTGGAAAGTATGGCGGGATGGGGGAAGTAGAGAAGACTATCAAGTGGCCAGGAGGGAAACTAGGAGATAAGTGTACTTCGCAAGAAGGGAAGCAGAGGAAAGAAAGTTCAAGCATGTTCTACAACGCGAGGACCAAAAACATGAGGTGTTCAGGATTGCTAGACAATATGTCAAGGAAAACCGTGATATTGTCGGGGAGAAGTGTGTCCTTAATGATGATGGCGTACCTGCCATCACTGACGCTGATAAGAAGGTAGCTTGGAAGTGTCACTACGAAAGGCTACTAAATGAGGAGAATAAATGGGAGAAAGACAGTCTCCCCCACATCGATCCAATAGAGGGATCAGCAGTGCTAGTTGAAGGTAGTATAATAAGTAAGGCAATCAAAGATATGAAGACGGGTAAGGCGGCTGGGCCTTCGGAAATAGTTGCTGAAATGCTGAAAGCATCTGGAACGGTGGGACACGCTATGGTCACCCGGATAGTAAACCAAGTCATACAGAATGGGGCCGTTCCGAAGGATTGGCGTAGCAGCATCATCATTAACTGCTACAAGGGTAAAGGAGATGCCCTAGATAGGTGTAACTATAGAGGCATTAAATTAATCGACCAGGTCATGAAGGTCACAGAAAAAGTAATAGCGCAACTAATCAGAGAACGAATTGCTCTAGATGAAATGCGGTTCGGGTTTGTGTCAGGTAAAAGTACCACAGACGCTCTTTTCATTGTACGACAACTACAGGAGAAGTACCTAGCTAAAAGTAAGCCCCTATACTTAGCTTTTGTTGACTTGGAGAAAGCCTTTGAGTTTAGCGTAAAAGTTGGTGTTCATCAGGGCTCCGTTCTTAGCCCCCTCCTATTTATTATTGCCCTTCAAGCTATAACAGAGGAGTTCAAGACCGGCTGCCCATGGGAACTCCTATATGCAGATGATCTAACGCTCATAGCTGAATCAATGGCTGAACTAGAGAAGAAATTCCAAACATGGAAGCATGGCCTAGAATCAAAAGGCCTTAAAGTTAACTTGTCTAAGACTAAAGTTCTAGTTTGTAGGAAGGAAAATAGGGCACCGGTCCCATCTGGGAAATGGCCATGCTCAGTGTGTAGGAAAGGAGTAGGCAGAAACTCCCTTTTATGTCCCAAATGCAAAGTATGGGTGCATAAAAGATGCTAACTAAGAATATAGATTTTATATGTGGCCGGTGCTCTGGTGCAATAAGTAGCAGCAAGTGCCCACAGAATACTAGCTCATTCCATTGCACAGATGGTTCTATAGAAATAGTGGACACCTTCCGTTACCTGGGTGACAAAATCAGCAGTGGGGGAGGGTGCTCTGAAAGTACAGTAGCTAGAGTCAGAACGGGATGGAAAAAGTTCAGAGAGCTTATACCACTATTGGCCGCTAAAGGGTTCTCTCTAAAAAATGAAAGGCAGGCTGTATGATGCCTGCATACGAACAGCAATGTTACATGGCAGTGAGACATGGGCATTGTGTCCAGGGGATATATGCAGACTGGAGAGAAACGAAGCTTGCATGCTCCGCTGGATGTGTAATAGTAATATACATGAACGGCAAAGCATAAACGAACTAAGGGAGGAATTAGGAATAAGAGGGATCAGATGTTGTTTACTCGAGAGAAGACTACGTTGGTATGGTCACGTGATGCACATGAAAGACGACAGCTGTATAAAAAAGTGCAGGGCGATAAAAATAGACGGTAGCCACGGAGTAGGCAGACCCAGAAAAACCTGGGACGACTTGATAAATTGCGACCTCACACACTTACACCTCTCCAAGACAATGTCACTGGACCGAGATCTTTGGCGCTACACAGTTATACAGAAGACCCGCCTTGCCTAAGTACAAAGCGAAACCTACAGTCAGTAGGCACCTCTAACAAAAATACACCCCGTCTCACTACCCCCACCCCATCCACCCCACCCCCTTAAATGTGAAGTTATGTTGGTACCACAACATCCAGTCCGAAACAAATGAGGTCGTGTAGGTGTCACGACCAAAAAAACACACAGTCCACGCTGTAATATGGCCGTGTAGGTAACACGGTAAAAACCTCCCAGTCCACACTGTAAACGTGGTTGGTGTTAGGAAGGGCATCCATCCGTAGAAAACCCGCCAGACAGTCCTATACGAGCAGGACAACCAATCTTGCCTGAAGCGGGAAAACTCCCGTCCAAACCCATGCAAGCGTGGAAGATGGACGTTAAACGTTAATGATGATGATGATGATGATATATATATATATATATATATATATATATATATATATATATATATATATATATATATATATATATATAACGAAGGAAATGTGGTAAGGAACCAGGTGGACCATAACGCACCAAAGTACTCAATACTTTAGTCCAGAATTAGCCGTCGAAACGGCTTGAGCTCAGCCGTCGGGGTCTTACTGGTTCCTATATATATATATATATATATAATATATATATATAATATATATATATATATATATATATATTTATATATATATATATATATATATATATATATATATATATATAATTCAATGATATTAAATGAATGGAAACTATATTTATAAAACCATATTTATTTTATTATATATATTTCAAGGGCAACCAAGACGACATTAGTACGCTTTCATCAGATAAAATACAAAGTTTGTTTTATAAATAGAGACGTACCCATGTCTTTATTTATAAAACAAACTTTGTATTTTATCTGATGAAAGCGTACCAATGTTGTCTTGGTTGCCCTTGAAATATATATAATAAAATAAATTTGGTTTTATAAATATAGTTTCCATTCATTTAATATCATTGAATTATATATATATATATATATATATATATATATATATATATATATATATATATATATATATATATATATTTTTTTTTTTTTATTTGTTTTGCAAGATTTCTTATCTGAAAATGTGTGTTGAAACAGATATTGTTATACTTTGGGAGGGTCATGCTGCCAATAAAAACACACGCACCTACTGATTTTCACTTCAATTTATTATAAATTTCCGGCTGGTTGGTTGTTTGTTTATATATTGTCAAAGCTCTTTCGTCACACATTCTGTGACCTCCTCAGTGACTAGTGTTTTATTTTGTGTCTCTCCTTTGTTCTGTCCTATGCCATCTTGTTTTTTGTGTGTTGTGTGTTGTGTGTGTAGAAGATAAATATTATACTTTGGTGGGTGTTTGATGAAAAGAATAATGCCATGATTGTGATGTTGACAATGTTTATTTTACAATAACAATATGTGACAGAATTTATCGCTATATTAATTACTGGCTAGCAACTTCTAGCTAGCGTCTAGGCATGTATCAATATGACGATATAACAGTGAGATGGAAGAATAGATGAAGCGTAAAATGTAAACAATATGAACTTCCTATGTGCGTGTGTGTATGTCTATTCTTAGAATACATTATTCGTCTCAAGGACTGCTGCTTCATGTCTGGCTGTGTCTGTGGCCAAGAAGGTGGAAGGCAATAAGGCCAGGAGAGGGAGATAGAGTGAAAGGTCTGCTACATCGTTAACCTTAACATGGACTGCTTGCTTCGGTCTCTCTGGCTGTTAGATTTTCCAAGTCCTTGTATTTATAATAACCCTATAGTTAGAAGGATGTGTATATGGGTTGATTTATGGGCAGCCATCTGTGTTTCCTCCGTCTACAAGCTGGGGTCACAGGTCAAGTGGTATGTACGTTTATCATGCTAGTTTCTTGACAGAACAATGGTGGGAACCTTCCAATAACGGATGGTCCCAGAGGCGACAAACCTCAGATTCGGTTTCAAATCTTCGTCGGTAAAACAGGAGTATTCCGTTATATGTGCTTAGGTGTTTGTCTTTTTTTAAATTCATTTATTTATGTGTTTGTTTACTTGTCACTAGTTGGTTGTTTGTTCTATCTGTGTGTCTGATTTGTTTTTTGTGTGTCTGTATGTCTTCATTTTGCCCTTAATTGCTAGTTGTGATGTTGATATTCCACTCATGTTTTCTGTTTAATTTTGGTTGGAGTTCATTTATGTTTGTCGCCTCTGTGATTTATCTGAGCATTGCGATATAATTTTTATCTCTATGTTCTCTAATATCACTTATCCTTTCTCCTATGCTATGGGCTGTTTCACCTACGTATGTTATGTTCTTATTCCTACACTGTCTCTCAGTACATCTTATGTTATATACTTCATTCCTAGATTTGCAGTTAGTTTGCGGGCTTAGCTTGCAGACTATGCATTTCCTATCAGTGCAGGGGGTTCTTCCAATTAGTAAAACATACCCATTTCAAAGAACTAAGCACACAACACACAAAAATAAGATGGTGTTGAACAAAACAAAGGAGCGACAAAAAATAAAAACCTAGTCACTGAGGAGGTCACAGGATGTGTGACGAAAGAGCTTTGATAATATATAAACAACCATCCGGTTATCAAACCAACCAACTCGAAATTTATAATAAATTGAAGCGAAAACCAGCAGGTGCGTGTTTTTATTGCCAGCATGACCCTCCCAAAGTATAACAATATATATATATATACACACACTGATGTGTTGTTTCCTTGAGCAAGACACTTTATTTCACATTGCTCCAGTTTACTCAGCTGTAGAATGAGATGATAGGGACTGGGGTCCCTATCATTCCACTGTAAAGTGGTCGTGGAGGTGCCATGGCAAAAAAGCACCCAGCACTCACTGTAAATGAGGTTGGTGTTAGGAAAGGCATCCAGCTGTAGAAATTAAGCCAGCATCAGTTCCCGTCCCACCCTTGCAAGCAGGGAAAAGCGGACGTAAAATGATGATGATGATATACATATATATATATATACATATACATATATATATATACACATATATATAGGAAACAAGTCAGGACCCCGACGGCAGAGCTAAAGCCGTTTCGACGGCTATTTTTGGACTAAATTAAATTTTTAGCGTGGTGTTGATATAGCTGAAATCTTCAAGGAGTAATTCCATATATGGGCATGCGATAGTGAGGCATTTCTGAAGGTTGTAGTTATCAAAAGGAGTGGTCGAAATTCTTTGTAAACACAGTTCAATTTTTCATGTCGGCGTGTAAGGGGTGGGGGTGTGGCTGAACTTGCCTGTAGAACAAAGGGAGTGGGCGAAGCCGGTCAAGCGTTAAAAGTAAATTCTATACAGCAAATTCTAAAGAGTGTGGATAAAGTAGGCTAGCTAAAAAGCAAGCGAAAATAGAATTATACAGGAATCTGAAAGATGGGAAATTATAAAATTAAAGAACAAGCGTCTAAAACAAGAAAACTGGGATTAATAAAATACACCTAAATCAGTACCCCGGGGCTTCATCTCATAATGGTAAAATATCAATAAGGATGCACACCCCCACCCCCACCCCCTAAAAAAGGAAACAGCTGCTATATTTTTAGCTGGTGTTGTATTTTCAGCCAATGCTATACAGATTTCACGGAAGTGGGGGTACTGAGGCTACAAAAATCCAATGGGCTGCCTCAGGGTAAGCAAAAGAGGAAAAAGGAAAAGGAAGAGGAGAAGGAGTAAAAGGAAAAAAAAAAAGTATTACATCTACCTATGTATGTTGGAATTTCCCCTATCTTGTTCGGCAAGTGGGGAAAAGAAAGATGTTACAGCCATTGTCTACCCACTTGGGTCGTGAGGGGGTTTGAAGGCGAGGTAAGTCCTATACAATCGGTGTTTACATGCGGTTACAAGTTCGTCTTTTTTGTTTAGGAGTTGGTCCTTCATAAACAGCATTTGTATCATTTCCTCCGAGCATAAGTTACACGGACAGCGTCCTCCCGAGTAGGAGTTAGCCCTGGAAAGTAAGCTCCAACTAAGATGGTATGTGATGTTATTATCTTGGAGGTCCCAGATGTGGCCTGAAAGTGTAGTGGCATGTCGGCGGGTCAGGTTTCTGAATGTATGTCAGTGTTGGTAGAGCCGGGTCTTAAAGTCACAGGCGGTTAATCCTACATAGGCTTTGTTGGAGTTTTCCGTCCTGACATTGCATTGGTAGATTACGTTACGTTCTCAGCATCTGTTGTTGACGCGGCATGTTGATCTATCAGGGCAGTTACACCTCCTGGTCAGCTCTCCACTAATGTCTAGGTTGTTTCTTCCGTTAAAGTTGAGTTTCTTATTGTTTGAAGAGGCAATGTTTTGTGCGAAGTTGGGTGTGGTGCTGTAGGAGAGTTTGATAGTGTTTTTGTTGATTATGTTGTGATAGTGGTGTTGTGGTGGGAAGTGTTTTTTGAGGAGACTAAAGAAGATTTTCCCGATTGGTGTTGCAACCTTGGCATTGTGGGGAGGGTTGAACCACGTTACGTGGTGTGAGCGGTGGCGTCGTCTGCTGGATCCGCTAGGGGAGCCTGGGTAAAATGAGATTTCCTCCCAGAAGCCGCTTCGCTTGAGGGCCTGGTGTAATATGGCGCATGATCGTCGAATATCTGTTCATTAGTGGACAAGCGAGATATGCGGAGAGAGATGTTTTTTACCAGGTTATTGGTGATGTTTCTAGGATGGTTAGAGTGGCGGTGGATGTAGTGTAGGTTGTTGTTAGGTTTCCTGTATGAGTAGTACAGATCATTTTCGAGGTTGAGGGTAACATCCAGGAAATTGACTCAGGTTAGGGATTCTGTAGGGTGATTTTAAAACCCCAGTCCCGGAAGAAGTTGATTAGGTGTTTACGGATCCGGTCCATACTACTGGGGTTGTACCCTTTGAGAGTAAGAAGCCCATCATTTCGGTACAATCTACTGCCGAATGCAGGAAACATTTCAGTGAATTTATGTAGTAAAAATAATCCTATAAGATCGGTCACCTCCGCCGAGTCGGTCGCCCCCATACTGACATCGAAGGGAGAGTCGGGAGCTCTCTTTATCCAATTAGAATTATCGAAGAGGAGAACTGTCTTACTGATGTGGAAAATGATGTTTCTTTCCTAGTCGGTGATGGGTATAAGTGTTTTGGCAAAGTCCAAATCGGCTGTAAGGAGCGGTAGGGTAATAGAGGCGTAATACCTCTCTATGTCGAACTGGATGAATTTGGTGTCCCGTTTATCTTCAATATTCCTGAACCATGAGATGGCTTCCTGGGTGCTGACCCAAAGGCTAAGTCTCGTGTTTTGTTTGACTTTTGGTATAACGCGGTGTAGGATCTTTTTGCTGATCTTTCCTATATCCGACTTCGTCGGGTTTATAAGCCCGATGGATGGTTTGCAGTCGAAGTCAGATTGTGGTCCTTCAGGGTGAAGTAGGAAATCCGTGGGTCGAGAGGTTCAGTATGGTCAGCAACACCGAGGCTGGAGGTAATTTGTTGTCCATCTAGATTTATGTTGTAGATTATAGAGTGGTTTGCCTTTTTGTCGGTGGAGTTCAGGCTGCTCCTGATAAGTGTGTGGTATCTGTCAGGATTGACAAAATAGAGGTTTCCAGTTTTGTACGAATGCACCATGATTCATATTCAATTATAATATACGGCTCAGAAAAATCTCTTTCCTAGAGCTATTTTGAGTTTCTAACTCAATATATACCTTTGATATATATATCATCATCATCATTTTACGTCCGATTTTCCCTGCTTGCAAGGGTGTATATATATATACATATATATATATGTATGTATGTATACGTATGTAGTTGACTGCCGAGAGAAAAGAATACTCAATACCGAAGTAGAGTTTAAATATTCATTTTATTAACGCTAAATAGTGAGTCTTGGAATTCTGAAATTTTGCCTACTTCTCACGGGGTCCATGTGAAAAACTGGCGAAACTCCAGAGTACCAAGACTCACTATTTAGACTTAATAAATCAAATATATATATATATTAAATCGACTCTTGTATTTAACTAAGTACTTACCTCTGAAAAGATGAAATATGTCAAAGTCGACCTCAGTCGGATTCGAACACAAAATTTAAAGGGAAGTAACTAGGTGTCACAAGAGGTTTTGCCAGACATTCTACCAACTCTGCCAAAATGACAAGCTTGCTATGAGGGCAAACATTATTTAGGTTTAATATTATTAAGCAATTTAGTAATTAAGAAAGTTCTGATGACGCAAATCCATAAACTGGCCACGACATCTTGTCTTTTTGTATATTTTTTTACTACATTATCTGTGTCATTTATTTTTTGTAAGAAGGTCCAGTGGAAATTTGGCTACTATTTTTAATATATTCAACGACTATCCTGGGGCTTCACATTGATCGCTGACATTTTCTATTAGAATATGCTTTGTGAAAGTTCAGAATAAGCATATCATTTAACTAGGCATAACTTTTTTCCTTTCTTTTTCAAAAATGTCTTCAAATTTCATATTTTCAGTAAGATACATTACAATTATCCCTCAAAATCTTTATTTAATCTTTATACCACCACCATCTTTATTTAATCATTATACCACCACCACCACGTACTGACATTTTTTCAATTTTTTTTCCAGGAATTGTATTTTAAAGACTAATGATTATGATTCTGTGAAAAATAAAATCTGAAGATTTCGACTTTTAAATTTTTGCTCCCACCTTCACCCTCAACATCAACTATGAAATGAAAGAGTTTGAAATGGGAACAAAATAAGCTGTGTATAAAATGACAAAATTGTTTTACATACTTAAAATTCACTGACGATAAAATGCAAGAATTTTTGTGGTTATTCTTCTTCCTCTGCTTGGAGGCATCACTTTTTCAAAATGTTTCAGTATTTTGTTATGTAGTTGCTGTTTTGTGGAACTGATGTTATTGGCTCCACACACACAGTTCAGTTCATACACTACATGGTCTCTCAAGCATAGTGGTTTTGTCTTGTTAATTCCTGGGGCCGTGTATTCCCTGACAAGGCACCTAACTTCTTTTTTGATCTCTTCATCGTGTGTTGTCTCAACGTCCTTCCATGCCTTGCTACTAGCACTGGGAGGTATATTCTTCGGATACAGTTTCTAAGACGATTTTCTGCCTATTCTCCTTGGTATGGCAGATCAATGTAGACCCAGGTTTTATCTTTATTCTCTTGTTTCTTGCAGAGGTATATTTTATTAGGAAACAGGTGCCTACCCTAAACTGTCGGAGTGACCTGGACACATGGAATCACATAAACACATACTCTGATGGGTTATGGATTTACTAAACCAGGAATAATATCGAATAATATAGTCTGATGAAGGATTATAATCCAAAAGCGCTCGCTATCAAGTGAACAATACTAACCTAGCAACAAGGCTCATAGACTGTAGCCACGTGACCATACACAGTAACTATACTAGCTCTAATCCTAATTTTAATTCTAACATTAACTCTCACACACTCATCTTTCTACCCCTTTACCTTCACATTAACAAACAATAAAACACAAAATATATTCCGTTTTTTAAATTAGTTTTATCTTGTTTATTGTAATTTATTATATTCTAGCTTCTCTCTCTCAGCTCCCTATAGATTACTCTTCTTACCTTGCCTTGAATCGCACACTCTACAAAATCTACACAGTAGCATCGAGTACTCATCTTGGCATACTGCCAATATATATAGTAGTAAAGGTGCAATTGGATTGCGTTCACAGGCCGTATGCTAAGATGAGTAGATGAGTACACTACTCTGCTACTGAGGAGCAGAGTATCGATGATAATAATTAGGTAACAAAGAATCAGTATTGCATCATATACATATTTAATTACATATTACATATGTTTCACTGTCGAGGAACGATCAATATATATATATCATATCAGGTGTGGTAAAAACCAGGTAGACCATAACCCACCAGAGTACTCGATATTTGGGGTAGTAGAGTAGGTAATATGAAAAGAGTTCAGATCTAGCTGTCAAAACGGCTGGAGCTCAGCCGTCGGGGTCCTGAATCATTTTATACATATGTATATGTGTGTGTTTATGTGTGTGTATGTGTGTGTGTGGTTAGAACGTCGGGCTTACAATTGTGAAATGTGAATTTGATTACTGAATTGCAGTTTGCTCAGCTGTAGAAATGGGTTGGGACATCAGTGGTGCCAAGCCGTATTGGCCTTAGCCTTTCCCTTCGACAACATTAATGATGTAGAGAGGGGAGACTGGTATGCATGGTCGACTGCTGGTCTTCCACAAACAACCTTGCCTGACTTGTGCCTCGGATGGCATCTTTCTAGGTGCAAATCTCATGGTCACTTGTGACCGAATGGGGACTTCACCTTTACTCATTATATATGTGTGTGTAGGAATATGTAGGTGAAGAAGAAGTTAAAGCTAAGCCTCTATCATCATTTTATGAAAAAACTTTTTGTTAAGATATGTTCTATACACCAATTTGATGTTGAATCATGTTGGTGGTGCGGGAACGGAGTAAATCTATTATAAAGTAAAATGACAGGAGGCCAAATAGGTTGAATTTCTTTTATTATTTATTTCTGCAAACACTGCACATTTCAGTGGCCAGGTTGCGTAAGAACCCGGTGACCACATCAGATGTAAATTGCATAATAGATGTGTACCAACGGAATGATGGTAAACACATTCCAAGAGGCTTTAAGGAAAAAAAGAAAAGAAAAAAGTGTGTTTATGTTTTGAGATGATCGAAGCAGCATGCTGTTATCATGTCCCATCATCTCTGAATTTACACCTGAAGATGTCAGGTTCTTACACAACCTGGCCACTGAAATGTACATAGTGTTTGCAGAAATAAATAATTAAGAAAATTCAACTTATTTGACCCCCTGTCATTTTACTTTATAATATATATATATATATAGTTAAAAAAAAAGTCTTATTAGCTTCATGCTAGAAAAAGGAAAATTCAATCTATTGGGCTTTAGTCCTTCATCAGGAGTAGAGGAAACAAAGATACGATTAGCAGTAAAAGAAATACAAAGATGAAGTTCATAGATAGAAGGGGATAAAAAAGGAGGGCATGTAAGTGTGTGTGTGTATGTGTTGTTGGTGTGGTGCATACATAGTTGGTGATGGTGTATATGTATATTTGGGTGTATTAACATTGTATATGTGTGTAGTTGGCCTTTGTGTGCATCCTCGTATATGAAAAAAAAAAGACTGCACAACTTAATCCCAAAAGGTGAACTAACTAGAGTGAAAATGAATATAGATATGGAAGTATCTAGGAAGTGATGGAAATAGAGGAGGTAATGTCAAGGGTGGGTGGAAGGAGTTGAGTTGTGCCCAGGTGAGTGAGATGATACCAGTAGTTGTCAATGTAAAGTCAGTGTTGCTTGGATGTGGGGCCGGTATATTGCAAACAAATTTGGACCACAACATAGCCAACAAATAAGTTGGCGTAACTGGGGCACATTCTTGCGTTCTATATAGGTAGGTAGGTATGTTTGTATGTAGGTATTTAGGTAGGTAGGTAGGTATGTTTGTATGTAGGTATGTAGGTAGGTAGGTAGGTAGGTATGTTTGTATGTAGGTATGTAGGTAGGTAGGTAGGTATGTGTGTATGTATGTATGTATGTAGGTATGTAGGTATGTAGGTAGGTATGTTTGTATGTAGGTATGTATGTAGGTATGTATGTAGGTATGTATGTATGTAGGTAGGTATGTAGGTAGGTAGGTATGTTCTTCTGGTTTTATAATTTCACAAATGTTTGCCAATAGAGAGTTGGTTTCTAACATAGTTACAAGACTCTCTCATTGGAATTTACACATCAACTAGGTATATATGTATGCATGTCTGCATGCATGCATGTGTGTACAGGTATGGATGTTATTGTATGTGTGGATGTGTGTGTTTTGAGTTGTATGTGTGCATGTGCATATGCTTTGTATCTGTACATGTGTATATGCAGTTGTAGATGCAGAATGTTTTACATATTTTTACTGTTCCATTAATGGATTGTAATTGTAATTTCCTAACTAGTCGTGTTCTTTCTGTTTCTGTGAAACCCAGCTTCTCAAGATTTGTATTGAGGTAGTTACTAACATATCCCAGTGCCCCAATAATCATTAGTTCTGCATAAATATTCTCCTTTTCGCTAATCTTTGATATTATATTGGCATCTGCTGGGCAGCTAATTTCCATTATTGTGCATGCCTTCTTTTCCCTGTCCCATATCATTATATCTGGTCTTTTATGCCTGCATTTTATTGGGGTTTTTACTGGAACATTCCACCAGTACTCTTTCATATTATGTACATGGATGTCTTCTACATTGCTGTAGCTTTTAATGTGTTTATTATCGGGGCTATCTTTTCTACGGATTGCATTGTACAGTGTTTTGGCCACTACATCATGCCTCATAGGTAGATAGTAGCGCGATGACATCTTTGGACAGCTGCTTATGACATGGGTGACACCTTCGATGTTAATTCTGCAGAGTCTGCACTTATGTCACATCTAGGAGTCTTGCCTGAATCCCTATATCTTATGTGAATCAGGTATTTCGTGTTGATTTCCTGTTCTTGGATTGCAAAAGCGTATTCTTCAAAATGGGAGCCAATATAGCGGTTGTTGGTCCAAGATAGACTACTTTGTTTATCTATATTACTCTCACCCTGGAGGTTCCTGGCAACATATGGCATGAATTTTTTGCTGATAAACATGCAGTTTTTCTCATCCATGGATTCACTGCGGTACTGCTGAACGACTTCCCTGGGTGTGAGTTTTTGATTATCACACAGGGAATATCTCTCGAGGAGTCCCTCCCCAACTCTCATGATCTTATCTGTCTCATGTAGATAGACTTGCTCGAGAGACGGGCTCCTACGCTTCGAGGTTCGTAAATGTTGTCGGAGGGATATGATGCGACATTCAAATGCTGTCTGGACTGATGTTAGGCCTCTGGCTCGCTGCTTACATTTCAAGTATAGGCGGTTTATGTCACTGTTGATGTGGAAGTTTCCGGTGTTGCTTAGTATTTTTTGAGTCCTAATATCAATTGCTCGGATTTTGTCTATTGTCCAATTGAGTATTCCAAACGTTGGTGTTAGGATAGGCACAGCAAACACATTCCTTATTACAGATACCATTATAGGATATGTTCTCATCTATCCCCAGGTATCTGTAGCAGTCCTCATCAGATATCGGTGAAACAGTTAGGCCATTGATGACAATGTTACTAGATTGGGTTGTAGTTTCTCCCCATTTTACAGTCATATATGAACATTTATTCTGGCCAAACTCCATTCCTATATCCTTTGAGAATGTTGTAACCAGGTCAAGATTTTTCTTCATCCCATCTATGTTTTTGGCATAGAGTTTCAGATCATCCACAAAGAAATTATGGGTTAAGTTCGTATTTCTGTCCTCCTGTGAGCCAATTATGTATCCTCCACATTTCTTGAGCAGAAAGGACTAGGGATTTAATGACAGGATAAATAGTATCACAGAGAAACTGTTTCCCTGAAATATACCCCTGCAATATTTTATTTTATCAGTGAAAATAGAGTCCTCCTTCTTTGTTTTTAACTTTAGGATAGTAGCCCAAGACGAAGACAGCTTCTCTATGGTTCTGATAATAATGTCTGGGACTTTAGCAAGTCGGAGGGCCTCCATCATCCAAGAGTGGGGAACAGAATCAAAAGCTTTCTTGTAGTCCAGCCAGACTGTAGCCATATTCCGCCTAAGTTGTCGCACCTCCGACATCGCAGTTTTATTGATTAGGAGTTGTTCAGCACACCCCCAAATATCTTTCTTTCCAGCTGCTTGTTCATCTGTGATGATATGTATGTATGTGTAGTGGATAAATGTGTTCTTTTCAGGATGAATGATAAAAAGAATAATGCCAGAATTGTGATGTTGACAATGTTTATTTTACAATAACAATATTTACTTGTTGGTACATCGAATATGGAGTAATAAAATTGTGACAGCAATTATCACTACATTATTTGCTGACAAGCCAAATCGAGCTAGCGTGTATGCATGTATCACAAAAAACGATATAGCAAAAATTGTGTTGTATTTTTCAGTAGTACAAAATAGTAGTAGGAAAACGAAAGAATAGATAAAGCATAGGAGTAAACAGTATAATTGTTTCTACTTTTGGCACAAGGCCAGCAATTACCCAGTGCATTACTGGTACTTTATTTTATCGACCCCATAAGGATGAAAGGCAAAGTTAACCTTGGCGGGATTTGAACTCAGAATGGCAAGGGCCGTAACTCTATATGTCAAAGCATGGCGTCTGACCCTCTACCGATACTGCCATTCCACCGCCCTAGTAAACAGTATAATGATACCTACTCTGTGTGTGTGTCCTTAGTATTCGTTATTCCTAGTAGTGGTGGTCAAATTGCTGAGCTGGCATTAAATGTGAGAGCCTGAGGCCAGGAGAGAGAAAGAGTAAAAGGTCTGCTACATCGTTAATCTTTACGGACTGCTGCTTCGTGGTCTTCCTGGTGGATTCCCTAAGTACTTGTATTTATAATAACCCTAAAGCTAGAAGGATGTGTATATAACCTGTGAAAGTAACTCTTGCAGAACCATCAACGCTTGTGGAGGTTGCAGTAGCTATCTTGAAGCTAAACAGTGGAAAGTCTTCAGGTATGGATGGCATACATGCAGAGCTCTTACAATATGGTGGTGAAAGACTTCTGCGAAATCTTCACTCTTTGTTTTGCAGAATATGGGCTAATGAATCCGTACCTGAGGACTGGAGAGATGAGGTAATGGTAGTCTTGTACAAGGGAAAAGGTAACAAAAATGATTGTGGAAACTACAGAGGTATATCATTGCTTTCTGTTGTGGGAAAAATTTTATGTAGAGTGCTTCTGGACCGTCTGCTGACGCACATTGCAGATTGTGTTCTTCCTGAAAGTCAATCTGGTTTTCGTGCTGGACGCGGTACTACTGATATGATTTTCTCAGCTAGACAGCTCCAGGAGAAGTGCATGGAACAAGGTTTGGATCTGTATGAGGTTTTTGTCAATCTGACAAAAGCTTTCGATACTGTTAACAGAAATGCATTGTGGAAGGTTCTCCAGAAACTTGGTTTCCCTGATAAGTTCCTTGCTTTGGTTAGGTCTTTCCATGACGACATGAAGGCTTGGATTAATGTCAGAAGTAACATGTCAGAGCCTATCTCAGTAAAAAATAGAGTGAAAGAGGGGGATATTCCAAAACTGACCCTGTTTGCCATATACTTTGCATTGCATTCAGGAATTCCGAGTATGGTGTTTACATCCGATATCGAACCTCTGGCAGCATATTTAACATCAGGCGCTTTGTTGCAAAAACAAAAGTATTTACATCAATCATAAGAGACCTCTTGTATGCAGATGATTGCGATCTTGTAGCGCACAGAGAGATTGATATGCAGCACATTTTGAATGCATTTTCTGATGCTTGCACTGCACTAAGATTGACTGTTAGTCTCAAGAAAACCGTTGTTATGTACCAACCTGCCCCTGGTAAAAAAATATCTATGTGTATGGTAAACGACTTGGAGTGGTTGATCAGTTTGTCTACCTGGGAAGCACTGTCAATAGATAGAGCAATCTTGATAATGAAATTTCACTCAGTATTAGGAAACCAAGTGATGCTTTCGGAAAGCTAGAAAGGCACATCTGGGGTCAGCGAGACATATGCAAGAAGACAAAGGTAAAGGTGTACAAGGCATGTGTGCCCTCTTCTCTTCTTTAGGCACATCTGGGGTCAGCGAGACATATGCAAGAAGACAAAGGTAAAGGTGTACAAGGCATGTGTGCTCTCTTCTCTTCTTTATGCCTGCAAGACCTGGGTCACATATTGACACCACCTTAAACAATTGGAGTGTTTCCATCAGATGTGTCTCAGACAGATCCATGGCGTTCACTGGAAGGACCACATCAGTGATGTCAAGATTTTGGAAAGCTCTCTGTGTGAAAGTATAGAAGCTTTGTGCTTAAGCAAAGACTCCGATGGAGTGGTCACCTTGCCAGGATGAAGGATTCTAGAGTTCCGAAACAATTCTTTTATGGGGCGTTAGTTAAAGGAAAATGACCGCCACATAAACCAAAAAAGTGATATAAGAATTCGTTGAAAGCCTCTTTGAAAGATGCTAACTTCTCTGCTGATACATGGGAAAGCATAGCTGCTGATCGTAATAAATGGAGAAAGACTGTACATGAGGGGAAAGTTGTTTTTGAGGCATCTCGAATCGCATATGAGAAAGGAAAAAGGGATGTGAGGAAGGGCATTGCTGTTGCATTTCCAGACAGTGAAGGTCCTCCTATGGCGCTGACATGCAGCGTCTGTGCGAGACTCTGCCTCAGCAAAGCTGGACTCGAAAGTCATCCTTGCAGTCATAAAGTGAGACCTGTGGTTGTCTATCAGGATGCTGTTAGAGATGCTACTCATCATGCCTGTCAAGCATGTGGAAGAGAGTGTAGATCAGCAGGAGGGCTCAAACGACATGCAAAAGTACATGAAATCCAACCACAGCTATTGCCAGTGAATGTTTTGGTTGCCAACTCTGTGCAAGACATTTTAGATCATTGGCTGGGCTAAAAAGCCACATTCAATTGCAGCACCATTAATTGTTATTGTGTGTGTGTGTATATGTATGTCTGTGTGTGTGTGTGTGTATGTGTATGCATGTGTGTGTATGTATATGTATGTGTATGTATGTGTGTCTGTATATATATACATACAGAATTTTTTTTTCTATTTTTATTATTGTCGTTATTGTTATTATTATATTGTTTTTTTGGGAGGGGGAGGGGGTTCTCGTGCAATGGCCATACTCGATAATGAGGGGGCAGCCATCATGTATGCATGTATGTATTTAATTAATTAATTAATTAATTGCCAAACAGTTTCAGACTGTGTTTATATATTATTGGTCAGAAGAAAAAGATATTTTTAAGGAGAAAAAAGTTGGAAAGGTAGACGTTAACACAGAGCAAATATAATCAAATATATATATATATATATATATTGTATATTTTGTGTTAATTAATCAACCGACACTAGTCTATGCAGGATAGAGCACTCAACAAAGTCATGTAGGTCTGTGTACTCCGAACTATTAGTATAACAATGAAGTAGAAGTCAGTAGGTTATTTATTACACAATTGCTGTTATACAGATTTCAATGGTAACTGTTATGTAACAATCATGACTTCATTAGACAGCTATAACCTAAACAGAAATTTAAAATTATGTAAATTCTAACCTACTGACTTCTACTTCATTATTATATATATAAAGGATGCATAGAAGTGGTTGATAGCTTCTGCTATCTATGAGACTTAATTAGCAATGGAGGAGAGTGCTCTAAGAGCATAATAGCTAGAATAAGGATAGGATAGAAGAAGTTTAGAGAGCTACTCCCACTGTTGACAACAAAAGCTTTCTCACTACGTACAAAAGGAAAACTGTATGACACCTGTGTGAGAAGTGTGATGGTGCATGGTAGTGAAACATGGGTTGTGACTGCAGTGAACATGCGTAGACTGGAGAGAAATGAAGCAACCGTGCTTCATTAGATGTGCAATGTAAATGTGAGAGAAAGGCAGAGCTTGGATGAACTGAGAGAGAAACTGGGTTTAAGAGGAATCTGAAGTGGTTTGTAAGAAAGAAGAGTGCATTTGTATGGATGTGTGATGCATATGAATGATGATCACTGGGTGAAGAAGTGCCAGGAAATCCTAGTGGAAGGAATATGCATTAGAGGTAGTCCAAGGAAGTCCTGGGCAGAGGTGATGAGAACTGAGACTTATAGAGGAGATGATGAAGGAACGCGGCGAGTAGAGATTTCCTAAGCTGAAAAGGACCTGTCCAACCCATGGAAGCATGCAAAAACGGACGTAAAAACGATGATGATGAATTATGATAATTATGAAGGCCAGATGTAGATATTCATAATATATATGTGGGTGTATTAATGATGGTCTTCCTTGGACACTCACACACACACATATATAGATGCGTGTGTGTATTTGCACATATCTAAACTCCCCCGACATCCAAGTACAGTACACAATTGACTTAGTGATATCAATATTTACATCAATATGTCTATTGTTGTTTCTCTAGAGATGGCATGATGAGTCATTATCATTACTGCTAACACACACACACATTCACAGACACACACACACACCTAAAGTTATAAACATATGCATACATAAATACAGAGAAAGAAACATATATATATATATATATATATCATCATCATCATCGTTTTAACATCTACTTTCCCTATGAGAAAGAGAGGGTGGGTCAGATAGAAATAGATAGAGCATGAGAGCATATTTATTTATACTACAAGTTAGATTGATTTATGGTGTCAATTGATTGACATTTCCTGATATATATATATATTTGTATGTATATATATATACTAGCAGAGGCATGCGGCGTTGCCCGGGGATGAAATTGTTCCTTATATATTAGAAGAAAAAAGCAAAATATGTTGTATAGAAATTTGTTATTCTAAATTCAATTTATTCTTCAATTGGGATACATGATGAAATCAATTCTGAATTCATAATACAAAAAAAAAAAATAATAATAAAAAAAAAACGAAAATACAAAATTTACCACTTTTATGAAGGGGGATAAGTTCTATCACATATATTGAAGGAAATTACGTAAGCGCTTCTGGGTAAACAACATTCTTTGTTTTCTGGCTTAGAGCATAGACAAATAAGTTTTGTAATCTACCCACTCGGAGCAACCAACATAAAGTTGACCATGAGAAAAGCAAGGCTCAATTAAGTGCAAGCCAGTAGATTTCAAAGTCTGATCTCGAGCTTTATTAATAGGCATTGCGAAACAAAGTCGCACTGGGAATTGTGTTCGTTTGAACCCAAATGGCATGTCTGTTGGTTTGATTGGAATTCTTGGAATGAAAACCTCTTCGCCAGAAGCACATCCAATGACGATGGTAGTTTCTATCACATTAGGTGATAATGTCTTCACAATCAACCTTGTCCCATTGCATAATTTAGGAAGTTCTAAATTTGTTAGAAGCACTATTGGGACTCCTACCTTCAGAAAAAGTTTATGTTCCAGGTTGCTCAAGAGGATTAAGGAACTCTGTTGGGACAACTTGATTTTCATCAAGGACTGAATCAACTGATTTGTACTCCTTAATGACTGTTGGAATCTTATTCATTAATTCATGGTTAATCCTTGCTACTGTCTCATTTTTTGGAGCAAGAATTGCTCTTTCACACAACCATTTATGTGAATTATAATTATTACTTAAGTCTGGAAATACCCTGATCTTCAATTCAGTTGGGAATTCACCATGATAGCAATATGAGCCAAATTTATATCACCATTCCCATCAATTGGTACTTTACCATTTTCTAATTGAAGGAGCCGGGTTGAAAACTGTTCTGTACATTGGTCTCCATGTAATAAAGCTCGCATATTAGTATTGAAGGAGAATTTCTGTAATTTATTCCATAGGTGTGAAGACTTAATGCATGCTTTTATTTTATCTGCATTAGAGTGTATGTTGAAGCATCTAAACAATGTTTATATATTTACAAAAATACTTAATAGACTTAACAGAGCTGCAGAATTCAACATTGATATGGGCTTTGAAAGTTTTTGTAAGAAGAGGACAGTAGAATACAACCCACTGATTGTCAATGATGAATTCTTGCCCATTTCTCATTTTTTTTTTTTCGAAGTTAATCCATCATGCCTATGTCACTCCAGCCACCACCGCATTGTATTTGACATTCATTTAAATCAATTATAGTAATTTTCTAGTATGATTCTAGTACCGATATTATTCACGAAGTTTCTAAAAACTGTAGGAGGGTGGCATGAGTCCTTGTGTATGTAATTAAGTTTTTCATTTAGTTTATAGAAGGGTCTAAAGGTGTGCGTGCAAAGATCTAAATTTATGTCTAAGTAATCTACGCTAGTGAGGTTGGTAACTACCATTATCCTAAGTGCTAACTCATTAAAAGTAGTAATTTTAGAAACTTTGTGAATAATATCGGTACTAGAATCTCTAACCTCTCCTCTAATAAAGCAATGATGTAGTAGGGTACCACAGAGTGGTACCCTACTACAAAGTGGCCTTAGCTAACAGCAGCTTCTCACAACCAATCACTTACTCCCCTGCTAACACCAACAGCAATAGGAAAAGAAATTGTGCAAATAGAAAAACGATGCCCGCTTCTCACTCAATGTTAAAACTAATGTAGGAAAAAATGTTTAGCTCTCTTAGATAGACACTTTTACATAGGTCACAAATACCGCTCCATCTTTAACAGATGAAACAGGGTGAAACAGGGTGAAACAAGGATACTCCTGTGCTAAGAATATGAAGGTCCACATCACCAACAACCCTAAGAGCAGCACCACACCAGGATGCTCTTGCCGAAAGCCTGAAGCTTGTCCCCTTCAAAAACAATGCAACACACCCACTGTAATTTACGAAGCTGTGGTCATGGATGGCAGGTAGGTTCATTGCTAGAACAAGCAGTTAGTTACTGCCTAAGGTTTACTCAACCGAAAGGGAGTATAGAATAAATTCATAAGGACATATATGTATATATTTAGACATAGTCACAGATACATATATGAGTGTGGCTACCTTCCACAGTGTGGCTCAATGAATGAATGAATTAATTAAATAATTATTATTCATCAGAGCTATATAAAATTATAAGTTTGAAGAACAGTCAGACAAAATTTATCCAATTCTTTTCCTCCTTAGTCCCTAGAAATCAACCAGATAAATAATCATTTAAACGGAGCTAAGTTTAAAATGTAACTTTGAAGAAATAACAGATAAATGTTACAGACTATCCTCAGACAAAATTTACCTAGTCTCCTCTTAGTCTGTAGAAATTAACTAGACAAATAATCAATTAAACGGAGCTAAGTCTAAAATGTAAGTTTGAAGAAAAAAATATAAATACATGGAACAAAAGGGCTACCTAAGGTTTCAAGGCCCAATATTGACAATATCTCCAGAATGTAAGAGGGATAAAAAATTGTGCCCTAATCTTTAGGCACTTATACCAGTTTATAAATTCTGGAACTTCAGTCAATATTGGGCCTTGAAACCTTAGGTAGCCCTTTTGTTCCATGTATGAACATAAATAATATAATATAATATTTAAATGCTCTCATCCTGATTGAGCTCTGTTTTCTCTTTTCCTTTTTTACACCTGCAGATATTTCTACACACACACATATATATATGTGTGTGTGTGTGTGTGTGTTTGCGAGTTTGTTACGTACATTAGGCCTCAGAGAATTAAACACACACACACACACATCTACACATACAGATACATATGTGAGTGTGTAGCAACAATGTATTCATTTAGATACCAACAAAAAATTACACAATGAATATTGTTTACCCTATGGTGCTTCAAGATTGACAGATTTTCATTTCTAAATTCTATTATCATTACAATTTTGATATTTAAAAAAATAAAATATAGATATTTTGAAATAATTATGAGAAGAAAAAAAACATATCTTCATATTTATTGTTTACTAATCTGAATAAGAACAGCAGTAACCCGGGCAACGCTGGGTAATTCAGTTAGTATACATATTTTTTTTCGTTTAAGTTTTAAGAAAAGGAAATATGAATTCAATTTTTAGATACAGGATTTTTTGTTTGTTTTATTTTGATTAAATCCTTTTGATATCAAACAGGTTGGGGTGACCTCATCGTGCCAATATTTTCTACATTTGGTATGGTTTCTCTGGCTGATGTCCTTCCTAATACCAACCACTTTAGAGAGTGCACTGGTTATATTTTTAGTGGTAATTTACAGAGTTTACTGGGTGCATTTTTCTTGTGGCACCAATGCTAACACTTTATAGGGTGTACTGAGTGCATTTTATCGTGGCATTGCACTAGAGAGTTTATCATGCTTGTCTAAACTGAAGAGTTCTCTCAAACTCTATACTGTCTCTGTAGCCTTCTGGGTTGGAACAGTAAAAAAAGTAAAATATATATTATATATGTTTATATATATTCGTCTTATGCTACTTTGCAAACCGTTTAATGACTGCATGGGCCATAGCGAAGGCAACCCATTTAGGAGAGCAATAACTCCGATTAAAAACAACTGCATAGAGCAGACATGGACTCCATAAGTCATAGTGAAGGTAACCCATCTGGGAAGGCAGTGACACCAATTTAAAAACAACTGCATGGGGCAGACATGGGATCCATAAGCCATAGTGAAAGCTATTCATCTAGGAGATTAGACACTCCAAACAAAAACTGATACAGGGTGGCGAGGACTCTTCAATCTGGTAAGACAACCTCTCTAGTGCTGGTAACACAAACAATCCATCCAGTCCACGCTGTAAAGTGGTTGATGATAGGAAGGGCATCCAGGCAGAAAAACCCAGGCAGAAAAGCATGACCAATATGATTTCCACTAATTGTGAACACATGGCTAACACTAGTCATGTTAGTGCTGCGCACAGTAATGGGGTGACTAGAGTAGTTGTGTGGCGAGAATCCCTCGACTGTCATCAAGCAATCGCACAACCATTTACCCTTTCAGGTACATAGAACCTCTAACCAAGGAAGTAACAACTGTCAAGGTACAAATCTCAGGACTGCCACCCTCAATGTTGGTACTCTGAAAAGCAAATCAGGTGAAATTGTGGAACAGTTAGAGAGAAGACGAGTAGATATATGCTGTGTACAAGAAGTGAGAGGAGAGGTGCCTCAGCGTGACTAATCATAGGCAAGCAACTTAGATATAAACTCTACTAGCTAGGAAATGACAATGGGATAGGAGGTGTAGACATCTTACTAGCTGAGAAATGGATAGATAAGGTGATAGAGGTAGTTAGAGTAAGTGACAGAATCATCAAGCTTAGATTAACTGTCGGAAATAGAATGGTAACAATTACATCTACCTATGTTCTGCAGGCAGGACTGGGTAAAGAACAAATGGACAGGTTCTATGAAGGACTTTTACAGACAACTTCAGGTATTGAGGAGAGAGCCCTCATCATTGTGGCAGGCGACTTCTACAGATATGTGGGATAGTACCAGAATGGATTGAGCATCACTGTTTAATGTCTATTTTCCATGTTTGCATGGGTAAATGGGTCACATTATGAAGTTAGCCAGGTCAGGCGACCTGGCTTGGTTTCTATGGTTGGATGCCCTTCTTACACCAATCACATTGCAACATCATGATAGTGATGATGATGATGATGATGATTCAATGATGATCCTGATAACAATGATAGAATGGTTTAGTGGTTAGAGCATTGGCCTTGCAATCGAAAGGTTGTGAGTTCAATTCTCAGACCGGGTGATGTGTTGTTTCCTTGAGCAAGACACTTTATTTCACATTGCTCCAGTTTACTCAGCTGTAGAAATGAGATGATAGGGACTATCATGCAAAGTGGTTGTGGAGGTGCCATGGCAAAAAAGCACCCAGCCCACACTGTAAAGTGGACGTGTAGGTGCCACGGAAAAAAAAGCACCCAGCATTCACTGTGAATGAGGTTGGTGTTAGGAAGGGCATCCAGCTGTAGAAATCAAGCCAGAATCAGTTCCCGTCCCACCCTTGCAGGCAGGAAAAAGCGGACGTAAAATGATGATAATGATGATGTTCAATGATATAGATCTAATCAATTATACAATATTAACTAGTCTTTATTGTTAACTCTATAGTCTGTGTATTCTCTCTCACTTCACTTAATCATGACTTGCAACATTAAACAGAAAATCTTATATAATAGTAAGTGACATTTCAATTATTTATTTACAATGATTTGTTTGTTGTTGTTACTAATTGAATAAATTCCTTTTGTGTTATATCTGCTGTTACAAATTTCTTCATCTTTCCCATTTTTGCTTCCCCCTACTCCCTCCTCTCATTCATTCCCTACTTCATCCTTTCCTCTACCCTACTTGCTCCTCTCAGCTCTACTCACTTCTCTCCCCTACTCCCTTCTCTCCTCTTACCTCTCCTCTCTTCCCTCTCCTCCCCATCTCCATCCAGCTCATCCTCCCTCCTTTTTTTTTAATTGTTCATTCATTCCTTTGTATGTTGTCATCATAACAATTCTCTTCCCTCATTACCCAATAGCTTTCTCAATAGTTGACAGACTCCAGCCATTGCAGGGATATGTGTAGACATGTATTTTATTTTTTTAAGCCAAACAATAACTGGACAGGACTAGACAGGACTGGACAATATGTTGCACTGCTTTATCTATTGTCCAGGCTTCATGGTGTCTCCCTCACAACCATTATCCCCATCACAACCACAATAAACACCATGTATATATATACATATATATATATACGTACACACACATATATATATATGTGTTTTGTTTACATAGAAAATATATTTGTTATGTATCGACCTGTTATGTGCATTTCGCAGAGGATTGGCTGAAGATCACCCATAAGAGTCATGGACCTATCGATCTGCTCCTCAGACTGGTGATATGACAAAAAAAAATATTTTTGTTGACGTATGTGAGATGAAAAGGTATATAAGCATCGGCCCTATTTTTTTTGTGTGAGCATATGCGGGTATTGTGGTGTAACTGGTGGGGCAGCTATGCAGGTGTGTATTCCCAGATATTCATGTGTGTGTTTGTGTAGGTGTGTGAGCATGCAAAGATTCGTGTGTGAGTGTGTCATGCTGGTACTAGTTCATCATATCATTAAAGACAGTTCTTTTTGTCAAAAAATGAAACAATTTAAAAGAAGAATTAATAGGTTTGTGCATATAGATAATAGTGACAGAAAGTAAATAATAATTGTTTCTACTTTAGGCACAAGGCCAGCAATTACCCAGTGCATTACTGGTACTTTATTTTATCGACCCCGTAAGGATGAAAGGCAAAGTCAACCTCGGCGGGATTTGAACTCAGATCGTAAAGGGACGTAGCTATGCTGGAAAGCATGGCGTCCGACCCTCTACCGATAATGCCAATCCCCCTAAATAATAGAAAGTAAATAATAATAATAGGAGGATATAGATATCCAACACACATAGACAGGCACACATACACGTACAGACACACAGAGACATATATATATCCATCCATACATACACACACACAAGTAGAAGAAGAATGTTCGTATAGAGTCATTTCGCTTGCCTGTGTATTAGACCCATATATGGCTGTAAATTACATGGTATTCCTTAGGTTCTGTGCATCTGAATACCTGTTGAATAGGTACGCGCATCTCGATTTTGGACCTTGAGTTTATTCCATGTTGTTTCAGCTTTATTATTTCCACTGGTTCCTCAAGGCACAACCGGTAGTGTCGACCTAAGTGGAGTAGGGGTGCTCGTCTTATGACGGCCCATTCCGTTCTAAAGTTGATGTTACCGTCCTTAAGCCACCATACCTGCTTGGACAAACTGGTTTACGATCTTTTATGCTGATGTCTGAAGGAGCAGGCATGGTTGTAGAAACGGGATTTAAAATCACCGCCAGTTGCACCTATGTATACATATGTAGTGGATAAATGTATTCTTTTCAGGATGAATGATAAAAAGAATAATGCCAGAATTGTGATGTTGACAATGTTTATTTTACAATAACAATATTCACTTATTGGTACATTGAGCATCAAGTAATCAAATTGTGACAGCAATTATCACTACATTATTTGCTGACTAGCTACTTCGAGCTAGCGTGTATGCATGTATCAATGCAACAATATAATAAAAGTGAAATAACAGGAAGCCAAAGGAGTAGGAAAAAAATATAAGTAAACCTACTGCATGTATGCATGTGTCCATCCTGTAGTTGGTCAAATTTGCCGAGCGGGTATGAAATGTGAGAGCCTGAGGCCAGGAGAGAGACATAGAGTAAAAGTGAATTGGCTACATCGTAATCTCTCACAGACTGTTGCTTCGGAGTCTCTCTGGTGGATTCCCTAAGTATTTGTATTTATAATAACCCTATAGCTAGAAGGATGTGTATATGGGTTGATTTATGAGTAGCAATGTCTGTCAAGAAGCTGGGCCATAGGTCAAGTGGTATGTATGTTTATCATACTTGTCTCTTGACAGGACAATGGTGGGAAACTCGCAACAATAGGTTGTTTTAGAGGCGAGAAACCTCAGAATCGGTTTCGAATCTTTGCCAGGTAAAACATAGGGTAATTCCGTTACACATATTTTCTGTTGTTTTCTGCATGAATGGTGCATCTGTATACGATACCAGAGACCAAGCAGACACTCCATATGGGATCTACAGTTGCATATATATATGCATATACACACACACACACACATATTCCATTCTTTTGTTTGACCTGTTTGGCTTACCTCGTCTTTTTGGCTTAGGTGGTTAATGGCTTCTTGACCGCCGTCTCAGTTTGTTTGGCCTTTATAACCTATGTTTATTGCTTGGTCTTTATTTAGTCCATGGAGCGCTTGCCAGCATAACTCGGATATTCCGTTTCGCTTTGTTTTCAACCACTCCCGAAATTTGATCTCGCTGAAATTATATATATATATATATATATATATATATATATATATATATATATATATATATATACAAAGCATAAATGAACTAAGTGAGAAATTAGGAATAATCAGGATCAGATGCTGTTTACTCGAGCGAAGACTACGTTGGTATGGTCGCGTGATGCGCATGAAAGACAACAGCTGTATAAAAAAGTGCAGGGCGATCAAAATTGATGGAAGCTACGGAGTAGGGAGACCCAGAAAAAACCTGGGACGATTTGATAAATTTCAACCTTACACACTTACACCTCTTCAAGACAATGTCACTGGACCAAGATCTTTGCTGCTACGCAGTAATACAGAAGACCCTCCTTGCCTAAGTACAAAGCGAAACCTACAGTCAGTAGGCACCTCTTAATCAAAATACATCCCCATCTCACTACCCCTACCCCCACCCCCATCTACACCACCCCTTTCGATGTAAAGTTATGTTGGTACCACAACATCCAGACCTAAATAAAAGAGGTTGTGTAGGTGTCACAACAAAAAACACAGTCCATGCTGTAATGTGGCTGTGTAGGTAACACAGTAAAAACCTCCCAGTCCACACTGTAAACGTGGTTGGTGTTAGGAAGGGCATCCAGCCATAGAAAACCTGCCAGGCAGTCCTATATGAGCAAGACAACCAATCTTGCCTCAAGTGGGATAATTCCCGTCTAAACCCATGCTAGTGTGGAAGATAGATGTTAAACGATGATGATGATGATGATATATATATACATGCATGTTTGTGTATATATATACATATGTTGATGAGTAGAAAAGACGACAAAAGTCTGATTCCGTCAGGGAAATGGCCAAGTTTGATATGCAGAAAAGGAACTGGCATAAATTCTATAAAATGCACACAATGCAGATCCTGGGTACACGAGAGATGTAGCGGGATAGCAGGCAAACTAACAGGTTGGGAGAAATATGTATGCAGTAGATGTACAGGGAAATTAGACAGTAGAAGTCGCATTGATAGACACATTTTTCAAATGCAGGCGGGTGCTATAGAAGTGGTGGATAGTTTCCGGTACCTAGGAGATCAGATTAGCATGGGAGGGGGGTGTTCCGAGGCCATAGTATCTAGAATAAGGATGGGTTGGAAGAAGTTTATGGAGCTGCTTCCTTTGCTGATGAAGAAGGGTTTCTCCCTGCATACGAAAGGCCGATTATATGATGCCTGTGTGAGGAGCGCGATGCTGCATGGTAGTGAGACATGGGCAGCAACTGCAGAGGATATGCGACGGCTGGAGAGAAATGAGGCAAACATGCTCCGTTGGATGTGCAGTGTCAATGTGCGTGAACGACCCAGCATAAATGTGTTGAGAGAGAAACTGTGTCGGAGAGGGATAGAATGTAGTGTACGGGAGAGAAGACTGAGGTGGTATGGACATGTGATGCGCATGGAGGATGACCAATGGGTGAAGAAGTGCCAGGAAATGCCAGTTGAAGGAAGATGTGGTAGAGGTAGACCACAAAAAACATGGGCGGAGGTGGTGAGAACAGACCTCAGATCGCTGAAGCTCACGGTGGAGATGACGAAGGACCGTGACAAGTGGAGAGATGCTGTGCTAAATAAAACCCGTCCCACCCTTGCAAGCAGGGAAGAGCGGACGTAAAATGATGATGATGATGATGATGATATATATATTTATATTTGGTATAATAGTATAAACCAATACTACTGTATGCAGGATAGGGCACTCAATGAAGTATACAAGTCGCTGTACGTCTATATATATTTATATACACATTTGTGCAGTCTCAGTTACCCACTCTCTCTCTATATATATATAAATCTGAGTTTTTTGAATATTAATAATAATATTCGATTCGTTTGCAATTATGCAAACAGCCGCTCGTTGGGATCGTTGTTGCTTTTGTATTGGCGTATAAAAAGAATGGCAAACACTAATGTTTCTGGGTTCATCAGTACCGTATACTGTTTAGCTGCCAACTGTCAGAGCTAGTGATAAAACTATTTGTTATATATAAAAAAGGATCGATCGACTTTCGTCAAATCGGACCCAGGAAACAATGTTTTCGTCGGTCTTTCCAGTTGTTAATACTATCTATCAGTCGCAACTCCAGGTAGAAGGAGCAACGTGAAATAAAGTGTCTTGCTCAAGGACATAACACATCGCCTGGTCCAGGAAGCTAATTCACAACCTCAAGATTGTGAATACAATTCTCTAACCAGTCCTTCAGAACGGCCCCATTCTGTATGACTTGGTTTACTATCCGGGTGACCATAGTGTGTACCACCGTTCCAGATGCTTTCAGCATTTCAGCAACTATTTCCAAAGGCCCAGCCGCCTTTCCTGTCTTCATATCTTTGATTGCCTTACCTACCTTCAACTTGCACTGCTGGTCCCTCTACTGGATCAGACTGTCTTTCTCCCATTTATTCTCCTCATTTAGTAGCCTTTCGTAGTGACACCTGCAAGCTACTTTCTTATCAGTGTCAGTGATGGCAAGTACACCATCATCATTACAGACACACTTCTCTCGGACAATATCATGGTTTTCCTTGACACATTGCCTAGCAATTCTGAACACCTCACATTTTTGGTCCTCGCGTTGTAGAACATGCTTGAACTTTCTTTCCTCTGCTTCCCTTCTTGCAAAGTACACTTGTCTCCTAGCCGCTCTCCTGGCCACTTGATAGTGTTCTCTACTCCCCCCATCCTGCCATGTTTTCCAAGCCTGCTTTTTGGCCTTTATTGACTCCTCCACCTTACTGTTCCACCACCAAGTTACTCTCCTCCTGCCTATAGGTCTGCTCCAGCCACAGATTTCATATGTTGCCTTCAACAGGTTAACTTTCAGGAATACCCACTGTTCCTCTATATTGTATGTCTCTAATTGCTCTTCCTTACTGTCAAAAGCATCAAGTGATATGCTTTTAAATTTGTTACTGGCTGTGGGTCCTTTAACTTCCATATTCTTCTCTTCAGTCCTGACTATGAGCTCACTATCTATGAGGCTATGTTGGGAGGTGCATTCTTCTCTGGGGAGGGATTTAGTGTTAACAACAGACACTCTGTCACGTCTTCTGGTAAGGATATAATCTATCTGACTGGCGTGTTCCCCTGATCTATAAGTGATCAAGTGATTGTCTCGTTTTTTGAAGTTTGTGTTACAGATGGTTAAGTTATTTGCGTCACAGAATTCCAGAATTCTGGAGCCTTCCTCATTTCTAGTACCAAACCCATAGCCTCCATGGATCCCATCATAGCTGTTACAATGTTGTCCAACGTGACCATTTTGGTCGCCAGCAATAATTATGTAGTCACTGTCGGTTATTTGGGAGGTAGTGATCATTAACGACTCATAGAATCTGTCTTTTATAACTCCAGGCAGTCCGGATTAGGGTGAATACACAGATATTATTATCACAGTAGTTCTATTTAGGACAAAGCATAAATGAACTGAGAGAGAAACCATGCATAAGAGGAATCAAATGCTGTGTGCAGGAGAGGAGATTATGTTTGTATGGGCATGTGATGCATACGAAGAATGTGTGCTCAAAGTCGATGGAAGCCTTAGAGTGGAGAGATCCAGGAAGACTTGGGATGAGGTGATAAAACCCGACCTTGCCCAATTGCACTGCCCAAAGACAATGACACATGACTGAGATCTCTGGCGATGTGGAGTAATACAAAAGACCCGACTTCCCATGAGCACAAGCCTAAGCATATATATGGTATGCCCCAACCCACTCTCCCATACATCTCCATGAGGATAGGCCAAAGTAAATGCATCCAGTGAAGCCCCCAGCCCACACTGCAAAGTGGTCGTGATGGTAACACGGCAAAAAGTACCCAGCCCAGACTATAAAGTGGTCGTGTAGGCGTTACGACAAGAAGCACCCAGTACTCACTGTAGATGAGGTTGGCGTTAGGAAGGGCATCCAGCTGTAGAAACTAGGCCAGAATCAGTCCTGTATGAGCAAGACATAGTCACCAGACCTAGCATTCTCCACAACAGGATAACCCGTCTAACCCATGTTAGCATGGAAAATGAACGTAAGACGGATGTGATGATGTTATATGTATATACACACAAATAAATATATATATATATATGTGTGTGTGTGCATGTATTATGTTGGTCCTACAAAACATCCAGCCCACACTGTAAAATGGTCGTGTAAAAGACACGGTAAAAAGCACCCAACGCACACTGTAAATGTGTTTTTTTTTATTTCTTTCTCTTCTGCTATGGTTTATGTATTGATCATGTATTGGGTTTGATTCAGTCAATTGCTCCCCCGCTGTCTCTCTTTGAACGTTTTTGATCGATTATTTTAAGTTGGGGAATTGTCAATGTTATGATTTCTTAGCAAAACATAAAAAATGTGAACAGATACTGGTACTAGGACTAGCTATAGTCAATCAATGTTAACAGCTACTGGTATTAGGACTAAATACTGTCAGTTTATGTGACTCTTGTTCTTACTTGTATCCATGATTTAGGAAATCAAAAAAATCTGCATAAATCCAGAATCAGTAAATTTAGTCACTGAGGTACACTCACCTCAAGGTTTTGAACTTTTGATATAGTACTATATACATTATAAGCATGTGTATAAGAAAAAAAAATAGCTAACAGTTAGATATGGGAAAATACGCTTCCCTCATACACACATGCTGTCAGACACAAACACACCCCATGTCACACACATACACAATGTCACGTACATACATACACACAAATACTCTCTCTTTCACACACATATTGTCACACA
>OZ024741.1:329969808-330017308 GCA_964016885.1 Eledone cirrhosa
AGTCATCTAATAGTGAATATTGAGGAGATTATAACAGCAACAACATCAACAGCAGCAGCAACAATAACAACATCAACAACATTAACCTCAACAACAGTGGCAATCTATAGACCTAGGATACTAACATTTTAAACTGTTTCTCCCTTGTATTGTAACTCTGGCCAACTTCCAGATTTTTGGCAGAAAATAGAATTTATAAATCCAAAAGTTTTTGTTTCAAAAGATAGAGGAGACAATAATAATAATAATAATTGTTTCTACTTTTTGACACAAGGCCAGCAATTATCCAGTGCATTACTGGTACTTTATTTTATAGACCCCGTAAGGATGAAAGGCAAAGTTAACCAAAGTTAATAATAATAATAATAATAAAACCAAGGGGAAGAAGAAAGACAAGCCGAAACTCCTTTCTAGAGAAATGGTGGTGCGCTGTTTGTTTTGGCTGTTACTGCTCTTTGCTGGGGTAAGTTCCATATGAATTGTTTGATATTTTTTTAATTCTTTCTTTTGGGAGACACATGCCCTTGTGGTAAGGTTGTTGAACTTACGATTATAATGTCATGGGTTTGATTCTTGGATTGAGTTGTGTTTTATGTTCTTGAGCAAAACACTTCATTTTACATTGATCCAGTATACTCAACTGAAAAAAAATAAGTACCAGCAATAGCTGGATGGTTTAACCTTGCGATGGAGAAAGTTTTGTACTCTTGGTCGCTTCATGCTACGGATCAGGATAAGCACTGGCCTGATGAGCCTATTTTTAATCATGCAATGGATTGGCATCCTGTCCAGGGAGAGTCTTGTACTCTCAGTCACTTCAGACCATGAAAACCAGGATAAGCACTGGCTTAATGACCCTCTGGGCTCAAAACAGACCTTAGACATTTTTTTCTTTGGGACTGAAATAACATTATCTATGAAAGTTAATTCATGTTTTATTAAGTTCAGTTGTGGAGATATGCCATTAATGATGATGTAATATTGTGAATTTATAACATTTTCCCTGAGATAACGACCTTTAAGTGGCAATTGTCAGATATTCTGTAATTATACTCAGAATTAATTAGAGGTTAAGGGCTGAAACACTTGCTTGAGAGGGCATTCCTTACCTGAAGACCTGTTATCCAGCTCTTCTGGGGGTTTCTTACCACTGTGGCTTGTTCCTGTCATTGTTTTGTTTTTGTTTTTTTTTGTTTGTTTTTTTTCTATTAAGTCTCTAGAGAAGTTAAGGGCCACAACACTTGCTTGAGGTTTTTTTTTCTCTGAAAATCTTCTGCTGACCATCCCTCCTGAAAATTTCTTACCACATTGATTAATTAACAATTAGTAGAAGCTACAGATTCTTTATCTTGGTGGATAGGCTTGTTAAAAATGGAGTTCGAATCTTGATTTTCATTAGAATCACTATTTGCTATTTTAGATTTTTATCTAAATCAGCTAAGGTGGCAAATTGGCAGATTTGTTAGAACATCTGATAGAATGCTTTGCAGTTTTCATTTTGACTCTCTGCTCTCTGAGTTCAAATCCTGCCGAGGTCAACTTTGCCTTTCATTCATTTAAGATCAATAAAAAAAAAAGTACCAGTCAAGTGCTGGGTCGATTTTTCTTCAATATCTCTTTCTCACTCTCTGTCCTCTGGAAGAAATCTGCTGTATTCAGACCTGGAGAGGATTGGGATCCACCAGGTTTAAAATTGCTCTAGAAATGCTGAATGTCAGTATGGCTCTCCCATGACTCCCCCAGGAGTTACGGAACTATGCAGACATCTAAATCAGCTAATGGATTACTTGCTAAGTTTTTGTTTTAACTGATATTAGAGTTAACAATGTAAACTGGAGCAAATCATGCTCGACCTCACCTTACGTGATAGGAAAAGCAACACTTGGATTCAAAAGCAGATTGGAGTGAAGGACATAATCAAGACCATCAAGAAGGGCACTCCTGGCATAGTGGACACCAAGTTAACGAAAAAGAACCAGAGAGCAGCCAAAGGCCAGAAAGTGTGATTATCTTACCTGATACCTCAGACCCACATGGCCCAATATGGCCAGAGATAGAAAATGGTAGAATTCAACTGGGAAGGGGTTCCACCAACAGGAGTGAGAAGGCCATATATTTTATATTTTGGGGATTTTTAGAATTATGAAAATGCTTATTTATTTTGCTGTGGTTACTAAAGGCTACATAGCCTGTTGATTATAGGGCAGTGGATTAGCAAAAATCGGTAGAGCATCAAACAATATGTTTGCGGCATATACTTACAGCTCTTTATTGTTCTGAGTTCAAATCCTGCCAAAGTTAGCTTTGCCTTTCATTGTTAAGGGATCGATAAAATAACACACTGGTCTGTATTTAATCGCCTTTCTTTCGAATTGCTGGCCTTATGCTTGAAGGAGAAACAATTACTAATCCTTACATTATCAGGTTGACATTTATTTACTCTAAGTGTAACAATATTACATACCGATAACCCTGTTTTTACTGTTACTGGTGCAGTAGGTTATTCTGTTATGATAACCTAATCTAGCTAAGACCTCATTATAATGGACAGTATTTTGGATAAATATAGGGTCAGACCTCATTATAATAGACAGGCTGTATTTTGGTTAAATATAGAGTCAGACATCATTATAACAGTATTTTGGTTAGATATAGGATCAGACATCATTATAACAGAGAGTATTTTGGTTAAATATAGGGTCAGAACCCTACGAGTGAGGTGACATGAACCCTCATGTCACCTCACTCGTCCTTCCACTTTCAGTAAGGCGTACCCCAACTTCCGGCAGCAACTCCCCCTCCCTGATCTCAAGGATCAATCATTCCATTACATTACTCCATGTCAAAGTCCACCATCCACCTGGTTGGTCGGTGGTCCCATTGCAATCTCTGCACTGTTGGGGCGACACTTTCCTTCTCTTCCTCGAAGTCCGTCAAATGAATGACTCTATGTACATCCAAGACGTGAGGTGGCATTCCGTCCACAGACACGTTGTTTCGGGAATTTATGACTGTGTTACCATTCCCTTTCCCCACTGAGATGTTCAACGCACATTCAGGGACTTGACCCAGACTTTTTCGCCCACTCGTACGAATGCATTCTCTCTCTCCTCCACTGGTTGTTGTGACACCATGCACAAATGTTGCTATTCATATCTATATATTGCCCTGTGTGGAACTGACTCCTTGGCCTGTCCCACCCAAGAATATCTCTCTCAGTGTCCACGCAATTTCCTCCACAGTCCCCGTCTCCATTTCCTTCCATATCGCCATCCGTCCTGGCCCACAATCGACCATTGAAAGATATGTCCCTTGTCGGTAGTGTTTCACATCCATCACGAATCATTTCCAGTTGTACTTCACCAGGATACTACCCCCCGTTTCATGCACGCCTGGGGCAGGGTCGATAGACAGGCATCTGTCACAATTCCCAACCACTTTCTAGATATTCCGTCTGCTAACGTTGGAGTCAATTTTTCTGGCTAGGAACAGGGTCCTATCCACTCCCATATGATGCAGGGTATGCAACCTCCTCAACTCCAAGTTACTCAGCTGACACACCAAAGCAGACATCCGTGACCTCACCGACTGCGGGGCATGACATGTGTTTGTTCAGTTCACAAACGTCCATCACCGGTCTGACCTTGTTCTTCATTAGTGGCAACATTTCACTCTTTATCTCTTCCTTCCAAGGGATCAATATGCCTTCCTTGATCCATCTTTGCACCTCTCCCTCAAACTCACTTCTGGCATCGCCTTTCAAGGTATGCTGGTAGCAGCTCATTCAGTTCACTTCAGCATTAGAGGTTCTCCTTTCCAGTACCACTCAACTACCCACCATTGCCCATCAAACACAGCCCTGAAATCTTTGTCCTGTATGGTGTGAACAGTATGTTTTTCTTTGTGGATCTCCTGTTCCCCTGCTGCACAATCACAGCGCATGATGTTCCCATGCTACCAAACGTTACCCCGACCTTACTCATTGTAACACCTCCTAAGCAGCCAATCGCATCCATGCTCATTACCACATCAATTCCATCCATCACATGGTCAATAATGATTGCCTGCAGCCTTATTTTTCTTCCCCGTACCATAATCTCCACCTCATTACTACCTCTGCATCTAATCTCCCTGCCATCAACTGCCCTCACACTATTCATCCCACTCTACTTTTTAACCACCGCTCTCCATGAATTTCTGTCCATAGTATTGACATCGGCCAAGTCCCATTTATACAAATCACTCTTCACGCACTCTAACCACGTCTTCCTTGGTCTGCCGCGATCTCTAGTGCCAGGGATTGCCAAGTGAGTGATGGAGTTGATGCAAGGCGTGGCTCGCTGTACATGTCTGTAGCAATGGAGACGTCTGTGAAGGACAGCAGTGATCTCATCCACACCCAGCTTCTGATGGAGCAAGGTTGAAGGGGTCTCATCTTTCAATTTGGTGCCACAGATCCACCTAATCATGGCATGATCATTTCGCCTGAACCATTGCAGATCTGAGGTATTCGGAGCCCATGTCTCACTGCCATTGCAGAGCAAACACAAGCAAAAAACAAGATGAAAAGTGCCAAGCTAATAGGAGTTATAGAGAATAAAAAGACCGAGAAAAGAGGAAAGAGTGAGGACTGTAAAATTTTACCATAGTAATTTTATTTATTTAAAATCCATTCTCAAGAGAGGATCCGTGTATAGGTATTTAAAGAGTAATTGGAGAAGAGTTGTTCTTTGGCTGGCAGATTAATTTAAATGTATGAAAAAAACAGTAAAATAAGTTTTGTGTGTGCATAGTGAAAGACATGTGAGAATATGTGTGTGATAAATGTATGTGCGTCAGTGTAAGTTTGAGTAAGGAAAGACATGTGAAAATATATCTATATATATAAAACTGAGGATGTCTGTCTGTGTGTGTGTGAGTTTGAATCCCTAAAACTCGAGAAGCACCCAACCGACTGTTTTCAAACTTTACACATGTAATACTTATGTTTCAAGGAGTGTTCTGAGCAAAAAGAATTTCAAATTTTCAATGCCCTAGGGACCGCATTAGGCGATTTAGCGATCTCTCTCTCTATAATTCTTAGTATTTCTCTTTTTAGATAGATACATACATATAACGTCGCGCCCTTATAATATCTGTCTGTATGTCTGGCTGTCGGCATTACGTCACTTCCCTGAGGATGTCTGTCTGTGTGTGTCTGTGAGTTTGAATCACTGAAACTCGAGAAGTATCCAACCGATTTTTTTCAAACTTTACACGTGTATTACTTGTTTCAGGGAGTGTTATGCACATAAAAAATTCAACATTTCTAGGGCCTGCATTAGGTGAAAAACTGCGTTTTTTAAGCTTTTTAGGGGCTTTTTGAGGCGTTACGTCAGACCGATTTCCTTGAAATTGTAACTATGTATTAATCGGTCTCTTCTTCATACCGTGAGCAAAGAAAATCCAACTTTTTTATGGCCTAGGGCCTGCATTAGGTGAAAAACTTCATTTTTTCAGCTTTTTATGACTTTTTGGAGGCGTTACGCCTAGCCGATTTTCCCGAAATTTCAAGGCATATTATGCACATAAAAAAATTTATTTTATGATCCCCTAGGTGAAAACTTGCATTTTTCCTGCTTCATCGAGGAAAATCTTAAAGATTATACAGCCATCAGAGTATTCGGTTTATTTTCTTTACATATTGTCCAGGCATGCAGTTTTTTCACGATTAGTTCTGTTGGCGGCCTGCGTTCCAAAATACCTTATCCCGTGTAACACCGGGTACCACTGCTAGTGTATGATATAATGGAAAACCCTGTGTGAATATGTGTATTATATATGTATGTGTGTGTGTGTGAGTGTAAGTGTGTGTAGAGAGAGAAACAGATTTAATTTGAATGAATGAGTGAAAACATTATAGTTTAATGTGAGTATGTGTATGATATATGTACGTGTGTGTGTGTGTGTGTGTGTGTGTGTGTGGAGTGTAAGTCTGTATGTGTAGAGAGGAACAGATTTCAGGGTAAGGGAGTAAAAGGTGTATGAGTGTAGTTGATCTGTGACATTTCTTTGTTTATTTGTCTCAGGCATACTCCTTAATACCTTCCAGATATTCATGCTGTTAGGACTCAGATGTCCCTGAGAATGGGCAGCTGGGATGTCAGAACGATGGCATAATTATGTTGGATAAGTTAAATTAGCCATTCTGGCACACTACTTTTCATTCAATGATTGATGGCAAGTTTTAGTCACTTGATCAAGAGGCCTCCTTTGATATTCAGCATGGCTATACTGCGTTCAGTAGCTAAGACAGTTTGGTTATGTTATTGTCTCAGTTTCCACGTTAAATGATGTTTGTGGAAAGAAGAGGAGTTGGTGTTAATATGTTCTTTAATTCAGAGATGTAATGGTTGAATAGTGCTGCCTATGTAGAATAGATTGCACTTGTTACATTCTAACCTGTATACCATGAAAAACATGGGCGGAGGTGGTGAGAGCAGATCTCATATTGCTGAAACTCACGGAGGAGATGACGAAGGACCGTGACAAGTGGAGAGATGCTGTGCTGAATAGGACCCATCCCACCCTTGCAAGCAGGGAAAAGCGGACGTAAAATGATAGGCAACAATTAGTGTTGCAGATTGGGCAATTGGCTAGGGTGCATCCGTTATCTTCACTGGGGGGTTGTTTTGTGGATAGGCATCTCCACAGGGAAGGTCCCGAGTAAGCTAGCCGGATATTGGGTATCTTTCTCCTGATGGCTTTGCGTATTGGATTGGTGATTTCCTCACTGTGGTGTGGGATCTTGAGGAAGCAACTATTGTTTGCGTTGGTCCGGTCTCTGGGTCTGGTGTTTTGCCATGGGTTGGAGAAGGAAGCTGGGTAGCCATTGATCTCTAACACCCTGTGGGATTGTCTGATATAGGTGGCTCTATTTGTAATGTCGCTTGCATATGCAAGCCATTTTGTTAAAGATGTACCCTCTTTTAGAACTGTTGGGAGGGCACATCTAGGCTGAAGGCGTACCTGTTGGATTTGATGGTGTCAAGTTCAAGTTGGTTGAGTTACTGGATGACTTCATCCGAGCTGTAGATGTGGCCCGGGAAGTTTGTTAAGAAGGGCTTTAAAATCTTGGACAAAAGCCAAGAGGTTTTGTATGATGGTCCTTCAACACTGGAAACAATGGATCTGATTTTCAAGTCCTTCTTTGTGGGTTTTGATCAGGTGGTAAAAGTTGGGCATCCTGCTGTTTTCTCGTTATGTACTGGAATCTCTTCGAGAGCCTTCGTCAGTCACAGATGTTGGTCCAAGTGGTATTGATCCAGTTCTCTATCAGCGCGGGTGTAATTTTGGTGACTTCCGAGTTGAAACTGTCATCATTGAGATGTTGGTAGGCTTGGCTGGTAATAACATAAAACTCTTTTCCTTTGTCCAAAGGGAGGTACACGAGGTTCTTAGATCTGAGGTTGCTTAGGGTAGCGAGTTGTGATCTGGAGAGGTTGTGTTGAGTATGTGTGTGTTTTTGTAGAATGTTAGATATGGTAAATTTTAACCATGAGAGTTTAATCTCGAGATCATGGTTGGCAGGTGGAGGGTGGAATAAGTTGTTGAGATGGTAGGTGTGAAATTTTGAGTTCATTGTGAAAGTCTCGGAAGTGTCGATGAAAGACTTGAGCTTGTAGGCGGCTCTGTAGAAATTGGCCTCAATGTTGAGTTTGAGCCTGTCATTGAGTTGTTGCGTCAGCATGAACTTGGGTGTGAGGCAGAGGCGTTGCAGTTCATCATTGGAAAGAGACCTGAATAGATCAGTGATGGGGTGTAGGTTGTCATTGATCTGCGGGTCAAGGATGGTGGTATTCATAGAGTCGGTGGGGTTAGTGTTGTCATGTTTCTGGTGGTCAACCTGTTGGATTTTTACTCCGTTAATGTAGGTGATGTGGCAAGGAGAAGTGTTGTACTCACACTTAACACTATTCCTTGCTTTAGTTTGCTTTTTAAGGGTAGAGTTGAATTTTCATTTGGGACGTTTTTTCTCAAATTGGACCCGGGCATGGTAGCACTGGTCGATAGCGGTTGTAGTTTTATGGAGCAGGCTATTGGGTGTTGTTCTAAGTAATGGCTCTAAGATTGTTCATATGTGTAGGTGGAGCTGGTGGTGTAAATTTCATGTAAATTTTTTTATGCAGGTGTGGTGTATATGTTTGATAAAGCCTGAAGAATTGAGGCCTCGAGGGAGGCAGATATTTCTGATGGTGTTCAGAATCACATGTTCTTCAGACAGTGTTTGGAAGCTCAACAATGAATGCAAGATTAAAAATGTCAAGGTAATTGGTGTTATAGAGAATAAAAGGACTGAGAAAAGAGTGAGAACGGTAGAATTTTACCGTAGCAATTTTAATGATCTCAAATATTTTCGGATTCTCAAGAGAGGATCCAAGAACAGATGCAATTATTTAGAACAACACCCGATAGCCAACTCCATAAAACTACAAACATTATCGACGAGTGCTACCATGTCCGGGTCCAATTTGAGAAAAAAACGTCTCAAATTCAAACTCAACTGGACGCTTAAGAAACAAACTAAAGCAAGGAATAGCACTAACAGCTCAAAAAACGGGTACATCTTTCATGAAATGGATCTCATACACAACCGATGCAGTCACGTTATGAATAGAGCCAGTATCGGTAGAGGGTCGGACGCCATGCTTTCCAGCATAGTTACGTCCCTTTACGATCTGAGTTCAAATCCCGCCGAGGTTGACTTTGCCTTTCATCCTTACGGGGTCGATAAAATAAAGTACCAGTAATGCACTGGGTAATTGCTGGCCTTGTGCCAAAAGTAGAAACAGTTATGAATAGAGCCACCCATATCAGACAATTCCACAGGGTATTAGAGATCAATGGCTACCCTGCTTCCTTCTCCACCCCATGGCAAAACCCTAGATCCAGAGACCGGACCAATGTAAACAATAGTCACTTCCTCAAGATCCCACATCACAGCAAGGAAACCACCAATGCCATATGCAAAGCCATCAGGGGAGAGATACCCAGTATCTGGCTAGCTTACTTGGGTCCAACTCCCCAGTGAAGATAACAGAAGCACCCTAGCCAATTGCTCTATCTGCAACACTAATTGTTGCCTACATATCTACGTGGTATACAGGTTAGATGTAACAAGTGCAATCTATTCTACATAGGCAGCACTATTCAACCATTACATCTCTGAATTAAAGAACATATTAACACCAACTCCTCTTCTTTCCACAAACATCATTTAACGTGGAAACTGAGACAATAACATAACCAAACTGTCTTAGCTACTGAACGCAGTATAGCCATGCTGAATATCAAAGGAGCCTTCTTGATCAAGTGACTAAAACTTGCCATCAATCATTGAATGAAAAGTAGTGTGCCAGAATGGCTAATTTAACTTATCCAACATAATTATGCCATCGTTCTGACATCCCAGCTGCCCATTCTCAGGGACATCTGAGTCCTAACAGCATGAATATCTGGAAGGTATTAAGGAGTATGCCTGAGACAAATAAACAAAGAAATGTCACAGATCAACTACACACATACACCTTTTACTCCCTTACCCTGAAATCTGTTCCTCACTACACATACAGACTTACACTCCACACACACACATACATATATCATACACATATTCACATTAAACTATAACGTTTTCATTCATTTATTCAAATTAAATCTACGTTTCTCTCTACGCACACACACTTACACTCACACACACACATACATATATAATACACATATTCACACAGGTTTTTCCATTATATCATACATATATTTTCACATGTCTTTCCTTACTCCAACTTACACTCATGTAATTACATTTATCACACACATATTCTCACATGTCTTTCATTATGCACACACAAAACTTATTTTACTGTTTTTTTCATACATTTAAATTAAATCTACCAGCCAAACAATAACTCATCTCCGATTACTCTTTAAATACCTATACACGGATCCTCTCTTGAGAATGGATTTTAAATCCGAAAATATTTGCAATCAACAAAATTGCTAAGGTAAAATTTTACTGTTCTCACTCTTTTCTCAGTTCTTTTATTCTCTATAACTCCTATTACCTTGGCACTTTTAATTTTGCATGCATTGTTGGGCTTCCAAATATTTAAACATATTTAAAGTTAAATGTATCATCATCATCATCATCACCGTTTGACGTCCGTTCTTCCACGCTAGCATTGTATATTTGGCAATACACTGTATGCTTAATTAAAAGCATTTTGAAGACCTTACGCTCTTGTTTTGAAGTAGTGACTATGTCACTTACTTCTTTTTTCAACAAACAAAGGGAGATAAGCTCTCCCGATGATGATATATATATATATATATCATCATCATCATCATCATCACCATTTTACGTCCGTTCTTCCATGCTAGCATGGGTTAGACGGGTTGTCCTGTTGTGGGCAGTGTCCGGTTGGCTGACCATGCCTTGCTCATACAGGAACTGATTTTGGCTTTATTTCTACAGCTGGATCCCCTTCCTAACACCAACCTCATTTACAGTGAGTGCTGGGTGCTTTTTTCCGTGGCGCCTACACATCCACTTTACAGTGTGGGCTGGGTGCTTTTTTGCCGTGGCACCTCCACGACCACTTTGCAGTGGGAGGGTGTGGGGGCATATTGTCTATATGCTTCAGCTTCGGCTTGTACCCACGGGGGGTCAGGTCTTCTGTATTACTGCGTGACGCCAGAGGTCACGGTCGTGTGTCATCGCCTTTGAGAGGTGTAATTGGGTAAGATCGGCTTTTATCACCTCATCCCAGGTCTTCTTGGGTCTCCCCACTCCGCAGTTTCCATCGACTTTGAGTGCTCTGCACCTTTTTATGCAGCTGTCATCCTTCACACGCATCACATGTCCATACCAATGCAACCGCATCTCCTGCGCACAGCATTTGATTCTTCTTATGCTCAGTCTCTCTCTCAATTCATTTATGCTTTGACTTTGCGTATATTACTATTACACATCCATCGGAGCATGCAGGATTTGTTTCTTTCTAATCTACGCAAGTCTTCCACAGACAGCGCCCAGGTCTCACTACCATGTAACATTGCTGTTCGTATACACACATCATACAGTCTGCCTTTCATTTTGAGGGAAAAGCCTTTTGCAGCTAGCAGTGGCAGTAGTTCCCTGAACTTCTTCCATCCCGTTCTTACCCTAGTTATTGTACTTTCCGAACACCCACCTCCACTGCTAATTCGGTCACCTAGGTAGCAGAAGCTGTCTACTGTTTCTACAGAGTCCTTCCAGAGTTTGGTGGTACTTGTTTCCTGTGGCTGTTTGCTGCTTGCTGTCTCAGCACAGCTGCTACATGTGAAGCCTACATTCTTAGTTAAGCTACCTGAGATCCCGCTACATCTCTTGTGTACCCATTGTTTGCATTTGAGGTAGAGAATAGAGTTCCTACCTACACCTTTCCTACATACTGAGCAAGGCCATTTCCCTGAGGGGATCTGGATTCTATTTTCTTGTCTACTTACAAGGACCTTAGTTTTGTCAGGTTGACTTTGAGACCCTTTCTTTCTAGTCCCTGCTTCCAAGTTTGGAATTTTTTCTCTAGTTCTACCATAGATTCAGCTATAAGTGCAAGATAATCTGCATACAGGAGTTCCCATGGGCATCCGGTCTTAAACTCCTCCGTTATTGCCTGCAGAACTATGATGAACAGGAGAGGACTAAGAACAGAGCCCTGGTGGACACCGACCTGTACGCTAAATTCCTCGCTATAGTCATTGCTAATCCTAACTTTGCTGACTGCTCCCCTATACATAGCTTGTACAGCTTTCACAAGCCATTCATCTACTCCTAGTTTTCTAAGAGCCCACCAGATTATAGCACGGGGAACTCTGCCAAAGGCTTTCTCGAGATTGACGAATGCCAGATAGAGCAGCTTACTTTTAGCTAGGTACTTTTCCTGTAACTGCCTCACAAGGAAGAGGGCATCAGTGGTGCCTCTTTTTGGCACAAACCCAAATTGTATCTCATCTAGTTTCACCCGGTCCCTAATCAACTGTGCTATAACTCTTTCTGTTACTTTCATGACCTGGTCCATCAGCTTTATATCTCTATAGTTTCCTCTATCTAGTGCATCACCTTTACCTTTGTAGCAGTTGTCAATGATGCTATATATATGTGATATATATATATATTTCTCTGTTTTCAGGTATTTGGAATCAGTTATGCATGGTCCTGCAAATTCCAATGGCGTAAGAATAGTAAAACTACAAGCCGCAGTAAGCTGACTACTTTTTTACAATGAAGAGACATTACCCCAGTATCCCACTGGTATTGGGATTATTTGTGTTGTTTAATGAATTTATTGTATGGTGGGTGGAATCATGGTAACCATTGAAGGAATACATACACATGGCTAAGTGATTGATGTGTTGGGCTCACAATCGCAGGGTCGTACGTTTGAGTGATAAAAACTGTATTTTATTACGAAAGTCCATTAGGATATTTGTTTGGCAACCAGTTACAGACACTCCCTTATCACTCTTGCCATCAGAATTGAAAGAAACATGTGATTGGCCCACAAGAAACATAAAACAATCGTGAAAAGAGATGAAGAGAATTAAGAAATGTAGGATTGTAGGAGAGATTCAGTGTGGACTACCTTTAGAACTTGGTGATGTGTGGTTGACTCTGTGTGATATAGGCTAGGTAGTGTAGCGTGTTGGAAAAATCCTTAGCAGCACATAAATTTATAGTGGTTATAGACCACAGGCCACTAGTCAATGTACAGAATCTTCAATCTGGAAATGACATCACTGGATGCAGTGAGGGTTGGTCAATTGAACTTGGCACATGACTTTGAAATCATTTATAGAAGTGGAAATAGACATACAAATCCTGATGCACTATCAAGAAAACAGTGCAAGAAAACAGGTGCTCATTTAGAAACTATAGCATTGGCATTTGATGACTCTGAAAATAAGAATGGTTATTTTCCGAAGAACAGATGAGGTCAACACAGCGCAATGATGTTTATATTTAAAAGATTATACAGTGGAAGAATCAGAGTAGTAAACGACCCCTGAGATCACTGGTGTTAGTAAGGCTGTGAAATGTATCTCAACACAGTGGTATCAAATGGAAATGCATCAGGGAATTTTGTATCATAGATTTGGTGTCCATCAAGGTTTATATTCATGGAATCAGGTGGTCCAAAAATGTTACTAAAAAAAATTGATGGTTCAAGAACTGGTGCTCATCTAGAAGTTGTTGACAGCTTTCACTACCTAGGTGATCAAATTAGCAATTGGGGACAATGCTCTAAAATGTGATAACTAGGATAAGAACAGACTGGAAGAAGTTTAGAGATCTATTACCATTGCTAACAATAAAATGCTTTTCTCTCAGATGAAGGGTAGACTGTATGATGCTTGTGCATGAACTGCAATGTTTCATGGCTGTGAAACATGGGCCTTAACTGCAGAAAACCTGTGGAGGCTAGAAAGAAATGAGTCGAGTATGCTCTGGGGGGTGTGTAATGTTAGTGTGTATGAGTGATATAGTATAAGCAAGCTGGGAGAAAAACTTAGCATAAGAGGAATTGGATGTAGTGTGCAAGAGAGTTTGGTTTGGCCATGTGATGCGCATAGAAGATGGCAGCTGCATAAAGAAATGCAGAGAAACCCCAGTTGCTGGACCTATGGGAGAGGTAGACCAAAGGAGACATGGGTTGAGGTTGTGAAGACTGACCTTAAAAAACTAAACTTCACAACAGAAATGACTAGACGGTGCTGAAGAAGACTTGACTTGCTCACTAACTGCTGTTCTCAACACCACTATGTCCACTCCCCACACACATTCCTAGCTGCTGCCCGTTTGGGAAAGGGTTGATGATGGGAAGGGAATCCAGTGGAGGGCTTGCCAAACAAAGGTTCAGGAGGACCCTTCAATCATGTCAAGGCATGACAGCCTTCCTGGAGTTTGGTGATCTATACGATAAACGCACCCAGTACATGCTGTAAAATGGTTGGTGATAGGAATGGCATCCAGCCATAGAAAGCTTGACAAACAAAGGGTTGGGAAAACCTTCAATCATGTCAAGGATATGACAGCCTTCCTGGTGTTGGTGATATACACGACAAATGCACTCAGTACATGCTGTAAAGTGGTTGATGATAGGAAGGGCATCCAGCCATAGACATCAGTAGCCACCGCTTCAGTGCAGACTTGGTCTATGTGGACCCATCCAACCCTTGCTAGCAAGGAAAGCAGATGTTAAACGATGATGATGATGATGATGATGATGATGATGATGATGGTGTGATGGTCAGTTGAAAATGTAAAAAAGTCTGATCTTCTTGTGTTCTTTACTAGCTATGAATGTCTGTTGAAAACTTCATAGGCTAACTATGAAGGAGTGATGCTAGAGCTGTGAAATTTTGCATGCATTAATTTCAACTCTTACAAATAACTGTATTGTTTCTTTCCAAGGACTATGTTGAAAAATAAACCTCAATTAGTCATTCCATGAGAGTATCTTGGTCAGCCTATGAACTTTTAACCGACCATTGTAATTATTATCCATATTATTGCTAATTTTTTTTTTCTTTCTAGAAATCTTCAATGCATTTCTAAAGAAAAATATCACTGGATTGAATTACTTAGATAAGAAAAACTTTAATTTATATTCGTGTAAAACGAAATGCACCGACGATAATTTATGTAAATGTTTCTACTACTGAACCGATAATCATTCCTGCAGTATAATGTCTCAGAGTATTTGTGATAAGATTTTGAATTCGAGCTTACCAGATATAAACAATACCTTTACTGTATTGACGGTTTACCATGGAAAGAAGGGTAAATAAATTATTTATCTATTTATTTGTTTCTTTCTTACCCTTTTCTTTTTTCTTTTTCTTTCTCTCCTCATATGTTTCAGTCATCTTTCCATACAATTTCTTCTTTCTTTCCTTTTTCCTTTCCATTTCATTCGTTTTTCTTTCTTTTCTTTTCTTCCTTTTAGTAGTTTGGTGCACTCTGCAATAGCTCACTGCAAATGTCTGTCTATCTTTGATTTCAGACAGCCTGTCCACTGAATTTTCCCCTATTCAGCTAGGGGTGGGTACCATGCTGGGTTGTGAGGCTGCCACTCACACCACCAGGGCATTTACCAACTTGCTTTCTGAAACCTCCAAGGTTTTCCTCAAGCTAGATCTCAGGAATGCCTTCAAATCCATCAGTCAAGATGTCATCTTCCGTTCAATTAAGGAGAGAGCCCCTCAGCTTTACCACTTTGCTTGGCAAGCCTATTGGGATCCCTACTACTTTACCTTCGGCGACCATTTCCTACTATCTGCTACAGGGGTCCAACAGGGTGGCCCATACAGACCTGCACTTTTTTGCACTGGGCATTAATGACATCACCAAGATGGGAATTGACCTGGATCCGAATGTCTGGTATCTGGATGATGCTTGTTTGGGGGTTTCTCCAGACAAGGTCCTTTCAACCACGAAGGTGATGATTGAGGAGCTGGATACTCAACCACCAAGCTTCACATCAGCAGACTGTTGACCTGTTCACAAAGTCCTTCGCCTCCATCGCGGTTCCTTGCCCTTCAGCATGGTGCTCCCTTGAATCCCCACTTACTGACCAAGCCTTCGAGTCCATCTTTCGATTTAAGTTGGCTAAGCACGAGCAACTTTAAAAAAAAATTTTTTTTATACTTAGGAATTATTTGTCAACCCTAAGTTGTTAATTTCTTCAGAGATAGTCCCTCTTACAAATTCTCATCATCTCTCCAATGCTTTGACAACCTCACATTCAGTGAGCTTGAGGGTTTGATCAATGTCTCACTCTCTCTAGAGTCTCGCGCCCAAGCTAGCTGCCCTGCCCAAACGATTTGGAGGTCTTGGTCTGCGCGAATGAACATCTTTGTCTCTACCTTGATTTCTATCCTCCACCCATGCAAGCTCCTCTTTAGTAGGTGACATTCCCAACTTCCCAACTTGGACTAGTTCCACCATGGAGTTGGATGAAGCTTTGCTACAGTGGAGAGAGCTGGGTTTGTTGGTTCCCGTTACTGATGAGGATAGACGGAAGCAGAAAGCATGGGATAAGCTGTATTCAAGGAAAACTTTTAACTCCATCTTTGATCATTCTGATCAATTTTCTAGGTGCCTCTAATGGCTTGCCTTACTGAGGTGTCAGGTGATGCCCGTGGAGGTGCCTGGTTGTTTCCGTGCCTTAGCCTCGCTATCACCCATGGCAATGCTGCAAGCATATTGGCTTGCCTCAAAGTGTTTAACTAACCTTTATGATGGGATGTGTGGCCGATTGTCACAATTGGTGGTGAATTGCCCCCCTTTTTTCTTTTTTTTAATGGTTTTTTTTGTATTATATTTTATATATTTTTGTGTATTGTATTTGTTATTTGTGTTTGTATTTTATTTTTAAAAAAATTGTCAGCAATTTGTAATGTTATTTATGTATATAATTTATAAAGTTTACATACACTCTACTTTCTTTCTATCCTTGTTTGTTTTTCTCTATCTTTTTACCTTATTTATTTTCTCCTTGTTTTCTTTCACTCCTTTCTACCCCCCCTCTCTTCCCTCTCTATTTCTATCTATCTCTGTAGCCCTCTCTCTCTCTCAGTCATATGACCCCCACTGCCTCTCCCTTCCCTCTCTCTCTATATATTTGTATATAACTAACTATCTATCGCTCTCTCTCACTCATATTACCCTCACTAACTCATTATAAACATCTCTTGCAGATCTCGGGAAAAAGTTCTCTTTTGGGTCTATGACTGTGAAATATCCAAATATATCTGCCTACTTCAGTTCACAGTGCAACTGTTACAGGTTTTGCCTAGATACTATCAACTGTTGTGGCTATTCTTACCATAATAAGTGGTGTCAATTACTTTTCATGACCAATTGTTGGAACTACTCTGTCCTTGTCCTACAACCAGAAGAAAAACTTGTTCACCTAACTCATCCCATAACATGTAAGTAGTTTGTATATATATCTATATATTATGTTTAACGTAATCCTATTGTCTTATGAAACTAATTCTGCAATTAACATTTGATGAAATCGTCTATGTTTTGCTTCATGGTTGGATGATAAAGCTGGCTCATCGAAATATGTAAAGAATTTTCGCGGAATTAAAATTATAAGTAAATTTCCAGTCCAACCTTTTGTTAATGTTTTTAATGAATACTTAACTCTATTCCTGCTCCAGCCACTGGATACTACATCTACGATGGATGATTTGCATAACATTCAGTGCCTTAATTTTGTTAACACTTTATGTTAGGTTGTTTCTTAATGGGTAGAACTGGTGGTTCTGGTTAGTAAATGATGATGCAACAAAATTAAAGCACTGAATTTTATACAAATCATATATATATATGATGCTGAGTGGGCCGTGCTAAATCTTTTATCTTTTCTTTTAAACGAGTGGCGATGGTTATACCACCTTTCTCTAAATTTAAAAGAAGTTGCACCAATATAACTATCTATCTATCTATCTAAGGCGGGTAAAATTCCCGAGATCCATGGACGAGCTCTCTCCAGCGGTCTCTGTCCCTCATTATCGCTGCCATGTCCTGCGTCTCCAACAGACCAGTGTCTGTCCTTAGGGCATCAACATACGTTAACCTTGGTCTTCCTCTTCTATAAGAGTTATTATTCGTTTTAACTATGCATTCATAAACTAAATTCCGATCAAGACAATTATTATTTAGTGGACAAAAATTACGATTTTTACATTTGCAATTATTTCCGTTACTATTCAAAATTCCCTCACTGTGTACGTATGTCGGTAGGTTTCTCTCATCTATGCTAATGGTATTATCATTGCTATATGAGATGATGTTTATTCTATTAGTGATATTATGTTTACAATTGGGAGTTATCTCCCTATGTTTAATCCCTAGATTTCTATTATTAATTTTTGCTATATAGTAGTCAAGTAGGAAAGTTTAATTGTGTGTCGTTTAAAAATTTTATTGTATTTATGTGATCTAGGAAAACATTTGGAAGAACTTTCAAACAACATTTGAATGATTCGAAGTCACAGTTCATCTGAAACATTTGTAAGGGATTAAAAACTATTATTTGATGAAAGAAGATTGAGTTTCCTTTAATACTTTTATATATATATATATATATATATATATATATATATATATATATATATATATAGAAAGAGAGATACATATATCATCAACATTATCATACATGAATTTAAATAGAAACAGAAGCTTCAATGTAATATTTTGACCATATAATATAGTCTTATAGTGCAGCATATAAACCCACTGAACAGAACAATGATGGGTATCAGCACATATGGGATACCCATCTGTTTCCATTCAGTGGGTTTATATGCTCCATTGTCGGACGCCATGCTTTACAGTACAGCTACGTCCCTTTACGGACTGAGTTCAAATCCCGCCGAGGTTAACTTTGCCTTTCATCCTTATGAGGTCGATAAAATAAAGGACCAGTAATACACTGGGTAATTGCTGGCCTTGTGCCAAAAGTAGAAACAATTATTAGACTATATTATATAGTCAAAATATTTTGTCGAAGCTTCTATTTCTATTTCAATTCTGAAGAAGAAAATAGATGCTTTTGTTCATTTGAACCACATATTATTCACCTAATGACGTAATTCTTCTTGCACACATTTCACTCATCCCAAGAGAATGTCTTCACATACTACCGTTATGACTTTCTATTTTCTAAAGGCGAAATTTGGTTATAATTTTTTTTAATACATATTCAAGGTGCCTATAAACTCTATCACTTGCAGCTGCTAAATGTACAACAAAGTTATATATGTATATATACTAAACAGAGTTAACTGGGACTGCATAAATGTGTATATAAATTTACATATTTTGTATATTTAGAGGTATATAAAATTGTTTATCATTTCTTTTTCAAATCACAGGGAAATATGTATATTTGGCATGTTTATATGTCTATATACTAAAAATGTGTAAATTTATATACATAGTTATGGAGTTTTGGTTACTTCATCTCTGTGTATATATTGATATAAGTTTGCTGCACACTTCAGCCAACTTAATAGGCGTAATATATATCTTAATTAGCTACCAACATAAGCACTAATAATATGCAAATTAGTACATCTATTTCGGTATATTTCTATAACTAGACAGGTCAGATGACTGTGTCTCTCTCATACATTCCATTCTGGCATGCTTTCCAATGCATTTATATGCATATATTGTCATCATGAATGACCATAGTTTTGCACTTAGAAATTTTCCCTCTGAGGCACAAGGCTGGACAAGGGGTGTTTGTGGAAGGCCAGCAATCTCCCCTCACGCCACCAATGTTATCCAAGTGAAAAGCAATGGCTAATACAGCTTGACAGCAGTGATGTTGCAACTCATTTCTACAGCTGAGTAGACTGGAGCAATGTGAAATAAAGTGGACACAATGCATCACCCAGTCTGAGAATCAAACTCACAACCTCCCAATAGCAAGCCCAATGCTCTAACCGCTAAGCCATATACCTTCACTTGTATGTGTATGTGTGTGTGTTCTCCTGTTGTGGACAGTGCCAGGTCGGGTGACCTTGTCTTGTTCATATGGGAACTAATTTTGGCTTGGTTTCTACAGCTGGATGCCCTTCCTAACACCAACCTCATTTACAGTGAGTGTTGGGTGCTTTGTTCCGTTGTGCCAACACAACCACTTTACAGTGTGGGCTAGGTGCTTTTTTGCAGTGGGAGGGGGCTGGGGGCATAATGTCTATATGCTTCAGCTTCGGCTTGTACCTGTGGGAAGTCTTCTGTATTACTGCGTGATGCCAGAGGTCACGGTCCTGTGTCATTACCTTTGAGAGGTGCAATCGGGTAAGGTCGACTTTTATTACCTTATCCCAGGTCTTCTTGGGTTTCCCCACTCAAGGCTTCCATCGACTTCTAGTGCTCTGCAGCTTTTTATGCAGCTGTCATCCTTCATACGCATCACATGTCCATACCAACACAACCAACTCTCCTGCACACAGCATTTGATTCCTCTTATGTTCAGTCTCTCTCTCAATTTGTTTATTCTTTGCCATTTGCGTATATTACTATTACACACACACACATATATATATACATATACATATATATATATATATTTATTAAAATAACAGATTAAAGTTTAAGCAAAGAATCGCTGCTTTCACCCTTAACGGGATCTTCTGAAACTAACAAAGTCAATCTGTGAATGCAGAAGTAAATATTTCAAAAACGTTGCAACCGGAGGAAGACAGGAAGATGATACTTTGGTTCGTGGAAACGTTCCCTGGCAAAGAACGGGAAAAAACGAATATAATACGTCATTATTTGGAGCGGTGAAAAACAATTACACGCAAAGACAAAACCACGTTTATGGTATAAAAGAAGTCGTAGACTTATATTCTATTAGGTGGTTCAACGAGACGTTCTCTGGCAATGAACGGAAAAAACGAAGATAATACGTCATATGTGGAGCAGGGAGAACAATTGCACGCAAAGACAAAACCACGTAAATGGTATAGCAGAAGTCGTAGACTGAATTCTAACTAGGAGACCGAATGAATCTCGGCTTTAGAGTTAAGAATAAAGTAAATAAAATACAGAGGTAATTGAAATTAAATAAATACTTACATGCAACCATATACGTACATACACAAGCATACGCACGTACACAACCCCCCCCCCAAAAAAAAAACAAGCACGCACATACAGAACCCACGCAACGCCTGTACCCACACACATACGAATGTATACACCAAATACACATAAAAATATATATATATATGTGTGTGTGCGTGTATAAATGATCATCATCATCATCACCGTTTTACGTCCGTTCTTCCATGCTACCATGGGTTAGACGGGTTGTCCTGTTGTGGGCAGTGTCTGGTCGGCTGACCATGCCTTGCTCATACAGGAACTGATTCTGGCTTGATTTCTACAGCTGGATGCCCTTCCTAACACCAACCTCATTTACAGTGAGTGGTGGGTGCTTTTTTTCCGTGGCGACTACACATCCACTTTACAGTGTGGGCTGGGTGCTTTTTTGCCGTGGCACCTCCACGACCACTTTGCAGTGGGAGGGTGTGGGGGCATATTGTCTATATGCTTCAGCTTGTACCCATGGGAGGTCGGGTACTCTGTATTACTGCGTGACGCCAGAGGTCACGGTCGAGTATCATCGCCTTTGAGAGGTGTAATTGGGTAAGGTCCGCTTTTATCAATTCATCCCAGGTCTTCTTAGGTCTCCCCACTCCGCGGTTTCCATTGACTTCTAGTGCTCTGCACCTTTTTATGCAGCTGTCCATACCAACGCAACCGCCTCTCCTGCACACAGCATTTGATTCCTCTTATGCTCAGTCTCTCTCTCAATTCATTTATGCTTTGCCGTTCGCGTATATTACTATTACACATCCATCGGAGCATACAGGCTTCATTTCTTTCTAATCTACGTAAGTCTTCCACCTTCAGCGCCCAGGTCTCACTACCATGTAACATTGCTGTTCGGATACACGCATCATACAGTCTGCCTTCTGGGAGAAGCCTTTTGCAGCTAGCAGTGGCAGTAGTTCCCTGAACTTCTTCCATCCCGTTCTTACCCTATATATCCCGTTCTTACCCTATATATATATATATATATATATATATATATATATATATATAAGCATATATATATATGCCGTCATTACAACAGCAGAGGTCCGACGAGCCCCCAACTCCAGAGCTGGGCCCGATCGACACATGTCGAACCCTGAGCCGATCAATAGCAAAATATGCATCACCAATCAATAAACGCAATGAAGGTATAACAAATCGTCCATGTATTATATATATATATATATATACACATATGACACTCATAGCTGAATCAATGGCCGAGCTAGAGAAGAAATTCCAAACATGGAAGCACGGCCTAGAATCAAAAGGACTTAAAATTAACCTGGCTAAGACTAAAGTTCTAGTTTGTAGGAAAGAAAATAAGGCGGCGGTCCCTTCTGGGAAATGGTCATGCTCAGTGTGTAGGAAAGGCGTAGGTAGAAACTCCATTTTATGTCCTAAATGCAAAGTATGGGTGCATAAAAGATGTAGTGGGATCACAGGTAAGCTAACTAAGAACATAGATTTTACATGTGGCCGGTGCTCTGGTGCAATGAGTAGCAGCAAGTGCCCACAAAATACTAGCTCTTTCAATTGCGCAGAGGGTTCTATAGAAATAGTGGACAGCTTCCGTTACCTGGGCGATAAAATCAGCAGTGGGGGAGGGTGCTCTGAAAGTACAGTAGCTAGAGTCAGAACTGGTTGGGAAAAGTTCAGAGAGCTTATACCATTATTAGCTGCTAAAGGGTTCTCCCTAAAAATGAAAGGCAGGTTGTACGATGCCTGCATACGAACAGCAATGTTGCACGGCAGTGAGACCTGGGCATTGTGTGCAGAAGATATACGCAGACTAGAGAGGAACGAAGCTTGCATGCTCCGCTGGATGTGTAACAGTAATATACGTGAACGGCAAAGTATAAACGAACTAAGGAAAAAATTAGAAATAAGAGGGATCAGATGTTGTTTACTCGAGAGAAGGCTACGTTGGTATGGACACGTGATGCGCATGAAAGTCGATAGCTGTATAACAAAGTGCAGGGCAATAAAGATAGACGGTAGCCACGGAATAGGCAGACCTAGAAAAACCTGGGACGAGCTGATAAACTCCGACCTCACACACTTACACCTCTCCAAGACAATGTCACTGGACCGAGACCTTTGGCGGTACTCAGTAACAGAGAAGACCCGCCTTACCTAAATACATAGTAAAACCTACTACAGCCAGTAGGCATCTCTAACAAAATACACCCCCCATCCACACCACCCCGTTCTATGTAAAGTTATGTTGGTGCCGCGCCATCCAGGCCGAAACAAATGAGATCGTGTAGGTGTCACGACAAAAAAACACACAGTCCACGCTGTAATGTGGCCGTGTAGGCAACACGGTAAAAACCTCCCAGACCCACACTGTAAATGTGGTTGGTGTTAGGAAGGGCATCCAACTGTAGAAAACCTGCCAGACAGTCCTATGCGAGCAAGACAATCACTCTTGCCTCAAGTGGGACTACCCCCGTCCAAACCCATGCAAGCGTGGAACACGGACGTTAAACGTTGATGATGATGATGATGATGATGATGATGATACACACACACATACATATACATATATATACATATCCAAACATCTTGAGAAAAAAAATATATTAATAATAATGGTAATAATAATGATAATGATAACATATAAATAAAACCAATAGCAGGCAGGTTGGAAGAAAAGAAAAACACAGAGGAATTGAATCCAAAAGTTCAAAATGAGGGTGGCCTCTCACACATAATGTCATCTTTCCAATGTCAGCTTTATATAACTGACATGTAAATGTCATTAACCAATCCTATGTTTTAAAAGGAATAAACAATCCTACGTTTTGAAAGAATAAACAAAAAATCAAAAATAAACTCAAATTATAATTAAATAAATACGTATATAACAAGCGCACACACATACCTACATGTAAATACACATATGTTCGGAGACGTACGTCAACCAAAACACAAAGTACACATATACACACACCCTACATTTGTACGAAGCCGCATACTCTCACAGAAGCAAAACTCACGTATACACATAACCAAAAGCATATGTACCAGAATATATAATATATACGCTATAACATATACAATCAAATATACGTACCTTCACAAAACATATATATCTGTGTGTCATCATCATCATCATCATCGTTTAACGTCCATCTTCCACGCTTGCATGGGTTTGGACAGGAATTTTCCACTTGAGGCAAGATTGGTTGTCTTGCTCGTATAGGACTGTCTGGCGGGTTTTCTACGGCTGGATGCCCTTTCTAACACCAACCATGTTTACAGTGTGGACTGGGAGGTTTTTACCGTGTTACCTACACGGCCACATTACAGCGTGGACTGTTTTTTTTGTCGTGACACCTACACGACCTCATTTGTTTCGGACTGGATGTTGTGGTACCAACATAACTTTACATTGAAAGGGGTGGTGTGGATGGGGTGGGGGTAGTGGGACGGGGGTGTATTTTTGTTAGAGGTGCCTACTGACTGTAGGTTTCGCTTTGTACTTAGGCAAGGCGGGTCTTCTGTATTACTGTGTAGCACCAAAGATCTCAGTCCAGTGACATTGTCTTGGAGAGGTGTAAGTGTGTGAGGTCGGAATTTATCAAGTCGTCCCAGGTTTTTCTGGGTCTGCCTACTCCGTGGCTACCGTCTATTTTTATCGCCCTGCTCTTTTTTATACAGCTGTCGTCTTTCATGCGCATCATGTGACCGTATCAACGTAGTCTTCTCTCGAGTAAACAACATCTGATCCCTCTTATTCCTAATTATTCCTAATTTCTCCCTTAGTTCGTTTATATATATATATTTGTTTTGCAAGGTTTTTGATATGAAATCGTGTGTTGAAACAAATGTTATATTTGGGGAAGGTCATATTGTTATAATATTGCCAGAAATAATAATAGAACACACTCACTGTGAATGTGTTCTATTATTATTTCTGGCAATATTATAACAATATGACCCTCAATATAACAATAAATATATCATCATCATTTTACGTCCGCTTTTCCCTGCTTGCAAGGGTGGGACGGGAACAGATTCTATCTTGATTTCTACAGCTGGATGCCCTTCCTAACACCAACCTCATTTACAGTGAGTGCTGAGTGTTTTTTTTCCGTGGCGCCTACACGTCCACTTTACAGTGTGGGCTGGGTGCTTTTTTGCCGTGGCACCTCCACGACCACTTTACAGTGGAATGATAGGGACCCCAGTCCTATCATCTCATTTCTACAGCTGAGTAAACTGGAGCAATGTGAAATAAAGTGTCTTGCTCAAGGAAACAACACGTCACTGGGTCTGAGATTTGAACTCACAACCTTTCAAAAACAAGAAAGACGGTTTCATTTGTACATCACTATTTATTTTGTTATATGTATTTCAAAGACGTAGGGCAGTTGTATAAGAACCGCCCTGTGTGTTTTCTTCAGACAAGAATCCAAACGAGATGTAAATTTCCATTGATATTTTACTGGTCATACGTATTATTCGCTTCGCCAACCAGTAAGCATATCTCCAAAATTCTTAAGTAGCAGTTCTTATATGTGCGAGAGATAGTTATTCCAATTGGTGTTGCTGTTTGTGAACTGGCTAGGGTATCAAGTTACCAGATTCGGCGCTTGATTCATAGTAAGGCATGTATGAACTGTAAGTCTATTTTTTATTTTTTCATACTAGATTTTATTCACTTAGATACTAATTCTAATTTTAGATATTTGTACTTTCATACTCATATTATAATGTATCTATATATTTATGAATGTTAAATTAATTATTTGGTGGTCTATTTAACATTATTTACTGAAGTTTTAACTATATACTCTACAAAATGTCTTATCAATTTTGTGTAAACAAGAATTAGAAATTTCAGAGAGTTTATTAATAATTTTATGCTTACTATTTATGATGGGTAGAGTATCTGTAGTACCGAGACCACATCCCCTAGATATAGATCCATTTATATTTGGAAAAGCATGTGAGACCAAGAAAAGGAGTATACCACTTGTTTATTTTTTTAGCGACCAAATCAGTTTTGACAGGTCATGATGAAAAGGAAGATGAAAAAGATGAAAAGCTGCCTAAACAATTATTTTATGGGGAACTGACCAAAGGAAAAAGGCCACAGCATAAACCAAAGAAGTGGTTTAAGGATGTTATAAAAGACAATCTTAAAGCTCTGAAGATTGATATAGAGAACTTGGAGAGACTGGCTGAAAACCATACATCATGGAGAAAGATCATCAAATATGAATGTGATGTCTTTGAGAGAAAGTGAGTGGAGCATGGTGTTTTGAAACGTTCACCTCATAAGTGAGACTCAAGTGCACTGCCTGCCAGCAAAAATCCAGCAGAAATTAAGGTGCAATGTATGTGGCCGATTTCTTCTATTAAGAGCTGGTTTTGTTAACCATCTTAAATTACACAAGCCTGAGAGAAATCGAGCCATCTGTCAGATGGTTCTACTGCCACACACTCTACAGTAAATTTCCAGTGAATGTGGCTTAATTTGCAAGCCAGCAGGTGGACTGACCAGACATGGTAAAATGCATGAGGACACACCCCAGCCGGTTTTGCCAGGAGACAGACAGTTTAAGTGTCACATCTGTGAACGTATCTGCAAAACAAAAGCGGGTCTGAAAAGTCAACTGCGTGCACATGATCGTGAAATGTTCAAGGAAGGGATGACACTCTTCTGGCAAGAAGCAACAATCGGCATATATATCATATATAAATTCTATATTAGTGAATAAGTTGTGTTCCGTGTATTAGTTTTAAGCTATTCTTACAGTGTATATGTCTAGGTTAAGAGTGTTTACTTTTTTTTCATCTTATTTTGTAGGGAAATTTGACCGTTCCAATAATTACCCATCTGGTTCCATTAACTCAACAAAGTCCAGTTCTGATGACTCAACAAAGTCCAGTTCTGATGACTCAACAAAGTCCAGTTCCACCAGCTGGATAACGACCAGTTTTATCAAATCACCAACACCAAGTGGTTCAAGCAGTGGTATAATACAATTAAGCAGCATACAACATACCAGTGCCATAATAGATGCTTCTTCCATAACAGCTACACGGTCCATATGTTCCTGTGAATGTGATCGAGGGACACAACCACCTCCCACTAAGGAAGAGCTGGAAGATCTCAAGAATAAATTACAAAAGGAGCTTGCTGTAGACAAAAAGAAACTGTCCAGTACAATTCGAGCTAAGACCAGCGCCCCTGACGAACGTACATCGGCTACATGTATAGGATCGGTTGGTGTAATTCTCCTGTCGGCTTTACCTATCTTCATCATAATTATTGATCTCCTCCAGCTCTATGGAGACCTGATAACTTTTTACAAAAATCTATCAAGGCTCTGTTCCAACAGGACACAAGGTTAGGCGGTCTGTAATCTGCCAACTTATTGGATACAGCAGTGAGGCTATTGTATCACGTAATTGATGCATAAATATTTACATAGCATGAATATATATATATATTGTTATACTTTGGGAGGGTCATGTTGCCAATAAAAACACACGCACCTGTTGATTTTCACTTCAATTTATTATAAATTTCTGATTGGTTGGTTGGTTCGATAACCGAAAGGTTGTTTATATATAGTGTCAAAGTTCTTTCGTCACACATTCTGTGACCTCCTCAGTGACTAGGTTTTTATTTTGTGTGTCTCTCCTTTGTTCTGTCCTACACCATCTTGTTTTTGTGTGTTGTATGCTTAGTTTGCGCATGCGTTACATCCAGGTGTGTGTGTTTTTATTTATTTATTTATGTGTTTATTTATTTGTCACTAGTTGGTTGTTTGTTCTATCTGTGTGTGTCTGTATATCTTCATTTTGCCCTTAATTACTAGTTGTGATGTTGCTATTCCACTCATGTTTTCTGTTTAATTTTGGTTGGAATTTGTTTATATTTGTTGCCTCTGTGATTTGTCTGAGCATCGCAATATCATTTTTAATCTAATTTTCTAATTTTTTCTAATGTGCTCCTATGTTCTATTTTGGCATATTGGTGGAGTACTGATGAGTTTTTCTCATCCAGGAGTTCTCGGCAGTGTTCACTTATCCTTTCTCCTATGCTACTGGCTGTTTTACCTATGTATGTTATATTCTTATTCCTACACTGTCCCTCAGTACATCTCATGTAATATACTACGTTCCTAGTTTTGCAGTTAGTTTGCGGGCTTAGCTTGCAGACTATGCATTTCCTATCGGCACAGGGGAATCTTTGAAATGGGTATGTTTTGTTAATTAGGGTTTTTTTATGAGAATACCTGGTCTTTCAACTATCTTGATATTTAATTTGAGCTTGCCTAGGGCTCTTCTAAATCTATAAGCTAGTTCACTTCTAGAGGTTGTATTGACGAACATTGTGTGTTTTTATTGGCAACATGACCCTCCCAAAATATAACAATATCTGTTTCAACACACATTTTCAGATAAGAAATCTCGCACAACAATTTCAAAAACAAATTATATATATATATATATATATATATATATTAAAATAACAGATTAAAGTTTAAGCAAATCCCTCTTTGGATTTTAGTCTTCAAATTTATTATTATTACTATATATATATATATATATATATATATATATATATATATATATATATATATATATATATGCTCTTTTCCTTGTATGACAACTACAGGAGAAGTACCTAGATAAAAGTAAACCCCTCTACTTAGCTTTTGCTGACTTGGAGAAAGTGTTTGACAGAGTCCCATGCTCCATTATCTGGTGGGCCTCAGAAAACTAGGAGTAGATGAATGGCTTGTGAGAGCTATACAAGCCATGTATAAAGATACAGTCAGCAAGGTTAGAATTAACAATGAATATAGTGAAGAATTTAGCATAAAAGTTGGTGTTCATCAAGGCTCTGTCCTTAACCCCTCCGTGTTTATTATCGCCCTTCAGGCTATAATAAGTTTAAGACTGGCTACCCATGGGAACTTCTATATGCAGATGATCTAACTCTCATAGTTTAATCTATGGCTGAACTAGAGAAGAAATTCCAAACATGGAAGCATGGCTTAGAATCAAAAGGCCTTAAAGTTAACTTGTCTAAGACTAAAGTTCTAGTATGTAGAAAGGAAAATAGGGCACAGGTTCCCTCTGGGAAATGGCCATGCTCAGTGTGTAGGAAAGGAGTAGGTAGAAATTCCATTCTATGTCCCAAATGCAAACTATGGGTACATAAAAGATGTAGTGGGATCACAGGCAAGCTATCTAAGAACGTAGATTTTATATGTGGCTGATGCTCAGGTGCAATAAGTAGCAAGTGCCCACAGGATACTACCTCCTTCTACTGACCAGATGGTTCTATAGAAATAGTGGACACTTTCCGTTACCTGGGTGATAAAATCAGCAGTGGTGGAGGATGCTTTGAAAGTACAGTAGCCAGAGTTAGAACGAGATGAAAAAAGTTCTGAGAGCTTATACCGCTGTTGGCCACAAAAGGTTTCTCACTGAAAATGAAAGGCAGATTGTATGGTGCTTGTACACAAACAGCAATGTTACATGGCAGTGAGACATGGGCATTGTGTGCAGAGGACCTGCATAGACTGGAAAGGAACGAAATATGCATGCTCCGTTGGATATGTAATAGTAATATATGCGAACGACAAAACATAAATGAACTAAGTGAGAAATTAGGAATAAGAGGGATCAAATACTGTTTACTTGAGAGAAGATTGTGTTGGTATGGTCACGCGATGCGCATGAAGGACGACAGCTGTATAAAAAGTGCAGGGTGATCAAAATTGATGGAAGTTACAGAGTAGGTAGATGCTTTTATTTCCGTATAACGGAATTAAAAGACCATGTGACCTCTGCGCCGCTGAGGCCCTGGAAATACTCTACGCCACAGACCACATCTTAAACAAAAAATCTGAGGCAATTTCGGCTTATAAACATAAATTGCACAAAACTTTCCTGTATTACAGCCCCACATTATACCCTAACAGATAGTACGATCTATACGCGGATATTTTACGTCTTGATGTGGTAGCTAAGTATATGTTATGTTTATACCATTACTTATTTGCATAGGTAAGTATATATTACCTGTATGTTTTGTGAAGGTACGTACACTTTCTCATACGTATATTTGATTGTATATGTTATGGTGTATATTTTATATATTCTGGTACATATGCTTTTGGTTATGTGTATACGTGAGTTTTGCATCTGTGCGAAATTATTCCTCCTTTAGTTCTCCCTTAGTTCGTTTATGCTTTGCCGTTCACGTATATTACTATTACACATCCAGTGGAGCATGCAAGCTTCGTTCCTCTCCAGTCTGCGTATATCCTCTGCACACAATGCCCAGGTCTCACTGCCATGTAACATTGCTGTTCGTATGCAGGCATCATACAGCCTGCCTTTCATTTTTAGAGAGAAACCTTTAGCGGCCAATAGTGCTATAAGCTCTCTGAACTTTTTCCATCCCGTTCTGATTCTAGCTACTGTACTTTCCACCACTGCTGATTTTGTCACCCAGGTAACGGAAGCTGTCCACTATTTCTATAGAACCATCTGTGCAATGGAATGAGCTAGTATTCTATGGGCACTTGCTGCTACTTATTGCACAAGAGCACCGGCCACATATAAAATCTATATTCTTAGTTAGCTTACCTGTGATCCCACTACATCTTTTATGCACCCATACTTTGCATTTGGGACATAAAATGGAGTTTCTGCCTACTCCTTTCCTACACACTGAGCATGGCCATTTCCCAGATGGGACCGGTGCCCTATTTTCCTTCCTACAAACTAGAACTTTAGTCTTAGACAAGTTAACTTTAAGGCCTTTTGATTCTAGGCCATGCTTCCATGTTTGGAATTTCTTCTCTAGTTCAGCCATTAATTCAGCTATGAGCGTTAGATCATCTGAATATAGGAGTTCCCATGGGCAGCCGGTCTTAAACTCTTCTGTTATAGCCTGAAGGGCAATAATAAATAGTAGGGGGCTAAGAACGAGCCCTGATGAACACCAACTTTTACGCTAAACTCTTCACTATATTCGTTATTAATTCTAACCTTGCTTACTGTTTCTTTATACATGGCTTGATAGCTCTCAGACGCCATTCATCAACACCTAGTTTTCTAAGGCCCACCAGATAATGGAGCGGGGGACTCTGTCAAAGGCTTTCTCCAAGTCAACAAAAGCTAAGTATAGGGGTTTACTTTTAGCTAAGTACTTCTCCTGTAGTTGTCGTACAATGAAAAGAGCATCTGTGGTACTTTTACCTGACACAAAGCCGAACTGCATTTCATCTAGATCAATTTGTTCTCTGATTAGTTGCGCTATTACTTTTTCCATGACCTTCATGACCTGGTCGATTAATTTAATGCCACTATAGTTACCCCTATCTAGGACATCTCCTTTACCCTTGCAGCAGTTAATGATGATGATGCTATGCCAGTCCTTCGGAACGGCCCCATTCTGTATGACTTGGTTTACTATCCGGGTGACCATAATGTGTCCCACCGTTCCAGATGCTTTCAGCATTTCAGCAACTATTTCCGAAGGCCCAGCCGCCTTGCCTGTCTTCATATCTTTGATCGCCTTACTTATTATACTACCTTCAACTTGCACTGCTGGTCCCTCTATTGGACCGATGTGGGGGAGACTGTCTTTCTCCTCATTTATTCTCCTCATTTAATAGCCTTTCGTAGTGACACTTCCAAGCTACCTTCTTATCAGCGTCAGTGATGGCAAGCACACCATCATCATTAAGGACACACTTCTCCCCGACAATATCACGGTTTTCCTTGACACATTGCCTAACAATCCTGAACACCTCACGTTTTTGGTCCTCGCGTTGTAGAACATGCTTGAACTTTCTTTCCTCTGCTTCCCTTCTTGTGAAGCACACTTGTCTCCTAGCTTCCCTCCTGGCCACTTGATAGTCTTCTCTACTTCCCCCATCCCGCCATACTTTCCAAGCCTGCTTTTTGGCCTTAATTGACTCCTCCACCTTACTGTTCCACCACCACGCTTCTCTCCACCTGCCTATAGGCCTGCTCCAGCCACAGAATTCATCTGCCGCCTTCAGCAGGTTAGCTTTCAGGAATACCCACTGTTCCTCTATATTGTACGACTCTAATTTCTCTTCCTTACTGTCGAAAGCATCAAGTAATATGCTTTTAAATTTATTACTGGCTGTGGGGTCCTTTAGCTTCCATATTTTTCTCCCGAGGATAGTCCTCCTCTGTTGTCGAGTACGTCTTGTCCTGACCATGAGGTCGCTGACTATGAGTCTATGTTGGGAGGTGCATTCTTCATGGGGGAGGGATTTAGTGTTTACAACAGACACTCTATCACATCTTCTGGTAAGGATATAATCTATCTGACTGGCGTGTTCCCCTGATCTATAGGTGATCAAGTGATTTCTCGTTTTTTGAAGTTAGTGTTACAGATAGTTAGGTTATTTGCGTCACAGAATTCCAGGATTCTGGAGCCTTCCTCATTTCTAGTACCAAACCCATAGCCTCCATGGATTCCGTCATAGCCGTCACAATGTTGTCCAACGTGACCATTTAGGTCGCCAGCAATAATTATGTAGTCACTGTCGGTTATTTGGGAGGTAGTGAGCATCAATGTCTCATAGAATCTGTCTTTTATAGCGCCAGGCAGTCCAGATTGGGGTGCATACGCAGATATTACTGTCACAGAAGTTCTATTTAGGACAAGTCTTATTTTAATTATTCTGTCGTTCACTCTATTTAAGTCTATTATCTTATCTACCCATTTTTCTGCTAACATGATTCCTACCCCACCCAGCCTATTGTCATTTCCCACCCACAAAAGCTTAGAGCATCGTTTTTTACCCACAATGAATCTAGTAGACCCACCCCTCCACCTGGTCTCTTGGATACAGCAAACATCAACCTTTTTACATTCAAGCATTTCTACAACCTCGTTAGAGCGACCTTTTAAGGTGCCTACATTCATGGTACCAACTCTGAAGTTTTGGATTGCGTTTGGTGGGTGGGAATGGTGGGGTGCGGGGACGGGTGAGGGGATGGGGTTGGGGTTATGTTGGCCATCCGCAGCCCGAAACAAAGAGGAGGAGTCCTTGCCTTTTCGTCCGGCAGCATGAGGTGAATTTGTCTTTATCTTTGGCATTGTCACTGAGTGTCCTGATTTTTCAGACTCTCCAGAATTCCTTAGTCCATCCATCATATCGAAAAGCAACCAGAAGTGATAGCATAGGCCGCTGACTTATGATTGGTCCAAATAATAATGGTGGAGAGTGGGGGCGGATGGGATGGGTATGGGGTTGTTAGCGAGAGGGTTTAAATAAAATCTTCGGATTTTGGGCATAATTGGACAAGTATATAACAGTAATAAGCGAATAATGGGATTTTAAAATACAAGAAGATTATTTAGAACAACCAGACAGAATTATAGAATAGCATTGAAAGAGAGCAAAAGATTGGATTCTGGGCGATGATACGGATATATGAATGAATGGACCGAGAGGCTGGAGAGACAAGAAAAAATGGCATTTTACATTTTACATTACATTTCGCAGGGGGACTAGCAGGTCTGACTGTTAATAAGTGTTGGCAAATTCTGAGATTCGTACCTCATAACAGGTTTATTTATATTCGGTGAGAGAAGGGAGTGATTGAAAGGGTGAACCAGCAGGCGCGTATGGGGGGGGGGGGGGCTAAAGATTAAGAGGGACAAGGAGGCCATTTTATAAATTCTAGAATTTTCGGCCAAAATTAAACAAACGAGGTTGTTATTTTAGAAAAACAAATGGGGCATTTCACGAGAGGGTTTAAATAAAACCTTCGAATTTTGGGCATAATTGAACAAGCATATAACAGTAATAATAAGCGAATAATGGGATTTTAAAATACAAGAACATTATTTAGAACAACCAGACAGAATTATAGAATAGCATTGAGAGAGAGCAAAAGATTGGATTCTGGGCGATGATACGGATATATGAATGAATGGACCGAGAGGCTGGAGAGACATATATATATATATATATATATATATATATATATATATATATATATATATATATATATATATAATATATATATATATATATATATATATATATATATATATATATATATAATATATATATATATATATATACGCGAACGGCAAAGCATAAATGAACTAAGTGAGAAATTAGGAATAAGAGGGATCAGATGCTGTTTACTCGAGAGAAGACTACGTTGGTATGGTCACGTGATGCGCATGAAAGACGACAGCTGTATAAAAAAGTGCAGGGCGATAAAAATAGACGGTAGCCACGGAGTAGGCAGACCCAGAAAAACCTGGGACGACTTGATAAATTCCGACCTTACACACTTACACCTCTCCAAGACAATGTCACTGGACCGAGATCTTTGGCGCTACGCAGTAATATAGAAGACCTGCCTTGCCTAAGTTCTAAGCGAAACCTACAGTCAGTAGGCACCTCTTAACCAAAATACACCCCCGTCCCACTACCCCTACCCCCACCGCCATCTACACCACCCCTTTCGATGTAAAGCTATGTTGGTACCACAACATCCAGTCCTAAATAAATGAGGTCGTGTAGGCGTCACGACAAAAACACACAGTCCACGCTGTAATGTGGCCGTGTAGGTAACACGGTAAAAACCTCCCAGTCCACACTGTAAACGTGGTTGGTGTCAGGAAGGGCATCCAGTCGTAGAAAACCCGCCAGACAGTTCCGAGCAAGACAACTAATCTTGCCTCAAGTGGAACAATTCCCATCCAGACCCATGCTAGTGTGGAAGATGGACGTTAAACAAATAACAAGGTGAGGCCGGTACTGGACTTTCGGGAGCTGAACGAGCAGGTGTCATGCCACACGGGTGGCGAGGTCACGGATGTCTGTGGGGAAACCCTGTGTGAGTGGAGACGCATGACGGGGGCTTCCGCAATCGTCGATCTAAAGTCGGCATACTTACAATTACACATAGATGAGAAGCTCTGGCAGTATCAGCTGGTCAGGTATAAGGGCCGGACATATTTCCTGACCAGGCTCAGTTTCGGGCTGAGCTCTGCACCAAAGATCATGGCGGCGGTCCTCAAGACCATTCTGGGAAAGGCCGACAAGATGAAGATGGCCACTAATTCCTACATTGACGACATCCTAGTGGATGAGTCTGTAGTGTCGGCGGCGGAGGTCACGAGCCATTTACAGGGGTATGGACTGGCTGCGAAGCCGTCAGAAGCGTTGGAGGGAGGAGCCGCGCTGGGATATAGGCTACGGCGAGACAGGACGGGCGTGTTAGTATTCCAGAGGGGAAATGAAGTTCCAGAACTGGGCTCGAGTATGAGTAGGCGGGAGCTTTTCTCGGCGTGTGGAAAGTTGGTGGGTCACTACCCGATTGCTGGGTGGCTCCGGACAGCATGCAGCTATGTCAAGAGACGTACGGGCGGGGTGACTTGGAGTGACAGAGTGGGAAAGAGACGGTGGCCATGATGCAGGAGATCGTGGAGAGGGTGAAGGCCGACGACCCAATGCGGGGACGCTGGTATGTTCCCAAATCGCAGAGCGGGACCGTATGGTGCGATGCTAGCAGCATAACACTAGGTGCCACGTTGGAGATAGGAGGTGTTGAGGTTGAGGATGCAGCCTGGCTTAGGAAGAAGGACGATTGCAACCACATCAATGTGGCCCAACTGGACGCGGTGTTGAGAGGGGTGAACCTCGCCCTGAAGTGGGGACTGCGCACCATCGAGATTCGCACCGACTCGGCTACTGTACTCGGATGGGTGAGATCAGTGCTCACCAGTGAGAAGAGAGTGCGAACGAGAGGGGCGGCGGAAATGCTGATAAAGCGCCGCCTGGGAACTTTAGGAGAGCTGGCCACCGAGTTCGACCTGAGGCTGAGCATAGTTTTCGTGCCCTCAGAGAAAAATAGGGCGGACGTTTTAACCAGGGTGAAGAAAGCCTGGATGGAAGCGCCGGGGGATGTAGAAGAGGAGATAGCTGCCGTGTGTCGGCTGACCGAGTCGGATCTGAAAGGGTTGCATGACATGCACCACATGGGAGTGGATAGGACTCTGTTCCTAGCCAGGAGAATCGACTCGGACGTTAGCAGACACAGTGTTCAAGGAGTGGTTAGAGGCTGCGTCCGATGTCAGTCCATTGATCCCGCCCCCGGGTGTGCACGAAACGGGAGGCATCCCGGTGGATCGCGACTGGAAGCGATTGGCGGTGGATGTAACACACTACCGACAAGGAACATACCTCTCAATGGTCGACAGTGGACCGGGACGGATGGCGATATGGAGGGAGATGAAGACTGGAACGGCTGAGGAAATCACGCGGACGTTGGGAGAGGTGTTCTTGGAGCGGGACCCTGTGGACGAACTGCTGATGGACAACAGCGCAGCGTTCCGCTTGGAGGCGCTGAGGGTGATGCTCGATGGATGGAAGGTGGACCGTTTCTTCAGAGCAGCGCACAGGCCGAGCGGGAATGGAATTGTGGAGCGACACCACCGGACGATCAAGGCAATGGCGGAGCGGGGCCATATCTCACCAATGGAGGCAGTGTTCTGGTACAACATGTCCCCTCGGGTGGGACAGGTTGAGGAATCGGTGCCACACAGAGCAGTATTCAGATACGAGTGGCGGCACCCGTGCACGTCACCACAACGGCCAGTGGGGAGAGAGAGTGCATTCGTGCAGGTGGGCGAAGAAGTTTGGGTTAAGCCCCCAGATGCACGTTGCACATCTCAATGGGGAAGGGGAACGGTGATGGCCGTAAATTCACAGAACAATGTGTCCGTGGACGGAGTACCACGTCATGTCCTGGATGTCCGTAGAATCACTGTGTCAACGGACTCTGAGGAAGAGGAAACATAAAGTGCTGCCCCAACACTGCGGAGATCGCAAAGAAGTCGTAAACCACCAACCTGGACAGCAGAATTTCATATGCAGAAGGACGAGGGGGAAATTGATCCTTGAGATCAGGGGGGCGTGTGGGGATGGTGTGGCGTGCGATTGCCGGAAGCGGGGGAGTGCTCGACCGGAAGGGTGCTTGGCCGGAAGGATGCTCGACCGGAAGGGCCAGCAGAGGGCCTCTCTAGTGGTGACCAGCAACGGTGTGGACGCGAGTTTTGGCAGCTCCCGGTGTTAAGCAGTTGGACGCACGTGGAAGAGGAGTAACCTGCAGTGGAATTTAGCGGCGCCTATGAAAAGCGGTAAGTGAGATAGCTTTTTCTAACCACAGAAAGTACATTGAAAAGTCTTGGAAGAGATACCTTGACGACTGTTTCATCATCTGGACAGAATCTCTAGATACTCTGGATGAGTTCAATATCCTCCTGAATAATCTACACCGATCTCTCCAATTCACAAAAGAGATGAGTAGTACCAAATTACCATTCCTAGATATAATGGTAATCAAAAACGACACCACCATTACCACGGATATATATTATAAACACACAGACACCCATCAATATCTGAATTTTAAGTCGTACCATCCACCTCATACAAAAAGTAACATCCCATACTGCCTAGCCAGAAGAATTTGTACCATTGTAGAAGATACGAATACCAGGAACAAACGCCTAACAGAACTGAGAGAATTTTTGCTCAAACAAAAATACCCATCTCTACTTATAGAAAATGGCATACAGCGAGCTATAAAAATACCTATACAACAACTTAGGACAACCCAAGGAAGAAGAAACCAAGAACTGGTCATACCATTTATAATGACACACAACCCATGTCACCAGAATATCTTCAACACTGCCAAAGCAAACCTACCGAATCATTGCTCAAAGTAATGAATTAAAAGGCTTAATCACAGACCGATCTTTGACTCTTAGTAAAAGACAGCCGAAAAATTTGAAGCAATTACTAACAAAGGCAAAGTTTGACCTTAACAACAAAGACCAATCATTCACTGTATCCAAATGCAATGATAGTCGATGTGGCACATGTCAATCCATACACACCGGTCAATATATGAACACAAAAACTGGAAAAATATTCCCAAATGCAAATATGAACTGCAAAAGCAGAAATCTAATTTACTGCATTAAATGCCCGAATTGTGAAGAACTATATGTCGGTCAAACTGAAAATGCATTATCGGAACGTGCACAGGTGCACCGACAGCAAATCAGAGACCCAGATGTCCGTCAGATACCTCTGAGTAACCATCTAGCAACATGTGGTCAGAAAATATTTATAATATTTCTATTCTACAAATTACACAGCCCAAGTGAAAGCAAGAAAAAAATTAAAGAAAAGAAGTCTATTGATAAATTCCAACCCAAGCTAAATGAACAATAATAATGCTTAGGGGTTTAGACGACGTGTATTTGTGTATTTATGACTTGTAAAAATATTCAGAAGAATATTTTTGGCTGGTGCGTGTTTGTACAATCAGCTCCAAGAAAAATACGTGATGTCGTTCTGCATTTCTTTTGCCGGAGTGTCTGTGTTATTTTTATGACGTCCGTTTGTGACGTCAGAGCTATCACACCACAGGTGTCGCTTCGCTACATATAACCCTCCTCCAGATGACCAATCGATGAAGAAGTAAACATATGTAGTGAGAAGCAAGGCAAAGATAGGTAATAAACAAAAGAAATGTTTGCACAAACAAAAGGCAACAACAAAATGTAACAACAGAAACATGCAAAACAATCAATAAAATGCAACAAATCGTAAGAAAGACAAAAGCAAAGGGCAGCTGAAATGTACACAGTTTGACACAGTTTGTTTCCAAAAAGGCTCCAGTGGCCAGTTCATATAATAAAAGTTTCGAAGAGTTCTTTGGGCCAGTGGACTCTTCGACCGGAACGGGTCGTGGTCTTGTATCTTGGTGATGGAGGGGGGGGGGGGGGAGAAAGATGAAGGTGTATGTGGAGCAGGTGTGTGAGAATCTGTGTGGGCCTGTTTAAGTCTATCAACCGCAATGGTCTCTCTGGATCCCTTAATGTCTACAGTGAAATGTTTATCAGAACGAGCTAATACACGGTAGGGTCCAGAGTACGGTTGTGTGAGAGGTGGTCTCACAGCATCGTTTCTTACGAACACATGGGTCCACGAGGCAATATCCTTCGGGACTGCAGATTTTACAGTTTGTTTCCTCGTATCCATCGGCGGCAGGTCCTGAAAATAAGAACGCAGACGGGATACGTAGGAAAGCGGATCTTGTTCAGCAAGATCGACAGAGGCAAGCATTTTCCCAGGTTACGCTAGAGGAGCACCATACAATAATTCGGCCGGGGAGAACTCAAGGTCCTCCTTTAATGATGACCGAATCCCCACAACACAATAGGGAGTTACTGGCTCCAACGCGTAGAGTCAGGAGAAGTCCGTAGAGCGGCTTTTAGTTGTCGGTGGAAGCGCTCCACCATTCCATTAGATACAGGATGATATGAAGTTGTTCGGATGCGTTTAGTGTCAATGATCTTCGTCAATTCGGAGAAGAGATTCGATTCGAACTGTCTTCCACGGTCCGTTGTAATCGTGGTTGGCACTCCAAAGCGGGCAATCCATCCTGATACTAGGGCACGCGCTGTCGTTTCAGCAGTGATGTCTTTCAAGGGGATGGCTTCAGGCCATCGCGAAAAACGATCAATTACAGTCAATAGATAAGTATGACCACCATTGACTGGCCAAGGTCCCACGATGTCCACATGACTGTGCCTGAAACGGGCGTCCGGTGTACTGAACGTACCGAGCGGAGCCTTAATGTGCTTATGGATTTTCGATTTCTGGCAAGCGATGCAGGAACGGCACCAAACAGTAATATTGCGCCTCATATTTGGCCAGAAGAATCTGGCTGTTATGAGCTTTACTGTGGCAGAAGATCCTGGGTAGGAAATGCTGTGTAAAGCAAGAAACACAGTACGACGATGGTTTAGCGGGACGAATGGTCTCGGTGAATCCACGGAAACGTCGCAGAGAATCTGTCCGTCTGCGGTGGGCAATGGCAGGTATTTCAAATTACTCGTCGCAAATTCGGCTGATGTAATATCCAACGATTCCAGTGCAGGTTGGTCTGCTGCCAAGTGATTTAAATCGATGTTGTGGGATGACGCAATCGAACTGATCGGCAATCGAGACAGGGCGTCAGCCGCTGTGTTTAATGAGCGTGGAATATGTTGGATGTCGTTTGTGAATTGCGAGATAAAGTCGAGATGCCTTGTTTCTCTGGGCGAGTACTTGTCGGACTTTTCCCTTAAAGCGAAGGTCAAAGGTTTATGGTCAGTATAGATTGTAAAAAACCTTCCCTCGAGCATATGTGAAAACTGTTTCACGGAAAGGTAGATGGCTAACAGCTCCCGGCCAAAGGTGCTGTAGCGAGTTTCTGCAGGCTTCAACTTCCTGGAGAAAAATTCTAATGGTTGTTGGTGATCGTCACTACTCTGTTGTAAGACTGCACCTACTGCAGTATCCGACGCATCAACACAAAGCGAAAGCTTGGCATTGGACACTGGGTGAGCCAGCAAAGATGCACTAACCAATGCTGATTTGGCTTTTTGAAAATCCTCGAGCTGAGTCTGAGTCAAAGAGATTTCCTTGTTCTTCTTGCGGCAAGTTTTCAGAATCTCAGTAAAAGAGAAGAATAGATAAGCACAATGCGGAACAAAACGTCTATAGAAATTTATCAGTCCTAGGAATTGTCGCAACTGACGAAGTGAGGTCGGCGGAAGCAAATCCTCTATAGCCTGAACTCGTTGAGGAGGAGGGAAAAGAGTTAATCCAAAAAATGGTAAGACGTAAGTCTGACTGGAATAACAACAACAAGCGAGAAGAGAGGATAGAACGGAGGTCACAGTAATAAATAAACCTGAATTGAAACGGACAAGGCTGTGTGGTTACTAATAACGAGTGTTTGGAAAGTAAAGGAAACACAAACATAGGGATAAACATTTCCCCTCATCAGTTGTCTGCTGAAAAAAGGAGGAGGGAAAAGTGTTAATCCCAAAAATGGTAAGACGTAAGTCTGACCGGAATATCAACAACAAACGAGAAAAGAGGATAGAACAGAGGTCACAGCAATAAATAAATATGTTTTGAAACGGAATGTTTTTAATAGAGTAATCCATTTCATACATATAGGTAAATGAAAGAAGAGTGTTCTATGTATAGTACAGAGCTATTTAAATACCTTTTCTACGGAAATACTTAATACATAAACAGCTCCCACCGGGAATGATTGAAGTAAATTCTGCATCTTGTAAATGTGATTGGCATCTTCCAGTCCGATAAGTTGAGCAGTCTACGGTTATAAGGAAATTAACCAACATTAAATATGGATATATATGAAATGGATTACTCTATTAAAAACATTCCGACACCTTCTAATGCTTCTTACACCAAAATGTTAATTGATAAAGTTGAAAAAGTTATACAAAGAATGAGATGGAAAGCTATGATATTTGATGGACAGTTCAGTACAAACTTAACAGATTACTTTGACATTGTCATGCAAATACCCACCAAGAGTTAAAGATATGGCCCCCTTCGAATTAGACTTAGTTAATATGATCAACCAACTAAAATTTCGTAAGTACAATGATAATTTTCAATAATATTTCTAATATTTAATCCTCTAATAATACGTTTGCATTTTCCGATAAAACTAAACAGTTATATGAAGTTAATAAACAATTATATAATCAACTTTTAATAGATAGTATTACTACTAAATATCAAAAAGCTAAAAATAACACATATAATAATATAAAAAATGAAGCTAAAGATATAGCAAGAAAATTAAGAATAGATAATAGAACTGAAAGCCTAGCAAAACGTAAAGTCTATATTACACTTAAAGCCCATAAAACAGATTTCAATAACCCACCTAGTTGTAGACTTATTAACCCTACTAAAACAGAAATTGGTCTTGTTAGTAAAAAGACTGTAAGAAATATCATTAAACAAATAAGAAGTAAAATAGAATTATTTCAATGGTTAAATACCTCCTCAGTTATATCTTGGTTTAATAATATACAAGAGAAAAATATGTCTACATTTACCCAATTTTATATAGTAGATTTCTACCTTTCTATTATTCACTCCTTATTAGCCAAAGCATTAGCATTTGCTAAACAATTTACTTATATATCAGAACTTGAGGAAGATGTAATTTTGTATGACAGACAAACATTACTTTTTGCCAAAGACGAAACCTGGGTAAAAATATCAAACCCAGAAAATGTTTTTGATGTCTCAATGGGTTCTTTTGATAGTGCCGATGTGTGTAATTTAGTTGGCTTATTCCTCTTCCACACACTTATAGAGAAATTCCCCAATCACACTATCGGGTTGTATCGAGATGATGGACGAGCAGCATCTCATAATCTTGGCAATAATCATAGTTAAATATATAGTTTCGATGTCTAACTGGTGAATTTACTGATTATAATTTGAACTATGAATCATTCATGCGTTTGCATATTTTATATATATATATATATATATATATATATATATATTACTCATTTTGAGATGGTTTGGGGGGTCTCAGAAAATTGGATTTGCACTGTTTTTTATGTATATTTAACAAAACCATAATAGCTGACAAATATCGGTCTATCTTTCCACTGAACTGGAGGTAAAACTACAATTATAACATTACTAACAATGAGTATAATTATTATTCTTTATTAAATGTATACCGTTGCATTAATACCTATAATTATATCTATATATAGTGTGTACAAATATCTTTATCTAGTGTAATATCATAATCGTAGTTACATTTATAAATAATTTAAACACTCAAATGACATTATGTATTATTATAAGTGTTTGGTTTTCCCTGGTAGGTCGAACTTATATAATCATTTACTTAATACAATATATGAAAAAATAATAAATTATAATCTTGGTATATTTTGATCAATACATATATATATAGTTGAAAATTCTGACTTCTTTAAGTTTAATTATAAGGCCAGTTGATACTTTAGGCACTCAAACCATTTAACAATAAATTCTTTAATAGTTATAACTATAAATATCTGATAAATTATATTATAGAAACTTTTGTCAATATTATAAGTAATTTTGATAAAGATTACCTTCGTGGTGATATGAAACTTTATATATATATATTTTCTGTATATCTCGGGTTTCGTAAATCCTCTAAATTTGTTTTCATAAAATTTGAATTTTAGAAATCTAACATAATTATATTATAATATTAAGGCGGTGGATTGGCAGTATCGGTAGAGGGTCGGATGCCATGCTTTGAAGCATAGAGTTACCTCCCTGTATGATCTGAGTTCAAATCCCGCCGAGGTTAACTTTGCCTTTCATCCTTCCGGGGTCGATAGAATAAAGTACCAGTAATGCACTGGGTAATTGCTGGCCTTGTGCCAAAAGTAGAAACAATTATAATATTAATACAAATACCTATTAACTTCTACAACCTAAAATTTGATTCTTTACCCTGAAATAACATAAATTAAATATTTTGAAAATTAACCGCCAACTATAATATATAAGAATTTTGTGTGTGTACAAACTTGAACATAAATTGCCCCCTTTGTCTCTCTCTCTCTTTATTCCTCTTTCATCTGTCTTCTCAAGCTAAATACTAAATAAGTTATCATATCAGCTATTTCTTCCTCTATGCTTACTTTTCCCTCCTCTTTCTCTAGTAGTTTTTAAAAATTAAAAATTCTATAACTGTCATATTGATGCCATGTATTTCTTAAAATATATTACTCACACTCTCTCTATTTTTGTATTACGTTTTCTCATGTTCTCAATATTAGGGTATAAATATTGAGTTTTATAATAAGTTAATCACTACCTTGATTAAATCTTAACCATCTACCATGTCAGGGTATGTCATGTATCATTTTATTTTATCTGATGAAGACGTACTGTTGAACTTAATTCAGTACCTCTGAAATATGTATAATAACATATAATTGATTACAAGAATATCTATTTTGTTAATATTTTGAATTAATATTATATATATATATATATACGTTATTCCGGGTTGAATCGGAGGTAACCACAGTAAGTAAGGTACTCAATACATAGCAGAGTATAACAGTTTTAATATAGATGAGATTCTACAGGACTAGAACTGTTTCATTCATTAGAAATCATCAGGAATCTCCTGATGATTTCTAATGGATTCCTGATGATTTCTAATGAATGAAACAGTTCTAGTCCTGTAGAATCTCATCTATATTAAAACTATATATATATATATATATATAATATAAGATCAAAAGATGGTTAAAAGAGTTCCAAGTATTTTATTATGCGCATTTCAAAAACAAATATCATCATGGGATGATATCTGCGTTCTCATCAGATAAAATAGGGAGACATGATAGGAAGCTTAAAAAACACTTGTGAATAGTGAAGTTTTAAATCAACATATGAAAAATAAATTAAGATGGATGTATTAGATTGGGAAAAAGTGAGGGGGGGGGGGGTAAGGAAGAGGAAGAAATAAGAGTAAAAGATGGTGGGGGAGGAGTATAAGAAGGAAGGATGAGAGAGGAGGAGAGATGGGTGATAGAGAGAGAGAGAGTTAGCCTTTACAATTGAGAAAAAATATTGTCTCACAGAGAGAAATTAAAAAGCCGTAGGAAGATAATAGATAATTTAAAAGATTTTGAAATAAAAAGTTAATGAGGTTTATGCATGAAGAAAAAGGAATTAAGAATAGTATTAGATTAAGGTTTGTATATTGAAGGGCTTAATAATATGTGCGAAGAAAAGAATTGATTAATATGTATTATTAATATAATATAAGGTGAATTGGCAGTATCGGTAGAGAGTTGGACGCCATGCTTTGACGCATAGAGTTACTGCCCTTGCCATTCTGAGTTCAAATCCCGCCGAGGTTAACTTTGCCTTTCATCCTTACGGGGTCGATAAAATAAAGTACCAGTAATGTACTGGGTAATTGCTGGCCTTGTGCCAAAAGTAGAAACAATTATTAAAATAAAAATATTAATGATATTAAGGATATAATATGAAAAGAAGAAGAATAAATGAGTTATCTCTCTGTGAGAATATTTTTTCTCAGTTGTAAAGACTATCTCTCTCTCTCTCTATCACCCATCTCTCCTCCTCTCTCATCCTTCCTTCTTATACTCCTCGCCCACCATCCTTTACTCTTATTTCTTCCTCTTCCTTACCTTACCCCCCCCTCACTTTTTCCCAATTTCATACATCCATCTTAATTTATTTTTCATATGTTGATTTAAAACTTCACTATTCACAAGTGTTTTTTAAGCTTCATATCATGTCTCCCTATTTTATCTGATGAGAACGCAGATATCATCCCATGATGATATTTGTTTTTGAAATGCGCATAATAAAATACTTGGAACTCTTTTAACCATCTTTTGATCTTATATTATTTATACTCCAGTCCGACAAATTGTAGAGTGCTATTTATCGGATATTTGCATTGCTTTATTGTGCTACAATAAAACTCACGGCGATACTTGGTTTTAGTGTCTTAAATGATCATCATCGACAATCAGTTATTAGCTCCACCCACTACACGAAACGTCATCAGCTGCTGCTGCTGCTTGGTTTTTATCTTACATGCTTCATTTTTACACGGAAAAACATTGAATTTTTATAATAAATATTTATTAAAATATTAAGAGAAAATTAAATTTTTGATTTATTTTTTTAACAAAATAAATATTTATTTACAGTTTTTCACAGAAAAACTATGCTTCATTTTTACATTTTTAACAACAGAAAAAAAATTTCTTTAACAATATATTGTTGCGATATACAGTTTAATATTTTTTCGAAACATTTACCTTCACCAGTTGGATACGTGGCATTGCGCCATCGCCACTCAAACTCCCTTAAATACGACTGAAATAGTGGTTGGCTGGTACCATTGATGCGTTTCAGTTTTTTTTTTTGGAGGGGGGGGGGCATGAGACCACATCCCCTCAATATTTTGCGTGTGTACTTGATATGGGATCAACGAAATGCTGCGAATGATTGACGACCAGGCAAATTTGGTATTTGATTGTATGCCCGCCACTCATCTGTATGGATCATCGATCCATTTGCACAGTGCCTTTCAATGAGAGGCAGCAGTACGATCAGGGATTTCATGTAGAAAAATATTGCTGTAAAAGAAATATATTGTTTAAAGAAATTTTTTTTCTGTTGTTAAAAACTGTTTCGCAACAATATTTTTTTGTTTTCTAATTTTCTCTGTTAATATTTTAATAAATATTTATTATAGAAATTCAATGTTTTTCCGTGTAAAAATGAAGCATGTAAGGTGATGAAGCAGCAGCTGATGAAGTGTCGTGACGTATCGTGTAGTGGGTGGAGCTAACTGATTGTCGATGATGATCATTTAGGACACTAAAACCAAGTATCGCCAAACTCACCTCCTACATATATATATATATATATATATAAATGAAAGGTATAGAAAATTTTAATTATGTAAAATATATATATATTTATTAAAATAACAGATTAAAGTTTAAGCAAAGAATCGCTGCTTTCACCCTTAACGGGATCTTCTGAAACTAACAAAGTCAATCTGTAAACGCAGAAGTGGATATTTCAAAAACGTTGCAACCGGAGGAAGACAGGAAGACGATACTTTGGTTCGTGGAAACGTTCCCTGGCAAAGAACGGGAAAAAACGAATAATACGTCATTAATAGGAGCGGTGAAAAACAATTACGCGCAAAGACAGAACTACGTTTATGGTATAAAAGAGGTCGTAGACTAATGTTCTCTTAGGTGGTTCATAGAGACGTTCTCTGGCAATGAACGAAAAAAAAAGAAGATAGTACGTCATATGTGGGGTGTGGAGAACAATTGCACGCATAGACAAAACCACGTAAATGGTATAGCAGAAGTCGTAGACTAAAATTCTATCTAGGAGACCGAATGAATCTCCGCTTCAGAGTTAAGAACAAAGTAAATAAATACAATACAGAGGTAATAGAAATTAAATAAATACATACGCGCATACAAATACGTACATACACAAGCATACGCGAAAACACTTACCATAGGTATACAAAACTACGCACATATAAATATGTGTGTGTATGTATGCGTGTATACAAATAAATAAATAATTAAATAAACGTATATAAATAAAATACGTATATAACAAGCGCACACACATACCTACATGTAAATACACAAACGTGAGGAGACGTAAGTCAACCAAAACATGAAGTACACATATACACACACCCTACATACGTACGAACCTGCATACTCGCACAGACGCAAAACTCCCGTATACACATAACCAAACCATATGTACCAGAATATATAAAATTATACGCCATAACATATACAATCAAATATACGTACGAGAAGGTATACGTACCTTCACAAAACATACAGGTAATATATACTTACCTATGCAAATAAGTAATGGTATAAACAAAACATATACTTAGCTACCACATCAAGACGTAAAATATCCACGTATAGATCGCATTATCCGTCAGGGTATAACGTGGGGCTGTAATACAGGAAAGTTTTGTGCAATTTATGTTTACAAGCCGAAATTGCCTCAGATTTTTTGTTTAAGATGTGGTCTGTGGCATAGAGTATTTCCAGGGCCTCAGCGGCGCAGAGGTCACATGATCTTTTATTACCGTTATACGATCTAGCCCTAGCTAGGATCTCCCAGTGTAACTTATATTGGGTGTGGTTGTCTTTTAGACTCCAGATATAATCTGAAAGTGACGTCATATTCCTTCTTAGAGGGTAACGAAAAGAATGGGTATGCATGTAAAGACGCTGCTTGAATCTATTGGCGGTTAACCCTATGTAGGCCC
>OZ024741.1:330022308-330200564 GCA_964016885.1 Eledone cirrhosa
CTGCCTTTCATTTTTAGAGAGAACCCTTTAGCGGCCAATAGTGGTATAAGCTCTCTGAACTTTTCCATCCCGTTCTGACTCTAGCTACTGTACTTTCAGAGCACCCTCCCCCACTGCTGATTTTATCACCCAGGTAACGGAAGCTGTCCACTATTTCTATATATATATATATATATATATATATATATATATATATATATATATATATATATATATATTGAGTTATATATGTATATGTGTGTGTGTGTATGTACGTATGCATACGTATGTGTATGTATATATGTGTGTGTAGGTATATATGTGTATGTGAGTGTGTATGTATGTATGTATATATATGGGACTGGCTTTGTGCAGTGCCTTTGCTCACTATAAAAGCTTCATGGCACAGGCATTGCTTTATGTCTGGAGATCTCTCTGCACTTGTCGTCACATGGTACCATGGGCCCAGCACTATGTGTCAATAATTGTCACAAGTGTAATGTTTGTACCAAAGTTTTCAAGTCGCTGGCTGGACTAAAAAGTCACACTCGTTCAGCGCATCGGTAGGAGTTCTCCTACATGGATATAAAGTAGTGGCCATACTCGAAAACGAGTTGGCAGCCACCATATATATATATATATATATATATATATATATATATATATATATATATATATATATATATATATATATATATATATATATAAATAAGGTTTATATGAATTATCTAAGAATGAGTTTTACACACACATATATATGTGTTTGTATTTGTATGTATGTGTTTGTGATATGTATGTATATGTATGTGTATGTTTGTATGGTTATGTATGTATGTGTGTATATATATATATATATATATATATATATATATATGTGTGTGTGTGTGTGTGTGTGTGTGTGTGTGTGTGTGTATGTGTGTGTATATGTATGTATGTGTGTGTATATATATATATGTATGTATGTGTGTGTATATATATATATATGTGTGTGTATATATATATATATGTGTGTGTATATATATATATGTATGTATGTGTGTGTATATATATATATGTATGTATGTGTGTGTATATATATATATATGTATGTATGTGTGTGTATATATATATATGTATGTATGTGTGTGTATATATATATATATATGTATGTGTGTGTATATATATATATATATGTATGTATGTGTGTATATATATATATATATGTGTGTATATATATATATATATATATATATATATATATATATGTATGTGTGTGTATATTTGTATATGTGTGTCAAAATCTAGCTGTCGTCTGTTCTACAGCGTAGATGTAATTCACTTCGCGCAGAAGTTTTGTTCAAATTTATTGCGGAAATTTTGTAAGTTCAATTTTAATTTTGATACTATTGTGTAGCTTGACCCCCCGTCTGAACTGTCAGGCGGTGGGTCAGCTCATCTTTGCCCCTCCCGGGGGTGAAAAGCCTGTTTTTAAAAATTTTGTGGCATAAAAAATTTAAATCGTCTGACAGAAATGTTAAACGAAGCTAACGAAAATAGCGGTGGGGGGACAGCGGTAAGAGTTGTAAGCTCGCACGCTTTAGTCCCCCCCCCCTTCCTTCCCAACTAACGTCATAGAGAAGGAAAGAAAAAATAAAAGAAAAACAGACGAATCTGCGGAGAAAAATGACGAAAACACAAATCTGGACATTGATTCCAACAACGAAAAAAAAAATTTGAAAAATTGCATGACAATATTAATACCACAAACAAAGACACAACAAACACAAAAATAACATTTGAAAACAACATCATAACAGAAAGCAAAGCAGACGACAAAGTCAACACCAATAATATTTCATTTGCACAAACAACAAAGAAATCTTTGACATATATACCTGAAAATATTTCAGATGTGGCACAAAGAATTACAGACGCCAGACAATACATAACTGAAGGGGAAAATGGTATTTTATCGGTAAAAATGCCTCAAGAACTCACCAAAGACATTGAAAGTCGGACGGTCGTTTTCCGCACCATCAACAACATTTCTAAAAAACCTCAACAGCCAACACAAACAGAAATCAAAGCAGTACTTACAGAAGTACTTAATGAAACCACTTTCATAAGAAGAGACAGACTGTATGGAAGCCTAGCGATTATTATGAAGAACGAATCGGCGGCAAAAAAATGTGCTTTGTCACCGATTCGTTCGACAAATTTTACCTTTTATCCATCTTATATGGGTAAAAGAACTCAGCGCATATGGCTGGATGCAATGATGCCAGATGTGGACTACTGCTGGCTCATAGCTGGCTTCATCGATCCAGCGAATGACAACGTGATTTCCATTGGGAAAACCACAGGCAATGCGTTCAGTGGAACAGGTATAGAACTTGTAGTGCAAATGAAGCCTGAACGCATCGTCCAAATACCCGACAGAATCCTATTAGAGGGCTACGGGTATATAAACATTAGCGTGGAGGGGAGAAGGCCGTCCTGTCATATCTGTGCAGGCAGAGGGCACCTGAAGGCGGCTTGTCCCCAACTCAACAAAAAGAAAACCCTGCTACCAACACCAGCTCCACCACCACCACAACAGATAAACAAACAACAAAACTCAGTCCCACCCAACCCGTCCCTCAGTAAAACTACACCACAACACAAACAGTCACAACACATTACCCAAAAACAAAATACAGTCCCACCCAACCCCTCACTCAATAAAACAACACAACCACCGCAGCCACAACACACAACACAGTCTAACATAGTGATATCCATCTCCCCCACAAAGAAAACCAACACGGAAACATTACCAGCAAACATACCTCTTCCCTCCAACACTGAAGATAACCCAACGAATTCGGAGGAAGAAACGGAGTCCTTCAGACAGATTAAAAGGAAAAAAAGAAAACATGTGCAAAACACACAAGGCCAAACAACCCCTACCCAAATGTCAACACAATCCAACAAAACACAAAACACCCCTCCAGCAACAAACAAAACCAAACCTGCCCCTCCCCTCTTCGAAACACTCACACCATCCGAAAAAAAGACATTACACTATACTTACATCAACAGAAACAATAATAAATTAAATGAACTCATAAACAATAATCCTTCGGTACAAACCGAAGGTGTAAACTTTGTTTCTTCAGAAAACTACCCACATTTAAAATTAATAAAGATCCCAATGAACCTCTACCAAAAACTAAAAAAGGATTTTAAGGAGGACGTAGGACCACCCTCTGTTAAACCCATAAACTGCGTCCTACTAAAAATCTTTCCCCCTCCCCTTCCCATCCCCAACACAACTCCAAACACCCCAACCCCACCACACACTGACGACCCCACACCACCACAAGACACCCCTTCACCCAACACCCCCGACCCCATGGAAGTCGTGCGACCCGAACCTCGGGAAGCAGAAAGGTAGGTCTCTACACTCTCCTTTGGCTTTGCCGCCCACATGGATGTGTTAAGAGTAGGATGTTTGAATGCATGTGGCCTGGGCTCAACTTGGAAGCAAGCAAAGCTTCTAAATGACCTCAGGTCACGTGGTATAAATGTAATGGTTATCTGTGAGACTCAGATCAGCGTCGTGCGGCAGCTGGCCCCTACCTTCGATGACTTTGAGGTGCATGCATCTCCCTGTCAACCTGGAGGTGGGGGTGGGGTTGTCGTACTGCTGGAAAAACACCTGGGTCTCGCCGTACAGGTTGTTCACTCGGACCCGGGGGGGGGGGGGGTCGTTTGTTGGTGCTAGACGTTGGCAGTAGTGAATGTGCGGCCTTGAGACTGGTCACCGTCTACTCCCCTTTCGGAGCTGAACGGCCCGACTTCTTCCAGCGTTTGGAGACTTTTCTGGGAACGTCGCGTTCCCTGCTTCTAGCGGGGGATTGGAATGACATCCTAGATGCACGTTGGGACTATGCAGGAGCATGTCCTAATAGAGAGGGGTGTAACAGCCTCAAGGGGTTACTCGACCGTTTTAACTTGGTCGATAGATATCGACTAGATTTTCCAACTGTGCCAACCTGGACTTGGACGAACCATAGTGGTCAATCTAGATCGTACCTAGATAGATTCTTAGTTAGAAGTAAGGATAGGGACATATTAAGCTGTCCAGAAATGCTCACGGTTGGCTATACGGATCACAAATTAGTGACCTGCGTAGTCAATCTCGAGAAAACACATAAACAGGGGTTACTGGAAACTTAATTTGTCTTTACCGGCAAAAGAGACTTACAGAAACCGGATTAGCAGATTAGTTAAGGAGAGGTTGACGGGTGCAATCGCCAACAACCGATGGTGGGCATCTCTCAAAAGAGAGATTAGAACAGAATCAATAAGTTATAGCAAGATGTTAGCTGCCGATAGGAATAGAAACGAGAAAGAATTAACAGGTAAATTAGAAGAGGCAATCAAGAGCGAAGATGTGGCCAGAGTGCTGGCATCGAGGACGGCCTTGAACCAGTTTTTCGATGCAAAACACGAAGGCTGCGTCATTCGAAGTAAAATACGTGCTCTAGGTAATGAGGGGGCCAAAGCTGTTGGCTGGGCCCGCGTGACAGAAGCTAAGAGTGGAAATCGATCCACCATCCGGTCTTTGCAAGACGAGGATGGACGGGTGATCCGGGAGCCTAAGCAGATGTGCGAGGCCTTTCAAAGGCACTTTGCCCGATTATTCGGGGGAGGCGAGGGTCCGGGCGGGGACGTGGATTTCGGTCCATACCTCGACGGCCTGCCACGTCTCTCGAGCGAAGAGGCAGAGTCCTGCGAGGGACCAATCTCGGTTGATGAGATCGGGGATGCGCTGAGCCAATGCAGTAGACGCAAATCTCCAGGTCTCGATGGTATACCTTACGAACTTTATTTAGCAATGCCGGTCTTCTTCTCCGAACTCCTCGAAGCGGTCTACTGCAATTGGCAGCAGAACGGGAGAATTCCTTGTTCTGTAGCCAAGGGCGTAGTCTCGCTGGTAAGGAAGGACGAGAACAAGGAGGATAGTATAAATAATTTTCGGCCCATAACCCTGCTAAACACAGAGTTAAAGATTTTGGCCAAGGTGTTAGCAAAGAGGTTGGCGCTTGTCGTGGGTGGCTTGGTGGGAGATGCGCAGACATGTGCTATCCCATCCAGGTCCATTCACGATAACCTCCACCTCATGCGATACATCATAGAATGGGTTGACAACAAACCCGGCTTCGGTGGGGCCCTGATCAACTTGGATCAGTCTAAGGCCTTCGATAGGGTCGACCATGGTTACCTGGATGCGGTGCTAGCGACGGCTGGGTTCGGTCCTGTTTTCAGAGGCTGGATCACTGCCTTACATAGCAACCACATCTGTTCTAGGGTCAAGGTGAACGGCTACCTTTCGAAGCCGTTCGAAATCACACCATCCATTCGACAGGGGTGCCCTCTCTTCTCCCTTCTGTACGTATTGACTCTCGAGCCTTTACTGAGGAAGTTGGAGTTGTTGCAGGGTATCCCCCTGGAACCAGGATTGAACAAAGCGGTGTCGGCCTACGCCGATGACGTAACAGTAATGGTATCGACCGACTCGGAGATCGAGGCGATCGGTACCTTACTGGAGGATTACGAAAGGTTGTCAGGAGCGAAACTGAACCGGGAAAAATCCATCGGGCTGCAACTCGGAACGTGGAGAGGCAGACCGATGCCTCCCAACGGTGTCGTCGGACACTGGACGGAGGGCCCGGTGAAGTTGCTTGGGGTCTGGTTTGGACCGGACCTCCAGGTGGAAAAGAACTGGGACGAGGTTACGAACAAGGTGTTTGCACTAACCCAGAAATGGGCCAAGTATAAGCTGTCCCTAAAAGGTCGGGCGGAGGTGACGAACATTTACATAGCGTCCGTCACTTACTACCGCCTGACTGTCGTGCCTTGCCCTAAGGAAACACTCACCACCATGGAACGTATGCTCTTCCAATTTCTTTGGAAGAAGCGCCCTCCTATGGTGAGAAGATCCATCTGCTGCCAACAACCTTCGAAAGGAGGGCTGGGGATGCCGTGGTTGATGATGCGTAGGCACGCATTAAGGCTACGGCACCTACAGGTATTCCTCACTGGTCAACCGGTGTGGGCTCCGTTCGTGAAACGAGCCTTTCCGAGACTCGTCTCGCTCACCGAGCTGCAGTCCTGGGTCAAGCAAAGATCCGGAAAACTGGGAGACTGGCACACTGAGTGTGCCCAGGCGCTCAGGGCTCTCTGGCAAGCGGGCCAGGCCATCGGTGGAGAATCCACCTCATCATTCTATAGAGGGCTGGCGGCTAGCAGGGGCGATGACACCCTTGGAGAGTCGCTGGACATGGAAGAGGACGAACTGGCCAGCCTGTTCGGTAGGACTTTCCGCCCGGGACCAATGGACAACTTCCAGAAGTCACTAGTCTGGCAGTGCTACCGGGGGGCTCTAGCCGTTCGAGAGAGGCTCTACAGACACGGGCGCCCGGGCAGGGATCCCTCGAAAAAGATTTGCCCTAGATGCGTGCGTCACGAAGAAACCGTTGCGCACGCATTGGTGCAATGTCCGGGCGTGGCTGATCTGTGGGGCTACGCCGAATGACTGCTGTCGCGAGTGGCGCCGATTCGATTGACCGCCGAGTCCGTGATGACAATGAAGCCGCCTCCCCTCTTCACAAAGAAGCAAAGGCGGTTTTTCTGTGCGTAATAGCCATGTTGAAAGAGGTTGTTTGGTGGACACGATTGAAAGGTCTGAGGTCAGGCAACTTCCTCTCTGGCCATAGTCTGGTCTACTTCTTCCGATATCACTTCGGAAGAAGGATAAGAATGGAGAGAGAGGTGCTTGGCCACAGGCAGTTTTATGAAAGGTGGGTGATAGTGGCGAGAATGGCTCGTGTAAATGGGCCTTCTCTGTATATCATCCTGTAGGTAAAGAAGTGAAGGAGAGGGGAGCACCTTCTCCATGTGCTCCCCGAGCAAAGGATTGCACACTTTTTCGGGGGTGTGTGCAACCCCCATCCCGTGGCCTCCCTTTTGAGGTTGTTTTCGATTATTTTCATTTTATACCCTTTTTACTCGATTTTATGTAAACTCCCCCTTTGTATTTGTCCCTTCTTTTTATGCCTTTATGGTAAATAAAGAAATATATATTTGTATATGTGTGTGTGATTTATGTGTGAGAGTGTGTATGTATTTATTTTTACGTATGTATGTGTACGTGCATTTGTATGTATTGCTTACCACGTGTGTTTGTTCATTTATTTGTTGCCTGTATCGCTGTCAACATTATAATAGTCTTTATATTCATTTTTATGTTTTTTATTATTATATATTTTTTCTTATATTTATTTGTGTGTGTGAGTATGTAGACCTGTGTGTATATATTTCTATTTTTGTGCATGCGTATCTATGCGTGTATATATGTGTGTATGTATGTGTATGTATGTACGTGTGTATATACGTATGATTGTGTGTATGTATGTATGTATATGTGTATGTGTATATATATATATATATATATATATGTGTGTGTGTGGTTGTATATATGTGTGTATGTATGCATATGTTATTTTTATGTGTGTATGTATGTATGTGTATATGTATGTGTATGTATATATATACACGCGTGTGTGTGTGTATGTGTGTGTGTGTGTGTGTGTGTGTATGTATATATATATATATGTGTATGTATATAATTGTGTGTGTGTGTGTGTTTGCATGTGTGTTTTTATTTTATTTTTCCTTTCCTTCCTTTTCCTGCCTCACTTTCATATAGATTGCATTTTTGTTTTTAAAATCCAACGTCAATAAATACACCAGGATTTTTTCGTTCTGATGATTGAAAGCAAAATTTGTTTGCTTTTAAGAAACCACTGGTAAATGAAATAATTGCCTTATGTTGTTTATTACATAACTATATATATAGAGAGAGAGATTTCTTAATAATATATAGATCTCAATTTTTAATGATAAACTAAACATTTAATCATATTTAAACAATGGTTAAAATCCTCCTATTATGTATGTATCTCCATTCACGATTATTTACATTTCTCTATTCATCCATAAAAAATAAATATTTATTCTTTCACTTCATCTCAAATGTTAAGATAACTCAACAAACTATCACTTAGAGCTTTTGCTTTCTCTCTCTCTTTTTTTCTTTTGTATCTCTCTCTCTCTCTCTCTCTCTCTCTCTCTCTCTCTCTCTCTCTCTCTCTCTCTCTCTCTCTCCGTAACCCAACGGCTTATTTAAAAATATCCAATACTAATTTACATAATAGTATAAATAAATTTATAACCCCACTATCCAGGAGCTTCCAACTGTAAAGTTTGCATTCTTTAAGGGTATGTCAATATTTATTTATAAAACTGCTCTATATTATATTTTATCTGATGAAAGCACACCATAATTTAACTTGGTGTCCTTGAAATATGTATAATGAAATAAATATGGTTTTATAAATATAGTTTCCATTTGTTAATATCGTATTTTTACTCCAATTATTTGTTGAGTGCTTTATACCAGTTATAAAAATATTTGCTTGTTGTATCCCAACAATTTAAATAGAAATTCTCTCTCTCTCTCTCTCTCTCTCTCTCTCTCTCTCTCTCTAAATATGTGTTGTTATTTTCACGGTTGATTTTAGAAATATGAATTATTTTGACAGTTCACCGCTTTCAATACTTGTTGGCTCCAATCCGTGTTTTTCTATCGTTCATGTTGACTTTTTAGTTGTTTGTCTCCAAAGTTGTAAATATTGGATGGAAGTGTTAGTAGCTGAAAAGCTAGATTTATCGATGTGTGTATGTTATTTAAAAGGAGACTGAAATAACGTTATATAGAAATAAAACGGTAAGTAAAGTGATATACTTAGTTGTTTATACCAGCGAAACTAACTTTAGGTCCCCGTACCACTGTTGGCCCGTAAACTAAGTTCGGTGCGGGACTTACCGATAAGTTAAATAGCTTAGGGCTATATACCCTCGGGTACCTCGTTTTTAAAAATATTTTTTTTATTTTATAATTAGTTTTTATTCTTTAACACTAAATCATAAAAAGATGTTCACATAAAACCGTCTCTTCTATTCATAATATATATATATATATATATTATGAATAGAAGAGACGGTTTTATGTGTACATCTTTTTATTACAGAACTATGTAATAAAAAGATGTACACATAAAACCGTCTCCCTTATTCATAATATTGAAACTCCGGTTGATACCTTACAAATCGTAGAATGGTTTACGTCTGTTTACAAAAAATAACAGGTGGCGGATTATATGATCAACCAACTTTCATTAATTGAATATATATATATATATTTCTATACCTTTCATTTATATATATATATATATACACACACACACACATTCTTTATCATTAACATTAATATAAAAAATAATTATCATGTATAATGATTTTTATTTTTTTATTTTTTTCAGAGTAGCGCCCCAAATTTCTTATAGCTTAGGGCCTCAGAAGGTGAAAGTTCAACCCTGACTAAGTTGGAAATTTCAAGTAATATGTTAAACGCTACTGGATGTCCATTATTTTCTAAATGTAAATATTTCTCTTTTTCGATTGTTAATCTTGTCGTATAATAATCTGGGATGGCGCTAATTGTAGAGAGCAGAGTCCGTGGGAAAATTCATTTAAATATAAGGGATCCTTTAAAGTGAAAAGGTTGGGAACCACTGATCTAAATTACTACTCAGTGTGTCCTTCTCCCCTTTTTTCTTACCAAGCCAGTAGGGTGTGATTTGGCCGTTATAACTCGCAAATTAAGCGATCGCCTAGAAATTTCCACTTTGATTTAAATTAACTTTAAAATGCCCAAGAAACACCGTATGCTAATACAGCGCCCCTACGACTTTATCGGGAGTTACTGGACCATACATACAACTTCAGTTATTGTTTCTAGTCATAGGGAAGGCCTGATCAAACAGACCAATTGTAAATGGTATTCCGGCCGTGACCATTCCGTTTTCTCAGATTACAATATCGAGTGTGAAGGCGTGTGGCTTAGTGGTTAGTGTGTTCGGCTCATTTTCGCGAGTTTGATACCCGGCGGCAGGTTGCGTCATTGACTCCGTTCCTCTGGAAAAAAATAAGTCGTAACTTGTGATTAAAAAACCCAGCAGCCCTTAAACCTGCTTAAATCTTTTAAAACTATGTTATTTTATGTTATTTCTATTTTCAGCTGGAACATTCGCCAACAAACATAAATGGTATATATGCCCATCTATTAATCAACGGACTGTTCTAAGTATGAAGTACATATAGACCAAGTGAAATAGTGCTACATTGATATACTTCAACACATTTGGCTGCACATAACACACATGTATCTATATACAGTGTAATTGTAAGACAGTGATATGTTAATCACTATGAGAGTGATGTATGTACATATGTATGGACACTTAACTCTTTATGAAATCCTAGGGGCGCTGTCGTGACATATGACATGTCTTGGATATTTTAAGCCTGTCATAGCCCATCCTTCTCCAGGCCTGAACACAGCTAAACCCTTTCAAAGAAGGAGAGAGATAGAGGAAATGAAAAAGAGATATATAGAGGAAAATCAACCCCATTTCAGGACTGGTACATTTTTAATCAACCTTAAAAAGATGAAAAGTACTGTGTACCATGGCAGGATTTGAACTCACAGATCCAGAAGGGATACTGCAAAGCATTCTATGCCAATTTACTGCTTATTACATAAGTGATATAGACAACTACAAAAATAACTTTCAGAATGGAATCAAAACAAACAGCAGATAGTAATCCCCTAGAAACAATGATTGGTCTGACAGAATCATCTTTTATTCAGGAAAAGTATCAATGTGACTTTTGTGATAAGTCATTTAAATATAAGTCCTTCCTCACCATTCACAAGAGGAAACACACTGGAGAAAAACCTTACGATTGTGAATATTGTGGTAAGACATTTGCTGAGAAAAGTTCCTTAACGAAACACAGACGAACACACACTGGAGAGAAACCTTACAGCTGTGAACTTTGTGGTATGAAATTCTCTGAGCAAAGTGCACTAGCTAAACACACGAGGGCTCATACAGGAGACAAACATCACCAATGTGAATATTGTGGTAAAAGATTTTCTGAAAGATGTCGTCTTAAGAGACATATACGTACTCATACAGGAGAGAAACCATTCAGTTGTGAATTATGTGGGGATAGATTTGTTGAAAATTTCCCATTGAAAATACACATGCAAATACATATTGGTAATGAACCATATCACTGTGATATCTGTGGGAAAAAATTTTGTGAAAAAAGGCGTTTTATAAATCATCAACGATCACACACCGGAGAAAAGCCATTCCAATGTCAAAAATGTGATAAATCATTTGCTTCAGGCAGCTACTTAACAAAACACCTGCTAATTCATGTAGATGTAAAACCTCATGCATGTGATACCTGTGGCAAATGTTTCATTGCTAAACATAGCTTGACTGAACACAAAAGAGTACACACGGGAGAGAGACCATTCCAATGTGAGTACTGTGGGAGGACATTTGCAATTAAGGCAAATTTAGTCAAACATAAACGAACACACACAGGAGAGAAACCTTACCGCTGTGAACATTGTGATAAAACCTTCAGTGAGAGAAGCTCACTGAAAAGTCATAAGTTCACACACACAGGAGAGAAGCCTTTTAGCTGTCAGATTTGTGGGACTAGTTTTCGTCAAAGAGGTACACTGATTAAACATACAAGATCACACACAGGAGAGAAACCGTTTCACTGTGGATTGTGTGGTAAAATGTTTGCTATGAAAAATTACCTAACAAAACATAAACTGGCACATGCTGGAGATGAACCACACCATTGTGAATATTGTGGCAAGGCTTTTGCTAATAGAGATTTATTTAAAGCACACAAAATGTCTCACAGTGAGAAGACATTCAGTTGAACAACCAAACAACTGGCATTTGTTGCCAGTAATTTTATAGAGAAAGACTTTATATTCTAACCTTTTTTTATATTAAACTGTCCTGGACTTATGTTCATTTTAAAATGTTTATACTGATATTAAATACTTACATCATCATCTCATGCAAAAAATCTTTTAAGTAATATTTTAAGTATCAGCTTATTCATGAAAGAAGTTGTTATTTTATTAAATTCCTCCAAATATTTGATTATTTTCAGAATCATAGGGCAATTATTCCTAACAGAGACCATCCTTCTCCAGGTCTGAACACAGTTGATTTCTTCCAGAGAAATTGAGTGAAAGAGATATATAGGAAAATATGACCACAGTACTGGACTGGTATTTTATTTAATGATGGAAAGTTAAGTTGACTTCAGTGGGATTTGTAATTGAAGCACAATTACATTATATTGTTGTTTACTTCAAGATTAACCCCGAATGAATAAACCTATGATTAAAGATACTCCAGTTGTGACTATCTCATCGTTTATTCAGACAGTACATTCCAGAAAATATTATCCAATATCTTTCTTTTTAAGATGTTAGGATATGATATTATGCAGATTTGGCTGCTATTTCTAGCAGTGCGTCTAATCAAAGCAGGAAGCGTGGTGCTCATGACCTTCTTCAGGGCTTCTGACATTGTTGGAAGAAAGTTATTCTTAAACCACAGACTTAGCCTAAATGCTTGTAACAAAATAGACTCCACAAAAGAAACAAACACACTGCTACTCATAATATAGAAGATATTGAAATACCAGGACTTAACTGACTGCTTCCTTTCATACGAGTTGCGATCAAAATCTTCTGCGTCCTCAGTTCCCAAACTGCTATTTTCTTCCGCAAAATTAGGAGGTGTGCATCCCGCCTGAGGATGAAGTCTCCATGAAGTGGAGTATAGCTGATGTAGCGGGTGTCACTGGTTGTTCTCCACCAATGATTTCACCAATTAGAATGGGATGTAGAGACTGGCCCTCGCTTTCCCTTATTTTAGTTATTTAATTTTTTTCTTTCTTACTGTTTATTATGCAAAAAATGTAAATAAAGTTTGGATAGTACTGGTAAATAAAAACGCAATGAATGAAGACCACTGCACAGAAATAAGGGAATTAATGAAGACCACGGCGCAATCATAAGGCAATGAATGAAGACCACGGCTCAGTAAAAAGGCAATGAATGAAGATCACTACGCAGTAATATGGCAATAAATGAAGAGAACTGCACAGTAATAAGGAAATTAATGAAGACCACTACGCAGTAATAAGGCAATGAATGAAGACCACTACGCAGTAATAAGGCAATGAATGAAGACCACTAGGCAGTAATAAGGCAATGAATGAAGACCACTACGCAGTAATAAGGCAATGAATGAAGATCACTACGCAGTAATAAGGCAATGAATGAAGACCACTACGCAGTAATAACGCAATGAATAAAGACCACTGCACAGTAATAAGGAAATTAATTGTTTCTACATTAGGCACAAGACAAGCAATTACCCTGTGTATTACTGGTACTTTATTTATCAACCCCGAGACCACTTCACAGCAATAGGGGCAATGAATAAAGACCACTTCACAGCAATAGGGGCAATGAATAAAGACCACTTCACAGCAATAGGGGCAATGAATAAAGACCACTTCACAGCAATAGGGGCAATGAATAAAGACCACTTCACAGCAATAGGGGCAATGAATGAAGACCACTATGTAGTAATAAGGCAATGAATGAAGACCACTATGTAGTAATAAGGCAATGAATGAAGACCACTTCACAGTAATAGGGCAATGAATGAAGACCACTTCACAGTAATAAGGCAATGAATGAAGACCACTATGTAGTAATAAGGCAATGAATGAAGACCACTTCACAGTAATAGGGCAATGAATGAAGACCACTTCACAGTAATAAGGCAATGAATGAAGACCACTATGTAGTAATAAGGCAATGAATGAAGACCACTGCACAGTAATAGGGCAATGAATGAAGACCACTTCACAGTAATAAGGCAATGAATGAAGACCACTATGTAGTAATAAGGCAATGAATGAAGACCACTGCACAGTAATAGGGCAATGAATGAAGACCATTCCACAGTAATAAGGCAATGAATGAAGACCACTTCACAGTAATAGGGCAATGAATGAAGACCACTTCACAGTAATAAGGCAATGAATGAAGACCACTATGAAGTAATAAGGCAATGAATGAAGACCACTGCACAGTAATAGGGCAATGAATGAAGACCACTGCACAGTAATAGGGCAATGAATGAAGACCACTGCACAGTAATAGGGCAATGAATGAAGACCACTGCACAGTAATAAGGCAATGAATGAAGACCACTGCACAGTAATAGGGCAATGAATGAAGACCACTGCACAGTAATAAGGCAATGAATGAAGACCACTTCACAGTAATAGGGCAATGAATGAAGACCACTGCACAGTAATAGGGCAATGAATGAAGACCACTTCACAGTAATAAGGCAATGAATGAAGACCACTATGAAGTAATAAGGCAATGAATGAAGACCACTGCACAGTAATAGGGCAATGAATGAAGACCACTGCACAGTAATAGGGCAATGAATGAAGACCACTGCACAGTAATAAGACAATGAATGAAGACCACTGCACAGTAATAGGGCAATGAATGAAGACCACTGCACAGTAATAAGGCAATGAATGAAGACCACTTCACAGTAATAGGGCAATGAATGAAGACCACTATGAAGTAATAAGGCAATGAATGAAGACCACTGCACAGTAATAAGGCAATGAATGAAGACCACTGCACAGTAATAGGGCAATGAATGAAGACCACTGCACAGTAATAAGACAATGAATGAAGACCACTGCACAGTAATAGGGCAATGAATGAAGACCACTGCACAGTAATAAGGCAATGAATGAAGACCACTATGAAGTAATAAGGCAATGAATGAAGACCACTGCACAGTAATAAGGCAATGAATGAAGACCACTGCACAGTAATAGGGCAATGAATGAAGACCACTATGAAGTAATAAGGCAATGAATGAAGACCACTGCACAGTAATAAGGCAATGAATGAAGACCACTGCACAGTAATAAGGCAATGAATGAAGACCACTGCACAGTAATAGGGCAATGAATGAAGACCACTGCACAGTAATAAGACAATGAATGAAGACCACTGCACAGTAATAGGGCAATGAATGAAGACCACTGCACAGTAATAAGGCAATGAATGAAGACCACTATGAAGTAATAAGGCAATGAATGAAGACCACTGCACAGTAATAAGGCAATGAATGAAGACCACTGCACAGTAATAAGGCAATGAATGAAGACCACTATGAAGTAATAAGGCAATGAATGAAGACCACTGCACAGTAATAGGGCAATGAATGAAGACCATTTCACAGTAATAAGGCAATGAATGAAGACCACTCCACAGTAATAAGGCAATGAATGAAGACCACTGCACAGGAATAAGGCAATGAATGAAGACCACTATGAAGTAATAAGGCAATGAATGAAGACCACTGCACAGTAATAAGGCAATGAATGAAGACCACTGCACAGTAATAGGGCAATGAATGAAGACCACTGCACAGTAATAAGGCAATGAATGAAGACCACTATGAAGTAATAAGGCAATGAATGAAGACCACTATGAAGTAATAAGGCAATGAATGAAGACCACTGCACAGTAATAAGGCAATGAATGAAGACCACTTCACAGTAATAGGGCAATGAATGAAGACCACTGCACAGTAATAAGGCAATGAATGAAGACCACTGCACAGTAATAAGGCAATGAATGAAGACCACTGCACAGTAATAAGGCAATGAATGAAGACCACTGCACAGTAATAAGGCAATGAATGAAGACCACTATGAAGTAATAAGGCAATGAATGAAAACCACTGCACAGTAATAGGGCAATGAATGAAGACCACTGCACAGTAATAAGGCAATGAATGAAGACCATTTCACAGTAATAAGGCAATGAATGAATACCACTATGAAGTAATAAGGCAATGAATGAAGACCACTGCACAGTAATAGGGCAATGAATGAAGACCACTGCACAGTAATAAGGCAATGAATGAAGACCACTTCACAGTAATAAGGCAATGAATGAAGACCACTATGAAGTAATAAGGCAATGAATGAAGACCACTGCACAGTAATAGGGCAATGAATGAAGACCACTTCACAGTAATAGGGCAATGAATGAAGACCATTTCACAGTAATAAGGCAATGAATGAAGACCAATTCACAGTAATAGGGCAATGAATGAAGACCACTGCACAGTAATAAGGCAATGAATGAAGACCACTATGAAGTAATAAGGCAATGAATGAAGACCACTGCACAGTAATAAGGCAATGAATGAAGACCACTGCACAGTAATAAGGCAATGAATGAAGACCACTATGAAGTAATAAGGCAATGAATGAAGACCACTGCACAATAATAGGGCAATGAATGAAGACCACTATGAAGTAATAGGGCAATGAATGAAGACCACTGCACAGTAATAGGGCAATGAATGAAGACCACTGCACAGTAATAAGGCAATGAATGAAGACCACTGCACAGTAATAAGGCAATGAATGAAGACCACTGCACAATAATAGGGCAATGAATGAAGACCACTATGAAGTAATAAGGCAATGAATGAAGACCACTGCACAGTAATAAGGCAATGAATGAAGACCACTATGAAGTAATAGGGCAATGAATGAAGACCACTGCACAGTAATAGGGCAATGAATGAAGACCACTGCACAGTAATAAGGCAATGAATGAAGACCACTGCACAGTAATAAGGCAATGAATGAAGACCACTGCACAATAATAGGGCAATGAATGAAGACCACTATGAAGTAATAAGGCAATGAATGAAGACCACTGCACAGTAATAAGGCAATGAATGAAGACCACTGCACAGTAATAAGGCAATGAATGAAGACCACTATGAAGTAATAAGGCAATGAATGAAGACCACTGCACAATAATAGGGCAATGAATGAAGACCACTATGAAGTAATAGGGCAATGAATGAAGACCACTGCACAGTAATAGGGCAATGAATGAAGACCACTATGAAGTAATAGGGCAATGAATGAAGACCACTGCACAGTAATAAGGCAATGAATGAAGACCACTGCACAGTAATAAGGCAATGAATGAAGACCACTGCACAATAATAGGGCAATGAATGAAGACCACTATGAAGTAATAAGGCAATGAATGAAGACCACTGCACAGTAATAAGGCAATGAATGAAGACCACTGCACAGTAATAAGGCAATGAATGAAGACCACTATGAAGTAATAAGGCAATGAATGAAGACCACTGCACAGTAATAGGGCAATGAATGAAGACCACTATGAAGTAATAGGGCAATGAATGAAGACCACTGCACAGTAATAGGGCAATGAATGAAGACCACTATGAAGTAATAGGGCAATGAATGAAGACCACTGCACAGTAATAAGGCAATGAATGAAGACCACTTCACAGTAATAAGGCAATGAATGAAGACCACTGCACAGTAATAAGGCAATGAATGAAGACCACTGCACAGTAATAGGGCAATGAATGAAGACCACTGCACAGTAATAGGGCAATGAATGAAGACCACTATGAAGTAATAGGGCAATGAATGAAGACCACTGCACAGTAATAAGGCAATGAATGAAGACCACTGCACAGTAATAGGGCAATGAATGAAGACCACTATGAAGTAATAGGGCAATGAATGAAGACCACTGCACAGTAATAAGGCAATGAATGAAGACCACTGCACAGTAATAAGGCAATGAATGAAGACCACTGCACAGTAATAGGGCAATGAATGAAGACCACTATGTAGTAATAGGGCAATGAATGAAGACCACAGCACAGTAATAGGGCAATGAATGAAGACCACTGCACAGTAATAAGGCAATGAATGAAGACCACTATGAAGTAATAGGGCAATGAATGAAGACCAAAGCACAGTAATAGGGCAATGAATGAAGACCACTGCACAGTAATAAGGCAATGAATGAAGACCACTGCACAGTAATAGGGCAATGAATGAAGACCACTTCACAGTAATAGGGCAATGAATGAAGACCACTATGAAGTAATAAGGCAATGAATGAAGACCACTGCACAGTAATAAGGCAATGAATGAAGACCACTGCACAGTAATAAGGCAATGAATGAAGACCACTGCACAGTAATAGGGCAATGAATGAAGACCACTATGTAGTAATAGGGCAATGAATGAAGACCACAGCACAGTAATAGGGCAATGAATGAAGACCACTGCACAGTAATAAGGCAATGAATGAAGACCACTATGAAGTAATAGGGCAATGAATGAAGACCAAAGCACAGTAATAGGGCAATGAATGAAGACCACTGCACAGTAATAAGGCAATGAATGAAGACCACTGCACAGTAATAAGGCAATGAATGAAGACCACTGCACAGTAATAAGGCAATGAATGAAGACCACTGCACAGTAATAGGGCAATGAATGAAGACCACTTCACAGTAATAGGGCAATGAATGAAGACCACTATGAAGTAATAAGGCAATGAATGAAGACCACTGCACAGTAATAAGGCAATGAATGAAGACCACTGCACAGTAATAAGGCAATGAATGAAGACCACTGCACAGTAATAGGGCAATGAATGAAGACCACTTCACAGTAATAAGGCAATGAATGAAGACCACTGCACAGTAATAAGGCAATGAATGAAGACCACTGCACAGTAATAAGGCAATGAATGAAGACCACTGCACAGTAATAGGGCAATGAATGAAGACCACTATGAAGTAATAAGGCAATGAATGAAGACCACTGCACAGTAATAAGGCAATGAATGAAGACCACTGCACAGTAATAGGGCAATGAATGAAGACCACTTCACAGTAATAGGGCAATGAATGAAGACCACTATGAAGTAATAAGGCAATGAATGAAGACCACTGCACAGTAATAAGGCAATGAATGAAGACCACTGCACAGTAATAGGGCAATGAATGAAGACCACTTCACAGTAATAAGGCAATGAATGAAGACCACTATGAAGTAATAAGGCAATGAATGAAGACCACTGCACAGTAATAGGGCAATGAATGAAGACCACTTCACAGTAATAGGGCAATGAATGAAGACCACTTCACAGTAATAGGGCAATGAATGAAGACCACTGCACAGTAATAGGGCAATGAATGAAGACCACTGCACAGTAATAAGACAATGAATGAAGACCACTTCACAGTAATAGGGCAATGAGTGAAGACCACTGCACAGTAATAGGGCAATGAATGAAGACCACTGCACAGTAATAAGGCAATGAATGAAGACCACTTCACAGTAATAGGGCAATGAATGAAGACCACTGCACAGTAATAGGGCAATGAATGAAGACCACTGCACAGTAATAGGGCAATGAATGAAGACCACTGCACAGTAATAAGGCAATGAATGAAGACCACTATGAAGTAATAAGGCAATGAATGAAGACCACTGCACAGTAATAAGGCAATGAATGAAGACCACTATGAAGTAATAAGGCAATGAATGAAGACCACTGCACAGTAATAGGGCAATGAATGAAGACCACTGCACAGTAATAAGGCAATGAATGAAGACCACTATGAAGTAATAAGGCAATGAATGAAGACCACTGCACAGTAATAGGGCAATGAATGAAGACCATTTCACAGTAATAAGGCAATGAATGAAGACCAATTCACAGTAATAGGGCAATGAATGAAGACCACTCCACAGTAATAAGGCAATGAATGAAGACCACTGCACAGGAATAAGGCAATGAATGAAGACCACTTCACAGTAATAAGGCAATGAATGAAGACCACTGCACAGTAATAAGGCAATGAATGAAGACCACTATGAAGTAATAGGGCAATGAATGAAGACCATTTCACAGTAATAAGGCAATGAATGAAGACCAATTCACAGTAATAGGGCAATGAATGAAGACCACTCCACAGTAATAAGGCAATGAATGAAGACCACTGCACAGTAATAAGGCAATGAATGAAGACCACTATGAAGTAATAAGGCAATGAATGAAGACCACTGCACAGTAATAAGGCAATGAATGAAGACCACTGCACAGTAATAAGGCAATGAATGAAGACCACTATGAAGTAATAAGGCAATGAATGAAGACCACTCCACAGTAATAAGGCAATGAATGAAGACCACTGCACAGTAATAAGGCAATGAATGAAGACCACTGCACAGTAATAGGGCAATGAATGAAGACCACTGCACAGTAATAAGGCAATGAATGAAGACCACTGCACAGTAATAAGGCAATGAATGAAGACCACTATGAAGTAATAAGGCAATGAATGAAGACCACTGCACAATAATAGGGCAATGAATGAAGACCACTGCACAGTAATAGGGCAATGAATGAAGACCACTATGAAGTAATAGGGCAATGAATGAAGACCACTGCACAGTAATAGGGCAATGAATGAAGACCACTATGAAGTAATAGGGCAATGAATGAAGACCACTGCACAGTAATAAGGCAATGAATGAAGACCACTTCACAGTAATAAGGCAATGAATGAAGACCACTGCACAGTAATAAGGCAATGAATGAAGACCACTGCACAGTAATAGGGCAATGAATGAAGACCACTGCACAGTAATAGGGCAATGAATGAAGACCACTATGAAGTAATAGGGCAATGAATGAAGACCACTGCACAGTAATAAGGCAATGAATGAAGACCACTGCACAGTAATAGGGCAATGAATGAAGACCACTATGAAGTAATAGGGCAATGAATGAAGACCACTGCACAGTAATAAGGCAATGAATGAAGACCACTGCACAGTAATAAGGCAATGAATGAAGACCACTGCACAGTAATAGGGCAATGAATGAAGACCACTGCACAGTAATAGGGCAATGAATGAAGACCACTGCACAGTAATAGGGCAATGAATGAAGACCACTATGTAGTAATAAGGCAATGAATGAAGACCACTGCACAGTAATAAGGCAATGAATGAAGACCACTGCACAGTAATAAAGCAATGAATGAAGACCACTTCACAGTAATAGGGCAATGAATGAAGACCACTTCACAGTAATAGGGCAATGAATGAAGACCACTATGAAGTAATAAGGCAATGAATGAAGACCACTGCACAGTAATAAGGCAATGAATGAAGACCACTGCACAGTAATAGGGCAATGAATGAAGACCACTTCACAGTAATAGGGCAATGAATGAAGACCACTTCACAGTAATAGGGCAATGAATGAAGACCACTGCACAGTAATAGGGCAATGAATGAAGACCACTGCACAGTAATAGGGCAATGAATGAAGACCACTATGTAGTAATAGGGCAATGAATGAAGACCACTGCACAGTAATAAGGCAATGAATGAAGACCACTGCACAGTAATAAAGCAATGAATGAAGACCACTTCACAGTAATAGGGCAATGAATGAAGACCACTTCACAGTAATAGGGCAATGAATGAAGACCACTATGAAGTAATAAGGCAATGAATGAAGACCACTGCACAGTAATAAGGCAATGAATGAAGACCACTGCACAGTAATAAGGCAATGAATGAAGACCACTATGAAGTAATAAGGCAATGAATGAAGACCACTGCACAGTAATAAGGCAATGAATGAAGACCACTGCACAGTAATAAGGCAATGAATGAAGACCACTATGAAGTAATAAGGCAATGAATGAAGACCACTGCACAATAATAGGGCAATGAATGAAGACCACTGCACAGTAATAGGGCAATGAATGAAGACCACTATGAAGTAATAGGGCAATGAATGAAGACCACTGCACAGTAATAGGGCAATGAATGAAGACCACTTCACAGTAATAAGGCAATGAATGAAGACCACTATGAAGTAATAAGGCAATGAATGAAGGCCATTTCACAGTAATAAGGCAATGAATGAAGACCACTTTACAGTAATAGGGCAATGAATGAAGACCATTTCACAGTAATAAGGCAATGAATGAAGACCACTGCACAGTAATAGGGCAATGAATGAAGACCACTGCACAGTAATAGGGCAATGAATGAAGACCACTCCACAGTAATAAGGCAATGAATGAAGACCACTTCACAGTAATAGGGCAATGAATGAAGACCACTTCACAGTAATAGGGCAATGAATGAAGACCACTCCACAGTAATAAGGCAATGAATGAAGACCACTTCACAGTAATAAGGCAATGAATGAAGACCATTTCACAGAAATAAGGCAATGAATTAAGACCACTGCACAGTAATAGGGCAATGAATGAAGACCATTTCACAGTAATAAGGCAATGAATGAAGACCACTGCACAGTAATAGGGCAATGAATGAAGACCACTATGAAGTAATAAGGCAATGAATGAAGACCACTATGTAGTAATAAGGCAATGAATGAAGACCACTGCACAGTAATAGGGCAATGAATGAAGACCACTGCACAGTAATAAGGCAATGAATGAAGACCACTATGAAGTAATAAGGCAATGAATGAAGACCACTTCACAGTAATAGGGCAATGAATGAAGACCACTTCACAGTTATAAGGCAATGAATGAAGACCACTGCACAGTAATAAGGCAATGAATGAAGACCACTCCACAGTAATAGGGCAATGAATGAAGACCACTTCACAGTAATAAGGCAATGAATGAAGACCACTGCACAGTAATAGGGCAATGAATGAAGACCACTATGAAGTAATAAGGCAATGAATGAAGACCACTATGTAGTAATAAGGCAATGAATGAAGACCACTGCACAGTAATAGGGCAATGAATGAAGACCACTGCACAGTAATAAGGCAATGAATGAAGACCACTTCACAGTAATAGGGCAATGAATGAAGACCACTTCACAGTTATAAGGCAATGAATGAAGACCACTGCACAGTAATAAGTCAATGAATGAAGACCACTATGAAGTAATAAGGCAATGAATGAAGACCACTTCACAGTAATAGGGCAATGAATGAAGACCACTGCACAGTAATAAGACAATGAATGAAGACCACTTCACAGTAATAGGGCAATGAGTGAAGACCACTGCACAGTAATAGGGCAATGAATGAAGACCACTGCACAGTAATAAGGCAATGAATGAAGACCACTTCACAGTAATAGGGCAATGAATGAAGACCACTGCACAGTAATAGGGCAATGAATGAAGACCACTGCACAGTAATAGGGCAATGAATGAAGACCACTGCACAGTAATAAGGCAATGAATGAAGACCACTATGAAGTAATAAGGCAATGAATGAAGACCACTGCACAGTAATAAGGCAATGAATGAAGACCACTATGAAGTAATAAGGCAATGAATGAAGACCACTGCACAGTAATAGGGCAATGAATGAAGACCACTGCACAGTAATAAGGCAATGAATGAAGACCACTATGAAGTAATAAGGCAATGAATGAAGACCACTGCACAGTAATAGGGCAATGAATGAAGACCATTTCACAGTAATAAGGCAATGAATGAAGACCAATTCACAGTAATAGGGCAATGAATGAAGACCACTCCACAGTAATAAGGCAATGAATGAAGACCACTGCACAGGAATAAGGCAATGAATGAAGACCACTTCACAGTAATAAGGCAATGAATGAAGACCACTGCACAGTAATAAGGCAATGAATGAAGACCACTATGAAGTAATAGGGCAATGAATGAAGACCATTTCACAGTAATAAGGCAATGAATGAAGACCAATTCACAGTAATAGGGCAATGAATGAAGACCACTCCACAGTAATAAGGCAATGAATGAAGACCACTGCACAGTAATAAGGCAATGAATGAAGACCACTATGAAGTAATAAGGCAATGAATGAAGACCACTGCACAGTAATAAGGCAATGAATGAAGACCACTGCACAGTAATAAGGCAATGAATGAAGACCACTATGAAGTAATAAGGCAATGAATGAAGACCACTCCACAGTAATAAGGCAATGAATGAAGACCACTGCACAGTAATAAGGCAATGAATGAAGACCACTGCACAGTAATAGGGCAATGAATGAAGACCACTGCACAGTAATAAGGCAATGAATGAAGACCACTGCACAGTAATAAGGCAATGAATGAAGACCACTATGAAGTAATAAGGCAATGAATGAAGACCACTGCACAATAATAGGGCAATGAATGAAGACCACTGCACAGTAATAGGGCAATGAATGAAGACCACTATGAAGTAATAGGGCAATGAATGAAGACCACTGCACAGTAATAGGGCAATGAATGAAGACCACTATGAAGTAATAGGGCAATGAATGAAGACCACTGCACAGTAATAAGGCAATGAATGAAGACCACTTCACAGTAATAAGGCAATGAATGAAGACCACTGCACAGTAATAAGGCAATGAATGAAGACCACTGCACAGTAATAGGGCAATGAATGAAGACCACTGCACAGTAATAGGGCAATGAATGAAGACCACTATGAAGTAATAGGGCAATGAATGAAGACCACTGCACAGTAATAAGGCAATGAATGAAGACCACTGCACAGTAATAGGGCAATGAATGAAGACCACTATGAAGTAATAGGGCAATGAATGAAGACCACTGCACAGTAATAAGGCAATGAATGAAGACCACTGCACAGTAATAAGGCAATGAATGAAGACCACTGCACAGTAATAGGGCAATGAATGAAGACCACTGCACAGTAATAGGGCAATGAATGAAGACCACTGCACAGTAATAGGGCAATGAATGAAGACCACTATGTAGTAATAAGGCAATGAATGAAGACCACTGCACAGTAATAAGGCAATGAATGAAGACCACTGCACAGTAATAAAGCAATGAATGAAGACCACTTCACAGTAATAGGGCAATGAATGAAGACCACTTCACAGTAATAGGGCAATGAATGAAGACCACTATGAAGTAATAAGGCAATGAATGAAGACCACTGCACAGTAATAAGGCAATGAATGAAGACCACTGCACAGTAATAGGGCAATGAATGAAGACCACTTCACAGTAATAGGGCAATGAATGAAGACCACTTCACAGTAATAGGGCAATGAATGAAGACCACTGCACAGTAATAGGGCAATGAATGAAGACCACTGCACAGTAATAGGGCAATGAATGAAGACCACTATGTAGTAATAGGGCAATGAATGAAGACCACTGCACAGTAATAAGGCAATGAATGAAGACCACTGCACAGTAATAAAGCAATGAATGAAGACCACTTCACAGTAATAGGGCAATGAATGAAGACCACTTCACAGTAATAGGGCAATGAATGAAGACCACTATGAAGTAATAAGGCAATGAATGAAGACCACTGCACAGTAATAAGGCAATGAATGAAGACCACTGCACAGTAATAAGGCAATGAATGAAGACCACTATGAAGTAATAAGGCAATGAATGAAGACCACTGCACAGTAATAAGGCAATGAATGAAGACCACTGCACAGTAATAAGGCAATGAATGAAGACCACTATGAAGTAATAAGGCAATGAATGAAGACCACTGCACAATAATAGGGCAATGAATGAAGACCACTGCACAGTAATAGGGCAATGAATGAAGACCACTATGAAGTAATAGGGCAATGAATGAAGACCACTGCACAGTAATAGGGCAATGAATGAAGACCACTTCACAGTAATAAGGCAATGAATGAAGACCACTATGAAGTAATAAGGCAATGAATGAAGGCCATTTCACAGTAATAAGGCAATGAATGAAGACCACTTTACAGTAATAGGGCAATGAATGAAGACCATTTCACAGTAATAAGGCAATGAATGAAGACCACTGCACAGTAATAGGGCAATGAATGAAGACCACTGCACAGTAATAGGGCAATGAATGAAGACCACTCCACAGTAATAAGGCAATGAATGAAGACCACTTCACAGTAATAGGGCAATGAATGAAGACCACTTCACAGTAATAGGGCAATGAATGAAGACCACTCCACAGTAATAAGGCAATGAATGAAGACCACTTCACAGTAATAAGGCAATGAATGAAGACCATTTCACAGAAATAAGGCAATGAATTAAGACCACTGCACAGTAATAGGGCAATGAATGAAGACCATTTCACAGTAATAAGGCAATGAATGAAGACCACTGCACAGTAATAGGGCAATGAATGAAGACCACTATGAAGTAATAAGGCAATGAATGAAGACCACTATGTAGTAATAAGGCAATGAATGAAGACCACTGCACAGTAATAGGGCAATGAATGAAGACCACTGCACAGTAATAAGGCAATGAATGAAGACCACTATGAAGTAATAAGGCAATGAATGAAGACCACTTCACAGTAATAGGGCAATGAATGAAGACCACTTCACAGTTATAAGGCAATGAATGAAGACCACTGCACAGTAATAAGGCAATGAATGAAGACCACTCCACAGTAATAGGGCAATGAATGAAGACCACTTCACAGTAATAAGGCAATGAATGAAGACCACTGCACAGTAATAGGGCAATGAATGAAGACCACTATGAAGTAATAAGGCAATGAATGAAGACCACTATGTAGTAATAAGGCAATGAATGAAGACCACTGCACAGTAATAGGGCAATGAATGAAGACCACTGCACAGTAATAAGGCAATGAATGAAGACCACTTCACAGTAATAGGGCAATGAATGAAGACCACTTCACAGTTATAAGGCAATGAATGAAGACCACTGCACAGTAATAAGTCAATGAATGAAGACCACTATGAAGTAATAAGGCAATGAATGAAGACCACTTCACAGTAATAGGGCAATGAATGAAGACCACTTCACAGTTATAAGGCAATGAATGAAGACCACTGCACAGTAATAAGGCAATGAATGAAGACCACTATGAAGTAATAAGGCAATGAATGCAGACCACTGCACAGTAATAAGGCAATGAATGAAGACCACTGCACAGTAATAAGGCAATGAATGAAGACCACTGCACAGTAATAAGGCAATGAATGAAGACCATTTCACAGTAATAAGGCAATGAATGAAGACCACTATGAAGTAATAAGGCAATGAATGAAGACCATTTCACAGTAATAAGGCAATGAATGAAGACCACTTCACAGTAATAGGGCAATGAATGAAGACCATTTCACAGTAATAAGGCAATGAATGAAGACCACTGCACAGTAATAGGGCAATGAATGAAGACGATTTCACAGTAATAGGGCAATGAATGAAGACCACTGCACAGTAATAGGGCAATGAATGAAGACGATTTCACAGTAATAGGGCAATGAATGAAGACCATTTCACAGTAATAGGGCAATGAATGAAGACCATTTCACAGTAATAGGGCAATGAATGAAGACCATTCCACAGTAATAGGGCAATGAATGAAGACCACTGCACAGTAATAGGGCAATGAATGAAGACGATTTCACAGTAATAGGGCAATGATTGAAGACCATTTCACAGTAATAGGGCAATGAATGAAGACCATTTCACAGTAATAGGGCAATGAATGAAGACCATTTCACAGTAATAGGGCAATGAATGAAGACCATTTCACAGTAATAGGGCAATGAATGAAGACCATTTCACAGAAATAAGGCAATGAATGAAGACCACTTCACAGTAATAAGGCAATGAATGAAGACCACTATGCAGTAATAAGGCAATGAATGAAGACCATTTCACAGAAATAAGGCAATGAATGAAGACCATTTCACAGAAATAAGGCAATGAATGAAGACCATTCCACAGTAATAGGGCAATGAATGAAGACCATTCCACAGTAATAGGGCAATGAATGAAGACCATTCCACAGTAATAGGGCAATGAATGAAGACCACTTCACAGTAATAAGGCAATGAATGAAGACCACTTCACAGTAATAAGGCAATGAATGAAGACCACTTCACAGTAATAGGGCAATGAATGAAGACCACTATGAAGTAACAAGGCAATGAATGAAGACCACTTCACAGTAATAAGGCAATGAATGAAGACCACTATGCAGTAATAAGGCAATGAATGAAGACCACTTCACAGTAATAAGGCAATGAATGAAGACCACTGCACAGTAATAAGGCAATGAATGAAGACCACTGCACAGTAATAAGGCAATGAATGAAGACCATTTCACAGAAATAAGGCAATGAATGAAGACCACTGCACAGTAATAGGGCAATGAATGAAGACCATTTCACAGTAATAAGGCAATGAATGAAGACCACTGCACAGTAATAAGGCAATGAATGAAGACCATTTCACAGAAATAAGGCAATGAATGAAGACCACTGCACAGTAATAGGGCAATGAATGAAGACCACTTCACAGTAATAGGGCAATGAATGAAGACCACTTCACAGTAATAGGGCAATGAATGAAGACCACTTCACAGTAATAGGGCAATGAATGAAGACCATTTCACAGAAATAAGGCAATGAATGAAGACCACTTCACAGTAATAAGGCAATGAATGAAGACCACTTCACAGTAATAAGGCAATGAATGAAGACCACTTCACAGTAATAAGGCAATGAATGAAGACCACTTCACAGTAATAGGGCAATGAATGAAGACCACTTCACAGTAATAGGGCAATGAATGAAGACCACTTCACAGTAATAAGGCAATGAATGAAGACCACTTCACAGTAATAAGGCAATGAATGAAGACCACTTCACAGTAATAAGGCAATGAATGAAGACCACTTCACAGTAATAGGGCAATGAATGAAGACCACTTCACAGTAATAAGGCAATGAATGAAGACCACTTCACAGTAATAGGGCAATGAATGAAGACCACTGCACAGTAATAAGGCAATGAATGAAGACCACTGCACAGTAATAAGGCAATGAATGAAGACCACTTCACAGTAATAAGGCAATGAATGAAGACCACTGCACAGTAATAAGGCAATGAATGAAGACCACTTCACAGTAATAAGGCAATGAATGAAGACCACTGCACAGTAATAAGGCAATGAATGAAGACCACTGCACAGTAATAAGGCAATGAATGAAGACCACTTCACAGTAATAAGGCAATGAATGAAGACCACTGCACAGTAATAAGGCAATGAATGAAGACCACTTCACAGTAATAAGGCAATGAATGAAGACCACTGCACAGTAATAAGGCAATGAATGAAGACCACTTCACAGTAATAGGGCAATGAATGAAGACCACTTCACAGTAATAGGGCAATGAATGAAGACCACTGCACAGTAATAAGGCAATGAATGAAGACCACTGCACAGTAATAAGGCAATGAATGAAGACCACTTCACAGTAATAAGGCAATGAATGAAGACCACTGCACAGTAATAAGGCAATGAATGAAGACCACTTCACAGTAATAAGGCAATGAATGAAGACCACTTCACAGTAATAGGGCAATGAATGAAGACCACTGCACAGTAATAAGGCAATGAATGAAGACCACTTCACAGTAATAAGGCAATGAATGAAGACCACTTCACAGTAATAGGGCAATGAATGAAGACCACTTCACAGTAATAGGGCAATGAATGAAGACCACTGCACAGTAATAAGGCAATGAATGAAGACCACTGCACAGTAATAAGGCAATGAATGAAGACCACTTCACAGTAATAAGGCAATGAATGAAGACCACTGCACAGTAATAAGGCAATGAATGAAGACCACTTCACAGTAATAAGGCAATGAATGAAGACCACTTCACAGTAATAGGGCAATGAATGAAGACCACTGCACAGTAATAAGGCAATGAATGAAGACCACTTCACAGAAATAAGGCAATGAATGAAGACCACTGCACAGTAATAAGGCAATGAATGAAGACCACTGCACAGTAATAAGGCAATGAATGAAGACCACTTCACAGTAATAAGGCAATGAATGAAGACCACTGCACAGTAATAAGGCAATGAATGAAGACCACTTCACAGTAATAAGGCAATGAATGAAGACCACTTCACAGTAATAGGGCAATGAATGAAGACCACTGCACAGTAATAAGGCAATGAATGAAGACCACTTCACAGTAATAAGGCAATGAATGAAGACCACTGCACAGTAATAAGGCAATGAATGAAGACCACTGCACAGTAATAAGGCAATGAATGAAGACCACTTCACAGTAATAAGGCAATGAATGAAGACCACTGCACAGTAATAAGGCAATGAATGAAGACCACTGCACAGTAATAAGGCAATGAATGAAGACCACTTCACAGTAATAAGGCAATGAATGAAGACCACTTCACAGTAATAAGGCAATGAATGAAGACCACTGCACAGTAATAAGGCAATGAATGAAGACCACTTCACAGTAATAAGGCAATGAATGAAGACCACTTCACAGTAATAAGGCAATGAATGAAGACCACTGCACAGTAATAAGGCAATGAATGAAGACCACTTCACAGTAATAAGGCAATGAATGAAGACCACTTCACAGTAATAAGGCAATGAATGAAGACCACTGCACAGTAATAAGGCAATGAATGAAGACCACTTCACAGTAATAAGGCAATGAATGAAGACCACTGCACAGTAATAAGGCAATGAATGAAGACCATTCCACAGTAATAAGGCAATGAATGAAGACCATTCCACAGTAATAAGGCAATGAATGAAGACCATTCCACAGTAATAAGGCAATGAATGAAGACCATTCCACAGTAATAAGGCAATGAATGAAGACCACTTCCACAGTAATAAGGCAATGAATGAAGACCATTCACAGTAATAAGGCAATGAATGAAGACCATTTCACAGTAATAGGGCAATGAATGAAGACCATTCCACAGTAATAGGGCAATGAATGAAGACCATTCCACAGTAATAAGGCAATGAATGAAGACCATTCCACAGTAATAAGGCAATGAATGAAGACCATTCCACAGTAATAGGGCAATGAATGAAGACCATTTCACAGTAATAAGGCAATGAATGAAGACCATTCCACAGTAATAGGGCAATGAATGAAGACCACTGCACAGTAATAAGGCAATGAATGAAGACCACTGCACAGTAATAGGGCAATGAATGAAGACCATTTCACAGTAATAAGGCAATGAATGAAGACCATTTCACAGTAATAGGGCAATGAATGAAGACCATTTCACAGTAATAAGGCAATGAATGAAGACCATTTCACAGTAATAGGGCAATGAATGAAGACCATTTCACAGTAATAAGGCAATGAATGAAGACCATTTCACAGTAATAGGGCAATGAATGAAGACCATTTCACAGTAATAAGGCAATGAATGAAGACCATTTCACAGTAATAGGGCAATGAATGAAGACCACTGCACAGTAATAGGGCAATGAATGAAGACCATTTCACAGTAATAGGGCAATGAATGAAGACCATTTCACAGTAATAGGGCAATGAATGAAGACCATTTCACAGTAATAAGGCAATGAATGAAGACCATTTCACAGTAATAGGGCAATGAATGAAGACCATTTCACAGTAATAAGGCAATGAATGAAGACCATTTCACAGTAATAGGGCAATGAATGAAGACCACTGCACAGTAATAGGGCAATGAATGAAGACCATTTCACAGTAATAGGGCAATGAATGAAGACCATTTCACAGTAATAGGGCAATGAATGAAGACCACTGCACAGTAATAGGGCAATGAATGAAGACCACTTCACAGTAATAGGGCAATGAATGAAGACCATTTCACAGTAATAGGGCAATGAATGAAGACCATTTCACAGTAATAGGGCAATGAATGAAGACCATTTCACAGTAATAGGGCAATGAATGAAGACCATTTCACAGTAATAGGGCAATGAATGAAGACCATTTCACAGTATTAAGGCAATGAATGAAGACCACTGCACAGTAATAAGGCAATGAATGAAGACCATTTCACAGAAATAAGGCAATGAATGAAGACCACTGCACAGTAATAGGGCAATGAATGAAGACCATTTCACAGTAATAGGGCAATGAATGAAGACCATTTCACAGTAATAAGGCAATGAATGAAGACCACTGCACAGTAATAGGGCAATGAATGAAGACCATTTCACAGAAATAAGGCAATGAATGAAGACCACTGCACAGTAATAGGGCAATGAATGAAGACCACTGCACAGTAATAGGGCAATGAATGAAGACCATTTCACAGTAATAAGGCAATGAATGAAGACCATTTCACAGTAATAAGGCAATGAATGAAGACCATTTCACAGTAATAAGGCAATGAATGAAGACCATTTCACAGTAATAAGGCAATGAATGAAGACCATTTCACAGTAATAAGGCAATGAATGAAGACCATTTCACAGTAATAGGGCAATGAATGAAGACCATTTCACAGTAATAAGGCAATGAATGAAGACAATTTCACAGTAATAGGGCAATGAATGAAGACCACTTCACAGTAATAGGGCAATGAATGAAGACCACTTCACAGTAATAAGGCAATGAATGAAGACCATTTCACAGTAATAGGGCAATGAATGAAGACCACTTCACAGTAATAAGGCAATGAATGAAGACCATTTCACAGTAATAGGGCAATGAATGAAGACCATTTCACAGTAATAAGGCAATGAATGAAGACAATTTCACAGTAATAGGGCAATGAATGAAGACCACTTCACAGTAATAGGGCAATGAATGAAGACCACTTCACAGTAATAGGGCAATGAATGAAGACCACTTCACAGTAATAAGGCAATGAATGAAGACCACTTGCAGTAATAAGGCAATGAATGAAGACCACTTCACAGTAATAAGGCAATGAATGAAGACCACTGCACAGTAATAAGGCAATGAATGAAGACCACTGCACAGTAATAAGGCAATGAATGAAGACCATTTCACAGAAATAAGGCAATGAATGAAGACCACTGCACAGTAATAGGGCAATGAATGAAGACCATTTCACAGTAATAAGGCAATGAATGAAGACCACTGCACAGTAATAAGGCAATGAATGAAGACCATTTCACAGAAATAAGGCAATGAATGAAGACCACTGCACAGTAATAGGGCAATGAATGAAGACCATTTCACAGTAATAAGGCAATGAATGAAGACCACTGCACAGTAATAGGGCAATGAATGAAGACCACTTCACAGTAATAGGGCAATGAATGAAGACCATTTCACAGAAATAAGGCAATGAATGAAGACCACTTCACAGTAATAAGGCAATGAATGAAGACCACTTCACAGTAATAGGGCAATGAATGAAGACCACTTCACAGTAATAAGGCAATGAATGAAGACCACTTCACAGTAATAAGGCAATGAATGAAGACCACTTCACAGTAATAGGGCAATGAATGAAGACCACTGCACAGTAATAGGGCAATGAATGAAGACCACTTCACAGTAATAAGGCAATGAATGAAGACCACTGCACAGTAATAGGGCAATGAATGAAGACCACTTCACAGTAATAAGGCAATGAATGAAGACCACTTCACAGTAATAAGGCAATGAATGAAGACCACTTCACAGTAATAGGGCAATGAATGAAGACCACTTCACAGTAATAGGGCAATGAATGAAGACCACTTCACAGTAATAAGGCAATGAATGAAGACCACTTCACAGTAATAAGGCAATGAATGAAGACCACTTCACAGTAATAAGGCAATGAATGAAGACCACTGCACAGTAATAGGGCAATGAATGAAGACCATTTCACAGTAATAGGGCAATGAATGAAGACCATTTCACAGTAATAAGGCAATGAATGAAGACCATTTCACAGTAATAAGGCAATGAATGAAGACCATTCCACAGTAATAAGGCAATGAATGAAGACCATTCCACAGTAATAGGGCAATGAATGAAGACCATTCCACAGTAATAGGGCAATGAATGAAGACCATTTCACAGTAATAAGGCAATGAATGAAGACCATTCCACAGTAATAAGGCAATGAATGAAGACCATTTCACAGTAATAAGGCAATGAATGAAGACCATTTCACAGTAATAAGGCAATGAATGAAGACCATTTCACAGTAATAAGGCAATGAATGAAGACCATTCCACAGTAATAAGGCAATGAATGAAGACCATTTCACAGTAATAAGGCAATGAATGAAGACCATTCCACAGTAATAAGGCAATGAATGAAGACCATTTCACAGTAATAAGGCAATGAATGAAGACCATTTCACAGTAATAAGGCAATGAATGAAGACCATTCCACAGTAATAAGGCAATGAATGAAGACCATTTCACAGTAATAAGGCAATGAATGAAGACCATTTCACAGTAATAAGGCAATGAATGAAGACCATTTCACAGTAATAAGGCAATGAATGAAGACCATTTCACAGTAATAAGGCAATGAATGAAGACCATTCCACAGTAATAAGGCAATGAATGAAGACCATTCCACAGTAATAGGGCAATGAATGAAGACCATTCCACAGTAATAGGGCAATGAATGAAGACCATTTCACAGTAATAAGGCAATGAATGAAGACCATTTCACAGTAATAAGGCAATGAATGAAGACCATTCCACAGTAATAGGGCAATGAATGAAGACCATTCCACAGTAATAAGGCAATGAATGAAGACCATTCCACAGTAATAAGGCAATGAATGAAGACCATTCCACAGTAATAGGGCAATGAATGAAGACCATTCCACAGTAATAAGGCAATGAATGAAGACCATTTCACAGTAATAAGGCAATGAATGAAGACCATTCCACAGTAATAGGGCAATGAATGAAGACCATTTCACAGTAATAAGGCAATGAATGAAGACCATTCCACAGTAATAAGGCAATGAATGAAGACCATTCCACAGTAATAAGGCAATGAATGAAGACCACTGCACAGTAACAAGGCAATGAATGAAGACCATTCCACAGTAATAAGGCAATGAATGAAGACCATTCCACAGTAATAGGGCAATGAATGAAGACCATTTCACAGTAATAAGGCAATGAATGAAGACCATTTCACAGTAATAGGGCAATGAATGAAGACCATTCCACAGTAATAGGGCAATGAATGAAGACCATTTCACAGTAATAAGGCAATGAATGAAGACCATTTCACAGTAATAGGGCAATGAATGAAGACCATTTCACAGTAATAAGGCAATGAATGAAGACCATTTCACAGTAATAGGGCAATGAATGAAGACCATTTCACAGTAATAGGGCAATGAATGAAGACCATTCCACAGTAATAAGGCAATGAATGAAGACCATTTCACAGTAATAAGGCAATGAATGAAGACCATTTCACAGTAATAGGGCAATGAATGAAGACCATTCCACAGTAATAAGGCAATGAATGAAGACCATTTCACAGTAATAAGGCAATGAATGAAGACCATTTCACAGTAATAGGGCAATGAATGAAGACCACTGCACAGTAATAAGGCAATGAATGAAGACCATTTCACAGTAATAGGGCAATGAATGAAGACCACTGCACAGTAATAAGGCAATGAATGAAGACCATTTCACAGTAATAAGGCAATGAATGAAGACCATTTCACAGTAATAGGGCAATGAATGAAGACCACTGCACAGTAATAAGGCAATGAATGAAGACCATTTCACAGTAATAAGGCAATGAATGAAGACCACTATGCAGTAATAAGGCAATGAATGAAGACCATTCCACAGTAATAAGGCAATGAATGAAGACCATTTCACAGTAATAAGGCAATGAAAGAAGACCATTTCACAGTAATAGGGCAATGAATGAAGAACACTGCACAGTAATAAGGCAATGAATGAAGACCATTCCACAGTAATAGGGCAATGAATGAAGACCATTCCACAGTAATAAGGCAATGAATGAAGACCACTGCACAGTAATAAGGCAATGAATGAAGACCACTGCACAGTAATAAGGCAATGAATGAAGACCACTGCACAGTAATAGGGCAATGAATGAAGACCACTGCACAGTAATAAGGCAATGAATGAAGACCACTGCACAGTAATAGGGCAATGAATGAAGACCATTTCACAGTAATAGGGCAATGAATGAAGACCATTCCACAGTAATAGGGCAATGAATGAAGACCATTCCACAGTAATAGGGCAATGAATGAAGACCATTCCACAGTAATAAGGCAATGAATGAAGACCACTGCACAGTAATAAGGCAATGAATGAAGACCACTGCACAGTAATAAGGCAATGAATGAAGACCATTCCACAGTAATAAGGCAATGAATGAAGACCACTGCACAGTAATAAGGCAATGAATGAAGACCACTGCACAGTAATAGGGCAATGAATGAAGACCATTCCACAGTAATAAGGCAATGAATGAAGACCACTGCACAGTAATAAGGCAATGAATGAAGACCACTATGAAGTAATAGGGCAATGAATGAAGACCACTGCACAGTAATAGGGCAATGAATGAAGACCATTTCACAGTAATAGGGCAATGAATGAAGACCATTCCACAGTAATAAGGCAATGAATGAAGACCACTGCACAGTAATAAGGCAATGAATGAAGACCACTGCACAGTAATAAGGCAATGAATGAAGACCACTATGAAGTAATAGGGCAATGAATGAAGACCACTGCACAGTAATAGGGCAATGAATGAAGACCATTCCACAGTAATAGGGCAATGAATGAAGACCATTCCACAGTAATAAGGCAATGAATGAAGACCATTCCACAGTAATAAGGCAATGAATGAAGACCACTGCACAGTAATAAGGCAATGAATGAAGACCATTTCACAGTAATAAGGCAATGAATGAAGACCACTGCACAGTAATAAGGCAATGAATGAAGACCACTATGAAGTAATAGGGCAATGAATGAAGACCACTGCACAGTAATAGGGCAATGAATGAAGACCATTTCACAGTAATAGGGCAATGAATGAAGACCATTTCACAGAAATAGGGCAATGAATGAAGACCATTTCACAGAAATAAGGCAATGAATGAAGACCACTGCACAGTAATAGGGCAATGAATGAAGACCATTTCACAGTAATAGGGCAATGAATGAAGACCATTTCACAGAAATAGGGCAATGAATGAAGACCATTTCACAGTAATAAGGCAATGAATGAAGACCATTTCACAGTAATAAGGCAATGAATGAAGACCAATTCACAGTAATAAGGCAATGAATGAAGACCATTCCACAGTAATAAGGCAATGAATGAAGACCATTTCACAGTAATAGGGCAATGAATGAAGACCATTTCACAGAAATAAGGCAATGAATGAAGACCACTGCACAGTAATAGGGCAATGAATGAAGACCATTTCACAGAAATAAGGCAATGAATGAAGACCACTGCACAGTAATAGGGCAATGAATGAAGACCACTTCACAGTAATAAGGCAATGAATGAAGACCATTTCACAGTAATAAGGCAATGAATGAAGACCACTGCACAGTAATAGGGCAATGAATGAAGACCATTTCACAGAAATAGGGCAATGAATGAAGACCACTGCACAGTAATAGGGCAATGAATGAAGACCATTTCACAGAAATAAGGCAATGAATGAAGACCACTGCACAGTAATAGGGCAATGAATGAAGACCACTTCACAGTAATAAGGCAATGAATGAAGACCATTTCACAGTAATAAGGCAATGAATGAAGACCACTGCACAGTAATAGGGCAATGAATGAAGACCATTTCACAGTAATAAGGCAATGAATGAAGACCACTGCACAGTAATAGGGCAATGAATGAAGACCACTTCACAGTAATAAGGCAATGAATGAAGACCATTTCACAGTAATAAGGCAATGAATGAAGACCACTGCACAGTAATAGGGCAATGAATGAAGACCATTTCACAGAAATAAGGCAATGAATGAAGACCACTGCACAGTAATAGGGCAATGAATGAAGACCATTCCACAGTAATAAGGCAATGAATGAAGACCATTTCACAGTAATAGGGCAATGAATGAAGACCATTTCACAGAAATAGGGCAATGAATGAAGACCACTGCACAGTAATAAGGCAATGAATGAAGACCATTTCACAGAAATAAGGCAATGAATGAAGACCACTGCACAGTAATAGGGCAATGAATGAAGACCATTCCACAGTAATAGGGCAATGAATGAAGACCATTCCACAGTAATAGGGCAATGAATGAAGACCATTTCACAGAAATAAGGCAATGAATGAAGACCATTTCACAGTAATAAGGCAATGAATGAAGACCATTTCACAGTAATAGGGCAATGAATGAAGACCACTGCACAGTAATAGGGCAATGAATGAAGACCATTCCACAGTAATAAGGCAATGAATGAAGACCATTTCACAGAAATAAGGCAATGAATGAAGACCACTGCACAGTAATAAGGCAATGAATGAAGACCATTTCACAGTAATAGGGCAATGAATGAAGACCACTGCACAGTAATAGGGCAATGAATGAAGACCATTCCACAGTAATAAGGCAATGAATGAAGACCATTTCACAGTAATAGGGCAATGAATGAAGACCATTCCACAGTAATAAGGCAATGAATGAAGACCATTTCACAGTAATAAGGCAATGAATGAAGACCACTGCACAGTAATAGGGCAATGAATGAAGACCATTCCACAGTAATAAGGCAATGAATGAAGACCATTTCACAGTAATAGGGCAATGAATGAAGACCATTCCACAGTAATAAGGCAATGAATGAAGACCATTTCACAGTAATAGGGCAATGAATGAAGACCATTCCACAGTAATAAGGCAATGAATGAAGACCATTTCACAGTAATAGGGCAATGAATGAAGACCATTCCACAGTAATAGGGCAATGAATGAAGACCATTTCACAGAAATAGGGCAATGAATGAAGACCACTATGAAGTAATAAGGCAATGAATGAAGACCACTTCACAGTAATAGGGCAATGAATGAAGACCACTGCACAGTAATAAGGCAATGAATGAAGACCACTGCACAGTAATAAGGCAATGAATGAAGACCACTTCACAGTAATAAGGCAATGAATGAAGACCACTGCACAGTAATAAGGCAATGAATGAAGACCACTGCACAGTAATAAGGCAATGAATGAAGACCACTGCGCGGTAATAGGGCAATGAATGAAGATCACTGTGAAGTAATAAGGAAATGAATGAAGATCACAACACAGTAATACGGCAATGAATGAAGGCCACTGGACAGTAATTAGGCAATGAATGAAGACCACTGTTAAGTAATAAGGAAATGAATGAAGACCACTGCGAAGTAATAAGGAAATGAATGAAGACCACTCCAGTAACAGGACAACTCCCTCAGATGACATTACACTATTTCCATCTACCAAATTTCACTCAATGTTTAGAGTGGGAGAGATGGAGGTAGTGACAGTGGAAGTTTGGTTCCATTGTGTTCAGACCTGGTGTATATCTATAAAATTATTTACCACACAACATTATCTGTAGGTTCCTACTCAAATTGAAACCTTACAATAGAATAGTTATGGTGAGACTCACCACTTTCTACTCAGAGGAGGAAATATTTTAACGAAAAAGACTTTAATTTTATAAAAAAGTTTTAACCTTCCTTTACATATAAGTAGGAAATATGTTTAACTCAACCATAATTTATGTAAGAAACTAACTGCCCAAGGTGCCATGCAGTGGAATTGAACTCTAAGCCATATATTTTGAAAGTTAACTTCCTTTCTAACTATAACATCAATGCAGCAGATTTGTGCATTTATTCATAGTAGCAAACTTTTGTTCTTTCCACACCGTCTCCTTTAATGAACCCTGAATCTGTTCCTTTTACCCCAGACACATATGTGGCTTAAAGTCATTTAATTTCATTTATGGATTATTCTCTGTGTCAAATTTTCTGAAAATTCATTGAAAAATGGAGCTGTGGTTCCCAGACCAGATTTAGATATTGGGGGGCCTGGGGCAGTTTACGTTTGAAGGTCCCTCATATAACAACACACATGTGTACACACACACACACACAAACACACATACATATATATAGATGCCTTTTAATCTTATAGCCTGGTTTAATTGCTTTTTTGTGTGGTTGATTATGCTGATTGGGAGAGGAGATGGTGAATATATCTTATCAAATGATTCTATGGACATACTTTATTGTATATATATATATATATATATATGTATATTTATATATATATGGAGGCTCATGGCTTAGTGGTTAGAGCATTGGCCTTGCAATCGAAAGGTTGTGAATTCAATTCTCAGACGGGGTGATGTGTTGTTTCTTTGAGCAAGACACTTTATTTCACATTGCTCCAGTTTACTCATCTGTAAAAATGAGATAGGGACCGCAGTCCCTATCATTCCACTGCAAAGTGGTCATGGAGGTGCCACGGAAAAAAAAAAGCACCCAGCACTCACTGTAAATAAGGTTGGTGTTAGGAAGAACATCCAGCTGTAGAAATCAAGCCAGAATCAGTTCCCGTCCCACCCTTACAAGCAGGGAAAAGTGGACATAAAATGAAATGATGAAATGAATATCATCATCATCACCGTTTAACATCCACTTTTCCATGCTAGCATGGGTTAGACAAGTTGCCTTGTTGTGAGCAATGTTGGGTCAGGTGACCATGTTTTGCTGATACAGAACTGATTTTGGCTTGGTTTCTACAGCTGGATGCCCTTCCTAGAGTATGGTTATATATATACAGGGTCGGGACTCCAATGGCTGAGCTCAGCTAGTTCCAGACTGATTGCCAAAGGCCTTGGTGGTTAACTGACTATCATCAGGAGGTGTGGTTTGTCCAAATAAAGGCATTCATTGTTTATCCAATTGTAAATTCTCTTCATATAAGTGTTGTTTTTTTTTATGGTTAGGGAGTGGTTGTGTGTAGATATCTGGTTAGCGAGTGTTTATAGGCATGTGTGCATCCGTGTGTATCTGCCTGGTCAACTTGAGATAGAATAATCATGGAGAGGGGTGGAATTTATCAAGAAAATATATTAGGGTGTGTATGTCTGTCCCCATGGTTATCCCAACCTTCAGACAACAGGTCTATAGAATTGGCATCAGATCACCCTAGTCAAAGAATAGTCCCATTCCACCAAATGGGAAATATATGTCAACGAATTGACAACTTATTTGTTAGTTATCTGAAAAAACAAGGAACAGCCTACCGGTTCATCAATTCATACACTCACTTGATAATGATAGATGTTATTGTTACAAGGTTGACTAAGTTATTGGCAGTATCAGTAGAGGGTTGGATGCCATGCTTTGCAGCATAGAATTACGGCCCTTTACAGTCTGAATTCAAATCCTGCTGAGGTTACCTTTGCCTTTCATCTTTACGGGGTCAATAAAATAAAGCACCAGTGATGCACTAGGATAATTGTTGGCCTTGTGCTAAAAGTAGAAACAATTATTTAAATGAGCTAATCCTGGACTTTCTCAACACTTCGTATTTTAAAAAACAAAACTTTGCACAGATATAATCTAAAAGAAAATGTAGATAAAAACTGCATCAATGAAATTCATGCATTTAGCATGATGAAAAGATCCGGAATTTACAGGTTTAGCCTACTATCCGGTGCTAAAGTAAAATCTAGTGGAAATTTTGGTTCAAGTTTATTTATTATAACTAAGCTCGTACTTAACTCACCTTAAATTATGGTTAGGATTTGATTTACCTAGAACATCCACTGAGGAGTTAGTGGTAGTGATTATATATCATGTATTTATAGTGGAATAAGTGGAGTGGGTGATTCTTTATTATGCAATGTAATGGGCCTATGTTTTTCTTGGGCCCATATGTGTGTTCCAAGGGAGGTCGTGGGGGCTGTCCACATGCAATTAGGTATTGATAGTTCTGCAATGGAGTGCTAGCGTTGGTGTTGTTGTTTTAATGCTGCTATCGGAAAAAAACTGTGGTACGTACCTCTTTAGGTATGTGGCTGAAGGGTTGGAGGTGCAGCTTGGATAGATACAAGATGGGCTGCTTATGTACTGGATTCATGTGCTATTAATTTTGTTTAATGATGGTATGTGTTTTGGTGTAACACAGTCGGCTCAAGTGCTTCAATAAGAGTGTTCTGTGTGTATTATGGGTGCTAGTGAAGTTGTGTGGAGTAGTGCTCATTTGTGCATAAGCGCTAGTTCTGTGTTAATTCTTGGGGGTGTTTAGAACTTTGTTTGGAGTTGTGCATATGTGCTCTGCTCTGAAGACCTAGGTATGTATTTGCCAGTGTAGATACATAATAGTGTATGCAAATGAACTATCATAACCTAGGGTGTCTATTGCAGTGTATATATGAACAATGAATGTTAGGAAAAGTGTTACCCTCCTAGATCATGAGAAGGTCTGAAATTGAGGTATGTTTTGTAAATCCAGTATTTGCATGAGGTCACGAGTTCATCCTTTTTAATTAATAATTGTTCTTTGGCGAACAACATTTGAATTGTCTCCTCAGAGCATAAATTACATGAGTGGCGTCCTGTATAAGGTTTGGCCTTGGACATGGGAATCTAATTCAGTTCATAGGTGATGTTTTTGCAGAGATCCCAAATATGGCTAGATAGTGTTGTAGCATTTTTCCAGGCTGGGTTTCTAAAGATATGTTTGTGTGGGCAAAACCTTGTCTTGAATTTGCAGGCAGTTAATCCAATGTAGGCTTTGTTGGTATGTTCCATCATGACTTTGCACATGTACACAAAGTTCCGTTGCTGGTATTTGTTGTTTAAAGGACAATGTTCATGCAATTACATTGCTTGGATTCCTCCTCACTGAGGTCAGAATGGAGTCTGTTAGAATTGAGTTTAGCAATGTTTGAGGACGCTGTAGTTTGTGCCAAGTTGGATGTGGTGTTGTAAGAAAGTTTGATTATGTTTTTGTTGAAGATCTTATGGTAGTGATGGGGTGTGATGGGAAGTGTTTATTGAGAAGTTTGAAGAAAATCTTCCCAATTGGTGTGATGATTTCAGCATTGTGAGGAGGATTAAACCATATTATGTTGTGTGAGCTGAGACTCTACCTGCTAATTCTACTAATGGTGCTTGGGTAGTAGGAAAGTTCTTTCTCAAAACCGTTTTGTAAAGGCCTGGTTGTAGTGTGGCGCATGTTCCTTGAATATCTGCTTGTTAGCAGACAAGCGTGATATATGGAGGGGGATATTCTTTACAAAATCTTTAGTTATATTCCTTGGATGTTTCAGTATCAGTGGATGTAATGTAAGTATCTATTGGGATTCTGGAAGTGGTAGTGCGGTTGGTTCTCCAAGTTTAGGGTTACGTCCAAGAAGTTGGTACAGGTGAGGGACATCTGGAAGGTAACCTTAAATCCTAATTCCAGGAATAACTTGATGAGATGTTTGCGAACCTGGTCTGTACTACTGGGTTTGTAACCGGTAAGAGTTACAAGCCCATCGTCTCTGTACAGGCCCCCCTCTGAGCGCAGGAAAACTTTCTATTAGTTTCTGGAGTATGTACAGGCCTATGAAGTTTGTAACCTCTGCCAAGTCGGTTGCTCCCATACTAACATTGAAGGGTGAGTCGGGGGTCCTTTTTATCTAGGTGGAATTTTCAAAAAGCAAGACGGTCTTCCTAACATGGAGAACTATGTCGACTTCTTGATCGCTAATGGGTATGATATTTCTGGTGTAATCTATTACAGCCTCCAAAAGTGGTTTAGTTATTGATTCATAGTAATTCTCGATGTTGAACTGGATAAACGTAATATTCTCTTTATCAGTGATACTTTGGAAGCAGGAGATGACTTCTTGTATACTATTTCATAGGCTGAGCCTCGCTTGGTGCTTAACTTTGGGTATAATTTTATCCAAGATCCTAGAAATGGAGGAGGGTGCTCTGAGAGCATAATAACTAGAATAAGGATAGGATGGAAAAAGTTCAAAGAGCTAGTCCCACTATTGACCATAAAAAGTTTCTCCTTACTTACAAAAGGAGGACTGTATGATGCCTGTGTGCAAAGTACAATATTGCATGGTAGTAAAACATGATATGTGACTGCGGAGGACGTTTGTAGACTGAAGAGAAATGAAGCAACCATGCTCCATTGGATGTGCAATGTAAATGTGAGAGGCAGAGCTTGGATGAGCTGGGCTTAAGAGGAATTCAAGGTAGTGTGTAAGAGAGAAGACTGCGTGCGTTGGTTTGGACATGTGATAAGCATGGACAATGATCGTGGGGTGAAGAAGTGGGAAGAAATACTAGTCAAAGGAAATTGCAGTGTGTGTGTACAAACATAAACAGGAAAAGATTTGAATTTCTTCAAATACCTCAGTCTACTACCAATTCATGAAGTCAAATAATAGAGGTAGTAAAGGAATGGTCATTCTGTACATACATAAGTATATATCAACACACAAATATAATATACACATCAAGCACCATCATTGATAAAACTATACATACACTTATGCACATGCGTAAATATTTACTATGTTTTACATGCGTAAATATTTACTACAGTTCCCCCTACTTTCACCAAATTATGTCACTAAAGTATAGAAAGTTTGATAAATTGGTACAAAAGCAACATCAATTACACTGATAAAATTCTGTTTATAATCAGAGGCCCGTTTTAGCCCTGTTTGAAGTGGTGGAGGACCCAAAGCATTTTCCCTTCGATAAATCTGGCCCTGGTTGTTCCAAGACAGACAAACTTTTCTGTGTACCATATAGATGAAATGAAATAGAAAAAAACAAGAAAATAAAAAATGAACAATAAATTCTAAAATATATCAAAAGAAGCATTTTATTGCTGATATTTTTTTTGTTTTACTGTTCACATACATGTTTATATGTAGTGTGGTGGACATTGTAAAGATTGGAGGGGGATATTAGATGTTTACTACATGATTTAATTTGTTGCGTCATATCTCATTCATAAAACAAATATCAGTAATAAAATGGTGGGTGAATTGTTCAAATTACATCACTATTTACATAAAATGACAAAAAGCTCTTTATGTTCTGACTTCAAATCTCGCCAAGGTCAACTTTGCTTCACATCCTTCTAAGGTTAATAAAATAAAGAACAGAGGTTGATTTACTCAACTTTGCCCTTCCACAAAACATTTGCTGGCCTTGTGCCATGCAATCATAGTGCTGTTCTATACTTTTCAAAAATGTCTTTGCTAATGTGGTACAGGACATTTAGAGTTAAGATATGTCTTCATCTCTTATTGAATGAAAACTATGCCACAAATATTTAGTACTTCAAGCAAACGAGACAGATCCTCAATGTTCACTCTCAGTGTTTTTTTTTACTCTGTGGATCTTCTGATGTATTTTGAGGGCAGTGCTAGACATAAAGCTTTTCTCACAACAATCACAACTATAAGGCCGTTCTCCAGTGTGCAAACGTCTGTGAATGACTAAGGTGGAATTCATTGAAAATGTTTTGTTACAGTGCTCGCAGTCATAAGATTTTGGTTTGGAGTGTGTGTATCTGTGTTGAGAAAGGTGACCACTTTGGGAAAATGATTTGTCACAGAATTCACACTGATAAGGTTTCTCTCCAGTGTGTGTGAGTATGTGTTTAGACAGGGTAGAACTTTGAGAGAATGTTTTACCACAATATTCACAGTTGTATGGTTTTTCCCCAGTGTGAGTAAGGATGTGCTTAGATAGGGTAAAACGTTGAGAAAATGCCTTTCCACAGTATTCACAAGTGTGTGGTTTCTCTCCAGTGTGTGTAAAAATGTGTCTAGTCAAGTTAATCTTTTCGGTAAATGTTTTGCTGCAGTGTTCGCAGCTGTAAGGTCGTTCTCCAGTATGAATTCTCACATGGCGTACAAGCTGAATATTCTCAGGAAATGACTTACCACAGTTTTCGCAAATAAATTTTTTCCCACCAGTAAGCATTTTTGCTTTACATTTTAATATTTTTTGCAAAAACTCATAAGAAAACTGTTGATTTTCCATGGTTGAAAACTAATTGGAAAACAAAACAGAGGAAACAAACTGAAGACACAGTAAAAGTGCAACAAAGGTGTAATGAAGGTAATAAATGATAAGGTGAAATTGCAGATGGCTTGATATGTGTTGTCTTCAGATCTTAATATGAAAACCTATCATGTAGTTTTAAATTGCTCTTCAAGCTGCTCGGTTGTTACCAGCTAGCTACAGGCTAGCTCTATTTGATATATAAAAAAATAAACATTTTACAGGGGGGGTTGTAATGGATAGATAGATAATATGACAACTTCTTGGTTTAAGAATTGTGAATTCTTATCTGGGCTACTTGGACAAGGCAGTGGTCTTTTATCCTTCTCTTCTTCCAACTCTATCTGGAAGCAAAGAACACAAGAAAAGAAATAGTGAAAATGATGAAGGGCTAAACTAAATGGAAACTAAAAACTACTTCGATAATTTGTAGAACCAAGATGGAATGATTGTTACTCAAGAATTCCTTGATGGGATCTATATAAATACTTTTTGTTCTATATACTCTGAAAAATGGCTGATGATATCAGATATCTGGGAAAATATTACAAATAATAGAGAATCAAATGGGATTGAAACAAATATGCTGTGTACACTCCTGTATAAGTCGTACCAACATTTACAATGTACCATACTTTGAATTGAGCTTTTGTAGATCAGGTGGATATGCAGCACCTCCAGTTTACATACAACATTTATAATGAACCATAAATGTACCATGTTGAGTCATAAATAATTTCCATTTTAGTAAAATAATTTATTCCTGAATAATTTAACAATGAATTAATTTCAATCAATAGTATATTCACCATTATTTTGAATCAGCTCTTGCCATTTATCAAGTAGCTTGTTGATTCCTCTCAACTAAAACTCAGCTGGTTTCAAGCTCAAGACGTTTTCCACAAACGTTTTCACCTGATGTTCTCGAGAAAATCTTTTGCCATTCAGAGCATTTTGTAGAGAACGAAAAAGATGGAAATCACTTGGTGAAAGGTCTGGTGAATATGGTGGATGGGGTAGAACAGACCAGCCTAAATCCAATATTATTTCCTGTGTGATTCTTACTAAATGTGGCTTTGCATTATCATGGAGAAGCACAATGTTTCTCCTGTTCATGGATGCAGGGCGTTTTCTTAGAAGATTTTCATGCATACGTTGCAGCTGTTGAGAGTATAAGTCTACACTGAGTGTCTGATTGCGGTTTAAAAACTCAAAATGAATAATACTGTGGTGATCCCACCATACACACAGCAGAACGTTTCTTCCATGAAGCTTTGCCTTTGGGGTAAGCTGTAGAGATTTATCTTCGTCAACCCTTTTGCATTGAACATTATCATAAAAGACCCATTTTTCATCACCTGTAATGATATTCTTGTGAAACAGGTCATTTCTCTGCCGTGTTGCTATGAATAGGCGATCTTCCTTATGCTTCTTACTAAGAGTATGAAGAACCCAAACACCCAGCTTGCTCACTTTTCCTATCTTTTCCAAGTAGTGGCGGATTGGGATGTGTTGAGGTCAAGTTGTATTCCACCAATTCTCTTAAAGCATCTTGATTAAGTCTGGGTTCATCTCTCAATGATGTATCCTCAAAACAAAACTTGGAAAATCAGTTTTGGACTTGGTGGTCTGTAATGACACCATAAACACTACAAATTTTCTTAGCAATTTCTGTAGCGTTTTTTTGTTATTCTTAAACTCCCACAGCATTACATGTTGAATATGCACTTTCAGTTCCTCCATTTTAGGGGTGTCAAATCATAGATTAAATTATGATGCACACTCTTACACTAAAGAAATAAGAATGTCCAATGAAGACTCTCTCTGATCAGGTAATTTCCGGTTGCATTTAAAACATTGAAAGTTTGAAATGCATAGTTACAACTTACATTTAAAAAATGAAAATTATTTATGACTCAACCCAATATCTTTAGCTGAGGTTTTGTAGGTCCAGTAGATAAATCTAAGTCACATGCTGGGTTTTCATGTATTTCCACGGGAAATGTTGCAGCTTACGAGTGTATATATATATGTGGTATTTGAAAACCACATTTTGTAAGACATAGCTAACCAATTCAGATGTTCAGACAAAAGATAAGGCAACATTTACTCCAGTCATAAATATTCATAAAGATTAATTAAAGTCTATAGATATCAAGAAATGTTCAAAGTGGAGCTTTCAAATTGAATTGAGAGCAAAACAAACCAAACGAAAAAACGGAGCAAAAATATTGTCTACAGACCGTAAATATTGATTAGACATATGCAGCCTATAGATACCTGTTGGTTTGGTCATGTTGCCACAAACAAGGTGGACTTATTTATGACGCAGTTCATTCAATAAAGACTGGTATAGGATGGTCATAATGATTGAACAGAGTGGGTAACCGAGCCTGTGAAAATGTGTATATAAACTACTAAGAGTGAATGTGTATACAAGGGTGCACAACCCACCTTATGATGAGCCACATCCTGTGGCTCAATGCTTGATAAAGGCTACCCATACATGCTTTAGATTATTATCCTTATCATTTTATGACCACTGTCTTTAATGGCATATATGAGAGTTGACTGAAAAGTTCATAGGTCAATTTATGAAGGAGTGATGCTAGAGTTGTGAAATCTTGCATGCATTAATTTCAACTCTTCTCATTAATAACTGCATTGTTTCTTTCCAGGGACTATTTTGAAAAATAAACCTTATTTTGTCACACCATGAGAGTATATTGGTCAGCCTATGAAGATTTCAGCCAACCCTTGTATAAGCCCTTCAAGTACATGTTTCCTTGTGGTAGTTTCGATGATAGACACACCTTCAGATGAAGGCCAAATTAGGTCCAAATATTGATTATAGGTGTTTATTTTTTTCAATTTACAGGGAAATTCATATTTTCTGGTATGTTTACACATCTAAATATTAAAAATGTGTATATTTATATACGCATTGATGCACTCTTAGTTATCCACTCTGTATATATACAGATATAACTTTATCATACACTTCAGCTGCTTAGCGCACTTCTCAATATATATATATATATATATATATATATATATATATATATGTATATATATATATAATATATATATATACATGAGGTACACTCAAGAAGTTTTGAGACTTTTTCTTTCCAGGCACTTTTAATTGACCTACGTAACTCACATATACATTCTAATACATTCTTGATATAGTTATAAGCTAAAATGCCAAATCGTTTTTTCCAGATTGAAGGTTCCGACCGCTACAGTTGACGTGAGGATAACATGGAGGCTCAATATGCAGTAAAGTTTTGTGTCAAGTTGGTCAAAAATGCTACAGAACCCTATGAAATGGTCAAAACTGCTTACAGACTAACTTTCATGAGCCGGGTGACTGTTTTCTACTGGCACAAGAGGTTCCAGGAGGGCAGGGAGCAGATGAGAAATAACAATAGGTGTGGCAGGGTAAAGGGGCCACAAATTTCTGGACAAGGAACATTGTGCACAGAGTCCTTCATGATGATCTAAGTATGCGCAGAGTTTGTTCCCAGGATGCTCAATGAAGATCAAAGGCAGAGGCGAGTTGATGACAGCAGGGAAATGGTCGAGTGGATCAGTTCAAGTCCAAGTGTCCTTGAGTCTCTGGTAATCTGTGATAAGAGCTGGGTCTACTGTTATGATCCAGAGACCAAGACCCAACAAAACCAGGCAAAGCATGTCCACTGGGAAGCTCATGATGATCCTATTCTTCGACAGTAAGGGCATCATCTACAACCAATGGGCCCCCCTCCCACGGCCAGACAGTTAACAAAGATTACTATATAGAGGTTTTGAGGCAATTCAGAAAGAGATTTTATTGCAAGAGACCAGAACTCTTCAAGTCTGGTTAGTGGCACATACACCAAGACAATGCCCCTGGTACAAATCCATCCTAGTGACCAAGTACTATGGGGGATAAAGACTGTTCCTCCTCCTCCCTACAGTCCAGGTTTAGCCCCATGCAACTTCTGGATTTTTTTGTTGATCTAAGTTAAATAAATGTCTCAAAACCTCTTGAGTGTACCTTGTGTGTGTGTGTATATATATATATACACACACACACACACATATATATACGATATTAACAAATGGAAACTATATTTATAAAACCATATTTATTTCATTATACATATTTCAAGGACACCAAGTTAAATTATGGTGTGCTTTCATCAGATAAAGCACACCATAATTTAACTTGGTGTCTTTGAAATATGTATAATGAAATAAATATGGTTTTATAAATATAGTTTCCATTTGTTAATATCGTATTTTTACTCCAATTATTTGTTGAGTGCTTTATATCAGTTATAAAAATATTTGCTTGTTGTATCCCAACAATTTAAATAGAACTTTTACATATATATATATATATATATATATACACACATACTCATATATAATATAAAATACATGCCAAACTGGTATATCCCTTCCTAGGTACACAGAGTTTCCCGAAGTAGGTTGCCATATATCTTATATAATACGGTATATTTACCTTTATGTTTACACAACTAGGGCTCTTTCTTTAGTGATTACAATTCCACATTCAGACAACAATATATATATATATATGGCGGGATGGGCTAAGTAGAGAACACTATCAGGTGGCTAGGAGAGAAGCTAGGTGACAAGAGTACTTTGCAAAAAGGGAAGCAGAGGATAGAAAGTTCAAGCATGTTCTACAACGCGAGTACCAAAAATGCGAGGTGTTCAGAATTGCAAGACAATGTCTCAAGGAAAATTGTGATATTGTCAGGGAGAAGTGTGTCCGTAATGATGATGGTGTGCTTCCCCTCATTGATACTAATAAGAAGGTAGGTTGGAAGTGTCACTACGAGAGACTATTAAATGAGAAGAAAATAAATGGGATAAAGATAGTCTGCCCCAAATTGATCCAACAAAGGGACCAACTGTGCAAGTTAATGGTAAGTAAAGCAATCAAAGATATGAAGACAGGCAAGGCAGCTGGGCCTTCAGAGATAGTTGCTGAGATGTTGAAAGCATCTGGAATGGTGGGACATACTATGGTCAGCTGGATAGTAGTAACCCAAGTGATGCAGAATGGGGTCATACCAAATGACTGGCATAGCAGCATCATCGTTAACTGCTACAAGGGTGAAGGTAATGATCTAGATTGAGAAAACTAGAGGCACTAAGTTAGTTGACTAGGTCATGAAGGTCACAGAAAGAGTTATTGTACAACTGATGAGAGACCAAATTGATCTAGATGAAATGTAGTTTTGGTTTGTGCCAGGTAAAAGTACCATGGATGCTCTCTTCCTTGTACGGCAACTACAGGAGAAGTAACTAGTTAATAGTTAAACCCCTCTACTTAGCTTTTGTTGACTAGGAGAAAGCCTTTGACAGAGGCCCCCACTCCATTATCTGGTGGACTCTTAAAAAACTAGGAGTAGATGAGTGGCTTGTGAGAGTTATACAAGCCATGTATAGAGGAACAGTCAGCGAGGTTAGAATTAACAATGAATATAGTGAAGAATTTAGCGTAAAAGTAGGTGTTCACCAAGGCTCCACCCTTCTGTTTAGTATTGCCCTACAGGCTATAACAGAAGAGTTTAAGACTGGCTACCCATGGGAACTTCTATATGCAGATGATCTAATTCTCGTAGCTAAATCTATGGCTGAACTAGAGAAGAAATTCCAAACATGGAAGCATGGCCTAGAATCAAAAGGCCTTAAAGTTAACTTGTCTAAGACTAAAATTCTAGTATGTAGAAAGGAAAATAGGGCTCAGGTTCCCTCTGGGAAATGGCCATGCTCAGTGTGTAGGAAAGGAGTAGATAGAAATTCCATTCTATACCCCAAATGCAAACTATGGGTACATAAAAGATGTAGTGGGTCACAGGCAAGCTAAGAATGTAAATTTTATATGTGGCCGCTGCTCAGGTGCAGTAAGTGGCAAGTGCCCACTGGATACTAGCTCCTTCAACTGCCCAGATGGTTCTATAGAAATAGTAAACACTTTCCACTATCTGGTTGACAAAATCTGCAGTGGAGGAGGGTATTCTGAAAGTACAGTAGCCAGAGTTAGAACAGGATGGAAAAAGTTCAGAGAGCTAATACTGCTGTTGGCCACAAAAGGTTTCTCCCTAAAAATGAAAGGCAGATTGTATGATGCTTGTATACAAACAGCAATGTTACATGGCAGTGAGACCTGGGGATTGTGTGCAGAGGATCTGCGCAGATTGGAAAGGAACGAAGCATGCATGCTCCGATGGATGTGTAATAGTAATATACATGAATGGTAAAATGTAAACAAACTAAGTGAAAAATTAGGAATAAGAGGGATCAGATGCAGTTTACTTGAGACGAGACAGCTGTATAAAAAAGAGCAGGGCGATCAAAATTGATCCTCCCGCACCACCCTTTCTCTGTAAAGTTATCATGGTACTACAGAACATCCAGTCCACACTAAAGTGGTCGTGTAGGTGTCACAACAAAAAGCACTCAGCACACACTGTAAATGTGGTTGGCGCTAGGAAGAGCATCAAGCCATAGGAAACCAGCCAGAAACAGTTCTATACGAGCGAGACACGGTCACCTGACCCAACTTGCTTCAAGTGGGACAAACCCGTCTAACCCATACTAGAGTGAAAGATAGATGTTAAATGATAATGACGATGATGATGATATATATATATATATATATAAAGGGTTTTGATCAATATCTAGCGATTTCGATTTCATTGTTTACAATTTATATATATATATATATATATATAGTTTAATGGTTTGTAACTTTACATTACTAATGGTACACCATCTTGAGCACTCGATGCATAGGTGGGTCCATTTTAGTATAGTATTTGGTATTGAACATTTGGTGTTATACTATGGTCACTCTCCTTCATAAGCAGAGTGTTAATAATAATAATAAGTAGGAACGAGGTGTTAAAGGACCATCATTAAGTTCATTCAGGTGCGCGACCATTAAGGAAACTACGAGCCTGATGAGCTTTCACTCCAGAGTTGGGCCTGATCAATATGGATTGTACCTTGAGCTGATCAATCGCGAAACGTGCGTCACACATGGATAAACTTAATGATGATACTTTGACACCTCGTTCCTACTCATCATTATTATTATTACACAACCATATAAAGGTAAAGAATATTTTAAATCTTAATGTGATGCTGGTCTTTTGCCCATCACACAGAGTTAAACTTGATCGCCAAACGGGTCCTGGTTCGGGTAAATATCCCCAAAGTTCTTGTTTATCCAGAATTGATGGGCAGAGACCAGACGGTCTTACTCTTTGTCCCTGGGTGAGAGGTAGATGTCTCATCTGGGACGTCATAGTCAGTGACTATTTTGCTCCCTCCCACATCATGGACGCCGCAGTAAATGTGTGTGTGTGGGGGGGGGGGGGGTCACTGCTTCCGTTGCCAAAAGGAATAACATTCGGAAATACCTGGACTTATCTAATAATTATTTTTTCCAGACTGTGACAATCGAGACGTTTGGTGGAGTTGGGCCGCTGACAGCGAAGTTCTTGACAACGTTGGGGCTCACCTTACAGAGGTGTCAGGTGATGCCCGTGAGGTTGCCTGGTTATTCCAGCGCCTTAGCCTCGCCATCATCCGTGGTAATGCTGCGAGTGTGTTGGCTTGCCTCAAAATGTGTAGTTAACTATTAAGGTAATGAGGTGCGGTCGATTGTCGCACTTGGTGTTGATCCCCCTCTCTCCATTTTTTTCCTTTATCATTATTGTTCAATCAATTATATATATACAATCGTGAATAAAAATGTCCACAGCAAGATAGGTAAAAGACAGCATTTGAATTTGTTTATACTTTCTGCATTCCTACGATAATTCTATGGGCATGTAAGGTAAATATTATTTGTATTTAATCCTTAAATCGATAAAATAAAGTACCAGTAATACACTTGAATTATTGCTGGCCTTGTGCCAAAAGTAGAAACAATTATTTGTATTTAATCGATTCTGGTGAGATTATTATAACAGGAATGGAATAGCCCGGTTTATTTAACAAAATGGTCGTAAATCAAATAAATGATTTAATTGGAATCTTTATCCTTATATATATATATATATATATATTAGAAAGAGTCAGGGTCCGACGGTTGAGCCCTTGCCGTTTCGACAGCTAATTCCAGACACTGAGTCTAGTACGAGCTGTCGAAAAGGTAACAGCTCGGCTGACAAGCCGACTCTTTCTAACATAGTAACACTCTACTATCCCAAGTATTGAGTACTTTGTTGAATAATGGTCTTACTAATTTAATCCTGTGTGTATATATACATACACACACACACCCATACTAATGTTAAAAGGAAAGAAAAAGCAGTTCGTTCCAACAAACCTTATAAGATACAGAACAAGTGTCAGAAGTAACTTTTTCAGGCTTGTCAAAGAATATAAGAATGTGAAGGGGCTTCAACTTGTCAAGGATTTTTTTTTTTTTTTATAAACGACGAGTGAAAAACAACAAAGAAATTACGTTCACCATAACTTCCGGTTCCGCCGGAAATCTTATGTGTTGTCTTGCGGCTCCTTTTGACTTCTCTAGTCTCGGACTGTAATAACCCGTCTAATCCATGTCAACATGGAAGGTGCACATAAAATATCGATAGTGATGATGATGACAAGTACATTGTCTGATGTCTCCTTCCTTTCTTTTCATGATGAAATTTGGCTGCTATTTTTAGTAAGTTGTACAACCATGTATTGGTTCCTTCATTACCTCTAGACTCATCCTGGTCACGGATGAAGCGTTTCTGATCATAAGTGTGCTCGTTCGGAGTTGACCTTGGACTAAACAACGATAGCAATAAAAACAGTAGACATATCAACAAGGGAGCATATATACGTGATCACTTCACCTGCTAGAAATAGTAGCCAAGCTATTAGCTAGTTACCATGCTATTAGCTGTCAGAAGTTAAAATTTCGTCAACCTTCTCAATCGTAAACATCGTTTATTTCCGTATTACCACGCGTTATTTTAATAAAGCATATCGATGTAAGTGGAGTTACTTAAATGAAAATATAAGTGGCCCTTAAAAGGGCCAAATTAGAAAACAAATTTAAGTTAATTAGAAAACAAGTCATGGTTATCAAATAAATTGGATTTAATCATTTATATTTTCATAGTCATTGTTATCAATGTAGAAAACAAGTCATTTTCACAATTTTTTTTCACCAACCCTATACATGAAATTGATAACCATGACTATGAAAATATAAATGATTAAATCCAATTTATTTGATAACCATGACTCGTTTTCTAATTTGGCCCTTTTAAGGACCACCTATATTTTCATTTAAGTAACTCCACTTACATCGATATGCTTTATTAAAATAACGCGTGGTAAATACGGAAATAAACGATGTTTACGATTGAGGAGGTTGACGAAACTTTCACTTCTGACAGCTAATAACATGGTAGTGCCGCCAAGTGTCTTAAAGAAAAGGAAAGACTGTTAGGGTGGTCACGATTGGAACACTTTCGTTAATGTCTACCGGATCAGATAGGGTGTTCACAATTGGAACGTCGATGGTCAAAGGCTTGCTCAGATATACCAGAATTTATTCTAAGACGCTCCTGCTGTGACCATTGTTGGTATTTAGTACCAGCTCAGCTCTGATCCCAGACCTTTGCTCGAAGACGTTCCAGTCATGACCATCCAGTGTTAGTATTTAAGTTAACTATGGTTCAACAGGCCTTTGTTTGAAGATGTTCCAGCCATGACCACCCAGATTTTTTCCAGTTGTGACCATCCCAGCTTTTTATTCTCGCTATTATTTTTAGTTCCAGGTCACCTCCCTTCTGATTACTGAATGCTAGCACATTACTACACCAGCTTCTACAATTCTTGCACTTAATTCAGCCTCCTGCCTTCCAGCACTCATGAACACAGCCCCGAGATACTTTAACTCCTCTACCTGCTTTAGTGGAACTCCATTTTAGTGAAACACATGTAGAGTGCACTGTACAGGCTTCATTGAAAGGTTTCGCAGCACTGATTTCATTCCAGCAATGCAGCACTCGGTATCAACGTGCAAGTTGAAGATCACCTTATGTTGAGTTAAGTATCACCATGTCTTCTGCAAATTCCAGCCGATTGATTTTACCCATTGCCTGTTGTAATACCACTTCCAACCTAGCTGCACTTGTCAATCCTGTTCATGAAAATAATTAATTTTCCCTTCCCTTAAAATTGTTTGCCTCCAGCCTAAATCAGAAACCATTTTTATGTTGGTGTTTGCAGCATAACTTAAAAAAGGTTCTTACATAAAATTATAATGAAAGGTTTTTAGATAAATATATACATTTTAAAACAAACTATTTTGTATCATAGAACCAGGGAAGATTTCAGGCAGTCTATTATCAAATGGGTTAATTGAAATGGAATGTTTTTCATTAGAAATACAATCACAAAAGGTTAAATAGATAAATAAATATGCAAGAAACCAGAATATTTTTTAAATAATTTTAATTAAATAAAAAACACAAACAAAACAAAAATAAGGAAATGTAGAAATTCTAAATTTTCCATATAGGTTTCCGTTGTTTTTTCTTTCTGAAGGTTGGCGGCAAGTTCTCTGGAATAACATCTTTAGATGGATCTTTGTGTTTCAAAATAATCAGTCCCTTCACCGTCACCTTTTCTTTGTCATTCATCTGAAATATGATGGAGAGGGTGAAATACAGTTACATGTATTTCAGGTGTATATTATGTATGCATGTGTGTGTGTGTATGTATGTATGTGTGTATATGTATAAACAGACATTTCATCAAGCACTGAAATGTCAATATTTGACGAGGTTTGGTGAAATATCAGTGTTTGATGAAATGTAGTGTATGGTAAATGTTACTGTTTGCTGAAAATGTGAAATGAAACCTACTGAATAACACTATGGTCTAGGAAATGAACCTACAACATTGTGAATCCAAAACTAACGACTAGGCCATACACCTCCACATTTGGATAGATGTCACTACTAGTAAATACAGTGCATGAAAGAAATGACATGAATTTTGGGTGATTTTAAAGAACATGTGGACCTAGTCTCTGGTTGAAGATATCTTCCTCTGCCCCCACCAGTCTTGGAGACCATGAAAAGTGTCATGGGCATTGCCCTTACCTCTTTGACTAAGTAGTAAAAAAAATTATATATATATAAACTGGTATGCTAATGTGCAGAAATGCTATAAAATAGGGAGAAGACACCCAAAGACAGAAAAAAAAGCTGCCATTGATTACTATTTTGTAGCATCACTGCATATGACTGCACCATTCTTTATATAAACTTTATAACACCACTGCTTTGTGAAAGTCAGAGCAATCGGCTACATATACACAATAAAATATATATTATCATCATTGTCGTTTTAATATCTGCTTTCCCAGCTAACAAGGGTTAGACGGGTTTACATAAGACCAAGTCAATACTGAGGCAGAATCACTGATCTCCCAGACAGACTAGGGATCTGTCTCGCTTATGTATAGTCTCATGTTCCAGTGAGTGCAGAGGAGCAGTTCTCATGTCTTTGACACAACTGAGGGTCCTCTCTACCCTTTGTTTGGCAAGATTTCTACAGCTGGATGCCCTTCCAGATCACTAACGTTCACAAGGTTGTCATGGTCTTGACATGAGTGCGGGGTCCTCACAGCCCTTTGTTTAGCAAGCTTTCTACGGCTGGATGCCCTTCCTATCACCAACCACTTTACAGTATGTACTGGGTGCATTTATTGTGTGTATATATATATAAACAAAATATGACTATCCTCTAGAAGCAACCAATAAAACAGAAACTCACCATTAGTTCTATGTCTATTTCCTCAGGTTCTGTAATTGTTCTATCAGGTAGAGTGATGGCTTCTTTTGCTACTTCAACACCCTACACAAATAGAAAGGTAATTGAAATGAAAATAAGAACAATACAACAAGTGTTTTAGGGCCATCTTCCATGCTAAAGCAGGGGTTACCCTTGTGAGTTCCATGACAAGCTTCTCGCTTTTGCCCTATCGGCCTGCATATACCCCCCACCAACCCACTAGCTTTCATTTCCTCCTCTATCAGGAGTTCTCAGAGACCTCAACTTGCTCATACTTTCCATATTGGGCATGGTTCTTATGGTTGGATGCCCTTACTAATGCCAATCACTTTACAGAGTGTACTGAGTGCATATATTGTGGCACCAGCACTACTACTTTACAGAGAGTTCTGGGTGAATTTTATCATGGCACCAACATGAAAAGTGTGTCTGAAATGATAAGGGAATATTTGCTGACTGATACAAGTAAAGAAAGCCCTATTACAAGCGGCAGCTGAACCAGGGACATAAATGTGAGAGATTATCACATGCTCAGCTAGACTGAAGAGTCCTCACTACCCTATAACATCTCTGATCACGAATCACTTTAAAGAGTCTCTCTCTCTATATATATACAACAGGACTAATGATGGCATGTAACTGCTATATGGCAGTATGACATAGCAGTAAATGCAGATTATCTGTAAGAACTAGAGAAGAAAGCAGTTATTGAATATTCAATGTCAACTTATGCAAAGGGTTACAAAAAAGAAATAAAATTGTTTCTATGGATGTGATGGCTCAAACAATGCTGTGTTGACAGCAAATGGCTCTTGTTGATATTTAGATCTGATCAAAGACATTCTAGTTGGGACCATCCCATCTTTTGTTTTCAAGATATAGTGTTTCTACGACTGTGTCCTTCCTTTTTTAAGATTGTAGAGTATTTTTTCAGCTACCTGCCTTCCATTTCCAAATTATGAGATCACAGCTCTGATATTATGGGCATGTGGTTAGAATCTCTCTGGAAAGAATCGCTGGACAAAGACAACCGGCAGGAGATTCAGCGGTAGACCCCCCGAGTAAGATGGTTGGATAACATCCATAATTCGGTTGGACTCACTTGAGGATACAGCTGGATCATTTGGAGACTGTTGCTTCTGACAGGACCCGCTGGAAGGAATGCTTGAGGACTCTGCCGTGTGAACCTCCCAGGAATAATTGGGTGAAGAATAATAATAATAAGAAGAGTATTATTTGAGGGGGAGGTTTGGTTGCTAATTTTATCAAGTCCAGCAAGCAAGTAAAAGCTTTGTTGATGACAACAGAAAAAGAAAGGTTCAATAAACAAGGGGAATAACTTACCTTCAATCTAAAGGCAACAACAATGTGCTGTTTGTTTAACACCCATGGATTGTCACCACTCATTGGAATAGTAAGGAACATTTTAGATAATTTATCCAGAGTCTACAAAGAAAATATCAAGAAATGATCATTATATATATGTGTGTGTTTACATTTGTGTCTGTTTACATTTGTGTGTGTCTGTGTTTGTGTCCCATAACAATGGTTCAACAACAAAAGAGAATGATAAAATAAGAACCAGACAAAATATAAGTACTCAGATCGATATGATTAATTAAATGAAGGCGGTGCCTCAGCATGGCCTCAGTCTAATGACTGAAACAAGTAAAAGAATAAACAAACAGAGAAAGAAAAATGTCAACTAACTTACCATTTTTGCCCATTGGGATCCTAGAAATTGGTCACCCTAAGAATATAGAAAAAGAAAATAAAAACTAATATTAAATAACCTTAGATTAGTAGTGGGCAAAATTGCCTTTAGTGTGGCCTGGCTTATGAGCCACATCCTATGCGGTCCACTGCTCAAAAAAGTTGCCCATGCCTGCTTTAGATTATTATCATTGATATTTTATGGCCATTAAATTCTACAGTCCAAACTGTGAAGTGGTGTTTTGGTGCTACAATAAAAGACACACAGTCCACACTATAAATGTGGCTGGCATTAAGAAGGGCATCCAATCTTAGAAACTAAGCCAGAAACAATTCTGTATGAGCAAGACATGGTTCTCTGATCTGACTTGGCTCACAATGGGACAACTCGTCTAACCCATGCTAGCATGGAAAAATTGACATTAAACAGTGATTATGATGTTTTTGATAGCATATATATTCTCTTAAAATTATTATGCTCAATCACATGACAATTTCTTTTGTGCTGATGCCACCATAATATGTACCCAATGCCATCTGTAAAGTAGTTGACATTAGGAAAGGCATTCAGCTGTAGAAACCATGTTGAAATAGGAAATGTATGAGCAAGATGTGGTCTCAAACGATGATGACCTGTCCAAGCCATGCCAGCATGGAAAATGGACATAAAATGATGATGATGAGGAGGATGGTAGGGTGTGATTTGAGGGAGATTTGGTTGTTAGTTCAAACAGGTTAAACTGTCATGTTGAGCTCCCTCCATCCACCTTGTTGGCTTTGTTAACTCTTAATATTCTGTAATGATTTAGCAGAAAATAACTAAATGTGGGTTTGTCAATTCAAATGTTTATAGTATCTTTATTACTGAATAGATCACTGTGAACATTTGCAGAATGAAAGTTAAGACTTCATTTGTTTTTGTAATACAGTCACAGTTCTAGTTTATACTTTTCAAGAATATCTTGCAAATGCAGTTTCATGCATTTTGTTAACTCAAATGTTTATAGTGTCTATACTAGTAGACAGATCATTGTGAAAATTTGCTGAATTAAAATAAAGACTTCAATTTTTATGTAATGCAGTAATAGAGCTGGTTTATACTTTTCAAGTATGCTTTGCTGCTGCAGTTTCATGTGTAACAAGGCGTTAAAAGCTAAAGCACTTAATTTTTACATAGAAGTTGATTTAAAGAGGCATCATCATCATCCCTGCCACCACCACCACCATCATCATCATCACCATTCAAGGACCATTTTCCCAGCTAGCATGGGTTGAACCATTCAGTGATGTGGAATACACTGACGTATGCTTTTACAATAAAAAGCTTTAAGCAAGATGGTTCTAATCTAAAGGATTAATGCTTTACTTACTTTGGCAGCAAATCTTTCAATGTTTTCTGGTGATGCATACATTGCTAGTCCTGCTGGATACAATGCATTGCGAAATAACTTCCTCTTCACAGTTACCAGTTCATTCTTATAACCTATCCCTAGTAAAAGGATAGAAAAGAAAAAAAAGAGAAACAAGTCATTGTAGATGTAAGGTTGCCATATCAATTTCATGAAAATTAACACAAAATTTTCAAAAAGTAGCCGAAAATAAATCTGGTAAATTAAAATTCTCTCTGTCTCTTTATATATATATATACTTGAAATGACAGTGTCCCAATGAAAATGACCAAAATAATGGTTTCTGATTTAGGCACAAGGCCAACATCATCATCATCATCATCATCAGGTTTAGCGTCCGTGTTCCACGCTTGCATGGGATTGGACGGGGGTTTTCCCACTTGAGGCAAGAGTGGTTGTCTTGCTCGCATAGGACTGTCTGGCGGGTTTTCTACAGTTGGATGCCCTTCCTAACACCAACCACATTTACAGTGTGGGGCTGGGAGGTTTTTACCGTGTTGCCTACACGGCCACATTACAGCGTGGACTGTCTGGCGGGTTTTCTACAGCTGGATGCCCTTCCTAACACCAACCACATTTACAGTGTGGGGCTGGGAGGTTTTTACCGTGTTGCCTACACGGCCACATTTACAGCGTGGACTGTGTTTTTTGTCGTGACACCTACACGATCTCATTTGTTTCGGCCTGGATGTTGTGGGACCAACATAACTTTACATTGAAAGGGGCGGTGTGGGTGGGGGGGGGGGGGGTGTTTTGATAGAGATGCCTACTGACTGTAGTAGGTTTTTACTTTGTATTTAGGTAAGGCGGGTCTTCTCTATTACTGAGTACCGCCAAAGGTCTCGGTCCAGTGACATTGTCTTGGAGAGGTGTAAGCGTGTGAGGTCGGAATTTATCAGCTCGTCCCATGTTTTTCTGGGTCTGCCTACTCCGTGGCTACCGTCTATCTTTATTGCCCTGCACTTTGTTATACAGCTGTCGTCTTTCATGCGCATCAACAATTTGTTGATTAAATTAACTCCAATACACAACTGGCACTTTATTTTATTGACCCCATAAGGATGAAAGGCAAAGCTAACAGTGACAGGATTTGAACTCAGAACGTAAAGGGGCATAACTCTATGCTGCAAAACGTCTGGCGCTCTATCGATACTGCCAATCGAATTTTTTCACAAGGCAAGCAATTTGGGGAGGGGAATTGTGACTATATTGACCCCAATCTTAACAAAGATTACCATGGCGAAATGGTTTGTAATTTAGGCACAAGGAGCAACAATTTTGGGGAAAACTCGATTATATCGACCCAGTAATTTACTGATAATTTATTTTAGCCACCCTGGAAGGGTGAAAGTCAAAGTTGATTCTCAACAGGATTTGAAATCAGAATGCAATAAAATAAGATGTAATCATTTTTTACCATCTATGTTGTCTGTGAGGATGCACTGGATATCAGGAAGTTTTACTAAATTTGTATTTTCAATAAGTTCGTACACTCTATGTCTGTCCTTTAGATGTGGCATAACTCCTGGTTTCGTTAATGGAACTGCCCATTTCCGTTTTAAAATACAGGTGCTCTATAAAATAAAGTAATACATTCATATATTTTTATAGTGACAATACCATCATCAGTTTTATGCTCATTTTTCTATGCTGGCATGGGTTGGATGAGACTTTGTGAGGCAGTATTCTACAGCCAGATGTCATTCCAGACACCAACTCTAACACATTATTTTCAAGTAAGGTAAGGAGCCTTGCACATTTGATAAGCAGTGGGATTTCTGTTTATGTGGAACACAAACAAATATCCTCACCTATGATGTCCAATGTCAAGAGAAAAGAAGATACATAAGTAAACAAACATACATATATTTCATATACATATGATTTATACAAGGCTAGAATTGTTTAACTCATTTGAAATGATGATTTTAAACAGTTCTAATCAAGCAGAAGTCATTTCTATATGTACCTACTATGTATTGAGTACCTTATTTAATTGTGGTTCTCTTCTATTCTTCTTCAGGAAGCCATTCAGAGATAAAGGAATTATTCCAGGTAGAGCTGCTACCTCTCCAAATTGAGAGATCACAGCTAGAGTACTACAGACACATTGTTAGAATGTCTAAGGAAAGAATCGCGAGACAAATTTTATGGACAAAGATAACTGGCAGAAGATCCAGAGGTAGACCACGAACAAAAGGGTTGGATAACATCCATGAGCTCAGTTGGTCTCACTTGGAGATCCATCTGGATCATTTGGAGATGGTTGCTTCTGATAGGACCCTCTGCCCTCAAAACTCTCCCAGGAATACATGGGTGAAAAAGAGACTATATATTATATGAATAAGATCTCAACACAAATGCTTGCTAACTAAGGTTTCAAACTTCAATCAGAATTTTATGTCTGCTAGTTTAGTGACTGTACATTACATAGAGCGCTTTTTTTCTTTGATCTATTTTTCAGATCTGTAACACAAATTCAAGAAACCAGCCAACCACTTGATTACCTACAAATCAGAGGGACATACAAGCCAAATAGACTTCATACTCACCAGGAAACAAGACAAGCAATTAATTGTAAATACCAAGTCCTTCCCTGAGGAGGAATGTACCTCCCAACATAGATTAGTTGTCAGTGACAAGGTAAAAAGAGCCATTAAAACAAAAAGACAAGCCTGGAGAAAATGGAGGAATAAAAGGGACCAAAAGCATGAAGGGAGGCAAAGTGCCAAGTATATCTATTGAAGGGAGAGGCAGAAAAGTAGAAGTTTGCACATGTTCTGTGTCATGAGGATCAGAGGTGTAAAGTGTTCAGGATTGTGAGATAGTATGCTAGAGAAAATTGTGATATGGTTGGAGAAAAGCGTGTCCGCAATGATAGCAGAGCACTTGCCCTGCCTGACAATGAAAAGAAAGAGACATGGAAGACATACTATGTGAGACTGCTGAACGAGGAAAATGAATGGGACAATGAGAGCCAACCCCATGCAGAGGGACCAACCATAAAAGTTGACAGCAGTAAAATAGATAAAGCAATTAAGGACATGTAGGCTGGGAAAGCAGTTAAACCATCTGATATAGTCACTGAGATGCTAAAAGCATCTGACATAGTAGGATATGAACTAGTCAGACACAGTTAATCAAGTAGTACAGGATGATGTCATACCCAATGACTGGTGTAGCAGTGTCATTGTAAATTGCTACATGGGAAAATGGAATGCTCTAGAGAGAAATAACTACAGAGGCATCAAACTGATGGACCAGGTCATGAAAGTTGCTGAAAAGTTTATAGCACAACTAATCAGGGACAGAATCAAGTTAGATGAGATACAGTTTGATGCTCTCATTCTGGTGAAACAACCAAAGAAGAGGTATGTAGCTAAGAGTAAGCCACTGTATCTAGCATTTGTAGATCTAGAGAAAGCCTTTCACAGGGTCCCACACTCTATAATCTGATGGGCACTTAGGAAGCTAGGTGCAGACAAATGGCTTGTGAGGGCTGTGCAAGCCATGAATAGAGGAGCAACCAACAGAGTGAGAGTTGGAAATGAGTACAGTGATGAATTTGAAGTACAGGTGGGAGTCCACCAGGCACTCCATGGGAGTTACTTTATGCTGATGACCAAGTCCTCGTAGCTGAGTCCGCAGGAGAGTTAGAAGCAAAATTTCAAGCATGGAAGAAGAACCTAGAGCTGAAAGTAAATATAACAGACGATAGTCTTAATAAGTAGGAAAAGAGACAGGAAAGTGGTGGGTAGAAACTCCATAACATGCACACAATGTAAAGTATGGAAGCACAAAAGATGTAGTGTGATTGCAGTTAGGCTAACAGAAAAGATAGACTTTTTATGCAGCAGATGATCAGGGGAAGTAAGCACAAAGAACACATGTGTAATAGATTTTCTCAGCTGCCAAGGGAGCTCTCTAGAGGCTATGGACAACTTTTGCTATCTAGGTTATCAAATTAGTAGTGTGGGATGATGCACTGAAAGTGTGTGAGCTAGGATAAGAACAGGCTGGAGGAAAATTAGAGATTTATTACCACAGCTAACAACAAAATGCTTTTCTCTCAGAGTGAAGAGTAGACTGTATGATGTTACATGGCAGTGAAATGAGGCTTAACTGCAGAAGACCTGCAGAGACCAGAAAGAAATGAGTAAGCCCTGATGGATGTGCAATGTTAGTGTGCATAAGCAACATAGCATGAGAGGAATTGGTTGTAGTGTGCAAGAGAGAAGACTGCATTGGTTTGGCCATGTGATGTGCATGGAAGATGGCAGCTCCATAAAGAAATGTAGAGAAACCCCAGTGACTGGGACCCGTGGAAGAGGCAGACCCAGGAAGATATGGGATGAGGTTGTAAGGACTGACCTTAGAAAGCTAAACCTTACAACAGAAATGACTAAAGGCTGTTAAGGCTGGTGCTATGCAGTGTTGAAGAAGACTCGACCTGCAGCTTACAATGTGACCTGAACTACCCTCCCCCTAGCACTCCCTAACAGTTATTCTCAACTTTACTACTTCAAACCCCAGCTCCCCTATCAACTCCATGAAGTGGTTGGTGACAGGAAGGGCTTCAAGCCATGGAGAGCTTGCCAAGCAAGCAAAGGGCCGGGAGGACCTTTCAGTCATGTCAAGGACATGACGGCCTCCCTAGTGTTGGGGATCAACATGGTTGGTGATCAACGTGGTTGGTGATAGGAAGAGCATCCAGCCATAGAAATCTTGCCAAACAAGGGGTTGAGAGAACCCTTAGTTGTGTCAAAGACATGACAACCTCTCCTGAGCACTCAATGGAATGCGAGACTGTACATAAGCGCACATGTCCCTAGCTCGCTTGGGAGATCAGTGGCTCCATTTCAGCACAGACTTGGTTTATATGAATCCGCCCAACCTTTACTAGCAGGGAAAGTGAATGATGACAACGATATATATATATACACACAACAGGCTTTGTACACTTTCCATCCAGCAAATTCCCTCACAAGGCATTGGTCAGCTCAAGACTAGAGTAGTAGACTCTTGCCCAAGGTGCTATGGATTGAGAGGGAACCAAAGACAACATTGTTACAAAACAAACTTCTTAACTACATTTATCCATTGATGTAATTTCAAAATCCGTTCACAAGATTATCTCTCTAAATTAATATAGTCCACTCCACTTCCACACTGAACAACTCTGTGATAATAATAACAAACATTTAAAGCCAATTTTCGCCACTGAAGCAGGGATCAGCATTGTAGGACCTTATGACACAGGAATCTTTTGGGGCAATATTTTACAGCCAGATGCCCTTCTTGGTGCCAACACTTTTAGTCACCTTTTACAACACGCAGGGATATGGTGTACCTTTTTTCTAAACTGGATATACAGAGTATCCTCTGGGATAAAGACAATCAAAAACAAAATGTTTAACAACATTCAATAAAAGAAAAACTGTTCAAGTGAGACCTACCCGTGCTGGTACTAAGTATGAGTTCATATAATTCTTGTTGATTTGAACATACAAGGAATTTCGGCATTGGTGCATTTTTCGAATTAAAGATGCCATCTATGAAATAAATAAAACTATATAAAAAATATTTTAAATACAATAATAAAGGTTTCTGATTTTGGGACAAGGCCAACAATTTTTGAGGAGGGGAAAGTGGATTATATCAACCTCAGTGCATTACTAGTGCTACTGTATCAACCGCGTAAGGATGAAAGGCAAAGCTGATCTCGTCGGGATTTGACCTCGGAAAGTAAACGGACGTAATTATATGACAAAGGGCGGTGGATTGGCAGTATCGATCGGTAGAGGGTCGGACACCATGCCTTGCAGCAAAGAGTTATGGTCTGAGTTCAAATCCCGCCGAGGTTAACTTTGCCTTTCATCCTTACGGGGTCGATAAAATAAAGTACCAGTGGTACACTGGAATAATTGCTGGCCTTGTGCCAAAAGCAGAAACAATTATGACAAAAAGCATGTTGTTCAACGCACTACTGACACTGCCAATCCATCACCCTCCGTGGTTGCCATAGTGATTTACACGTTAGTCGCGGTTCTTTTCTTCACCACATATTGAGTCCTGAATTCAATAATATTATTTATTAGCATATATATATATATGTGTGTGTGTAAGTTTATACTATCACACCAGTCACTGAGACAGGTGTAATAGCAAATTTTCATTTAATTTTAAGGGTAATAAATCGATAGGTTTGGTTAGAATTCTGAAAGTGATATCTATGATTTTTAATAGTGTTTTCAACGTATATAGCCTTTTAAATCGTCGAAAATTACTTGTTTCTGTGGTTCCCTCGCCCGAGAGAATTACAACACCCGTATCCGAGATGGGTGTAACAATAAACATAATCGCGCACGAGCGAACCCTAATGTGGATATACGAAATCAATACGATGAGTTTGACAAGATATTTTAAGTCTTCTTATTTCGAACACTAATGTCAATGATTCAGAAAATGAGGTGTTGTAGCATTCATGCCATTTCGATTTAGCAAAATAAAGTGGGGAAATGGAAGAAAGTCGAATTTCAGAGTCGGCTAACACAGCTTAAATTCCATTTAAACACACGCTGCATGCAATATTGGAACATAGATCACACTAGTTCAACTTCTTGGGCTTTTATAACTAAGCATTTGTATCTTCATTGCTAAGCCTATATATATCTTATATATATATATATATATGACTAAATTATATTCAAATTTCAGCCATATATCTTACCGTATATAATAGTGAGACACTGAAAAACAATCAACTGACCTTGTAAAGACAACCAAAACATTCAACTCTCTCAGTCTCTGAGCGGAAGTGGATTTTTTAACAATTTCGCAGCAACTGAAATTGCTAACGATCACAAAATATATTATTTATATATCTATTTAATTAATTTAAACGTCCGTATAGATCTAGTAAACCATGACAGACTATTTAATCTGTTTATTAGATCTATACGAACGTTCAAATTGATTAAATAAATAAACAAAATATATTTAGTTGGTTGTTGTTTAGCCCAAACCCTAACCCTGATCAAGCATATCATTATCTATAATAAAATACGTTCCAGTCGTGCCTATCACGTCTTTTTGTAGAGCTAAATATCTAATACAATAAAATGAAAGCAATCAATCGCCGCCGCGGTTTAAATAAAGGTTTCGATTCTCACCAAAGACGTTTTCTCTTAGCCGACTTTTATTTTCAATGATAAAAGTGTAACGGAATATTATGTGTGGTTGTAACGACAAGTGGATGGATGGATGTAACTGTTGGTATGGTGGTTTCAGTGTAAATAAAAATACCAGGAGTGTTGTTACAAAGTTTATTTTATTACAACAATATTCAATTTGAATATTGAATGATAAAATAATTGACACAAAATATTCATACAATAATTTGGTGGCTCTTCGAGCCACGTAAATTCAAATATCACAGAATACGATTATATGTGTAAACAGAAATGAATGGTGCGTGTACAAATATTGGACTCACTATGAATTGCGTGTGTGCGGCATATCAGTATATTTACTTATTTGTATTGTAGGAGTCAGCGATCAGCCAGGAAGGTGAGAATAAGTGGTAGACTGGTTTTCGTGACGAGAGCCTGTAAATGAGACTCGTCTTGTCTGTATCCACTGCTTTTCTGTTTTTGGCGTAAACAATCCCTCTATTTATAAGAGTTAAAGTTAGAAGGATAGATATATCCTCTGAACTTTGGTTAGTCTCCCAAGGGATTAGTTTGCCAAGCGTAAACAAGTCAGAAAGATGGATATATCCTCTGACCTATTTTCTGTCAGGCGTAAACACCTCTGACCTGTGTTTAGCCTCTCCTGAGGGGTTAGTCTCCTGAGCGTAAACAAATTACCACGGCTTGTCCCAGAGGCGGGAAAGCTCAGATTCGGTTTCGAATCTTCGCCGCCGTTATAAAAGTATTGTGTCTGAAGGAACTTATCCACTTGTGTTGATGATATAAGTGATTTTATGACTTTCCTGTAAGCATTGTGTCATTATATATGTTATTATAAACGAAGGAGAGGCGGTTTTCCTTTGTGTGATAGCTATGGCGAAAGAGGTTGTATGGTGGACAAGGTTGAAAGGGCTGAGGTCAGACACCTTTCTCTCCGGCCAACAACTGATTCTTTTTTTCAAATACCACTTTGGAAGAAGAATCAGGATGGAGAGAGAGGTGCTGTACCCCAGCAAGTTTTATGAAAGGTGGGTGAAAGTGGCGAGAATGGCCCGAGTGAATGGGCCTTCTCTCTATATCAGCCTGTAGGTTGAGGAAAAGGAGGAGGAGAGGAAAGGAGTACAAGCTCTTCGTACTCCTGGAGATGAGGGTTGCACATTTTTTTCGGGGGTCTGTGTTACCCATATAAACTGTCTCCCTCTATTGGGGAAAATCGACTAACTTTTAAATTCCATCTGTGATAACATTTTACACGTTTTTATTGTATGTAAACTTCCCCCTTTGTATTTGTCCCCTTCTTTTGTGCCCCTGTGGCTAATAAAGAAATATATATATGTTATTATAAACGTGAATAAATATATTATTAGTGTGTCTGTTCTACATCACTTTGTATTTATGGGTCTGTAACTTCTGGTTGATTCATAGAGGTGCAGTAGTTACATTCAGTATGTCTTAGGCATTTTAAACTTGGCGGAGCCCATCTCTCGCTCAAAGGTCACACGGACGGCTTCTTCTAGAGAAGGAGAAACAGAGAGTGAGAGAGAGAGAAAGAAATACAGAGAAAAGATCAACTCCGTTGTTAAAATTGACCTCAGCAGGATTTTTACTCAGTTCTCAGAGAACCAGAACGCCGCCTCTAATTTCGGTTCTTTATATATCGCTAGACTAGTTGATGTCGCTAATTACGATACGATGTTGATCTACCTGGGTTATTTTGGCAATAGATTTCGTATTCAATAAATTTACAGTAGAATAACATAACAAATATGTTTTAAATATATACATAAATAACATTACACATGCTTAGATATATCTTTCTGAAAGAATCGCGAGCTATTTATAATGTTGTCTAAGCATTTGTAATGTTATTTATGTATATATTTAAAACATATTTGTTATGTTATTCTACTGTAAATTTATTTATATGCTCTGTTTATATTTTCATTCTGAAAGAATTGCGAACGATTTGTAATGTATTTATGAAATAAAGTTTATATATATACACTTTCATTAATTAATCTTTTAGTTAATTTCCTAATTTTCTTTATTTTCTTTTTTGAGGAATAATAATTTTTATTTTATATTAAAAAATAATCCTTATTACTTTTCTATGAATATAATAATTGTTTCTACTTTAGGCACAAGGCCAGCAATTACCCAGTTCATTATAATAATATAATACTTACAGAATGAAAATATTCTTAAAAACAAAGAACAATAAATAAAACAACAAAACATGTAAATTGTATGTAGCAGACGATAGTTTGACTATTTACTGCGGGACATATTTAAAACGGAAGTTGTGGGAGTTGTTGATTCCAGACTAACTTAAAACATGGTGAGTGTATTCCTCCCATTCAGAATTATACGTATTTTTGTATAGATTTGACCGTTTTCTTTTGGATATGTCTATTTACAGATATGAAACCTCATTCGGTCTATATATCCGTCTGCTTCGTTCATTATAATTCTATTTTCAACTTACACGTAATAGAAACATTAGATTGTCAGAATTGTCCTTTACAAATTACGCTGTTTTTTTTTATGTATAAAACTCACATTTTTACTCCATGTCAAAAACTTCCTGCGTCTTATATACCGAAGCAAGGCGGGGTTCTTCGGCCAGTATTGGGCTTTGATAACCTGAACCGCCGAATCTACGTCAGTGTGGAAAGCGGACATAAAATGATGATGGACCGTTTGACAGTGAGTTTGAGTGGTTAGCATTTGAGGCTATTAAGTAAGAAATTATGAACATAATCATCATCATTGTTTAACATCCGCATTCCATGTCAGCAAGGATTTGACGGGTTGTCACAGACTTTGTTGATATTTAATTGGAGCTACGGCGACTCTGCATCTTGCTTACAATACGTTCCCACAGCGATAGCGAGAACATTAGGTCATTAAATATGAAATGTCCGATTTCCTTAAGCACTAAGTTTGAGAGTCACTATCTCTAACATTTCACCTCGAGAGTTCTTGGTTTTGTTTCATTGTGGAGGTACATAATCGGTTTTTCAAATGAATGTTTTGGTTTGTGATTGTCTTTTGAATTGTTTTTTTCAGATCAATTTTTGTGAACCCATGGATATGTAAAAAATTTCGTATTGTTTTTTAATATGAGTTTCGTCGTTAAACCAATGCATCAAAAACGGCCCAAAACATCAGCGAGGTGTTTGGCAAGGATGCAGCTGTTTGAGAAGTCCCTCTCTGGCGACTTTTATCTTGAAAATAAGACATGTGAGAGACCTGTGACCAAGGTGGATAATGGTGAGCTGAAAACTAGTGGAAGCAGATACATCTGAAACTAAGCGTGAATTAGTGGCAAGGTTTCACGTTACTATTCTAACAATATTGGTCCATTTGAAACAAATCAGCAAGGTAAAGAAGCTGGACCAATGGGTTCCACACGAATTGAATGAGCATCAGAAGAAAACTCTTTGCTGTCACAGCATAAAGGCAAATCATTTTTGTATTGTATTGTTGCATGTGATGAAAAATGGATTCTTTTCAACAATCACAAGTGTTCGGCATGATGGCTAGATAAAGATGAAGTGCTGAAACACAGTCCAAAACAGAATATTCATTAAAAAAGCTAATGTTGCCTGTTTGGTGGTCCAGCACTGGCATCATCCACTACAGCTTTGTGAAATCTGGCCAATCGATTACAGCAGATGTATACTGCAACAAATTGGATGAAATAAGGTAGCTTGCAATTAAATAGTCAAAATCAGTCTATGGCCAATCCAAGACATCACTTGACGACATGTCATACAAACAACACTGCTTAACCTACAGGAGCTGGACTTAGAAACACTGTCACCCACCATATTCACCAGACCTTTCACCAACTGACTATCACATTTTCCAGGCCTTGGACCACTTCTTGCAAGGAAAAACATTTAATTCTCAAGAAGCTGCATAAACAAATTACCGTTAAGACAGCAAAAGTGTGTTGATAGTTTAGGTGCATACTTTGATTAATTGCACTGCTTCTTTTTGGAGATAAAATAAACTAAACTTCCAATTCAAAATCAGACATTTCATACTTAATGCACAAAACTGAGGTAGGTGCCATGACTAGTAAACTCTGAATTTGAGAACCATTTGTAATGGCTATTTTTAATATTTTAAGGGTGTTTTAAGTCTTTTAACCATCATTTACCATGCAAATGTATGTAGTATTTGACAGAAAATGTAAACTTATTGCACAAGTTTAAGATTTAAAGTCACACAAGCAGTGATCAACTACACATTGAAATAATTTCCCTAATACTCAAACTTCTTTTTTCCTCAAGAAATTCCGATTTTGTGGAGACCTCGACTGCCCAGACTGGGTTTTAGCAGAAATAAACATCCTATCAAAACTGGTGACTATCAAATTATTATTGTTTACCTTTTTTAATAAATATTTTTATTATTAATTTTCTGTCTAAAGTGATTAGTGAAGGCACATTGCCTATAGATTGGTGAAGACATGTTTCCTATAGATTGGTGAAGACATGTTGCCTATGGATTAGTGAAGGCATGTTGCCTAGAGATTGGGGAAGGTATATTGCCTATAGATTGGTATTTTTTTTATCAACATTGAAAGGAGGAAAGATGAAATTGACCTAGATGGGATTTGAACTCAGAGAGCACAGAGTGGAAATGAATACCACAAAGCATTCTATCTGGAAATTCACTGCCAATTATCAACATTACAGCACCCAGTCCACACTGTAATGTGGTTGGTGTTAGGAAGGGCATCCAACCGTAGAACACAAGTCAAATTACAGATCCGCATGAGCAAGATGTAGTCTTATGACCTGACTTGTCTTATAACGTGACAACCCGTCTAACTCATGCAAATGTGGAAAATGGACATTAAACAGTGATGATGATGATGATAGTACTCTGAACTGTCTATGTTGGTAAACCAGACTTCTCTATGGTATCTGTATAAGCTGTGGGAACAAAAGTTAAGGGACTTGCTACAATAAAAGGATAATTCAACTAGTTCATTGACATCTTAAATACTCAACATGATACAGTTCACATCCTTGTTCCTCTTTCATTTTCTGACATTAACACACTATATAGTGAAGAAACAGACATGAAATGTGGCCTATAGCTTGTCTGAGAGGTCCCTAACTCTGATTAAGTACTGGCATGGTCTGTACTTAGGCAGTGAATTGGTGAAGTTGTTAGAACATCAGATAGAATGCTTTGCAGTATTCGTTTTGGCTCTCTGCTTTCTGAGTTCAAATCCCGTCAAGGTCAACTTTGCCTTTCATCCATTCAAGCTCAGTAAAGAAGTACCAGTCAAATACTAGAGTCAATTCTTTTTCTGTATCTCTTTCTCATGTTAATTCTATCACTCTCTCTATCATCCTCTGGAAGAAATCTGCGGTATTCAGACTTGGAGAGGATTGGATTCCACCAGGTTTAAAAAGTGATCTATTGATAGAAATGCTGTATGTCAATATTGCACCCTACAACTCTCTCAGAAGTTACAGGACTATGCATAGTTTGCAGTGACCCATCCAACTGTCATTAGCAAGGAAAATGGATGTTAAATGATGATGAAAAAACCAGAAGGGATGTCCACCACAGTACATTTAGTTGCATTAGTTAAATCCTAAGATCTTGACACCTGAGTTTATTTTAAATCTGCCTAATTTCATTTGTTTAACAATGTTAATTATTATCCTTATTTTTTTGTCTATCTTCAGACATCTATTAAAATGAGGTTATTGTGTGCTCAAGTTATCAACAATATCTTGACTGGAAACATTGATGTAAGTATCTATTATGTTAAAGCTGATGTTTCTGGGTTGTAAAACATCTGTCACACTGTGGAAAGGGGGTGGTAAAAGTGTGTATGTATATGAGAAAGAGAAATAGAGAGAACAGAAGCGGTGGTGGTGGCAGGAACACCAACATTTTTTAATTGCATGTCTTAAAAGAAAATGATGTTAAGAGTGTATATGTGTGTGCCAGAGAGAGAGAGAGAAAAGTTGTGGTAGTATTGGTGCTGCCAAAATTTTTTAAACGTATGCTGTATATTGTTTATCTTCAAATTGTAAATGAGTAAAATATTCCATTTTGGTAGTTTCAGTTATTTGTTAAATTTATTTCATCTATTTTGTAGTGTTGTATACATGTAATGTGTGCGTGTATATATATATATATACACACACACACACTTCCTTCCTCTCCTCACTCTCTATCTTTCTATTTCATCTTTTATTTCTCATTCTATCTTCTGATGAAGGACTAGTATCTGAAATGTAAAGACTCGTTTGCTTCTATATCAAGTGTTAAACTAATATATTTCTTCATTGTACTGTGTTGTTTGCTTAGTTGTTTCCCTTTACTTTTTGCATACATATATATAAGAAAAAAACGAAGTTTCATTTAAATATTTTCATGGTTCTATTGATTATCAACCTGTTACGTACATTTCACAGATGACTTGCTCACCTAGCTATATATATACGCACAACACAATTAAAACATTTAAAATACAATATTGATCTTTAATACTTTCATAACTGATTTCAATTACAACGTGGAATTTACGTGGTCTCAGCTAATAATATATATATAGTGTGTGTGTGATATTACTGAAATAATGTTATTTTTAATAGAACATAGATTTTGACTTGTTTTACTAATTATTTATTATAAATATTTTGTTACAAAACAATCTAGTATAGTGTATGAGTTATTGTCTAGGATTTTACTGCTAGTTACCCTGACAAATTGTCAGAGTTGTTCAGGCATCAGATTAAATGCCTGAATATTTGTTCCATCATACAGCACTCTGAGTTCAAATCCTGCCAAGCTCAATTTTCCTTTCATCCTTTCAGGGGGTGATAAATAAAGTACCAGTCCAGGGGTAGTGGTATGGTGGAATGGTTTTTAACAGTTGGATGAGATGCTTTCCAATTTCTGATCCTGCTCTGCATTTTGAGTTCAAATCCTTCCACCATCTGCCAAGAGTTGCAACCTGCAGATAGTATCAGCAATAGAAACATCCTTTCCTTTTCCTATTTTTCCTTCTTTATACCAAATTGTAATTCATCACTGCCTACCTGTCCATTACTGGGGTTGATCCTTCCTCACTCTCTTTCTTTGGAAGTAATCAGTAGTGCTTAAACCTCTTTTTCCCTTCCTCTCTCTCACTCTCACTCTTTCTATCTATCTTTCTCTGGAAGAAATCAGCTTTGTTTTCAAACCTACTGAAGAGATAGGCTTCACCAGGTATAAAATAATTAAAATATGCCATATATCACAATGGCACTCCTACGACTTCTATATTTAAAGTGTTTCAATCATTTCAATTCAGTTGCACTTTATTAGGAGTGTGAATAAATATACCATGCCTGTCTGCAGCCAATAATACATTTATCATCAATGCATGTGTGAGAATACTATGGTATGGTCCTGTAACTCCTGATGGAGTGATAGGAGCACCATATTGACATACAACATTTCTAGGGCATTCTAAGCCTGACAGCCCATTCGTCTCCAGATCTGAGTACAGAAGATTTCTTCCAGAGAAGGATAGAGAGTGAAAGAAAGGAAGTGAGAAAGAGATATAAAGGAAGACTCAACCCCAGTACTAGATCCTCCTCCTTCTTCTTCTTCTCAAGCTGACTGGCAGAATTCTTAGCATTTATATTCATTACACTGAAATGCCTTCTCAATATTTTCTTGTTTTTCCTATTATAGTATGAAAAAGTAATGAAAATTACTGCTGATGCAAAATTTGGTGAGTACATATATTATCATTTACCTGTCATACTTCCGGGGGTTGAGTACATATATTATTAGTTACCTGTCGTACTTCCAGGGTTGAGTACATATATTATTAGTTACCTGTCATACTTCCAGGGTTGAGTATGTATATTATATCATTTACCTGTCATACTTCCAGGTTTGATAAAATGAAATAAGAACCAACCAAGCTAGGTTTTATAAACGCCCTGTTCATAAAACCAAACTTAACGTATTCGATAGCCTGTATCTGCATTTGACATTGTTTCTACATTATTATGCATCATCAGTGAGGTTTACAAGATTAAAAGGATAATGCTAAAACGATGCTATATGTAGATACAGGCTCTGAAATAAATTAAATTAAATATGGTTAGAACCCAGTGCACTCTGTAAGGTAATAGTGCTGGAGTCATGATAAAATGCTTCCAGTCCACCTTGTACGGTGGTAGTACTAGAGTCAGGACAAAAACATATCCAGTAAGGTGGTAGTGCCAGTGTCACAATTAAAGTATCCAGTCCATCCTGTAAGGTGATAGTGCTGGAGTCACTACTAAAAGTATCTAGTCCACCCTGTAAGGTGATAGTGCCAGTGTCACAATAAAATCTTCCCAACACATGCTATAAAGTGGTTGGCATTACAAAAGGCATTGAAGCATAGAAACCAAACCAAAAATGGAATGCAAATGCACAAGCAGAACATAGTCACCTGACCAGTCTGGCCTCAATATATGACAACCCATCTAACCCATGAAAGCATGGAAAATAGACGTTAAGCAGTAATGATGATGATGATGTTGTTTACCATATATACTTGAATATAAGTCTATTCCCTTATTTTATGTCTAAGAATTGGGCAAAAATCCAAACCCTATTTATAAGCCACAGTTAATCACCACATAAGCCACAGTTAATCACCACATTGTTTCAATGGCATATATAAGCTGACCCCACCACCATTTTACCATCAATTTTTTTATTTTTTTATCACCTATTCCTCAGCTTATATTTGAGTATATATGGTAGTTCTTAGAATCCTTATCTTAACATATCAGTTATTGAACATATTTTTCTTTTAATGTTTCAGATACTGGTGACATCAAAGCAAGTATTGCTGCTCTGTGTTTCATTATCAAAAGTGCTGCCAGATGTAATGTTGACAGTGATACTCTTTCTAATGAGCTTCAACAGTTGGGTCTTCCAAAAGGTTGCTAATAACTAACCTACTCATTATATTTACTTGTTGTTGTTGATACAAATACTTTTTATAAAGAAACATTAACACAATCTTGGAGTACTAAAGTATCGTGTTGTGTAGTGTGGTGTAATATAATGTTATATAGTGTTGTATTGTGTAGTATAGTGTGTCTAGTGTACTATAATGTTATATGGTGGGGTGTAGTGTTGTACAGAGTACTATAGGTTATGTAGTGTGGTGCTGTGAAATATAGTGTTGTCTAATATAATGTAGTATAGGTTGTGTAATATAGTGTATTATAATGTTATATAGTGTTATATAGTATAATGTACTATAGGTTGTATAGTGTACTCAGAACATATATTAACGTACCTTTATGTTCATTATTAATATCACTATTATATATATATATTTACTTCGACTGCATTCTGTTCTCTTTCTTTCTTTTCTCACTTTCTCTCTCTTTGCTCATTGTGTCTGTCTATTTAGGACTTAACATCCAAACCATCAAATACATTTTTTTTATTAATGTTTGTATATTCTCTATCACTTCTTCTTGGCTAATCAATATGTCAGGCCTTGTCTATATCTCTTCCTTTCAGTTGCAGTACATTGGTTTGTAGCAAATTTTATCTTATTTATAAATAGTCAAAAGATCAATTGTCTTGTCTTGTGTCTATTTGTTACTATAACATGTGCACTGGAGCCAGTTGTATCGATCTTAAAGCTCCAAAACAATGTATCTCCAGTGATCATTGTTGAAAGGGGACTGCCTGTGTTTTGTTCGTTTTTCCGTTGTCTTCACCCATATTTTATATATTTATATATGTATATTCCAGAACATTCTACACCCTTGTGTAAACTGTATGGTGATAATGTAACCAAGTTTCAGGAACAGTTACGCAAGCAAAGTTTACGATGTAAGTTTAACATTTCAGTTGTTCTCGTTAAGGGACAGGGTGGTGGTGGCTCCTACATCTGACCCTTTATATGGTCAATATAGGGCAGGGATTCTCAAACATTTTACTTGATAGACCCCTTGTTACAAAGTTTAATTTCTGTTCACCCACAAACAAATTAATAAAATTTAAAATTACAAAACATAATTTACCAATGTTTTAAACAACTTACATGAGAAAAAATCCGTAAATTATAAATGTAATCATGCAAATGTACCTTTAATGTTGGAATTATTTTTTAATGGGAAGAATAGTTTGGGTGGGTGTAGTTATAAAGGATTTTATAAATGCTAAATAAGTAAATTCACCTTGTGTAAATCCCCTAAAGTTGTATTGACCCCTACCAAAGTATTATTCTCCTCTAGGGTGTCTATATGGACCACTTTGATAAGCTCTGATGAGGAACATCGTTTTGTTCATTATTTGTTTAACCCAACCCTTTTGTTACTGCATTTCTTATGAAAGATATTGCCTATGTCTTTTAAGTAAGTTTGAAAATAATGAAATATTTGAAAGATAACTGTTTCATTAGTAAGCTGACATTTGGAACATTACTTGACATTACTTACTGTATATTCCCAAATATAAGTCAGCCCTATTTTATGTCTGAGAAATGTGCTAAAATCCAAACATTGTTTACATAGGATTTGAAGTTGGTGAAAATTGTAAAAATATTGACCCCCAAATATAGGCCGACTACCCTCCCCCTCCTTCTACCATCGATTTTTTGGTCACATTTCCTCTGCTGAGTATATACAGTAAATTAAATTATGAATGAAGGTTTTAATATAAGTTAAAACATTTTAAAATTAGAAGTTTTGTAACATGAATGATGGCAGCATCTCGCTTTTCCATACTGGCATGGGTTGGACAGGTATTTGGAGACAGTGTTATATAATCGGTACCCTTTCTTGACTTCAACTCTTTTAGTTGCCTCTCACAACAATGTGGGGATATGATGTCCCTATTCTAAAATCTGAAATATTTATTCATTTCTATTTCTTTATTTGATTTAGTATCACATATGGACTCAGTTCAGTGGCGAGTTGATTACATTATCAGTTCAAAAGCATTAAAGGTAAGACATTAAATGTTGTGTGTACATATATAGACCCCCTTTTAGTCATCAATGACTAGAAATTTCCCTTCTGAGGCAGACGTCCTGGAAAGGGGTTTTTATGGAAGACCAGTAGTCACTCATGCATACCTATCTCTCCTTTCCACTCCACCAATCTTCAGGGAAAAGGCAAAGGCCAATACAGCTTGGCACCAGTGATGTGACAACTCTTTTTTCCAGCTGTGTAAACTGGAACAATGTGAAATAGTCTCTTGCTCAGGAACACAACACAACCCTCTATCCACTAAGGCACGTGCCCTCACATATGACAGATATGTACTTTAAAAAAAAAACCTCTGCTGCATTCTTTTATCAATTTTCTCCATTGGTGGAGATGTCTTCAAGTATTTCAAATGCTTTCAAAGAAGACTTTAAACATCCCTTAAACTGCAGCCTTTGTCTGTGCTGGTGGAGGAGGTGCCTTCTACATACAAGCTCACTGTTCATTTATTATACTCAACAGCGTAGGGGCTATTACATTTTAAATATATGTATATGTGTGCATGTCTGTGTTTATGCCCTGTGACTTAGCAGTTCAACAAAAGAGATTGATAAAATGAATACCAGACTTGAAAAAAATAAGGCAGTATCCCAGCATAACCAGTGTAACGAAACTAGTAAAAACATATACTGGATGAAAGAAATAGGGGTGGGGGTAGTAGCAATTGTTCAGTTTTTCAATTTTATAATGTTCTTGCTTTTTCAGGCAGTAAACAAGCCAAATCTACAGATATGTTTAAGAGTTCAAAACCCAGATACAGGAAACTCAAAACCAGTAGTATTTAATATGTCTGCAGATAAATTTCGAGTTTTTCTAAATGGTAAGTAATTTTGTTGTTTCATTTAAATCTTATATTAATTAGAGTTTTAAAATTCCAATTATTTAACAAATACATATATATATTAGTATAGTTAATACGAAGTATTGTGAGTTATGTAATAAAAGACTGAAAAATTTTTAAATGAAGGTACAATGCAGTGGAAATATATAAAGGAGAGAGGATGACAAACAAAACAAAGTAATGTTTTACTCAGTATATTACATGATATTTCAAGGCTATTACCTTCTTTTCAATCAATCATTTGCCTTTGTTTTGAACCATTTTCATTTCATATTTGAAAATAGGGTAATAGATCTGAAATATCATGTTGAAATATACTGGGTTATACATTACTTTATTATGTTTTATTTGTCATCCTTTGCTCTTCATATATTTCTACCTCATTATACTGGCTTTTTTTAAACTCATCAGTCGTTTATTATATATATATATATATATATATATATATATATGGTAGTTTTCATTTTTTGTTGGTAAAATCAGACCTGTAGAATAATCATACAACTTTTAATGAAGTGGCAACTTACCGGATGGATCACTCAACATGTATAATTGAATCCAGCAAGATAATATTCCAGGTGCTAATCCATGGGTATTTTTTCAGGTTCCAATAATTCACGAGGTACATATAAGTAATGTGTTAGGAAAACATACAAAGTTTGATTAGAAAAAATATTATTTAATTATACATTTTTACGTTTTATTTTTGAGTTATGTCATTGTATGCAGGGCTGTTAGGAGATATTGAAATTTCCAATCATTCACGCATTATGTGAGACATTATACATCAACAATTCCTCAGAAAATAAATAATTCTTAGATATTTTGAAAGTGTGGAGAGTAATGAGGGAGAGCTGTTAAAGTTGACCAATGGGTATCCAATAGTCTCTGGTTCTACTTAAATGGTACTTGCCATTGGTTAAAAAGTAATTATCTGTAGACTAAAGGGGATAGTGTAAGCTATGGGAGTGGTTAAGAGAAAGAGATAATAATAAATTTATTGGGTGTTAGTCTTATCAACTTGACCATTACAGATAAGGGTGTGGCATGGGTTGGAGAATTTACAGGCATTACATTTTATTAGAATTGGTGTTACCAGTTTGACAATTGTAGATAAGGGTGAAATAAAGAACAAATATTTGATGTTACCAGTCTATGTAATAAAATTTACTATTTGCGATAGGTAGGATTGATAAAGGTTGGGATGGGTGTAGTTTTACAGGTTCTAATCCTGGCTTAACTAGGGTTATAATTAGAAAATGTTTTGAAGTAATTGTATTTACAGTTGAATATGCTATCTTGTCTTGAATTCAGTAATTTCTTTCCTGTTAAGATTTCTAATATTTCCATTGCACAAAGACCACAGTGCTTACTTTCGTGTCAGTAGAGGTGGGCAAATCGTAGAATGGACCACAATAGCTCCTGCTTTATTTTTTTTCATTTTTTAGTTTTCAAATTTTCCTAGCTAGAGCAATAGAAGTTTTGAGTTCCGTATTTTTAAATGAATAGATATGTATATACCATCTTTTCTTAAAAAAGTTGGATGTGGACCCTACATATCTGAAAGTTTCATGGTTTGTTGTAACTTCACATTGGTGCACTATGTTGTTGCTCATGCATTTACCTGATAGGGGACAGCAATCGAGTTTTCTACAGTTACAATGTACCAGTGCTTCATCATCATCATCATCATCACCGTTTTACGTCCGTTCTTCCACGCTAGCATGGGTTAGACGGGTTGTCCTGTTGTGGGCAGTGTCTGGTCGGCTGACCATGCCTTGCTCATACAGGAACTGATCTGGCTTGATTTCTACAGCTGGATGCCCTTCCTAACACCAACCTCATTTACAGTGAGTGCTGGGTGCTTTTTCGTGGCGCCTACACGTCCACTTTACAGTGTGGGCTGGGTGCTTTTTTGCCGTGGCACCTCCACGACCACCTTGCGGTGGGGGGGGGGGGGGCATATTGTTTATATGCTTCAGCATGTACCCATGGGAGGTCGGGTACCCTGTATTACTGCGTGACGCCAGAAGTCACGGTCGTGTGTCATTGACTTTGAGAGGTGTAGTTGGGTAAGGTCGGCTCTTATCACCTCATCCCAAGTCATCTTGGGTCTCCCCACTCCGCGGTTTCCATCAACTTCTAGTGCTCTGCACCTTTTTATGCAGCTGTCATCCTTCATACGCATCACATGTCCATACCAGCGTAACCGCCTCTCCTGCACGCAGCATTTGATTCCTCTTATGCTCAGTCTCTCTCTCAATTCATTTATGCTTTGTCGTTCACGTATATTACTGTTACACATCCATCGGAGCATGCAGGCTTCGTTTCTCTCTAATCTACGTAAGTCTTCCACCTTCAGCGCCCAGGTCTCACTACCATGCAACATCGCTGTTCGGATACACGCATCATACAGTCTGCCTTTCATTCTGAGGGAGAAGCCTTTTGCAGCTAGCAGTGGTAGTAGTTCCCTAAACTTCTTCCATCCCGTTCTTACCCTAGTTATTGTACTTTCTGAGCACCCACCTCCGTTGCTAATTCGGTCACCTAGGTAGCAGAAGCTGTCTACTGTTTCTACAGGGCCCTCCCAGAGATTGGTGGTACTTGTTTCCTGTGGCTGTTTGCTTGCTGTTTCAGCACAGCTGCTGCATGTGAATCCTACATTCTTAATTAAGCTTCCTGAGATCCCGCTACATCTCTTGTGTACCCATTGTTTGCATTTGGGGCAAAGAATGGAGTTCCTACCTACACCTTTCCTACATACTGAGCAAGGCCATTTCCCTGAGGGGATCTGGGTTCTGTTTTCTCGTCTACTTATAAGGACCTTAGTCTTTGTCATGTTGACTTTGAGGCCCTTTCTCTCTAGTCCCTGCTTCCAGGTTTGGAATTTATTCTCTAGTTCTACCATAGATTCAGCTATGAGTGCGAGGTCATCAGCATACAGGAGTTCCCATGGGCATCCGGTCTTAAACTCCTCCGTTATTGCCTGCAGGACTATGATGAACAGGAGAGGGCTAAGAACAGAGCCCTGGTGGACCCCAACCTGTACGCTAAATTCCTCGCTATACTCATTGCCAATCCTAACTTTGCTGACTGCTCCCCTATACATGGCTTGTACCGCTTTCACAAGCCATTCATCTACTCCTAGTTTTCTAAGAGCCCACCAGATTACTGCACGTGGAACTCTGTCAAAGGCTTTCTCAAGGTCGACAAATGCCAAGTAGAGTGGCTTACTTTTAGCTAGGTACTTTTCCTGTAATTGCCTCACAAGGAAGAGCGCATCAGTGGTGCCTTTCCCTGGAACAAACCCAAATTGCATCTCGTCTATATTCGCCCGGTCCCTAATCAGCTGTGCTATAACTCTTTCTGTTACTTTCATGACCTGGTCCATCAACTTTATACCTCTATAGTTTCCTCTATCTAGTGCATCGCCTTTACCTTTGTAGCAGTTGACAATGATGCTACTGCACCAATCTTTTGGTATGGCCCCCTCTAGTATTACCTGGTTAACGATACGTGTGGTTATAGTGTGACCTACAGACCCAGATGCCTTCAGCATCTCGGCAGCTATACCCGATGGACCGGTTGCCTTCCCTATCTTCATATCTCTGATTGCCTTACTTACTACGCTGCCGCTGACTTGTACTGCTGGTCCCTCTATAGGGTCTACGTGGGGTAGGGTCTCTTCTTCCCATGCATTCTCCTCATTTAGTAATCTATCATAATGACTCTTCCATGCATCTTTCTTCTCAGCACTTGTGAGGGCAAGCTCACCTTTATCATTCCGGATACACTTCTCTCCAATGACATCACAACTATCTCTGACACACTGCCTCGCAATCTTGAATACCTCCTGTTTCTGGTCCTCACGTTGCAAGACATGCTTGAATTTTCTACCCTCTGCTTCCCTTCTAGCTTGTCAATTAAAATCTGGTTTTTCAAGGGTAGATGATTTAACATGTTGAGATAAGCAGGGTCTCATGTTCTTGTTATTTTGACGTGGTACGACAGGCTGAGATGAGGATGTGGATAAGTTATCTTACTGAATTGAGTTCTGTATGCTGTTATTATGTTTTCGGAGGCACTTATTATTTAGACTGGCTTTAAAATTTTGTGGTATCTATGTGATGGCAGAAAGTTCTTATCCAGTAACTTGAAGAATATATAAGGTAATTTAGTCTTAACTAAGTTGTTGTGTGGAGGATTATACTATATGTATGATTTGCGTCGGGATTTTACCAGCTTGGGATTGTTTCTTTAAAGATATATGTGTTGTTCTAACCTGTATATTTTTCAAACTGTAGGTTATGGTATAGCTATTTCCACTTGCTTTACAATGGTGTGTTTGAGGTGTGATCATTCTTGTTCTGTTGTGCCTCGGAAATTGGTATTTATGTTGTTTGGAATCCCTACTATTAGGAATATAATTTATTTCCTCCTCATAACCAGCCTTTCATAGTGCCGCATTGTAATAATTGGCATGTGCCTTAAATGTATCTATAGATGTAGAGTCTAGAGATCCTAAGTGATACACCTTTGGTGATGGAGTTTATAATGGATTTAGGGTGGTTGGAGTATCTGTTAACATATGTCAGATTCTCATTAACTTTGTGATAAGGATCAAACAAATTAGAATTGAGATTGAGGGTTATGTCTAAGATATTCTCATGAAATGACCAAATGGTTTATTTTTCAACATAGTCCCCAAAAAGAAACAATGTAGTTATTAATAAGAAGAGTTGAAATTAATGCACGCATGATTTTATAGCTCAAGCGCCACTCTTTCGTAGCTTTCAGTCTACACTCATATATATATATATTGTTTTTTCTTTAAATTTTATATTTCCAGAACTAAAACAAGTTGATACCATAATGGACAACCTGAATTCCTTGTAACAAATGTTGTACATATATCTTGTCAGGAGCAGCTCAGTCTGTTAAGAATTGACTGAATACCACAAACTTATTTTCCTTCTCATTGTGTTTAATTCAGAAACATCCCCCCCCCCCCATACACACACACACACACTCATATGTTAATTAAGTTTTAAGCCTAGGGGCTTCTCAGACCAGAGCTTGTCACTTGTCCATGGCTTTATTGGTGCTAAGAAACTGTGAGTACAAGACTCCACACTGAACAACACCAGTCTGTTGTAGGACTAAACCCCCTTCCCTTGCTGATACTCAGTTTTCTTCTAGCTGAGGGAACTGGTCTTGTGGTAACATATGCCCAGTGACTTAACACCTCATGAAACAATCATATACTCTAGCCGTCATCTAACTAACCCTTGCAACTATGGAAAAACGATGACTTTTCAAAGAATAAAATGTGAAACCAAATGCTGTCTTACTTTATATAGAGTCAGCCTTCTACATTCCAAGTTCAAATCTTGGATTCAACTTTGTCTTTCATCTCCACAACTATTGAGAAAATAAGTACCAATAATATACTGAGCTTGGAACAATTGACTATACTCTTTCCTACACACATTATTGAAAGACATGATGATGATATGACAAGAAGTCCATGACCCAGCTAAAATATTTTCAATTCATAGCCTTTGGACAGGCAAATACATACATCTCTATTTCATCTATCAAAAGATTTACAGATAAGAAAACCAAACTAGAAAATAAATCTTGATAAACATTGATAAGTATTTCGACTAAATATTTTTTGTTTAATTCTATAAGAGGGTAATGAGATGTCATGACATTCAAGCTTTTGTCAAGGTTATTGTGATGTTAGTGGCAGAAATGGAGTCAAAATTGTGGACATAAATCATTGGAAGTCGACCGTTTTCCTATTGCTTCTGAGAAAATATTTGACTTCATTACATGTGTGTGTGTAATTATATGAAGCACCCAACACCTGACCAATACAAAACAATATTGACCATAGTGGACTGAATCACAATATACAGATACTGGTCAAATAAAATTTCCATTATTTCATTACCAATTGTAAATAAAATAAAAATGTAAGTTATTATTATAATAAAATAAATCTGATTTACTGCATATTTTGTTTTTATCTGAAGATTAAAGAATTGTTTTTTAAACTTGTTTCTGATACAAACCTTCCCCTTATATATGAATACATGTGGAAATAGGTAGGTATGTATGGACTCATAACCCCTGATGAAGTCAATTTAAACCTAGTGGAGGCCATTTCCCCTCCATGTTGGCACATAACCAGTTTCTTCCAGAGGAGATAGAAGAAGAATCGAGCTAAGTACTTGACTAGTATTTTTATCAATCTCGAAAGGATGAAAGACAAAGTTGAACTCGGAGAGCCAGAACAAATACTGCAAAGCATTCTAATGACTGTGCTTATTTGCCACATGATGGAGATAAATTTATCCATTTTATTTTTCTATTATATATATGTAGCTGTCTACACAATAATTATTATATTAGTTGCAGTGTGTGCAGAGCCCTGTGAAACTCTAGGTCTTCTCTGATCAAGCATTCCAATGTCCAAAGATGTTTCGTCTGATTATCCTGTCTTTTATTCATATTGTGCCGAAGGCTATGCAACATGTGTTTTTCATTTTTTGTTTTAAATGTCAAGAAGCGATTTGAGGACAGTTTAGCTGCCATTTAATCGGGTTGAATGACTATATAGAGAGCGCCCTCATTGACTTGATCATAATGTTGACTTTGTAGCAATTCATCAACAAGGAGAATAATATAAAATAGCTACAAAGAATATGACATCGTTGTTGTTGTTGGAATAAATCATTTATTTTACAGGAGTGATTACAGCCAAAAAATTTATTTATTTTTCAATTGAAATTCAAATTTATATAGCATTGATTTCATTTTCCTTAGCACAGGTCAGATTTGTGTAGCAAAAGTCTTAACATCTTGTCATGATTGAGCAGAAAATATTTTAAAACATTTTTGAGATTCAAATTTACTAATACAGATTTTTTTAAAAATTAGAGTAGACTTTAATAATATTTAATGTGATGCAATCATAGTGCTGTTTTATATTTTTCAAGAATGTCTTGCTAATGTGGTACAGGATGTTAAATTACTTCCATGACCTTGGGAGGGAAGACATCAATTTAAATTGATCTTAGCTAGAATTCAATAAAATAAGAACATAGAGGGGAAAGAAATTGCAAGTCTCTCCTATCTAACCTATAGCTATATATTTATTGAACACCAATTGTAACTTTACATCTATCTAACCTATAAATATACATTTATTGAATACCAAGTGTAATTTTACCATCTCTCCTACCTAACCTATAGCTATAAATCTATTGAACACAAGTATAACTTTTTACACAAGTTTGATATAAATTATAGATTCTATTCCAACATGTTACTGGTAATTAATTCAGAAAGCTCCAAGGATTTGAACTCAGAATATTGAGGATTAAAACTAGATACTTATAAGATTCAATTGCTATAACACCTGCACCCTAGCTTGTAAATAACCCCTAAAGAGACACCATTACTAAAACTTAGAAATTAACAAAGGGGGCCTATTTCTCGCATCTTTTAATAGAACCAACAATTCCTCTAAGCTAATTACACTAATTGTGATTTACAGGCAACCAACACTTTCCTATAAACAGTGCAGGTACACATGTGCAATTGCAGTATTCGTGGCTTGCATATCAATGTTGCTGCACAGTTTGTGCAGTAGCTTTGAAATGTTACCAAGCAATAATCTTTTAAATGTTTCCGTATGAGCAGGATATGCTCTCTGGACCTGACTTGTCTCATAACGTGACAACCAGTCAAACCCATGGAAGCATAGAAAAATGGATGTTAAACAATGGTGATGATGATGTCATACAGTAGCTATCAAATGTTGCTGCACAGTTGCACAGTAATTTTGAAATGTTTCTGTGCAGTAGCTTTGAAGCTTTATAATGTTGCCACGCAATAATTTTTGAAATGTTGCTGCACAGTAACTTTGAATTTAAGATATTTTTGCTCAAAGCATCAAATGTTCCACTCATTTGTTGGTTGGGAAAAAATTAGAGGGACCATTGGTTATAAGCCAGATTGTGTGTTATTGTAGAGGTATAACTTCTAAGGTGAAAACCAATAAGTGAGAGAAAATAGTAAGTTAAAAAAGTTCAGTTTCTAGGTGTGTTATGTTTGGTACTGAGTTGCCAGGCATTTAGCTATTGTGTTCAGTTGAATGTTCGATGTTCCTTCATAAATAGTTCCTGCAAAAAAAAAAAAAATATATATATATATACAGTAAATCCCCACATTACAAACATCCTACTTAGGAATTTCTATAGATACAAACAGTCTCACAAAGAAAAACGAAAAAAATATTTTGTCTTCCAGGGCTCTTTTGGGACCTGGGTTTCTTCTTTTACAGCATAACATAAAAACAAGCCAAAATCATGCCTACAGTATGCGATTCCATTCTGCTTTTGCAAAATTGAAATAGTACTATTTTTCTTTAATTTATTGTCATTAGTTTTACAGTATTTAAATTCATTATTACTTGTTATACCCCTATATAATGTATATATATATCATTCATATGGAAACCTGCAAGATCAAAGTAACATGAGCTTATCGGTATGTACTGTGTTAGACGATCAACTTACGAAAAAATCAATGAACGACCTCTTGGAACGTAACTCATTTGTAAGTTGGGGGCTTACTGTATACATATTCAAGTCATATTTAAATAACAAAGATGCTTCTCAATTTTATTTTATATGGATAATGATTTTAAATATTCTGGAATCTTTTTTATCATTAACATCACTGAAACACAGTGGAGATGACAAAGGATTGCAACATGTAGAGAGATATTGTGCTGAGAAGACTCATCCAACCCATTATGAAATTTACACCTGCAATGTTGCGACGTCACCTTAAGAATAAGCACAACTATGCCTCCTCTGGTCTTGATGGTGTTACATACCTGCTTCTCAAACGTGGCGGGTACTTCCTTTTACACCAGCTTTCTTTCTTCTTTCAATACTGTCTCAACAATGGTGCTACTCCGGAGCAGTGGAAAACTACCAGTGTCATTCCCCTGTTCAAAAAGGGTGACCGCACGTCACCTGTCAACTATCGTCCAGTCAGTCTTACAACTGTATTGCCAAACTGATGGAATCCTGTGTCAGAGAAACACTTTGGAACTTCTGGAGCTCTCACAGCCTCATCCGGTCCTCGCAGTTTGGATTTATCCCTAACTCCAGCTGATGTGATCAGCTTATCGAGTTCCTTGAAGACATTACCCGGATCACTGACAGCGGCTCATGGGTGGATGTTGTTTACCTTGACTTCGCTAAGGCTTTTAATTCTGTGCCACACAAAAGACTTATGGCAAAACTCTCTGCCGAAAAGAGGTAGTCACGGTTCTAGGACAGCATTCTTCACCATATGAGATGTCATCTGGTGTACCACAGGGATCTGTTCTTGGTCCCCTTTTGTTTGTGGCATATATTAATGACATAGATGCCAACTTAAAGAATGCCACGGTACTGAAATATGCAGATGACATCAAGCTGACCTTGAAATCAAAAGGACTGATCCTGAAATCTACAACTCTTTCCTACAATCAGACTTGGACACAATGCAGCAATGGATCACAGACTGGCAACTGAAGCTGGCTGTGGACAAGTGTACCACCATGCATTTTGGGAGGAAAAATCCAGCGTCCACATACTCCCTCCACAACACTGATATCAAGAAGTCCTCTTGTGAATGTGACCTGAGCATTACTGTCAGCAGCGATTTGCATTGGACAAAGCATGTCTCTAAGATTGTCAAGAAGGCTGAGGGTGTCTTGGCATCACTCAGCAAGACCTTTGTTAGCCGCTCTCCAGCCATCTATTTAAAGCTGTATACAGCTATGGTACGACCACACTTGGAATTCGCATATCAGTCTGGAACCCCTATCTTGCTCAGAACATTGACCTCCTGGAAACTGTTCAGAGACGTGCAACCAAGCGCATACCCTCCATCAGACACCTACCATACTCTGAACGCCTTGCTTCCCTGGGCATGGTTTCATTGAAGCTCCGATGTCTGGCAATGCACTTGGTAAATACCCACAAAGTTATTAACCATCTCGCCAACAACAACCCTGAGCACCTTTTTTATCTCCATGTGTCTAACACACGTGGACATGCCTACAAAATTAGAAAACAGCACAGCTCCCATGACTTTCGGAAACATTTTTTCACCCTCAGAGTTGCTGAAGCATGGAACAAACTACCTGCGTCAGTTGTTAGCTGCCGAGACACTGCATCCTTTAAAACCCTCATGCTTCCCAAAATTCGCCAAAACTACACCTGATGTACCCCTTTCATACACATGCACACATGTATATCATGACTCATGCACTGTTCATTTTCCTGACGTTTGTACATTACCCTATGTACTATACATACACTTTTTGATGAGTTGTAGTGCACCTGAGCACTGTACACAATATTTCATTATTATTATTATTATAAAAACAAACATAAAACAATGATGATTATCATCATCGTTTAACATATGTTTCTTTCCTAGCAAGGGTTAGACAGGTCACCACAGACTAAGTCAGTATTTAATCAAGTGTACTGGCCCTTCAGACGGGCCAAGAAGGCCCACATCTCATGTACATTCCTACATTTCACATATGTTCCTACATCTCATATATTATCCCACATCTCACATATGTTCCTCATCTCACTAATGTTCCTCATCTCACTAATGTTCCTCATCTCACTAATGTTCCTACATCTCATGTATGTTCCCATATATCACACATATTCCTACATCTGACATATGTTCCCACATCTCATATGTTCCCACATTTCACATATGTTCCTACATTTCACATATGTCCCCACATATCACATGTTCCCACATCACATATATGTTCCCGCATTCTACAGAGTATGCTGGCTGCATTTCATTGTGGCACAAAGCCAGCAAATTTTGGAGAAGGGCAAAGTTGATTAAATCAATCCCAGTACTTGACTGCTACTTTATTTAATCGACCCTGGAAATGTGGAAAGCAAAGTGGACTTCGGTGGGATTTAGTAAAGAGTTGGAAAGATACAATGAAAATATAATATTAAATATGCTTGATACTCACCAATTTTACAATCTCTGAAATATTTCTCAATAGGGTAATCTTTTGTAAAACCAACTCCACCCATCCATTCTATACACTTTGATGTAGTTTCTGTTGCCACCTGAAGAAATAAAATAAATACCAAAAAGAATTACATTAAGGATACACATGTCTGTGGAATACTCAGCCACTTATACATTAATTTCACTAGTAGTCTGCTCCATTAATTGAACAACTGGAACACTTGTCATCAGAACTGACAGAAGTTCATTCCATTCCATTCAAGATAATAACAACACAAGGTAACTTTAGTAAAAATTTTAATTTACAGCTCACATCTATGTAGGTTTAGCTTGCCTCGTATGAGGTTGCATCTTATATGAGGTTTCTCAGGTGTTATAATGATAGAGGTCCCAATTCTGTCATGCTGTTGTTGTTACAACTCACACCTATGTAGGTTTAGCTAGCCTCATACGGGGTTGTATTTTATAGGAGGTTTCTTATGGGCTTTAATGATAAGGGTCCCAGTCTTATGTTGTTACAGCTGACATCTATGTAGATTTAGCTGGCCTCCTATCAGGTTGTATTTTATACGTTTCTCAAGTGTTTTAATGATAGGGGCCCCAATCCTGTCATGTTGTTGTTGTTGTTACAGCTCACGTCTATGAAGGCTTACCTGGCCTCCTATGAAGTTGTATATTATAGGTTTCTTTGGTGCTTTAATGATAGAGGCCTCAGTCATATCATGAAAAGCAACATGAAATAAAGCATCTTTCTCAAGAACACAATTAGCCACTTGGTTCAGAAATTGAACCCATGACCGTATGACCGAGTTTGATACCCAAACCACTAGGCCACACACGTTTATTATGACCCCGTTAGTGTTGATCCTGATCAAGATTGAATCCAGACCAGGATCTCTACCACCTACATATGCCTTTACTCACAAGACCACCAAAGACAGGTACAATTTTGGTACGTGACAAAATAAACATAAAAACTACTTATTTTTTCCATATTTTAAATTTTCTAAGCACATTCCAATAAGATATCTTAATTTTTTCTTAACCCTTTTGTTATCACATTTCTAATGAAAGACCTGTCCCCTATGATTTTCAAATAATTTTGAAAATAATCATGAATTTGGAGGGATTTAGTAATATAACTAATTTTCTTATCATTAAGTTGGTGTTTGAAACATAACTTAAGAAAGGTTCTTACATAAAATTATGATAGTAGTTGTTGTTTAGCCCCAGGTCAACTTTGATTGAGGAGCTTTATAATTAAACCATTCTAGCCATCACCACCACATCTTATTTTCAGACAATGCACCAAGACAATGATCCAAATAACTTATTTTTTTAAGGTGGTAAAGTGTGATTTGAGGGAAATTTGGGTTCTATTTCTAGTAGGTTGTCAAAACACATACAAGCTTCCTTGTATTATGATTATGAACATTGAAGCATTTAAATCAAGTCTGACAACTTAGTGAAGCAGAAATTGTAATTACAATTATGGTTATATATATACACACACACACACACACACGCATGTGTGTGTGTTTACTTTTACTGTTTGTTTATGTCGCATAACATAGCAATACAACAAAATGAGGTCAGTGAAATAAGTACCAGAGTTAAAAGAAAACAATAACCTGGGAGTACTTCATGGCAGTGCTGAAGCATGGCCACACTCTAATGACTGTAACCAGTACAAGAATATATAACAATAACCTAGGAGTACTTTGTGACAGTGCTGCAGCATGGCCAGTCTAATGACTGTAACCAGTACAAGAATATATAAGAATAACTCAGAGAAATATAGAAGAAATTGAATATTTTACCTCAGATGCAAACAGTTTAGCCATTGCTGCTTCTTTCATAATAGGGAGACCGGCTTCCTTCATTCGAGCAGCATTATAAACTAGGAGACGTGCAGCTTCAATCTGTGTTGCAACACGAGCTATTTGGTGTTGCATCGACTGTTGATATTAAAGAGGGAGAGATATATAGAGAAAACAAAGATGAATGTAATGGAAGTGTGCAATACAGTGTATTTGGTGTTGCATCAATTGTTGACATTAGAGAGGGATATATAGAGAAGAGAGAGATGAATGCAATGGAAGTGTGCAACGTGGTATATTTGATGTTGTATTGATTGTTGGCATTAGAGAGAGATATAGAGAGAAGAGAGAGATGAAGTGAGCAAAGTAAAATAAAACAAAAAAAATGTAAGTAAAAAGAATAATTGTTTCTACTTTTGGCACAAGGCCAGCAATTACTCCAGTGCATTACTGGTACTTTATTTTATCGACCCCGTAAGGATGAAAGGCAAAGTTAACCTCGGCGGGATTTGAACTCAGAATGGCAAGGGCTGTAACTCTATGCGTCAAAGCATGGCGTCCGACTCTCTACCGATACTGCCAATCCATCGCCCTTAAGTAAAAAGAATAATGAAAGCATTTATGTAATACAATGTTGCATGAAGAATATTGTCTTATGTTGGCTGTAAAAAATGAGATGGTAGTTGAAGGAGAATGATGATGGTGGTGGTTGTGGTGATGATGATGATAATGGTGGTGATGGTGATAATCATCATCATCACCATTTAATGTCCATTTTTGCACACTATCATGAGTTAGACGAGTTGTCCTATTGTGAGACAAGCCAGGTCAGATGACTGTCTTGCTCATGAAAATCACCACCACCATCATTTAAAATCTATTTTTCCATGCTGGCATGAGTTGGTGAGGTTGTCACAGACCAAGCCAGTACATAATTGACAGACAGGCAGAAAACCATGCCTTACTTAGATATGTTCTAGTTTTGATATGGTGTTTGCAACTGGATGCTGTTCCTAACACCAACAACTTTACGGAGTGCAATGGGCGCATTTTATTGTGACATCAGCACTATGGATCTTGTCATGTCCTTGACATAATTGAAGAGTTTTTACAACTCTTTGTATGGCATGATTTCTACAGCTGGGGGCCCTTCCTATAGACAACCAGTTTACAGAGTGCACAGGAGGCATTTTATCATGATATCAGCACTAGGGGTCTGGTTATGTCTTTGACACAACTGAAGAATCTTCAACAATTTGTATGACATGGTTTCTACATCTATGGGTCCTTTTCTATTGACAACCACTTTAAGTTTTCAGTGGTCAAAAAGCTGAGTCTATCACAATGGCAGCATGTCTCAGACACTCTAGAATAGAGCCTACAGCTGTTCAGAGCTGACATATTTATGATCTCTAAAGTGAATGCGATGTATGTTTGATGTGGTGATGTGGGATTTATCAAGGTCAATGTGTGAAAATAGCGGAAGTGTGAAAAATATGACTGACCTGGAAATCCCATATACTTTGTCCAAATTGCTTTCGTTGCATAACATAATCAATAGTGTGAGCAAGACAGCCACTTGATAAACCAATCATCTGCAAGCAAATATATCAAAATATGCCATAATGCCCAACTAATTTGATGTTTTAAAATATAAGGAATGCGATGAGTGGAGAGATGCTGTGCCGAGAAGGACCAGTTCAAGCGTGGAAAAACAGACATAAAGATGATGATGATATATATATATATTGTAGTACAAACTTGGTATAAATATCCAAGGGTTTAGAGCACTCAGTCCATAGGACCAGTTAAGTATAATTAGTAACAACAGTATCATATACAGGTATATATATATGTAAAGAAGACCATTATTGCTCCTACCAGTCTATTCCCCATCGATAACTACCCTAAATATATACACTATATACACTCATAAGTCCTATATATATATATATACACTATACACACACATATATATATATATATATATGCAAATAAGCAGATAGAACCATCAAACACGCAAATGTCAATGCAGACACACCCAGAATGAATGCAAGCAATCATCAAATGCCCTATATGCAAATAATACACTCAGAAAACAAAGCCAACAATAAACAAAACATCTAGTAGACAAGACCATCAGATTCCAAACTTGTAAAAACAAAGCTAATCATGAACATTGGAGCCAAGACATCCCTAAAAATCCCTACCTCAGACATCATCCATATTTCCCAACCCCTAACCTGCTCTAAATATGAGTATGAGGAAGACGGACATTTTCAAGCTGCAGCTGTCAAATTACCAGTTTCTCTATATGAATAGACATTAAACAATATCTATTATTACCTGTAGCAACTACAACACCATTACGTAATAGGTCTTGCTCCACCCCAACACATATACCCTTGACCTTAAATCCTCAAACAATCCCCCAAGATGACATGATGTTTTGCATCAAGAGACCCAGGTTTCACAACATAACGTAAAAACCAATTATCATGAAAATATACTAAGCTATTAAGGAAATGAGTGAAATGATATAAGATGAATAATACAAGAAGTCTAGTTCCTACTCCATAACCTAAAAACCAAATACAAATTAAAATAAAGAAAATACTCAATTTATTAAGAAAAAGCAAAATGAATCCGATATATATATATATATATATATATTGTAGTATAAACTTGGTATAAATATTATGGGACTAGTTAAGTATAATTAATTACAATTGATATGTGCAAGTACTTAAGTTTCTTTGGGTTGTTTACTCCAACTCATTCAGCCTGTCATAAAAAAAAGTTTTAAAAAAGTTTTTTTTTCTTTTTATGACAGGCTGAATGAGTTGGAATAAACAACCCAATGAAACTTAAGTACTTGCACATATCAATTGTAATTAATTATATAATATACACATATATATATATTGCTCATATGGGACTGCACTTTGGCTGGGTTTTTACAGCTGCTGTAAACCAGGTTTACAGTGTGGGACTGGGTGGTCCCACTTATGAGGGAAGTCTGGCCAGTTGGTCACGCCATACTTTGCCCATATGGTTTTGTGTTTTGGCTGGGTTTTTACAGTTGTACGATGTCCTTTCTAACACCATCCATGTCACAGTGTGTGACTGGAGAGTCTGGCCAGTTGGCTATGCTATACCCTGTTCATAGCAGAACCGTATTGTGGGTGCTAACTGGGCACGTTATGAAGCATGATGATATATATATATATATATATATAGTAGTGATATAGATATATATATATCACTATATATCAGTAAACAGGGTGCATTTTATTGTGGCACCAACACTTGAGAAGCATATACTCAGTAATACCATTGTCCTCTCTCTACAAAAAAAAGCCCTGAAAATTGTTGAAGAAAATAAAAAAAACAGAAATATCCCAAACCTGAGATCCAATGCCAATCCTTCCTTCATTAAGAATACCAATAGCATATTTATAACCATGGCCAATGGTTCCAAGAATGTTTTCTTCTGGTACCTGCAAATTGAAATACAGGAATTAACTCTTCTATCAATTAAGTTACTACAATTGGTGCAGCCAGATATTAGGGTGTCATTTCTAGACATTTGACTATGTGTCTATCATGGCATTCTGGCATTATGGTATTTCAGTAGGCCTTAGCAGTGCTTCACGGTGCCCACCTTGTCTCCAAGCATGTATGTGTGTGTGTGTGTATGTATATATATATATATATATATATATATATATATATATATATATATATATATATATATACACTTCAATGAAAATATGAGAAGGTTGGATTCCAATATATACTTTTAATGTTGCACAATTACATAATTTGCATTACTATGGCCAGCTTACATCATCACACCACAATAAAATATTTGATGTCATCAGATGTAATGAACATAAAAGATTCAGTTCAGTAATCCCTACTGGGTTACATCAAAATACAAAACAAAGGATTGATACAGAGGTGGACAGACCAGCGATACAATCACTATGATGGATGGCTGAGATATGTCCAAGACATGCTGTGTGTCAGGACAGCACCTTAGACATGCTGTGTCATGACAGTGTCCAAGACATGGTGTGTCAGGTCAGTGTCCAATACATGCTGAGTGTCAGGACAGTGTCCAAGACATGCTGTGTCAGGACAGTGTCCAAGAAATGTCATGTGTCACGAAAGTGTCCAAGACATGCCATGTGTCATGGCAGTGCCCCTGTGATCCTATAATAAGGTAAATGACCTACAACAATCAACAATAAATGTCTGATTACCTTGACATTATCAAAATGAACCATACATGTGCTGGACGCTCGGATTCCTAATTTGTCTTCTTTCTTGGCCACTGTTAATCCTTCCGTGTCTTTCTCAACAATAAAACATGTGATACCTCGATAACCCTGAAAATAACAGAAAATAGTTTTTAAATGGAGACACACTTTAAATCATACACCACCACCACCATTATCATCAACATCATCACCACGACCACCACCACTACCACCATCATCATCATCAAGAACACCATCACCATGTTGGCATGGGTTAGACAAGTTATTACATACTGAAATTAAACTGGTCAGGTGACCATATCTTGCTCAAACATTTCATTTTTTGTTTGGTTTCTATGGCTGGATGCCCTTCCTAATGCCAACCAGCTTGCAGGGTGGACTTGGAGCTTTTTATGATGGCACCAGCATTACTACCTTACAGATGGTTGCTGTTGTTGGTGGTGATGATGATGTGAGTGATAGTGGTGGTAGTGATAATGATGATGGTGGTGATGTTGTTGATGATGATGATGGTGGTGGTGGTGGAGGTGGTGGTGGTGATAATGATAGTGGTGATGATGATGATGGTGGTGGTGGTGGTGAAGATAGTGATGATGATGATGATGATACTTTATAACATCAAATGCAATCCCCCATTTTACTGATATGAAATATCTTTTGTTAGCTGAAAGTCCTGAATTTCCAATGAGACGTGAATACAAAAAACAGCAAGATACTGAAGTAGATACAACAAAGCTTCAAATCCATTTCTTTCTAACAATTTACAGATTTACAGAAATGATCCCTAATGATACTTACTGCTTCAGGTTTGACATTTGCCATCACCAAAAACACTCCAGCATGTTCAGCATTTGTAATCCACATCTTACTACCGTTAATAATATAGTAGTCACCATTTTTCACAGCTGATGTTTTCAAAGCAAAGGCATCGGAGCCAGCCCCTGGTTCTGACAGACAGAAACTTCCGACCTGGTTAAAAGAAATAAAATAAAATAAAGAATTAATTACAGTGGATTTTTTTTAAAACTCTTTTCTACTATTTCATATCCAATTTTTTACATTCAGCAGTAATTTTACTTTTGAGATGCACCAACATTGTAGCGAGACAGGATAGTACTATTTTATCATTGTGGCGTAATTTGGTTGTGCTTGGTCAGTCGCCAGCTCTGTAAGGTTCGTGGCATATGAATACAAATGACCATTTCTGACCAGCAGTAGAACGCGCCTTTTGCAAAACTAACCAGTTGCACTTTGGACACTGGTAGTGTAACAGCTCCTAACTAGCTTGCCCAGTTTTTGATTTTTCTCTCTAACATTGAGAGTTCTTTAGACGGCTTTTCAGGGATTTACCATTTATCCGTCGTCTTTGTTTTATCTAAATATTCTAATCCCTGACTATAAGTAAGGATAAATTAGAGCCTGTCTCATTGCATTTTTTGACATACTAGAAACAAAAAACATTCATTTCGCTGGCATCTGCACACACAAAATCTTGTTGCATACATTTTGTAACGTGTTCAAAACAATCAAAGGAATAAATTATTTTTGTATAAAAAAGCTACGCCTTCTGATCTATACTTTTTGATCCATTGGAACACTTCTTATACATCTCCATCTTCCTAAAGTGGCAATCGTGCTAAAAGGTAATAATTGTTTCTACTTTTGGCACAAGGCCAGCAATTATCCCAGTGCATTACTAGTACTTTATTTTATCAACCCTGTAAGGATGAAAGGCAAAGTTAACCTCGGCGGGATTTGAACTCAGACCATAAAGGGCCATAACTCTATGCTGCAAAGCATGGTGTCCGACCCTCTACCGATACTGCCAATTCACTGCTAAAAGGTAATAATGACTACTAAAACATCGTCATGACTTGACATTTGAGTGGCATTACTATGATCATCAGCATCATCATGGCTTGACATCGCTAATGAAGATTTAAGAAGAGAAGTTACCAACATCTATTGCAGGCTTGCTGGTAGCTAACAAAACCTATATAGGACAAGCAGACAACTTGGCTAAGGAGGTTGCTCACATCTATTACTGGTATTACTGGATTGCTGGTAGCTGATGAGACCAATACAGGACAGACAGACCCCTTTGCTAAGAGGGCTGTCCACATCTACTATTGGATTACTGGTGGCTGATGAGACCCATCAATATAGGACAGACAGACTTGGCTGAAGCAGCTGCAAGGAAAAATTTTTTCTGGGTTTGGTGTTGCTTTGCCATGTTGTCTTCCACAGAGTCCTTTTGTCCTCAACATTAGCCCCCTACCAACAATTCTGAACAAGGAAAGACTAGCGAACAGTATAGCATCAAGTCATGTGATCAGACCACAGGAGATGGTGACATCACACTCACTCAAGGAAAGTACATACACAATACATAGGCCTCTCCTTACAGGGTTTTATCTTACCTTGAAAACATGCAAAATTACAAATTTTAAAAGAAAAAATATAAAACTAACAGACCGTATCACTTGTCAGCCGAGGCAAATATTTTTCTTTGTGGGCTGGTGAAGCATGACTTCGAAATACAGCATTAACAACAGTGTTATGTACATCCACCATAGCACTAACTGCTGGATCAACTTTAGCTAGTTCCTCAATCACCAAATTAGCAACAAAGAATGATGAACCGGTGCCACCATATGCCGGATCAATATCTATTCCCATTAACTGGAAACAAAAAAATTCTCTTTCATGACTATTTTTTTAATGAAATACTTTATACCAAAATTAATGAAGAATTTAAAGAGATTTACTAAAATTATATTGGAAGATTTTAATTCAACTCTTTCATAACCGTATTTCTAATTAAATACTTTATATTAATTCAGATTTTAATTTAATATTTTTGTGACCATATTTGTAATGAAATATTTTAATCTATGAAATGGTTTGGAGCATTGCGTGTGTTGATATTTTGTAAAATTGTAGGCATATCAAACACAAAAATAGCTGTAAAATTATCAGCTGCTATAATGATCATAGCAAAGAGTCAGGTTAAACAAAACTTCTTAATGAATGGAAGAGCGGAAATAGCTGTAAAACAGCCAGCCAGTATGATGAACATTCCATTCATTAAAAGGTTTTGTTTAACCAGACTCTTTGCTATGATCATTGTAGTTATTTTCATGCTTAAGATTCATACAATTTTACAAAATATTTTAATTAATTAATGACGAATTTCAAGAGATTTACTGAAATTATCTCGGAAGATTTTAATTCAACACTTTCCATACATTCTATTTTAATTCAACACTTTCCATACATTCTATTTTAATTCAACACTTTCCATACATTCTATTTTAATTCAACACTTTCCATACATTCTATTTTAATTCAACACTTTCCATACATTCTATTTTAATTCAACACTTTCCATACATTCTATTTTAATTCAACACTTTCCATACATTCTATTTTAATTCAACACTTTCCATACATTCTATTTTAATTAATTTTGAGGGATTTACTAAAATTCTTAATTATTTCATTACTAAGATTGTAATTTTTAACATATGGTTCTTAGATAAAATTATGTTTGAAAATTTTAATTTAACCCTTTTGTAACCATATTTCCAATGAAATATACTCTATTGTAATTAATTAATGAAGAATTTTGAGAGATTTATTAAAATTATGAATTATTTCATTACTCTAAGGTAGTTCTAATGAAAAACACGCTATTTCAGTTAGTGTATACACTCATACACTCATGTATAAGCCAAGAAGCCAATAATAAAATGGAAGAGAGGTGTGTGAGGGGGGGGGGGGGGGGATAAATTCAAGGTCAATATTTAGCAGATTTTCACGAACTTCAACATTTACATAAAAAAGGCGCCAAAATATCAAAATATCTGTAGTGAAACATACAAATACTTCCATAAATTTTTGTGAATGAAAATGAAAATATTTGAAAAATGTTTGTTCCTATATTTGGAAAATATATCTGAAAAGTATTCAATTTTACAGAAGTTATCTGGGGACAATTTCAGGTGGGGACAGTGCACTAGTTTATTTATTTGACTAAATTTGTTAGCAAATGCGTATAGATGGCCAGACTCATATATACAGCCATTCTATCATCATCATCAGCAGCATCATTTAACATCCACTTTCCCTGCTAACAAGGGTTGAACAGGTCTTCACTGACCGAGTCTTTACAGAAGCAGGACCACTGACCTCCCAGACAGGCTGAAGGTGGGGGTCGCATCTCCCTTACATACAGTTTCATGTTTACCAAGTGCATTCTAGGTCTGCATTTAAGAGGCTTCAGAATTTGTTTCTAAATCTTACTTTTTTATTACACATTTTTCTAGCTACACATTTTTGATGGGGACATTTGCCGCCAGTACTAATACCAAACTTTCTGTAGGCGCATCAATGTAATTTAACCTAAAAATGACCATTACAACTAATTTAAGTACTGTTAGCATTTTAGACATAATATTACATCTAATTACTACTATAGGAAACGATTGACAAGATCTCAAATCTTATTCACTTACTGAGTGGGGTGGAACTCGTCAAATCGAACCAAAATAACAATGTTTCCCTTGGTCTTTCCATTGCTGATACTATATCCATTGCTAATCCTGGTAGAAAGAGCAACATGAAATAAAGTGTCTTGTTCAAGGACATAACACATCACCCAATCCAGGAATCAAACTCGCAACCTCACAAATGTGAATCCAACTCTCTAATCACTAAGTCATGCACCTTTACTACTAATAAGTAGTACTATCCTTACAAAAAAAAAAAAATGAAGAACTATTAACAGAATTTCTAACCACCCAAAGGCAGTATCTTCCTTTAAAAATATGGTAACAAAAAGGTTGATGATATATGTAAAAATTCACTCCTACACTATATGGTTAAACATGGTTTTGAAATCAAAACTTCCCAATGTTACCTCTTTGTTATAACACTTACTCCATTTTCAAACATGGCGTCGATGACGGACTGATCCATTCTACTATTTTCATCCATTTCTTTCACAAGTGGTTGAACCACCTCAGCAGCCAAACGAGCAACTATATATAGAAATAATATCCATATGTGTAGTGTCAATATATATATATATATATTTGGAGCTAAAATTTTAATTCTACTTTCAAGCTGAGCCGGCTTATACAGCTCCATATGCAAATGAGGTTAATCAATCCATCTACAGAGGCAAAAAAAACTATATATTTTCGTCTCTTTCAAGTTCCAGCAGAGAGCTAGGGAAGCACTCTCCTGATGATGGCCACAGCCAGAAATATACATTGACAGTTGTCCCCTGCTGGAATCCATTAGACAGCACTAGCCATCAGCATTTCCATAACTAGAAGGCTTTCCAAATGTTTATTTATTAAACATACCATATATATCATTAGAAATACAAAATTCATGCGCACACACACACACATTATATATATATAATGTGTGTTATATATATATAATCTGTTATTTTAATAAATATTTGCTCTACGGTTCTTATATATTTGATATTTATTTATCCTTATCGAGCCCTCTTTGGATTTTAGTCTTCAAATTTATTATTATTACTATTATATATATATATATTAAAGCTTCATTGATGCTGTACTAAAATTTGTATATTATATATATATATAAAATATATATATATATATATAAAACATATACATATATTATATGTGTGTGTGTGCGCGCGCGCGCGTGAATTTTGTATATCTAATGATATATGGTATGTTTAATATGTATATATATATATATATACACATCATATGTACATATATAACCATCAGCATCATCACCATTTAACGTCCATTGTTCCATGCTAGAATGGGTTAGACGAGTTGTCCAGATGTGAGCCAACCCAGAGTAGATGACCGTCTCCTACTGACATTGGACCAATTGGGGATATATATATGTAGATGAGTATGTGCAAGACGTGGTCATCTAGCCTAACTTGTCTCATAATGTGACAACCCATCTAACCCATGCAAGCATGGAAAATGGAGGTTAAATGTTGATGATGAGAATCATGATGAAGATATATATATATATACATCATATATGCATATATGTAGTATCATCATCATCATTACTGTTTAATGCCTATTTTCCATGTTTGTATGGGTTTGACAGGTTGTCACATACTGTGGTTTGACCAGTCATGTCAGCATGTCTTGCTAACATGCTCCATTTTTTTGCTTGTTTCTAAGGCTTGATGTCTTTCCTAACACCAACCACTTTACAGGCTGTACTTGGTGCATTTTATTGCGTCACCAGCCCTACCACTTGCAGCTCTTTTTGGCAGCACCAGCACTAGAGAGGTTGTCACATGTCTTGGGCATTTAAACCTAGCTGAGCTCATCCCTCTCAAGGTTTGAACACAGCCAAATTCTGAGAGAGAGTTGGCCCCAGTACTGGACTTTTACTTTATTTACCAACCTTGAAAGGATGGAAGGCAATGATGACCTCTGTGGGATTTGACACAGAGTGTAAAGAGCCACAATGAATAATGACTGTGCCACATTTTCCACCTCTATATCCTATGTATGGTGACTGTTGCAGTATATCTTACCTGTGTCTTTCATCAATTCTTCATCTTCTGATAACTTGTTGAGAGGTAAATGTTTATCAATTAGGCTGAGATCAATATCTGCAGCTGGAGTAGAATTCTTTCTTGAACAGGTGAAATGTTGGCTAGAAACTGGTAATGCCAACCTATGGTTTCTAGAAACAGTGGATAACCTTGTTCTGGACACATTTTGGGGCTTCAGATTTCTCCACACAGCTGGACAAAGAGCCAACTAGTAAATAAACAAACAAATAAATAAATTATCAGCACTGCCATCGCCACCATCATCACCATTTAATGTCTCTTTTCCACAATTGCATGAGTTAAGTGGGCTGTCATTTTCTGATTGAGTATTGGGTATATTTTATTGTGGTAGCAGCACCAGAAAAGTTGTAATATACTTGACTGCTTGAAAGGTCCTTTTCATTAAAAGCCATTAGAATTAGCCAATTAGAATTATCACAATTAAGTATATGTTTGTTTAAGATTTATATAATTTTCCTTGGGACACATTTTACGCTGGTATTGATTGGAAAGGTCACAACCACATCTCGCTCATACTTTCATATTTTGAGCCACTTTACAGAGTATACTGGGTATATTTTATCGTGACATCATCTCTGCCTACGCTCCCCAAGCAGGCCTAGGCAAAGAAGAGAAAGACTGCTTTTACGAGCAACTTTTACAAACAGCCGCAATGACAGAGGATGGAGACATTGTTATGCTAGCAGGGGACTTCAATGGTCATGTTGGACAGCTCCAGGATGGTTACACTGTGGTACATGGTGGGCACGGTTACGGCTCAAGAAATGAAGAAGGAGTGAGACTTCTTGAATTTTGTGATGCAAGTACACTGACTATTTGCAACACTAACTTCCAGAAACCTGCCAACCACCTAATAACTTACAAATCAGGCGAGCACATAAGCCAGATTGACTTCTTACTAGTTAGGCAGCGGGACAGTCAGATGGTGTCAAATACCAAGGCATACCCTGGGGAAGAATGTAGCCCACAGCATAGGTTAGTCATTAGTGATATCTCAGTAAGCAAGAGATGGAATGAGACATACAGGAAGGTGTGGAGAAGAAAGGTCTGGAAGCTAAAAGACCTTTCACTAAAATACAAATTTAGGAAAGCCCTTCAAGATGTGTATGACAAAAAAGAAGACGATTTAGAGTCGTATGACATAGATAATAACTGGAATTTCTTACAAGACAACTTACTGCAGGCTACTGATGAAACTTGTGGCTGGAGCAGAGTTCCAACCAGACAGAGAGTGACCTGGTGATGGAACAGCACAGTAGATAGGGCCATTAGAGACAAAAGACTAGCATGGAAGGCTTGGAAAAAGGGTGGGAGTAGAGAAGGATATACAGCCGCTAAGAGAGAAGCTAGACGTCAGGTGTACTTAGCAAGCAGGGAGGCTGAGAGTAGGAGGTTTGCCAATGTTCTGTGATGGGAAGATCAGAGGCATGTGGTGTTCCACATTGCAAGGCAGTGTGTCAATGCAAATCAAGATGATGTTGGAGATAAATGTGTCCGGAATGATGCCGGTGTACTTAGTGTCACAAATGATCAGAAAAAGGAGGCTTGGAAATGTCATTATGAGAGATTGATGAATGTGGAGAACGAATGGGAGAGAGAGAAATTACCCTCAGTAGATTCGACAGAGGGACCAGCTATTGAGATTGACGAATATAGGGTCCAAGAGGCGATTAAGGAAATGAAAAATGGTAAGGCTGCTGGACCGTCGGGGATAGTTGCTGAGATGCTGAAGGCATCAGGGGACGTAGGCACTAAACTGGTTGAACGCATCATCAATCAGGTTATATATAGTGGTGTCATACCCAAAAACTGGTGCAGCAGTATTCTCATAAATTGCTACAAAGGTAAAGGGGATGCTCTGGAGAGGAGCAATTATAGGGTTATAAAACTGATAGATCAGGTTATGAAAGTGGCAGAAAGGATATTAGCACAACTAATTAGAGAAAGGGTCAAACTAGATGAGATGCAGTTTGGTTTTGTGCCTGGGAAAAGTATAACAGATGCCCTCTTCTTGGTGAGACAATTACAAGAGAGGTTCTTAGAGAAGAATAAGCCACTATACTTAGCCTTTGTTGATGTAGAGAAGGCCTTTGATAGGGTACCCCGATCTGTCATCTGGTGGTCCCTAAGGAAACTAGGTGTTGAGGAATGGCTTGTGAGGACAGTGCAAACTTTGTACAGAGGTGCTTTCAGTAAAGTGAGGGTAGGAATGGAGTTTAGTGAGGAATTCCAGATTCAAGTAGGAGTACATCAAGGTTCGGTCCTCAGCCCGCTCTTGTTCATTATAGTCCTCCAAGCCATAACAGAGGAGTTTAAGACTGGCTGTCCATGGGAACTTCTCTATGCTGACGATCTGGTTCTTATAGCAGAATCAGTAGAGGAGCTAGAAAATAAATTCTGGCTATGGAAACAGCAGTTGGAAGCAAGAGGACAGAGTGAACCTAGCTAAGACAAAAGTGTTGATGAGTAGAAAAGAAGACAAAACTCTGATTCCGTCAGGGAAATGGCCATGTTCGATATGCAGAAAAAGAACTGGCATAAATTCTATAAAATGCACACAATGCAGATCCTGGGTACACAAGAGATGTAGTGGGATAGCAGGCAAACTAACAGGTAGGGAGAAATACGTATGCAGTAGATGTACAGGGAAATTAGACAGTAGAAGTCGCATTGATAGACACATTTTTCAAATGCAGGCGGGTGCTATAGAAGTGGTGGATAGCTTTCAGGACCTAGGAGATCAGATTAGCATGGGACGGGGGTGTTCCGAGGCCATAGTATCTAGAATAAGGACGGGTTGGAAGAAGTTTAGGGAGCTGCTTCCTCTGCTGACGAAGAAGGGTTTCTCCCTGCGTACGAAAGGCCGGTTATATGATGCCTGTGTGAGGAGCGCGATGCTGCATGGTAGTGAGACATGGGCAGCAACTGCAGAGATTATGCGACAGCTGGAGAGAAATGAGGCAGGCATGCTCCGTTGGATGTGCAATGTCAATGTGCGTGAATGACCCAGCATGGATGTGTTGAGAGAGAAACTGTGTCTGAGAGGGATAGAATGTAGTGTGCGAGAGAGGAGACTGCGGTGGTATAGACATGAGATGTGCATGGAGGATGACCGATGGGTGAAGAAGTGCCAGGAAATACCAGTTGAAGAAAGACGTGGTAGAGGTAGACCACGAAAAACATGGGCGGAGGTGGTGAGAACAGACCTCAGATTGCTGAAGCTCACGGTGGAGATGACGAAGGACCGTGACAAGTGGAGAGATGCTGTGTTGAATAAGACCCGTCCCACCCTTGCAAGCAGGGAAAAGCGGACATAAAATGATGATGATGATGATGATCACCACTCCCACACAGCAACTTGTACTGGGTATATTTTATCGTGACATCACCGCTACCACACTGCACCATGTACTGAGTACATTTGATCATGGCATCACCACTACCACACTGTACCTTGTACTGAGTACATTTTATCATGGCATCACCACTACCACACTGCAACTTGTACTGGGTATATTTTATCATACTGCACCCTATATTGGGTATATTAGCACCAGAGAAGTTGTCATATAGTTGACTGCTGCAAAGGTCCTCTCTCCTCTTTATTGTCAGCATTCGACCGCCAAACACTTTAAAGGGTGAACTGGGTGCATTTTAGCGTGGCACAAACAATAGAGAAGTCGTCAAAAGCCCCCTTCTACACTACGTGTCATCTAAGTTTATTTTTTCTTCAATATATAGAAGGTTTATAGGATTTTGTTGCGAAGGTTGTCTCTAGGTAAGGTTGTTAAATAATGATTTAGGCACAAGGCCAACAATTTGGGGGGAAGGGAAAGTTGATTAAATTGACCCCAGTGGGTTACTAGTGATATTTTTAGCGACCCCTGTAAGGATGAAAGGCAAAGCTAACCTTGACGAGATTTGAACTCAGAACGCAAAGGAGCATAACTATATGTCACAAAGCATGTTGTCCGACGCTCTACCAATTACTGCCAATAAGACAAAGAGAAAACATTCTACTTCGCCGCTAGAAGGTCAATGTGTGTAAGAAGCATGTAGTTATGTAAAGAGGTTAAACAGTTTGAAAACGCAACCATAACATTGTATATAATACATCGGTGTATATGTATGTGTGTGTTAGTTTGCAGTTAACTATTTTTCCTGTAAATTTGAAAGCCTCATAACATAGGTTCCCTAAATATGGTTTAACATTAATCAGGAAAAGACTTCTAAACACAAGAGATATATTTCTGGCAAACATATATAGAAGACACGATAACAAGAAAGGTAGAGGTTGAAGGTGTAAACATATTTCTTTAACTCCAGAATTATAAAATGTAAAAACAAACATTACAACCACATTACATGATCTATGGAATACACAAATGGTGTTGAAGTACCAGTTAAAAGAGTATGGAAAGATGGCAGTTGTTTTATAATAGAGATCTTCATGTCTCATTTATCGGTCAAAATTGAATTTGACAGTACAGGTGTTTAACGCTGTGCCAGTTATGTAATCAAAGACATTGCTACCAAGACCCTTCAGTCTGTTTCGGGGAAACCCTAGACCAGTGGTTCTCAGAGAGCCTGGTGACATTTCTCGATTTCTTCAATTCTTCCCCTATTTTGAATTGATTGTCACCTAATAATGTTTCACCCGAGCACCATATTAACATGAACGAGTTTTTCAAACCTCAATAATTGTTTAGTCTGAAGTAGTTTGTTTTTTATGAACTGTTAATTTGTGATCACCCTTATAGTTGGGTATAGTGGCATTTCATTTGTTATGTATATACCGTTCATGCTTTCCTCTTATTTATAAGAGCACCTTATCCAACAACTACACAGCCCGTTTCTTCTTTATATATATATATATATATATATATATATATACACACACACACACAATGTACACTATAGTTAGGTATATTGGCATTTCAATTCCTTCCCTGGCAGCCAAGAGTCTTCTGTTTAAGAATTATTTCGCCATTCCTTGCCCAAGACGATGGAGTTTGCAAAGACGAGATTTGGCTGCTACTTCTAATAGATTGTGCGAACACGTTGTGTCCCTCGTTAGTTCGTACAACAGGGGATAAATAGTGAATACTATAACATACTATCTGACTGACATAAGTAGACCGTAGTAAAATAGATTTTGATTGAAGAACAAGTAGAACGAGAAGCTTGTGTGTCTTACCGTATCTTATGTTTATTATCAAACGGGTTATTAATCTTAACAGAACCATAAAATACGAAAGGAAAGGTCAAACTTACCGATTGTTACAATTAATACGTGGGAAAAACTAGTTAGGTGTATTTAAAATATAGAATTTCTGCTACATGTTGTTGTTTACTGCTTTTCAACAATATCTGTAGACTAATAAAATAAAAACATATAATATATATATATATATATATATAGACTATAATTATAGACAAACCACACCTTTCGGAAGTAAAACATCGCCATTTCAGAATGTTGGCAGTACAGAATAAAGACGTTATTATTGTAAACTGTTATTGCGTTGATTCTGCCAGAACCGAAATCGACCTCGGTGTAACACAAGTGCGTGCAGTAAGTATTGCAAGGGGAGATAACTAGAACTGTGTTGTTTTTATTCGTATATGTTTATCGTCATATATTTCACACCCATTGCATGGGTTGAGATATACGTATATACTCATTTTATTAAGGCTAAATAGTTACTCTTGTTACTCTGAAGTTTCGAAAGCGAAATTCCAGAGTAACAAGACTCACTATTTAGCGATAATTAAAAAAAAAACTCTACTTCGGTATTAAGACTCCTGATAGAGTCGTTAGGGCGCCGTATTAACATACGGCTTTTGTTGGGCATTTTAAGCCTGGCGGAGCCAATCACTCTCCAGGCCTAAGTACAACAGATTTCTGAAAGTGAGAGAGAGGAAATGAAAAAAGAGATATAGAGGAAGAATTGACTAGACTGGTACTTTTTGAATCGACCTCAAAAGGATGAAAGGCCAAGTTGACCTATGATTCAATCAGGAATTACGGGTTCAAAGAGAACAAGTCTTTGATTACAACATTCTTTGAGAAGACTGTTGAATCTCTGAGTTTGCTTTGACCTTTGTAATCTTCAATCTGGAATTTCAGGTTTGACAGATTCTTCGAGCTACATACAACTGTCTCATGGCTGAACATAGGTTGTGGAAGGAACAAACCTGTGTTGTATGTGTAAATGTGTACATAGAGAAAATAACTCTTTTTAAACACGCACATCATCGCTTAACGTCGCATTCCTAGCGACCAAGGGTTGGACAGTACTGAACTAGGGCTCTGCACCTCATTTACGTACAGTCATACGTTCTATCAAATGCACAGGAGAGGTTATCATGTCTTTGACGCAACTAAAGGGCGCTCCCAACACTTTAGCAAGCTTTCTATGGCTGGATTCATTCCTCCAATCAACAATTTTACAGCATGTACTTAGTGATCTACACGATAAACACACCAACACTAGTGAGGTTGTTATGCCGTGACATGACTGAAAAGTCCTCTAAACTTTTTTTTTTCCTATGAAACAAAAATCATTTTAAGGGGTTCCTATTTAAATAAAAATCTTCCAATGTGGTCTTATATATGTTAATCTACTGCCTCAGTATAGTTAACTAATTGATAATTTTAGTAAATCACTCATGCTTATTTTTAACCAACTAAAATAAGTTTTTTCATTTTTTCTTATTATTGAGGACCAAACATACCCAGCTGCATTTGATATATATTGTAGGTCCTTATCTCCTGATGAAATCACAGGGATACTATTGATATTATGTGTACCAACCTTAAGCCCTTATCTCCTAATAGAATCATTGGGACACTGTTGTAACATGAAATGTACCAGCCTTAGGTACTTATCTCCTGATGAAATCCCAGAGATAATGTTGACACATGAAGTGTACCAGTCTTATACATCTGGTGTGGTTGTATGCCAGATCTTAGGTTTTCATTAACGATTTACTTATCCACTCTTTAATGTTGTCTGTCCATCGTTCTCTCTCCCTCACCAATTCCGTGTAGATCTAACATATTCCTCAAATTTCATGGTGCTTGCTGCAAGCTTTTATTTTACCATAGATTATAAAATGAATCCTTTGTTACCATATCTTTAACTAGAATATGCTGCTTTTGTGTTTGAATTATCAAAATAATCAACAATTATGAGAAATTTAATAAAATAACTAACTTTCAACTTCTTCCACTTATTCCTGAAAGAGTGGTAGGGGCAGAGTCCTCAAGCAAACTATGAATTTATCTTCTTCACCTACTTATTCCTATATTCCTAGAAGAGTCATGGGAGCAGAGTCAGAAGCATCTGTCTCCAATTGAATCCTCAAGTGAGACCAGCTGAACTTGTGGATGTTATCCAACAATCTACCCTTGGGCCTCCTGATGGTTGGTTTTGCCTATAAAAATCTGTTCAGCAATTCTTTCCTTAGACATTTTAACCACATGTCCATAATATCAGAACTGTGATCGCTCAATTCAGAGAAGTAGTGGCTCTACCTGGAGTGACTCACTAATCTCCGAACTACTTACTCTATTGAGTAATGTTTCTCCAAAGACCCTTTCTGAACTTCCATCTTAATAATATAAAACAAATATTTAACTACTCAAATATGATATTAACTATTTCAGTCTAAAGTTTAAATTTAAATTTGAACACTTTAATAGATGCAGTTTAGGGTAGGTTGATATTTAAAGGGTTAAGTAATTGGACTAAGTTACCAAGTAGTTATAAGTTCAAATTTTACTACAATTGTTTTGCTGTGTTCTTGAGAAAAGCATTTGACTCTTTCATTACCAAATTTCTAATGACATATAATGTGTTTCAATTAATAAATGAAGATTTTGGAGGTATTTACTAAAATTATTATTTCATTATTAAGGTAAATATTTGTAACATAAAAATTTTTTTACAAGAAATTGTTAGAAAAGACCAATTTAAATAAGAAGCCTTTGGTTTTGTTTCAGAGAACCAGAGCTGGTTTTGGCTGGGTTGACATCAAAAGGGTTAAAACACTGATTGGTATAGTTTATCTGTATGTAGTATCTTAACATAGCTGAGTTATTTATGGTGAAAAGGGTACCTACAAGCTACAAATAAATCATCTTAACCCTTGCAAACATAGAAAACACTTTAAACCCTTTTGTTACCAACCCAACCAAAATCAGCTCTAGTCCTATGAAACAAAACCACCCATTTTAAAGGGTTCCTATTTAAACTAAAATCTTCCAATGTAATTTTATATATGAACTATATGTTAATTTACTATCTTAGTATAACACCACCACTGCAGAGACTGTTACAGTGGCTCAACATAAAATGAAGCGAATCATGTTCGGCATCACCTTACGTGACAGGAAAAACAACACCTGGATTTGACAACTGGCATGAAGGACAATTGAGACCATCAAGAAGGACAAACATAGATGGGCTGATCATGTCTCTTGTTTCAGAAATAACAGGTGGACTATTAGAGTGACAGAGTAGACACCAAGGCAGTTGAGAAGAACCAGAGGGTGACCAAAGGCCAGATGACATGATGATGACCTACCTCGGCCCTACATGGCCCAGTATGGCAAAAGATGAAGGAAGCGATGAAGGTCAACCAAAGAGGGGTTCCTCCAACAGGAGTGAGAAGGCATTGGATTTGAAGGATTTTACTTGAAGTATAATTAAATGATAATTTTAGTAAATCAATCAAAATTCTTTACTAATTAATTGAAATAGAATGTATTTCATTTGTCGAAAATAGGTTTTTAAAAATTACCAAGAAATAAAAGCATTTTCAATAAAAATCAAAGTGTAAGAGCCAAAATTAAAATACCAACTTTATTTTTGTTTTTGGTTTAAGCGAGCATTAAAAATTCAGTTAATTTAAACAGATATCAGTTGTGTTGTTCAGCAGGACTAATTATAAAATGGAAAAAAAAAAAAAAAAAAAAAAAAACATTTTTCTGTTTGATATCTTTTTTTTTGCTTTTTTTTCACCTTCGGCATTAGAAAAATGTTAAAGCAACATATTAAACTTTTTTCATGAGGAAGGAAATGAAAAATTAAAAAATAAATAATAAAAAATAGAAGAATGAGCTGGAAATATAAATAAAGTTAGAAACAACTTTTTGTTAAATGGGACTGGATGGGTGGAGAAAAAAAAATGTTTAAAAAAAAAACAAAAAAAAACAAACCCCAGGAGCCAAACCTTGCTGCAATGTGGAAGTGAAACCTTTCCACTCCTTTTTAAATTTGTTTTTAAAGACTGAATGGAATCCTGGTTAAAATAAAACTCCACATAAATAGAACTAGCAGTCACTGATGAGTGCATTGTGTTAGTGGAGAATGATTGGTTGGTTGCAGTTGTTGTAGTTATCAAAGATGATGTTATTGTTGTTGATGATGTTGTTGTTAGTGGTGGTGTGTTGTTAATTACATTGTTGTTTAGTGGAAGAATTGGTTGCAGTTGTTGCTGCTGTTAAGGTTGATGTTGTAGATGTTGATGTTATTGTTGATCTTGTAGTTGTTGTAGTTGTTATTGTAGCCATTATAGCAATAGTATTAGTTTTTGTTGATGTCCAAAGCAAGACCAACCCTGACCATTATATATATATATATATATTTATATATATATGAGGAAGAAGAGGAGGTGGGGAGGTACCAGAGTGAGCAATGACCAAAGTGAATATGTAGCTACATGTCTACAGTCATCAAAAGGTTACATAGGCAACAGGCTGGCTGTTTTGGCTGGCTTGGTTCAGTGTGATGGTTGGCCACATCCTGTTAAAAATATGAAAAAAACAACAAAGTAAATATGACAACAAATTAAATATGACAACAACGATATCATTTCTAAGGTAAGAATAAAAAATCAAGGGAGACAACCTAGAAAAATTATTGATTCAAACGCCTCCTCCTGCAAAGCTAACATTGCTGGGAGGCTTTGCAATAATATAGGTTTCTGATTTAGGCACAAGGCCAACAATTTTGCAGGGAGGAGAAAGTCAATTAAATCGACCCCTGTGCATCACTGTTACTTTATTTTATTGACTGAGGCAGGAGCCTTTGTAATAATAATAATAATAATAATAAAAGAATGGAAGAATTATAGAATGGAAGAATTATAGAATGAAAGAAGAAAAAAAAATTTTCTAAGCGCTTACTTGGTATTTCCTCTTCACTTCTCCGTTTGCGGCTTGAATCAGAACTGAAAGAGAAAATGATGAAATAATAATGTTAATCAAAGCAACAGATGGATGGAACAAATATTGAAAATGATTCTATCAAATGTTCTAACAATTTTGCCAATTTACCAAATTATGAAAGACACTGCTTATGGTTTTCAAAAATTTTTTTTTTTAAATAGAAAATTTGGAGGGATTTAACTAACTTTCTCAGTTTGGAAACATAACAAAAGTTCTTATAAACTTATAATGGAAGGTTTATAAAATAAATATAAACATTTAAACCTTATTACCATATTTCTAATGAAAAATGCTGTCTCTGGTTTTCAAATAATTTTGAAAATAATCAGTGACCCCAATCTAAATACGAATGGAGAGGCCTTATTAGACTTCTATTCTAGCAATGGACTCCCTATTACGAACGCCTTCTTCAAGCAGAGAGACATCCATAAATATACATGGTATAAGGGGAATCAGGGACAGAGATCAATAATTGATTTTGTCATTGTCTCTGACCTCTTCGATAATGTGCTGGATAATTGTGTTAAGAGAGGGGTTGAGCTGTCAACTGATCACCATCTTGTTATCTACAATTTGAGACTACTTAAACCAGAGAAGTCCACAAAACTGGTAGGTCCAGGGTGACCTACAGGATTAAGTGGGAAGCATTGGTGGATAAGGAAGTCAGGACCAGGTATGCAGATACTATTCTATCCAAATCCAGAGAACTCCATGAGCAACCTGAAGACGTTGAGACACAGTGGAGATTGTTCAGCTCAGCAGTTACTGCTTCATCTGTTAAATGCTGTGGGTGAAAGAGGCTTGGTGTGGCGCTGGATGGCAGGAAGATCCCTTGGTTCAATAAAAAATTACCATCCGAGCAAAGAAGAAGGCCTACAAAGCTTGGCTTGGAAATAAGTCCTCCTCCTTGTAATTGTGATACAAGCAGGCACGAAGAATTGCAGCAGATAGTAAAAGCATCCAAAGTTAAGACATGGGAAGACTGGGATTAAGCTGGAATCCGACTTCAGATCAGCAAATAAATAAAGTGTTCTGGCAGACCATCCACTGACTTCGTAATAAGTCTTCCTCCTCCACACCTGCTATCAGGAACACATCTGGGGTTCTCTTCTCTTCAGAGAGGTGCATCCTCACAAGGTGGAGAGAATACTTTGCTGATCTCCTAAACCCAATCACAACATCTTCTGATGTACACAAGGTGCATCTGGGAGAGGTGACTAACTGCTTTTGTGACCTCAGCCTTCCAGAGATTAAAAAGCTCAAATCTGGCAAGGCTACTGGGGAAGATGAAATTCGGCCCAAGCTGTTAAAAGCTTTAAATAGAGAAGGTATTCTCTGGCTGACTTGTGTGTGTTGGGTGGCCTGGATCTCTGGAAAGGCTTAAGCAATGGCAATTGGGAGTGATAATCCCAATTTTCAAAAAGGAGACAAGAGAGATTGTTCCAAATACAGAGGGATCTCCTCGTTAAGCCTCACCGGTAAAGTGTATGCTAAGTGCCTGGCAAAAAGATGTGAGATTGTCGAGTCCAAGTTAGCTGATGAACAGTGTGGTTTTTACCCTGGACGCAGCACAGCCGACTAAATATTCACACTACAGCTATATACAATACATTAGACCTATCCACTATATACCATTAGGGAAAGAGGGGTGGCTAAGGTAATGATGAACATTACAGATATGCTGGGCAAGCCCTCTGGGATGGATCAATAATGTGTAACACCTTCTCTTGGAGTATTTAGCACCCTAGGCTAACACTAAAATGAACAACTGGGTATTTAGAATCCTAGGAGGCTAGCTCTGCAATGTGCACCTCTTTCTCTCAGTTATGCTCACCATTCTCCCAAATAAAATAAGTTCAACTTGTAGTTTGGTAAGCTGACAAACTTAGTTTTTGACATTTCTAGCTGTCACTATACTAAAAAAATTACTAAGCCTGTATTTTCCACAATACAGTTCACACTCACCCACCCAAATCATGTGACAGATCATAACACCATACAACCCTCTCCACTGCTTTGGATATATACAATGTTTAGTGATTTAGTTATTGTTTGCAGGAAAGTATTATACAGTGTCCATAAATCATCTTTACAATTTGAAAAATTAGAAAAAAATTTTTTTTAATAAAAATAACTACACATGGTTTATTGTAAAAGATAGGTAAACAAATAGTTTTAAACACATCAGAACATTTCAATGTGGGCTCCATCGGCTGTATACAACACATCTAAATGATTCTCAATTTCTGATCATGTGTGTTAAATGATGTATATTGTAAAGATAATTTATGAACACCCTGTAAAAATGTACATATAAAACTGTGGTCCTTTAAGATTCAGTAATGCACCTCACTGATGAGCCCCTAAATTGTTGACTAAATTGACGTTAATGGAAGCAACAATCCTGCAGATATGTAAAGAAAGTAAAAAAATTTGCAAAAAAAAAAAAAAAATCTGAGACCAGCTGAACTCTGGATTATGTAACAATTCTTGCTGCATCTTTCTGTCTTCAGCACCATATTCATCCAATTCAGATATTGAGGTTGGAGGTCGGATGTTGGGAATGTATTTGGCAAATACCTCTGGTTTTATCTGAGCATAATCTAGAAAACAAAGGTGCATATATATATATATATATATATATATATATAAAATCATCATCATCATCGTTTAACATTCATTTTTCCATGCTAGCATGGTTCTTATACATATGTGTGTGTGTGTACATATATATATATATATATATGTATGTGTGTATCTATGTATGTGTATATATATATATATGTATGTATGTAAAAAGTAAACAGAAATAACAAAACAAACGATACAATATAATCATCATCATCAACGTTTAACGTCCGTGTTCCACGCTTGCATGGGTTTGGACGGGGGTATTCCCACTTGAGGCAAGAGTGATTGTCTTGCTCGCATAGGACTGTCTGGCAGGTTTTCTACAGTTGGATGCCCTTCCTAACACCAACCACATTTACAGTGTGGGTCTGGGAGGTTTTTACCGTGTTGCCTACATGGCCACATTACAGCGTGGACTGTGTGTTTTTTTGTCGTGACACCTACACAATCTCATTTGTTTCGGCCTGGATGGTGTGGCACCAACATAACTTTACATAGAAGGGGGCGGTGTGGATGGGGTGGGGGTGGTGGGACGGGGGTGTATTTTGTTAGAGATGCCTACTGACTGTAGTAGGTTTTACTTTGTATTTAGGTAAGGCGGGTCTTCTCTATTACTGAGTACCGCCAAAGGTCTCAGTCCAGTGACATTGTCTTGGTGAGGTGTAAGTGTGTGAGGTCGGAGTTTATCAGCTCGTCCCAGGTTTTTCTGGGTCTGCCTATTCCGTGGCTACCGTCTATCTTTATTGCCCTGCACTTTGTTATACAGCTATCGTCCTTCATGCGCATCACGTGACCATACCAACGTAGCCTTCTCTCTAGTAAACAACATCTGATCCCTCTTATTTCTAATTTTTTCCTTAGTTCGTTTATGCTTTGTCGTTCACGTATATTACTATTACACATCCAGCGGAGCATGCAAGCTTCGTTTCTCTCTAGTCTGCGTATATCCTCTGCACACAATGCCCAGGTCTCACTGCCATGCAACATTGCTGTTCGTATGCAGGCATCGTACAGCCTGCCTTTCATTTTTAGGGAGAACCCTTTAGCGGCTAATAGTGGTATAAGCTCTCTGAACTTTTTCCACCCAGTTCTGACTCTAGCTACTGTACTTTCAGAGCACCCCCCCCACTGCTGATTTTGTCACCCAGGTAACGGAAGCTGTCCACTATTTCTATAGAACCCTCTGCGCAGTTGAAAGAGCTAGTATTTTGTGGGCACTTGCTGCTACTTATTTCCCCAGAACACCGGCCACATGTAAAATCTATGTTCTTAGTTAGCTTACCTGTGATCCCACTACATCTTTTATGCACCCAAACTTTGCATTTGGGACACAAAATGGAATTTCTACCTACGCCTTTCCTACACTCTGCGCATGGCCACTTCCCGGAGGGGACCGCCGCCTTATTTTCTTTCTTACAAACTAGAACTTTAGTCTTAGCTAGGTTAATTTTAAGGCCTTTTGACTCTAGGCCGTGCTTCCATGTTTGGAATTTCTTCTCTAGCTCGGCCATTGATTCAGCTATGAGCGTTAGATCATCTGCGTATAGGAGTTCCCATGGGCAGCCGGTCTTGAACTCCACTGTTATAGCCTGGAGGGCAATAATAAATAGTAGGGGGCTAAGAACAGAGCCCTGATGAACACCAACTTTTACACTAAACTCTTCACTATATTCGTTGTTAATTCTAACCTTGCTGACTGTTTCTTTATACATGGCTTGTATAGCTCTCACAAGCCATTCATCAACACCTAGTTTTCTAAGAGCCCACCAGATAATGGAACGGGGGACTCTGTCGAAGGCCTTCTCCAAGTCGACGAAAGCTAAGTATAGGGGTTTACTTTTAGCTAGGTACTTCTCCTGTAGTTGTCGTACAATGAAAAGAGCGTCTGTGGTACTTTTTCCTGACACAAACCCGAACTGCATTTCATCTAGATCAATTCGCTCTCTGATTAGTTGCGCTATAACTTTTTCCGTGACCTTCATGACCTGGTCGATTAATTTAATGCCTCTATAGTTACTCCTATCTAGGGCATCTCCTTTACCCTTATAACAGTTAACGATAATGCTGCTGCGCCAGTCCTTCGGAACAACCCCATTCTGTATGACTTGGTTGACTATCCGGGTGACCATGGTGTGTCCCACCGTACCAGATGCCTTCAGCATCTCGGCAACTATTTCCGAAGGCCCAGCCGCCTTGCCTGTCTTCATATCTTTTATTGCCTTACTTATTATACTACCCTCGACTAACACTGCTGGTCCCAATATTGGGTCGATGTGGGGGAGACTGTCTTTCTCCCATTTATTCTCCTCATTTAGTAGCCTTTCATAGTGACACTTCCAAGCTACCTTCTTATCGGCGTCGGTGATGGCAAGTATGCCGTCATCGTTAAGTACACACTTCTCCCCGACAATATCACTGTTTTCCTTGACACATTGCCTAGCAATCCTGAACACCTCACGTTTTTGGTCCTCGCGTTGTAGAACATGCTTGAACTTTCTTTCCTCTGCTTCCCTTCTTGCGAAGTACACTTGTCTCCTAGCTTCCCTCCTGGCCACTTGATAGTCTTCTCTGCTTCCCCCATCCCGCCATACTTTCCAAGCCTGCTTTTTGGCCTTAATTGACCCCTCCACCTTACTGTTCCACCACCATGTTACTCTCCTCCTGCCTACAGGCCTGCTCCAGCCACAGACTTCGTCTGCCGCCGTCAGCAGGTTTGCTTTCAGGAATTCCCACTGTTCCTCTACCTTGTACGTCTCTAATTGCTCTTCCTCACTGTCGAAAGCATCAAGTAATATGCTTTGGAATTTATTTTTGGCTGTGGGGTCCTTTAGCTTCCATATTTTTCTCCTGATGATAGTCCTCTTCTGTTGTCTAGTACGTCTCGTCCTGACTATTAGGTCGCTAATTATCAGTCTATGTTGGGAAGTGCATTCTTCATGGGGGAGGGATTTAGTGTTTACGACAGTCACTTTGTCACGTCTTCTGGTAAGGATATAATCTACCTGGCTAGTATGTTCCCCTGATCTGTAGGTGATCAAGTGATTGTCTCGTTTTTTGAAGTTAATGTTGCAGATAGTTAGGTTATTCGCGTCGCAGAATTCCAGGATTCTGGAGCCTTCCTCATTTCTAGTACCAAACCCATAGCCTCCATGGATTTCGTCGTAGCCGTCACAATGTTGTCCAACGTGACCGTTTAGGTCGCCTGCAATAATTATATAGTCACTGTCGGTTATTTGGGAGGTAGTGAGCATCAGTGTCTCATAGAATCTGTCTTTTATAGTGCTGGGCAGTCCGGATTGGGGTGCGTACGCGGATATTACTGTCACCGTAGTTCTATTGAGGACAAGTCTTATTTTAATTATTCTGTCGTTCACTCTATTTACGTCTATTATCTTATCTGCCCACTTTTCTGCTACCATGATTCCTACTCCACCCAGCCCATTGTCGTTTCCCACCCAGAAAAGCTTATAGCATCGTTTTCTACCCACAATGTATCTAGCAGATCCACCCCTCCACCTGGTCTCTTGGATACAACAAACATCGACCTCCTTACGTTCAAGCATTTCTACAACCTCGTTAGAGCGACCCTTTAAGGTGCCTACATTCAAGGTACCAAATCTGAAGTTTTGGATTGCGTTTGGGGGTTGGAAAGGTGGGGAGTGGGGGGAGATGGGGTTATGTTAGCCATCCGCGGCCGAAACAAAGAGGCATGCTCGCATTTTCGTCCTCGAGGTGTGATTGTCTTTAACTTTGGCATTGTAGCTGAGCGTCCAGATTTTTCTCTCTTCAACTCTCCGGAACTCCGTAGTCCTTCCATCCTACATATCGAAGGCGACCAGGTAAGCGATAGTATAGGCCTCTGGCTTATGATTGGTCCACGTAATAATAATGGTGGTGTGTGGGGGCGGGAGGGAGGGGTGTTGAGTTGTTAGCGAGAAGATAGGTTTAAGTGAGAACCCCGTATTAACGAACAAAAATACAAGATTTGTTTAGTAAATATACGTCAAAAACTCCGTATTTTTACAAGCATGACAGAAATACAAGAGATTTGTTTGGAAAATACATGGGAATGGAAAGAGGATAGAAAAAAAATGCTGTTGGAAGGACTGACTACGGAGTTAGGCGTATGTTAGAAGAGGTGGAAAAATGAGTACATTACATTATAACCATGAATGGATGAAGTTACAGCCACAAGTTTGGCGAAAGTGACTTACTTTGTCTTATATATGTATCTGGGTTGGGTAGAGAGAGAGAGAGGGGTGGGTGGTGGTGATTTGACCGCATGTTGTAGAGTGTGGTGGATGGGAAGGAGATATTAAGGAGCGGGAATAAGAGTTTGAAATAGTAACATATATTTGAAATATTGTTAAGAGTTTGAAGTAACAAATATATTTAAAATATTTGTTATGAGAAGATAGGTTTAAGTGAGAACCCCGTATTAACGAACAAAAATACAAGATTTGTTTAGTAAATATACGTCAAAAACTCCGTATTTTTACAAGCATGACAGAAATACAAGAGATTTGTTTTGGAAAATACATGGGGAATGGAATTACGCTTGATATAGAAGGAAAAAAGTGTTGATATTGTTATATTTGGGGATGGTCATGATGCCAGTATTGCCAATAAAAAAACACATGCACCATATGGTTTTCACTTTTGTACTTTATTTCTATTATGGATCGAACCTTGAGCTGATCAATTGCAAAACGCACATCACACCTGAATAAAGTTAATGATGATACTTTGACGAGATGTCAAAGAATCATCATGATACTTCACCATGCTTTGCAGCATAGAGTTACGGCCCTTTACGTTCTGGGTTCAAATCCCATTGAGGTTAACTTTGCTTTCATCCTTACAGAGGGCAACTTTCTGGGTGTAAATCCCACGGTGATTCATGACCAAAAGGCCCCCCCACCCCACCCCACCCCACCACCACTATATATGCCAGTATTCTCTTTCTATCAGATACAGATACTAACCTGGATTTAAAGAATAAAGATTTTTGATAATGCTTGCCATCACAGGAGGGGATATAGTGAAAGGAACAGAGAGAGCTTTCTCCAACAAATCTGTAAAGAAATGAAAAGAAATTTCTTTCTAAATAAAAGCCACAAAGAATGAGAATGGTGAAAACTTTAATAAATGTTATTCCAAATTGCCATTTTTTTTCCTAACAAGATTTTATTCAAGATATTTCAATTGAATTATATAACTTTTGCAATAAAAACAAAAATAAAAAAAGAATGAGAAACAAAATGAAATAGCAAAAAGGAAAGTGGAGAGGACTCAGCCCAGATGGTATGGTATATCTCAGTTGTGTGTGGGAGGGACGGAGAGTGGCAGACGCTACATCTCAGTCTAAATGGTATGGTATATCTCAATTGTTGCACCACATGGACAAAATGGCGAAGGCATTGCTGAGGAGAAGAGCCAGAAACACCTGCTGCATCAGCTGCTTCCACTTCATGGAGCTTTTTCCTCAAGCGGGATATACTCTTCCCAATTTTGTGGAGGAAAACAGATACAACCTTATGGGAAGCCAGCTAAACCTACATAGGTGTGAGCTGTAACATGTTAGGACTGGGGACCCTATCATTAAAACACCCAAGAAACCTCCTCTGCGATACCAGCTAAACCTAGATAGACGTCAGCTGTAAATTCCATTTCATTTTTTTTCCATTTTGGTATAGAAAACAAGAGGTGATGATGATGATGCTACTTAGTAATTTATTAACATCTAGCTCTATAATGATGATGAGGGGGAGGAGGAGGCTACTCAGTAAGTTATTCACCTGCTGCTCTACAACTATGGTGGTGGTGATGATGATGATGCAGAGGTAGAGGCTACTTACTCAGTAAGTTATGCTGCTCTACAACTATAGTGATGATGAGGAGGGGAGGAAGAAGTTACTTACTCAGTAAGTTATTCACATGCTGCTCTACAACTATCTCACTAAACAGATTTCTCAGTTCTTTATTTAAATCTGTCTTTAACTTCGTTTCAACATAAAATCGATTCTGAAAGAGAAGGAAAAACAGATAAAGTTCAATAGACCAATATTTTACATAATACACTGAGATGAGTTGTAATATAAAGTATTTGATAATAGTGGCAGTGCTGGTAGTAGTAGTGATTGTGATGGTGGTGGTAATGGTAATTGCAGTGAAGGTGATGATATTGGTAGTGGTGGTGATGGTGGTGGAGGTGATAAGAGTAGTGATGTTAGTGAGGGTAGTAGTGATAGTGGTGACGGTACTGGAGGTGGTGGTGGTGATTATGAAAGCTACTGTTGTTATTACAAACCAGCTCTAATCAGTTTTACTAAAACAAAACTATGGTCCAAAAAAGTTAAAAGGTTTAAAGTCTGTCCCAAACCCTGATGCTCATCAAGTCAAAGTTTATCTTGGTTTCATTGGTGTTAAGTGTTTGAGAGTACAATACTATCCCCTGGACAGGAAGCCAGTCCTTTGCAGGGTTAACTCCCTGCTGTTAGTACTCATTTTCAGCTGAGTTGACTGGAGCAATGTGAAATAAAGTGTTTTGCTTAAGAAAAACAATGTGCCACCAGGCCCAGAAATCAAACCCATTACAGAAATTAATTAATCATTTGTGAAATGCAGTCCAACCCATAAGGTGGCCATGCTGGTGACATAACAAAAGCTTTGAGGTCACCATCTAAGGGGCTCATGTTGGTGCCATGAAAAAAGAGCACCTGGTCCTCATGGCAAAAGCGCCCAGTCCACCATGTAAAATGGTTGTTTGATACCATGACAAAAGCGCCAGTTCACACTGTAAAGGGGTCATTTTGGTGCTACAATAAAAAAATTCCCAGTCCACTGTTGAAAAATAAACCTCAATTGGTTATTCCACGAGGGTATCTTGATCAGGCAATGAACATTTCAACCAAACCTAGTAATATGTTACTTAACATATAAATAAATAATAAGTAAACAACTTAAGAAACTATATTACTTACCATGTAGTTGAATATTGGCACTATTCCATTGAGAGCTTGTAAATACTGGTTCATTAATACAGAAAACCGTTCAACAAACACCGTTGAATCACTCCGCTGAATATAAATAGGAAAATTTAAATGCATAAATACATTGAAATATAGAAATAATTATACACATTATTATTAATGCTGATGTGAAGGCATGCAGCTCACAATCATAAGGTCATGAGTTTGATTCCCGGTGGCATGTTGTGTCCTGAAGCAAGACACTTTACTTAAAACCATTGAATCACTCCGCTGAATATAAATAGGAAAACTTAAATGCATAAATACATCATCATCATCACCATTTAAAGTCCATTTTTCCATGCTAGCGTGGGTTAGACGAGTTGACCCATTGAGAGACAAGTCAGACCAAGTGACCGCATCTTGCTCATACAGAACCGTTTCTGGCTTAGTTTCTATGACTAGATGCTCTTCCTAATGCTAACCACATATACAGTGTGGACTGAGTACACAAAAAAATAGAAATAATTATACACATTTTTATTAATGCTGATGTAAAGGCATGTTTCTTAGTGGTTAGGGTTTCCAGCTCACAATTATAAAGTTGTGAGTTTGATTTCCAGTGGCACATTGTGTACTTGAGCAAGAGACTTTATTTAACTTTGCTCCAATCTATTCAGCTGGCAAAACTGAGGTGTACATGTAATTCAGGGGGCTAGTATTTTCACAGACTGTGTCACACTGAATCTCCCTGGTAACTACGTTAACAGTGCACATGTCTATAGAATGCTCAGCCACTGGAACATTCAACGTTGAAACTGACTAAGGTCCAGCACTCACAAACACACACATACCATATGTATGTGTATGCATTTATGTGTATCAAAAAAATCATCATCATTTAATGTCATTTTTCCCCTGTGAATAGTATGTGTATACATGCATGCATGTATATGTGTAAATGTTCATGTGTGTATATGTATGTATGTGAATTCGTGTATGTGTGAATGTTCATGTGTGTATATGTATGTATGAAAGTGTGTATATGTGTGTGCGAATGTTCATGTATGCATGTACGTGTGGATGCATGTGCATGTGCGTATGTATATCTATGTGTGTGTGTGTGAGAGAGAGAGAAAGGTGTTCAGACTGAGCTACTTACACACTCCTTCAGGTGAGAATCTACCTGTCGCAGATGTCGACGGATGTGATTAATCAGGTCTGTGTAGAGACGTTCGGAGAACTGTTTACACACACATTTGTAGACACAACTGAAAAGACAGGACTTTTAGGAATTTAAAACAATGGTATATGGTTCATAGAATACTAAGGGACCGGCTTTCATAGTGTTTGGCATGGCTTCAAACACATACAACACATATACTATATACATACATACACTCACGTATGCGCACATACATACACACATCTATATATATATGTATATATATATGTATATATATATGTATGTATATATATATATATATATATATATATATATATATATACATATACCCGTACACACATACACTATATATATATATATATATATATATAATATAATCATCAGTCGACTGCTAGAGATACATTGTTTCAGTGCTTTAGCGCCAAAACAACATATCTCTAGTGGTCAACTGATCAGATGGGACAACACTACTGTCTGTATTCGTTCATTTTCCTGTCTTTGTCCATATTTTATATATATATCTATATTTATATCTATATATATCTATATATATATATAATGTATGTGTATATATATATATATATATATATATATATATTGTATATATACACACATACAGACACTATACACAAACACTAAATACATATACAGACACAGTATACATATGCACAAACTATATACACAGGGAAAAACGATGTTAAATGATGATGATGTCACACAGTCACTATACACACATACACTATATACATATGCACATAAATATAGTTGATACAGCTCACACCTATATAGGTTCAGCTGGCCTACTGCAAAGTTTCTCAGGTGTTTTAATGATACGGGCCCCAGTCCTAACATGAGAAGACACAACCACCCCCACATGGACCAGACACCCATATTGTACCAGCTTTCCCAAAACAATCATATCATTTAAAATTTTTTTTAATATTCATATTTAATTTTAAAAACACATTAACCCCTACACACACACACACAACTAAATCAACAAACTAAACAACTTCGCTTCATATCACAAATGTCATGGCTGGTTGTAATTTTTAAAAAGATAATTCCCCATTGTCGATATACAAATGTAAAATAAGGCTGTGTTGCTGAAGATATCTAATAAGATGGAAACATGTCTTACTTTCACTAAGTTGTTGTATAGACAAGTTCCACTCCTACTGCATTGTCTTAAACAGGCATCATACATCCTGTCTTTCGTTTGTAGAGAGAAGCCTTTTGTTGTCAACAGAGGGAGTAGCTCACTGAACTTTTTCCATCCTCTTTCTACTCTAGCTATTATGCTCTTGGTGTAGCCTCCTTCCCTACTAATTAGATAACTTAGTAGCAGAAGCTATCACCCATGTCTATGGATCCTTCCTGGAATTGAAAAAGTTTGTTCAACTGATACTCTTTCTACCAACTATCCCTGTACATCTGCTACATAGGAGTTTGCCTTTTCTGTTAGTTTGCCTGATATCCCACTACATCGCCTGCATACCCAAATTTACGTTGTGTACATTGTATAAAGTTTCTACCTACTCCTTTTCTACATATTGAGTAGGACCACTTCTCTGGTGAGATCAAGGTCCTGTTTTCTTTCCTACTTACTAAAACTTTAGTTTTTTCTTTCCAAATCTAATTTCTGTTTCCAAAACCAGAATCTTTTCTCTAGCTCTTCCACAGATTCAACTAGTAGAAATCATGTCATCAACATATAGAAGTTCCTATGGACAGCCCTATCTTAAACTCCTGCATTATGACCAGGAGAACTATAATAAACAGGAGTGGTCTAAGAACTGAATGTTGATGAACTCCTACTTGCACCTTGAATTGCTCACTAAACACATTATTAACTGCTCCTCTGTACATTACTTGCACTGCTCTCTAACAGATCATGTTACTCTGTCAAATGCATTCTACAGACCCATGAAAACTAGATATAGTGAGTTACACTTAGCTAGGAATTTCTCTTGTGGTAGTCTTACTAAGAGGGCATTTGCGGTGTTCTTCCTAAGCAGAAATCTAAACTGCAGCTTAACTAATTTGACACTTTTGCTAATTAGCTGTGTTAAAACTTGATCCATCAATTTTATAGCCCCATAGTTACCCCTTTCTGATGCATCATCTTTTCACCTGTAACAATCAATGAATATACTGCTGGATCAGTCATTGGGTATGACTCCGTCATGTGTTACCTCATAGATTAATTCAACTTTTACTTCCCCAAATTTCAGCATCTTTACCATTTTTCATCTGAAATTTGTATACTTGGTTATAGTAAGGGCATGCTCTACTGTCTATATGTCTAGTGTGTGTATATATGTATATATATATATATATATATATACACACACACACGAACATGATATATATACAATATATGATGATGATGATGATAGTAGTAAGGTGTGGGAATGAGGTATCAAAATAGAATCATTATGTTTATTTATTCATGTGTGATGTGCGTTTCACAATTGATCAGCACAAGGTATGATCAGTTACACACCAATAAACTAGAGAGAGAGAGTGTATGTGTGTGTGTGTATCTTTGATAAAAAAAACATGATACTGGAGAGATGAGAAAAGTTGTGCAGTAAAGTAAAATGAAGCTCTTGAAAGAGTGACAAAGATAGCTCACCTATACATTTGTTCATAAGAGATTGGTATATAAGTTCCTGGGGCAATGGTAAGTAGTTGATTGATAGCATCCATCAACTGCGGTAAATACTGAGTCTCGTATTCTTCATCTGTTATTGTCATCATCACTACAATAGCAAAAACAAAACTAATTATGTTTATACACATACACACACATATATATCATATACACACATATATACATACACACTCACACATATTATACATACACACATTATACACACATGCACACACATATTATACACAGATACATCGTCATCGTTTTAGGTCCGCTTTTCCATGCTTGCATGAGTTGGACATATATGTTATACACACACACACATACAGAGTGTGGCAAAAATACCTCCCACATTTTAAGGGTTGATCATGTAAAATATGGGAGGTTTTTCTGCGCACCCTATATATATGTGTGTGTGTGTTGTTTCCTTGAGAAAGACACTTTATTTCACATTGCTCCAGTTTACTCAGCTGTAAAAATGAGATGATAGGACTGGGTTCCCTATCATTCCACTGAAAAGTGGTCGTGGAGGTGCCACGGCAAAAAAGCATCCAGCCCACACTGTAAAGTGGACGTGTAGGCGCCACGGAAAAAAAGCACCCAGCACTCACTGTAAATGAGGTTGGTGTTAGGAAGGGCATCCAGCTGTAGAAATCAAACCAGAATCAGTTCCCGTCCCACCCTTGCAAGCAGGGAAAAGCGGACGTAAAATGATGATGATGATACACACACACACACGAACACAAATTATATATACACACACACACATATATATGCATTATGTCTGAATAAAAAAATAAATGACTATGATTGGAACATATTTTCTTGTTAATTGAAACACAAATAAATGATTTAAAACATGCTAATGAAAGCTTTCAATATTTTTTAGTAAATTAATTATTAATTAGCTATTTATAAATTAAATCTTCTAGATGTCTTTTCCGTGTGTTTATTATAACAAAATCCTAAGTATTAATTATTATTCAAGAGCTGAAAATCAAGTTACACCAAACACTAGTCATTTAGGTCAACATATTAGAAACAACAGGTTAGTAAAATTTGTACATGTGCCAACTTACCTTCAATTAAGAAAATGTGTTAGTTTTTCTAAATAATTTTTTTCATATATAATATTTCTCTTAACCCTTTCATTGTCATATTTCCAATGAAATGTATTGCCTAAGATTTACAAATAATTTTGAAAATAATAAAAAAATTTGGAGAGATTTAGAAATATAACTAACTTTTTCATTATTAGCTGGTTTAGAAAATAACTCTTTTGTTACCATATTTTCAATGAAAGGCATTGCCTAAGATTTTCAAATAATTTTGAAAATAATTAAAAAAATGTGGAGAGATTTAGTAATATTAACTTTCTCATTATTATATTGGTGTTATTGAAATTCCGTCGAGATCAACTTTGTCTTTCATCTGCTCAGGGTCCATAAAACTAAGTACTAGTAAAGTGCTGGAGTCAATTTAATCGAGCTGGCCTTGTGCCTATTTTAGAAACAATCATTAAGGTGATGTTTGGAATATCAACATCATTTTGGCATGCTGGTTGCATGAATCGCCATGACACTCTTTCTCCATCTGACATTGTCATTCAGTGTTCGTAGCAGGTCCTCAGGATTGCACTCAGTATCCTCACAGTTGTTTGATGTAGGTTCTGTGAGGTCTGTCTATGTTTGGATGTTCATGCCATGATGTCCACAGCAGCACATCATTGACAATTTCATTCTTTGATCTCTAACAAAGTCCTGAGAATCTGGTTCACCTCTCTCAGATGGCATGTCAGATTGCAGGTAGATGGCTGGGCTGTAGAGTTGCTTTTTTGTAGGGTACTTCTTGCAGGCTATGTTTAACTATTTAGCATTTACATTACTCTATATATACTATTGTATTTTCACAGTAAAGACTTTATCTTACATAATTATCTCACATAATATCGAATCTATGAGATTTTGATACTACTTATGTTGAGAATACCTTAATATTAGTATGAGTGGCCGGTTACAGCTGGTTTGAACAGAAAGAGGTGAGAGAATTCTGACCAGATACAGCCGGTTTAAATGCTAAAGGGTGAAAGCTGCTCTGACCATTCTTGTGTATGTTCCATCTAGTTTCTTCTCGAGTCCCTTAGTGAGTATCCACATAGAACACCCATACAGCAGGACAGACTCCACTGTTGCTTGGAAGAATTCACAATCAACTTCTCTGGCTTCCCTCTCTAAACTGTGTAACTGTGATTCATGTACTGTAGCCAATATAATTATATTATGCTTGAAACATTAAAGTTACTTATATGACAACAACAAAAATAATAGAAGAGTCAACCAGATGTTACTTTGTAAACAAAAACCAAAACCTTTTTTTGTCCCTAATCTTAATCCTAGCAGTATTAACTTTAACAGGGCTTTTTTCATTCGCAAGTGAGTTGACAAAATCTGTACAGACATGTGGTTGACAAAATCTGTACTCTATAAATGTGTGGTGGACAAAATTTGTACTCTGTAGACATGTGGTTGACATACTATATGTACTCTATAGATGATGTGTGGTTGACAAAATCTGAACTCTACAGACATCATCATCATCGTTTAACGTCTATCTTCCACGCTAGCATGAGTTAGACAAGGAATTGTCCCACTTGAGGCAAGATTGATCGTGTGACCATGTCTTGCTTGTATAGGACTGTATCTGGCAGGTTTTCTATGGCTAGATGCCCTTTCTAACACCAACCACAATTACAGTGTGGACTGGGAGCCTTTTTACCATGTTTCCTACACGACCACTTTACAGCATGGACTGTGTGTTTTTTTGTCGTGACACCTAAAACGACCTCTTTAGTTTGGACTGGATATTGTGGTACCAACATAACTTTACAGAGAAAGGGTGGTGTTGGTGAGAGTGGGAGTGGGAGGATGGAGTAGAGGTAGTGGGTTGGGGTGTATATTTGGTTAGGAGGTGCCTACTGACTGTAGGTTAACTTTGTAGGTAGGGAAGGCAGGTCTTCTGTATTACTGCACGGCGCCAAAGATCTCGATCCAGTGACATTGTCTTAGAGAGGTGTAAGTGTACAAGGTCGGATTTTATCATGTTGTCCCAGGTTTTTCTGGGTCTACCTACTCCGTAACTTCCATCAATTTTGATCGCCCTGCACTTTTTAAGACAGGGTTAAGATATCTAATTCTTGATCATGTGGTTCTATGTTCAATCCCATGGTACAGTACCTGAAACAACTGTCTTCTACTATGGATATTAAGCTTATATATGAGAAGATAGTGAGGTAAATGGTTGCTAACTCAACTACTACTGTGTCGTCTCTGTTGTTTGCTAAATGTCAGCTCTGTGTGACTAATAAAGAAACCATTATTATGGATTGGCAGTATCGGTAGAGCATCAGAAACATGCTTTGCGGCATATAGTTACAACCTTTTATGCTCTGAGTTCAAATTCTTCTGAGGTTAGCGTTGCTTTTCGTCGTTACAGGGTCGATAAAATAAAGTACCAGTAATGCACTGGAATCAATTAAATCGATGTCATTACTTCCTACAGGAAAAAATCAAGTCGGATACTTTTTTGACAAACCTCATATACACACATGCACATTTATATATATATATATATATATATATATATATATATATACAGGGTGTAACAGGTAAATTGGGACCATTTAAATATCCTTATTATAATTGGTTGGCGTTAGGAAGGGAATCCAGCCAGAAACACTCCTATATGAGCGAGACACAGTCACCCAACCCAACTTGCCCATGCTAGCGTGGAAGATAGACGTTAATCGATGATGATGATGATATAACTCAGAAAAATCAAACATTGCAAATTTTATGTTTATGCCAATTTATGTGTTTAGCACTTATTTCAGTTCAATCCGTTTATGAAATGATGTGCCTTAACTATTTCCTCTTTTTTCATTTTACCGAATGCTCTTCAGTGAAGACACACAGTTGTGAGAAGTTGCGTTGGATATTGCTTCAACTGCACCCCATAGTCAAAAATCACACAGCTTCAAATCTGGCGAGCTAGAGGACTTGATATCTTTAGGGACAAACATGGGCAATTCCTTCTTTGAGAATTGTTGCACTCTTTTTGAAGGATAGGCAGGCGCAGAGTCCCGTACAAACATGACTCGATTTGCATCATAATACTTCCTAATCCAAGGCACAAAACTTCTAAGATTTTGAGATACTCTGCTGTGTTGATTTTAAGACCTGCTTCAATAGAATGAGGAGGCATCAATTTTCCATCACTTGCAACAGTTCCAAAGACTATAATGGAAGCTGATTCTTGCTATGCATAGCTGAAGGAACATGGGAAGGGTTATATGCTATCACTCATGAGTTTTGATCATTTGCAACTTCGTCTACCATGAACTTCTTTTCATTCAGATGACTAAGAATGGCTTTAGAGCTACTAGTTAGGATGTTACAGTCTCTCCTCATGTAAGATTTCATATGGAGGTCTTATCTCACAGCCCTAGAAATGGTCATTTTACTGATTCCTCGATCTTGAGCCAACTTTGCCATCGATTTTGATGGGTTCAACTCAATCTTTTAAGTCCTGCTAAGAAGCGAGGTGTGTGTTTTCGGTCACTGCAAGGACTGAGACTTTCTCTGAACATCCTGACTTTTCTTCAAATTGCCCACAACTCTAAAAACATACTTTTTGGCTATAATAATCTTTCCAGCACTTTTGACAGTGCAGAATAATTCAGCAATTACACTTCCATGGTTTAATTCTTTAACATACTAGTTTTTATTTCAGACTGAACAAATTATGAATAAGTGATTATTCAAGGTGGTAATATTTAAAATTTAGACTCCAACAAAATCTATACAATTAGAAATATACCCATTTGAAACTTGTCCCAATTTACCTGTTACATCCTGTATGTGTGTGTGTGTGTGTATATATATTTATTAAAATAACAGATTAAAGTTTCAGCAAAGAATCGCTGCTTTCACCCTTAACAGGCTCTTCTGAAACTAACAAAGTCAATCTGTGAACGCAGAAGTGAATATTTCAAAAAACGTTGCAACCGGAGGAAGACATATATATATATGTATGTATATATATATATATCATCATACTCTATCCATCTTGATATATATATATATATATATATATATATATATATATATACCCCCGCACTCTCAAGCGTGAACCTAATACTAACACTTTGTACTGCACTCTTCGTTATTGTTTTCTGTTTTAACTTTTATATATATATATATATATATATATAAATCAAGACGAATAGAGTATGAAACTGGTTTGACCATTACTCACCAGAGTACTCGATACTTGGGGTAGTAGAGTATGGTTATATGAAAGAGTTAGGACCCCCACGGCTGAGCTCTTGCCGTTTCAACAGCTGAAACTAGCTGTTGAAACTGCAAGAGCTCAGCTGTCAGGGTCCAGACTCCTTCATATATATATACACATGCATATATATACATATACACACTCTCACGTGCATACATACATATATATATATTTGTTTCATTTGATTGGGTGGATTGCCCAGACTTGTTCTACTCTTCTCTTTCAGACGTCTCGATATCCCCAGCTGGACATGCTAAGGCAGCTGATCAATGTAGGTCATTCTTGATCATCCCACTAGGGTCTTATTCCTAGGCACCCATAGGTGTGTATATATATATATAGGTGTTGATGAATGGCTTTTGAGAGCTATACAAGCCATGTATAAAGAAACAGTCAGCAAGGTTAGAATGAACAACAAATATAGTGAAGAATTTAGCGTAAAAGTTGGTGTTCATCAAGGTTCTGTCCTTAGTCCCCTCCTATTTATTATTGCCCTTCAAGCTATAACAGAGGAGATCAAGACCGGATGCCCATGGGAACTTCTATACGCTGATGATCTAACTCTCATAGCTGAATCGATGGCTGAACTAGAGAAGAAATTCCAAACATGGAAGCATGGCCTAGAATCAAAGGCCTTAAAGTTAACTTGTCTAAGACTAAAGTTCTAGTATGTAGAAAGGAAAATAGGGCACAGGTCCCGTCTGGGAAATGGCCATGCTCAGTGTGTACGAAAGGAGTAGGTAGAAATTCCATTTTATGTCCCTAATGTAAACTATGGTATATAAAAGATGTAGTGGGATCACAGGTAAGCTATCTAAGAACGTAGATTTTATATGTGGCCGATGCTCAGGTGCAATAAGTAGCAAGTGCCCACAGGATACTAGCTCCTTCTATTGCCCAGATGGTTCTACAGAAATAGTGGACACCTTCCGTTACCTGGCTGACAAAATCAGCAGTGGTGGAGGGTGCTCTGAAAGTACAGTAACCAGAGTCAGAACGGGATGGAAAAAGTTCAGAGACCTTATACCACTATTGGCCACTAAAGGTTTCTCTCTAAAAATGAAAGGCAGATTGTATGATGCCTGCATATGAACAGCAATGTTACATGGCAAGTGAGACATGTGCAGACTGGAAAGGAACGAAGCATGCATGCTCCGTTGGATGTGTAATAGTAATATATGCGAACGGCAAAGCATAAATGAACTAAGTGAGAAATTAGGAATAAGAGGGATCAGATGCTGTTTACTCGAGAAAAGACTATGTTGGTATGGTCACGTGATGCGCATGAAAGACAACAGCTGTATAAAAAAGTGCAGGGCGATCAAAATTGATGGAAGTTATGGAGTAGGTAGACCCAGAAAAACCTGGGACGATTTGATAAATTCCAACCTTACACACTTACACCTCTCTAAGACAATGTCACTGGACTGAGATCTTTGACGCTATGCAGTAATACAGAAAACCTGCCTTGCCTATGTACATAGTGAAACCTACAGTCAGTAGGCACCTCTTAACCAAATATACACCCCCATCCCACTACCCCTACTCCACCCCCCTCTCACACCAACACCTCTCTATAAAGTTATGTTGGTACCACAACATCCAGTTTAAAATAAATGAGGTTGTGTAGGTGTCATGACAAAAAAAACACACAGTCCATGCTGTAATGTGGTCGTGTAGGTAACATGGGAAAAACCTCCCAGTCCACACTGTAAACGTCGTTGGTGTTAGGAAGGGCATCCAGCTGTAGAAAACCTGCCAGACAGTCCAATACAATCGAGACACGGGCTCCCGACCAATCTTGCCTCAAGTGGGACACTTCCCGTCTAAACCCATGCTAGCGTGGAAGATAGACGTTAAACAATGATGATGATGATGATATATATATATATATATATAAAAAGGTGCAGAGCACTAAAAGTCGATGGAAGCCTTGGAGTGGGGAGACCCAAGAAGACCTGGGATGAAGTGATAAAAGCTGATCTTGTTCAATTGTACCTCCCAAAAGCAATGACACAGGACCGAGACCTCTGGCATTACACAGTAATACAGAAGACCCGACTTCCAACGGGTACAAGCCGAAGCTGAAGCATATAGACAGTATGCCCCCACCCCTCCCACTGTAAAGTGGTCGTGTAGGTGTCACAATAAAAAAGCACCCAGTCCACTCTATAAAGTGGTCGTGTAGGCGCCATGATAAAAATGCACCCAGTACTCACTGTAAATGAAGTTGGTGTTAGGAAGGGCATCCAGCTGTAGAAATCAAGCCAAAATCAGTTCTCTATGAGCAAGACATGGTCCCCTGACCTGGCATTGTCCACAACAGGACAAATCGTCTAACCAATGCTAGTGTGGAAGAATGGACGTAAAACAGTGATGATGATGATGACACACATATATATACATACACACACACACACACACACATACATACATACAACATATATATATGTATATATTTCTGTGTGTATCCAGCTTAAAAGAAGTAAATTGTATCCCTGTGGATTGCAAAAGGCAACTAAAAGGGTTGGTCCCCAGGAAGGGCATCTGGACATAAAACATTGTCTTAGAAAGGATCCAATTATCAATACGAAGATTTAACCCCTGCTTTAGAAGGGAAAAATGCCCCTAAAACGCTTGTTAGTGTATCATCATCAACATTTAACACTCACTTTCCCTGTTAACAAAGGTTGAACGAGTCTACTTAGACCAAGTCAGTACTGAAGCATAGCTACTGACCTCCCAAACAGGCCAAGGGGTCTGTATCCCGCTTTCGTAGAATCATATCAAATGCAGAGAAGTTGTCGTGTCTTTTGACACAAACTAAAGCTTTCTATGGCTGGATGCCTTTCCTAACACCAACTACTTTACAGCATGTACTGGATGCGTTTATCATGTAGATCACCAACACTAGAGAGGTTGTTGTGTCTAAATATATATCGTTCCATTTCAAAGATTTCTCCTACTGAAGAGAATCTGGGTCTTGAAGTCAACTAGTTCTACCTTATTTATTTTAACCATGCTAGTTTGTAGATTTTTTTCTGAGATTTGAAACAGCTGTATAGTTTAGGTATAAGTAATGTAAGTAATATTTTTTAATATTCTAATTGCTTTTGTAGGTGTTTTGTGTGATACATTATATAATTATTTTGTATTCTGTAATATTCTTGCATAAGTGAGCTCTGGAACGAGTTTTTTTAGATCATACTTCCATGGAGCTATTTTTACAGAACAATGAAATTGAGATGTTTTTATTTTAATTCATTATATATATATATATATACATATATATGTGTGTACATATATATATGCATACATATATATATATACATATATTATTCAGAGATAGATAGATAGATAGAGACGGATATGGCAGAAAATACTGTTTTAGAACATTTACACCCGCCTAAACTTTTTTGTGTATGAATTCTAAGTAAAAATCTAAAACGATTTTGTGAGATTCAGTTTGAAAAATACAATACCATCATTATAATATATATATATTAACTTTATTTAATATGACCTCTAAGATGTTCTAGTAGTTTGCCATTTAAGGAATAAAATTCCGACGTAAAAAGAAAGAAAAAAAATACGTTTAACTACAGCTGATTAAATGATGCTCTTATAAGTTTTGATAATAAAGGGTCTGATTTGTTTATAATAGTCGGTGAAATATTTCCTCTTTTATATGTATAGAGAACAGATAAGTTTTGTTTATATCTCTTATTGGTGATCTTTCATAAAAGATAAACGGGATGTAAACAACGAAATTGACATTTTCCGTTGTGTGTGTGTATATGTGAGTATGGATATGAGCATGTATGTGAGTGCATTTGAGTGTGTGTATATGCGTGTGTATGTATGTGGTGAGTGTGCGTATGTGAGTATTTCAGTACATTACGGAGATTGTCTAACACATACATATATAATATATCTACGCTTATATATGTATATTCGTATGCAGAGATGTGTATTCATATATTGTTAAAGTAGTTGTCGATGACGGTTAATGGTAATGAAAATAAAAAAGGGGTTTGTAGTAAAGATTATTGTATTCATTACACCCACACATACACATGTATATATATATATATATACACACACACACACACACATATGTATGTATACATTCGTGCGTACGACAATCTCCGTGATGTACGGTGACAAACACACACACACTCTCACACATAAAATGTTTATTTCGTTGTTTACATCTCATCTACAAAAGATCGCCAAAAATATGATGTGACGTTCATACATTTCCCCAAAATATCGGAGAAATGAAATTGGCAATAACCACGAAGAAGACCAACTGGTTAGGATTCTACGTCGTACAATGAAAGATACAGTAACTTGACTTGCTAGACATAGCAGTTAACTCTCCTTCAAATCATACCCACTGCGCTTAAAAATAAAACTAGACCCAGATAAACTGCGTCATCTGAAAACGAAGATAGGATGGCCACGGGAGAAAGGCTTTTGATTATAATTATTATTGGGAGAGGGACTAATTTTCATGGGGACATGTTACAAGGTGATTAGTGACTACGTAAACATCAACTTATATATAATATACATACATACACATGTATATATATACATACTCTACGTAAATGGTGTTCTTGTATATGTATGTATATATACAAACACACACATATATATATATATATATATATATATATACAAACACATAAATGATGTGTATGTTGTGTTGGGCGTGTGTGTTTGGATGTGTGTATGTGTATATATACATGTGTGTGTGAGAGAGAGAATAGAAGAGGTATGGTAGACACTTACCCATGGTACCAGGTCGAACAAGTGGATTTCCAGGTGACTTCCTCGTGTCTTCAGGTGTATTATCTGTAGTGTTGGTGGTATGGTGTGTCGTTGTTGTACAAGTGGTGCTGCACTTTGATGTCGGCGATGTGGGTTCGTTTTCGGTGGTAAACAGTTCCTCCTCTGTCGATGATGACAACAAAGGGAAGTCTGCGGCACTCTGAGAGTATGCCACCATATTTTGGTCCTTGCTCGAAAGAGACGACACTTCAGAGCAAGAAGAGAAAGCTTGATCTTTAAGAATCATGGTCGTGTTGTTAGTTGCTGCTTCAACGTTTTCTTCGTGTGGTCGGCTGTGAGTCGATCCTTCGTCCCCGCTGATTGTACTTCGTTGTAGTAAAAACTCATCAGACATTGCCTCCATCGGTTCTTCGTCCATGGTGACGCAACTCTAGTGTTTTGTTTTTTTTTTTCTTTTTTAAAAATAGCAACTAACAAAACACCGACGCTAAAAGCCAATACGAAAAATTTGAAATTAGTCTACTTAATTATTAATTAATAACTTATTTAAATTTAAATTAGCTGAGCACTTACCAGGTAAGCGAGCCGCCGAATTAAAATCTCGCCTACGACAGACAACCATTTGCAAACAAAGCGACTAACACACCGACGCTAAATGTAAAACCAACACGAAATTTGAAATTTGTGCACTTAATTAAGTATTTACGTATTATTTAAATTAGCTGGGCACTCATTAAGTAAGCGAGCTGCCGAATTAAAATCTTGCTTAACACAGACAACCATCTGCAGTCCGTTTTATGGCAAATAAGTGCCAGGGGAGAAAATCGAAAACCGGTTGATTTGCAACAGCCGTAAAATGTACGTTATAGGTTTGACGATATTAAACGCTACGAACTCGTCGATGGCTTACGCCACTATAATGTCTTTTCTTTCTATCTTCACCCATTTCATACCGAGATGCCTGAAACCACCCATGTTTCTGATACAAAACTGCTTATCTTAAAGTGTTTATACTTATCTAAAAACTTTCCATCATGATATTATGTAAGAATTTTTGTTAAGTTATCGTCCAAATGGGTTCTGATTTAGGCACAAGGCCAACAGTTTGGGGGAAGGGGAAAGGTAAAGCTAACTTCGGCGGGATTTGAACTCAGAACGCAAAGGGACGTAATTAGATGCTACTAAGTTATCTGACGCCCAACCGATACTGCCAATCCACTGCCCTTATGATTATTTCTAATTTAGGTACAAGGCCAACAATTTGTGAGAGGAAAGTCGATTACCTCGTACTGGTATTTTATTTTATCGACCCGAGAAAGTTGAAAGACAAAGTTGACCTCGACGGAATTTGATCTCATAACGTAAAAGGTTGTAACTAAATGCATTTAGGCATTTTATCTGACGCTCTGATAATCCACCAGCCTAATACTGAGTAAGCTAATTATATTACTAAATCTCTCCAAATTCTTAATTATTTACAAAATTATTTGAAAATTATAGCCAGTGTATTTCATTAGAAATATAGTAACGAAAGGGTTGTTCTTTCAGAGAAATTAAAATGTAATACCAATTTATTGTGATGAGAATTGTGTATATATATATACTAGCAGAGGTACCCGGCTTCGTCCAGGTAAACATGATAAAATACATGTAGAAGAGAAAACGACTATATTGGATGTGCTGTCTGGTTTACAGTATGGGGTGAGAGGGGGGAATAAGAAACAGTAAAAAAAAATCTTACAAATACACCAGATTCTTCATTTTACCGTTTGTGCATAGTATATGGTGTTCTCACTCGTGAATAACCTATATATAACTGTCCAAGAGTAAAAACCGATTCTCTCGTATTCACTCCTACAACTTTGTGACTGAGCTTTATTTACGGTCATAGCAAAACTTGCTCAAACAGGGAATTGAAGTCTTTGAACTGCAGCTTGGTAGAGAAAATGATGAGAGGAATCTTGGGAATAAAAGAATTTTCTCTTTGATGATTGCCTCCAGTCTTAACTACATTGAATACTGCAGTGACTTCATCATGGAAGGACCTATATTCGGACTCCTTGTTAGGTGCATAAACTTGCACCACCCATAGAGGCCTGTCTTTCAGCTTAAGCTTCAAGAGGAAAATCCTCCTTCCTAATGGGATCCAGTCCATAACATTCTGACAGCCGGCGGCTTGTGCATAACCTTACTTCCACCTTTAGTCATTTCTGTCATCACACATGAATAGCGGAGTTTCCATTCTCCATCCAAATCTACTGTATTAGAACCACGGAACTTTGAGGAAATCCCAACTATATCTATCCTGATGGGAGACTTCAATGGCAAAACTGACTTCATACCTACCCCTCTCTCTCTCTCTCTCTCTCTCTCTACATATATATATTCATTATTTATGGCTAAATAGCGAGTCTTTTAGTTTGGAGTTTCGCCTGTTTATCACAAGATCTTCAGACAAGATCTCAGATGACCTTGTGATAAACAGGCAAAACTCTAGAGTAACAAAACTCACTATTTAGCTTTAATAAAATTAATATTAAAACTAACTCAGCATTGAGTTTCTTTTTTCTCAGCAGTCAAGTATAATATATATATATATTAACCCATCAGAATTGATAATGGCTTCAAGACTTAGCTACAAAGGAAATTCATCCTAAAATGCTACTGGAAGTATGAAAACACAGTATGAAAACAAGTCCAAAACAGTATATAGAAGAGAATTGCAGTCACTACATGACGAACCATCTCTTGAATCATTAATAAGTTTGTATCTGATGGAATTGTACATAATATACACATGAACCATTCTGGAAAACCACGGACATCAACTAGCCCCAGAAAACAAGAAAGGGTACTGGAAAGTTTTCACACAAGTCCAAAAGAATCTTTGCGGCAAGCAAGCCATGACATAGGAATTTCAAAAACATCTGTCCATTACATTTTAAAGCACTGCAATTGGAAAGGTTATATTCCTATACTAGTTCATGCTATCAATGAAGATGATCCAGACAGAATAGAATACTGTGAATGGTACTTGGTAAAATACTTAGAAGATACATGCTTTCCAACAAAAGTTGTGTGGAGTGATGATGCTACATTTAAATTAAATGGTTCAACTCACCGTCACAACTACACATAATGGGGGCCTGAAAATTTGCATGTTACAGTGGAACATGAAATTAATTTACCAGGAGTTACAGTGTGGTGTGGCATTACATCAAGAGGATTAATTGGACCATTCTTTTTTTGATGCTACAGTGACTGGTCTCGTTTACTTGAACATGCTGCAATAGAGATGTCTTAGAAGATGAGGAATTTTACTTTCAGCAAGATGAAGTGCCACCACACTACCATCTTGATGTACAATCCTACCTTAATGAGATCTTGCCAAACAGGTGGATTGGAAAAAGAGGTTTTGTAGAATACCTTCCTCGTTCACCAGGCCTCACCCCTTTAGACTTCTTATGAAGATACTTAAAAGATAAAGTGTATGCTACAAAACCAGCAACAATCACAAAACAGAGTTGCCATTGAACGAGAATGCACTAAAATACCTAATGAAATGTTTCTTGCTAGTAATACCACTGCCTCCTGCTGTCAATGTCTGGACCAGAAAAGATATCAATTTGAAAACAGGCGATAACAAAATCTTTAAAAAATGCATTAAAATAAATTACTTTATATGCATTATTTAAATTATGTAAACATTTTTGGGTATTTACATACAATTGAATTATGTCTGTAGATAATTTTATTTATGGGAAAGGCTATGCATTCTAATAAATATTGCTTGTACAGGTAATCAAAGTGTGTATACATTTTGGGGGGACACCGTGTCCAACCCTTGGAAGCAGGGAAAAGCAGACATAAAATGAAATGATGATAGAGAGAGAGATAGATAAATGCTTTACAATTGTTATGTCATAGATCATTTCACAGTTAGTTGAAAAGTAAAATGTGTAAAGAAAAATATATACCTCTACATACAAAAAGAGTTACATATCTTTACCCCTGCTATATATATGTATACCATCATCATCCCCGTTTAATGTCTATTTTCAAATCTAACATGGGTTTGACAAGTCAGATCAGATGACTGTCTTGATCATCCAGAACTGTTTCTGGCTTGGGTTCTATGGCTGGATGCCCTTCCAAACACCAACCACATTTACAGTGTGGATTGTGCTTTTTATCATGGCACCAAAACAACCAACTGACAAGTTGGACTGGGTGCCTTTTGTCAGGTCACCAGCACGACAAGTGTGGATCGAGTGCTTTTTGTCAAGTAAAATATAATATGGTTGCATTTTAAACTAATTAATATTTGAAATGTATATGTAGATATAAACGCCCTATGTAACAGGTCCCAGGCATGGCTTAGTGGTTAAGAGATTCATTTTGCAATCACAAGGTCCAGAGTTCGATCCTGCATTGTACACTGTATTGGGCTGATTCCGCCTGAATTACATTGAGTACATACATCTATCTGTGGAATACTCAACCAAGTTACATATTAATTCACGAGCTAATCAAACAACTGGAACACCAACTGAAGACACAATGTTGTGTGTTTAGTTCAAAGCCCGTTAAAAAAAAAAAAAACCTATTGCGTTTTTGTAACTTAACAGTTTTCCGCCTCCTCGAACTTATTGTCAACCTCAATCTCGCTATCATCAGTTTCAATTTTGTTATCTTCTTCGCCTACTTATTCCTGAGAGGGCAGAGTACTCCAACACACCATCCAGAGTCCTATCAATCTGACTGGAGCCCCGAATAAGACCAACTGAACTTATGGATGTTATCCATCATGGTCATGGTCTACCTCTGGGTATCTTGGCCTGTAAAATTTGTCCTGGAATTCTTTCATTAGACATTCTAACATATCTGTAATACTAAACATGTCTTTCAAAGAAGTATTTGGCTCTACCTGGAGTGACTCCATCACCGAGCCACGCACCCTAAAGTTACTCTGAAGTCTTTGGAGCAACACCCCATTTCAGTTGCCTATATTTCATCCTCATCAACTTCAATTTTGTAGTTACTCTAAGACAGAGCGAATTATGAAAAGTGAGACATTTTAAAGTTTTGCAAGAAATTGTCACTTCTTACATTACTGTAAATATACATACTTATTTAAAACTACATACTACACTATATACAACATGACAAAAACAAATATCAGTTTAACCGTTTATTCAATATTCATATTTCTTAACAATTATATTCAGTAAACAAATTTAAATTGACTATAACAAGATTGAGGGAGGAAAGCCTGTAATATACTTATATAATTTTATTCTCGCGTTATCTATAACTGAGACGGACTGCATGTGTGTGTATGTATGTATGTATGTACATACGTGGCTAGAGATGCGGCTGTTGCGATGGTTGAAGTGCTGCTCTGCACACATCACCAGTGAGAGTGGCATTGTCAAGCCTTTTGCCAGACCTTGTCCTTCACAGGTTTCTCAATCTGCCAATGGTATTTGACATTTGTTCAGTGTAAAGATTGTCTTTGTATCATTACTTGTGATTCCAGGCATCTATCTCTTACTGTTTACTAGTCTGACAGGTGTAGAGAGAACTGCAGAAGATTGACAGTGCTGGTGCAAGCTTGCTGCCTTGTGTACCTTAAAATGCAAGACCTAAAACTAAGACCTCCCTCTATTGGTGTTCTGCAAAGCTCCATTCTAGGAACCATTTTATCCATAGCCTCAAAATTATTTGATTTTATTCTCAACGGACATGATATACCACAAATAATCCCTTCTATGCTGTTAGGCCTGAATGGATCAAATGCAAACAGTATAGATGTGTCAAGCCAGTTAATGCCAAATAATCCTTCTTGCTGAGCAACTCTAAAACTAAAACTGTATTTGGTGCCTTCTATTGTGTTACCAACACTACCACTTTACAGAGAGTATGGTATGGACCTGTTACTCATGAGGGAGTCATAGGGAGCACCATATTGTCATAAAGCATTTCTTAAACCTACCGGAACCCATCTCTTCTCATGGTCTGAATACAGCAGAAGGATAGAAAATAAGAGAGCAGAAGTGAGAAAGAGACAGAGAAAAAATTGGCCCCACTACCAGACTGGTACATTTTTGCCAACTTTGAATGGATGAAAGGCAAAGTTGACCTTGGCAGGATTTAAACTGAGCAGAGAGCAAATACTGCAAAGCCCTATCTAATGTTCTAACATACCGAGTGTAATGGGTGTATTTTATTGTCACCAGCACTATTTTACAGAGTTTACTGGATGCATTTTATAAATAAAAGCCTCTGTAACAAAGTATTAAGAGTATATAGAGAATGATTCATTCTCCATCCAAATTGCCCCTTTTCATTTAAATTTCTTAAGACTTTAGGAGAGAAAAAATGTTTAATGTCAGATGCTCCCATTTAGAGAAAACACACACAATTTAATGACTTACAACCAGTCTTCAAATGCCACCAGAGCTCCAATTTGTTTTCCATCTTGTCAATATATATAGTAGAAAAATCAATTTATACTTTCCTTCACTTCTAAATGGAGAAGACTTCTCTTTTAGCCATACAATCAAAGATATTCCAGTTAAGACCAGACAATCACATTTGTTGTGGCCCAGTGGTTAGATCACAAGGTTGTGAGTTCAATTCCTATACTGGGCAGTGTTTATTGTGTTCTTGAGCAAGATGCATTATTTCCATTTGCTGCTTTATGATACAAGTTATCATCATCATTTAACATCTATTTTTCCACGCTTGCATGAGTTTAGACGACTTGACACATAATGTGACAACCTAAGTGAGGTGACCATGTCTTGCTCATATGGATCTGTATTTTGGATTAGTTTCTACAGCTGGATGCCCTTTCTAATGACAAACATGTTAGTGTGGATTGGGTGCTTTTTAAGTGCCTCTATCATTAAAACATTCGAGAAACCTATGAGATACAACTTTGTAGGTGTCCAGCTAAAACACGAAAAGTTGTGAAAATTTCCATTTTTCCCCACAGAACTACAGTATCTTTAGTGCTGTTTGAGATATTTGACTGCTATTTCTAGCAGGTTGAGCAAGAATGTAAACACTTGTTCATTGATTTGTGAAAAAGTTATACAGTTATATAGTAGTGTTGTGAGACAAGCATTGTAGAACAACTGAGGAGATTTTGGATTAAAACCAGTTCACCCACAATAATCCCCTATGAAGGTCTGCATAGTTAATTCAAAAACTAATGCAATGGTAGTATAAGCACTGTAATACAAGTAAAGACATTTTAACCGGTCAGAAGTTTCTCACCTCTTTCTGTTCAAACCGGCTGTAACCAGCCACTCACACTTATGTTAAGGTATTGTTCTCAAAATAAATATCAAAATCTCATAGATTCGATATTGTGTGATAAATTGTTTACCATGAAAATACAATCGTAAATATAGGGTAATGTAAATGCTAAAGGGTTAATGTTAGGAGACTTCAAGTTGTTTTATTTTATTCAAAAAGGAAATTCATCCCACTCCTACCACTATCCTTATTGAACTAATTTGATCCAAAACTGCATGAAACTACCCTTCATCATACAATACAAAACTAAACTGTTTATATTTATCTAAAAACTTTCCACCATGAATCTATGTAAGAACCTTTGTCAAATTAGATTCTAAACACCAACTTAACAAGAAAACTCTCCAAATTCGTGATTATTTTCAAAATCGTTCGAAAATTATAGGCAATATCTTTCGTTAGAAACATGGTAATGAAAGTGTTAAATTCTACAGTATTGGTTTTTCTTTAATTATATGGGCATTTTTTGTTCAGTTGAATGAATTCTACATTATTAATTAATTGAAATAGTGTTTTTCATTAGCAATATATCTATGAAAAGGTTACAGCTGTCAGCAGAAAAGGTTTTTGGGGAATGAAATCATCATCACCACCACTTAATGTCCATTTTCCCATGCTAGCATGGGTTAGACGAGTTGCTCCATTTGAGGTAAGTCAGATCAACACAACACTATAAAGGATGGAAAATAAGATTAATATGTAGCAAAAAACAGATTCGTTTATTTCAGCTTAGAATGAAAAAAGTCCTTGATAGGGACATATCAAAAATATTTGGTGGAAAAAAAAAAAGAGGCAAACTAATATTGCTTAACAGAGAAAACAAAAGTTTGTTCACAGTGAAGTTTAAAGACAAAAATCAGGAAACACGACTACTCATATCAGATTTCTTTACGGACAGCCAGTTTTTGAATGTCAAAACCCGCATTTTAGCCCAAACTCTCTCATTGGACAATGCCAAAATCTGGGCAGCATGGATTGCTGCTGCTTCAGGGAAGATTATGGTAGAACAACCAATACCTGAAAAGTAAAATATAAAAAGGATAAGCACACATGCATACAAAGACACTGACAAGGCTGGTGCTACCATTAAGGCGAACTAGACAGCTGCCTAGGGAAGAGAGACACATTACTGTACTTTAAAGAGCCATACAAATTTATAGAATTAAATATACAGTAATTTACTGCAATCAAATATATTGTTAAATCATCCACAATGCTGCCATGCAGATTTGGGAGAATGGAACACACACTGTGAAGCTAACTGAGAGCGCTAAATACCAAGGTCCACCTCAGAACATGATACTATAGGATAAGATTATCTATCAGAAAAACCAATACAAAAGAACGTGGCACCATAGGGTTTGAAAAGGAGATGATTCCTTCTCATGAATCTAGGGGTCTGTAAGCTAAGTTCAAAATTAACTCTGTTATAAATAAAATATGCACACACTGCTGGGTGTCTATCCTTTTCCAAGAATAAATATTTCTCTTTTGATTGTTATCCTCACTATAACAATTTCCAGTACTTTGGTACAAACATAACAAATAACACACTGGTGTGGAAATTAACATATTTCTTTCAACTGTTATTCTTACCATATAACAATCTGGGAGGGGAGTAATTGTAGAAGGGATGTGCAATTCATTTACATAAAAGGGCTCCATTGACAGTGAAAATGTTGGGATTGCCATAGAGTTTGAATTGTTATAAGCTGGACTACACATAAATCAAATGGAAAACATACCTGAAGGTAATCTCAGGGATGACCAAATATCCTCTTGTTCCCAATTTGAAGAAAGGGGTGGACAGTTGATAACTGGCAAGTTGGTATTTCCTGCCAAGACAGGGCCAAGCCCATTGCTTCGGCCAGCAACTGCTATCAACACAGTGGGAATAGCTTGGCCTAAGAATTCAAAGAAAAGAATAACATGTTTAAACAAGGAGAATTATTTGTCTTGCATAAGAATATATGCATAAGAAAAGATGACTAGAATAAAGTCAGTGATTAATGTTCTGAAAAGAAATGGAATGAGATGGTTGAAGGATGAAATCACTGGGTGAAAGGAATAGAGCTAGTGATGAATGTTGTGAAGAGAAATGGAATGAAATGGTTGATTTTTGTATTTTGAAAAGATGAAAGTGACTGGGTGAAAGAGGTGATGAATATTGTGAAGAAAAATGGAATGAAATAATTGGATCATATGTTGAGGAAGAACGAATGTCTGGGTGAGAGAAGTGATGGAAATGAATGTAGAAGGAATTAGAAGAAGAGAAATACAAGGCTAAAGATGATTGAGGAAGAAATGAAAGCCAGAGGGTTGGTGATGATAGGTGCAGATAATAGACCAATTATAACACTAAACCCCACCCAAGAAAGAAAAACGGCCATAAAACACTTGTCAGAAAGAAAAGACTGATAATAAAGAGACAGACAGAATGAGGAAGAGTGTGTAAAGAAGAGTAAGAGAGAGAAAAGAGACATTAGAAGAAAACTAAGAGCTAAAGAAAAGACCAAACAAAAATAATAAAGTCTAACCTTCATAATGAGCGAGAAGTTGGAGAGTACTTTCAGTACATTTGTGGGCAGATGCTACACGCATTGAACAGGGAATGTCCAGTTTCTCCAAATACGTGTGGATCTTTTGACAGAAGGACATATCTGAAGCTGATCCCATGAAAACCACAACCTGACATATTTTCTTGGGCATTATCTCCTGGTAATCAAATACAAAATCAAATAAAATTTACAGCTCACACCTATACAAGCTTAGCTGGCCTCAAATGAGATATCTCTTAACTTTCTTGGGTGTTATAATAGGAGAGGGGGCCCAGTCCTATTATGTCATAACAGCTCACACCTATACAGGCTTAGCTGGCCCCCTATGAGGTATCTCCGGAGGTTTCTTGGGTGTTTTAATAATAGAAGAGGGAACCCAGTCTCGTGCTGCTGTTAAAATAGCTCACATTTATGCAAATTTAGCTAGCCCCCTATATTTTGTTTCTTGGGCGTTTAATGATGGGTGAGATGCAGTCTTCTCATGTTATAATAGTTCACACTTATGCAAATTTCGCTGGCACCACTAAGAGGCTGTATCTCACAGAAGGTTTTTTAGGAGTTTAATGATGAAGGGGAAGGAGCAGTCCTATCATGTATCAGCTCTGCAGGTTTAGTTGGCCTTCTACAAGGTTATCTTATAGGAAACGTCTTGTGCATTTAAATGATAGGGACCCCAATCCTGCCATCAAGACTGGTCACCAGTCTGTTGCAGATCTTCCAAGAACAGTCAAATCAATATGGTTCATACTTAACCTGAACATCTGTAGATACAAGTCTACAAGAATAATATAGGCAGAGATGGAGGAGGTGGGGTGGGATTCTAGAGATTTACACCTATAGAGGGAATTGAGAGAAATATTTACACGAGAAGTAAAGCAAGGATTATTTATATCGGCTTCCACTACCTTGGCAATGAAGGCAACAGGTCACAGGGTGATACGAAAGATCACAACAAATGGTAATGGCAGCAGAGGGTAGTGAGGGAAAGGGTGACAGAGGGTGCTGAAGTATTGTGAAACTAATACAAAAAAATGCCAGCATGGAAAAACATGTAAATTGATGATTTTTTTTTTTTAATTAAAAATTTTAATAACTATTAAGTGTTAATGTTATGATAAAATGCACTCTGTACATTCAGTAAAGCTTTAATGTTGTTAGTGATAAAATACACCCAATACACTCTTTAAAGTGGTAGAGCTGATGCCACAATAAAATGCACTCAGAACATTTTGTAAAGTTTTTGGCATTAAGAAATGCATCCAGCTGTATAATCCATGCCAAAATATGGAATGAATGAGCAAGACAGTTCTCTGATAAGTTTGGTATCAGACCAAGAACAATAACCTGTTCAATTGATGCCAACTTGGAAAATGTACATGAAATGATAATGAAGATGAAAGAATCTTACTTTGATTTGAGCAGCTACCCATTGAAAATTTCTTTTAACTGTTTCCATGCCATCCTTTGTGACTTCAGCCATGTCACGATAAACTTGTTTGTCAACCATCAAGCGTTTGTCTCCAGAAGGCCAAAGACGCCAAGAATCACTGTCAATAATGTCAGCCAGTAAGATTTCACCTGAAAGAGAAGAAAAACAAGTTTGGTTTGGCTTTTTTTTTTGTCACACAGAACACAGACATTTGTTCAGGTTTGCTGTGCCTTTTGAGTTCAAATTCCACTGAGGTCATTTGCAAGTATCAGTTCTCTCTCCTTTTCTGAAAGAAATCAGCTGTGTTCCCACCTGGAGAGAAATGGGTTCCACCAGATTTAAATGCATCACACAGTGCTCCAATAACTCCATCAAGAGCTAAGGGGTCCATAGGTGGATAGAATTGTCTAATGAAATGAGCTGTACAAATTGATTCAGACCAAAGGAGGGTATCATAGAAATCATTGATTTTTATCATAAATCCCTTACAAATGCAAATGTATTGATCAGCCACAGGTCAGCCCTGAATAAAGGCTTTGAAAGTCTAAAATCTGTCTTGAGCCTGGAGGCTCATCAGGCCGGGGCTTATACCGGTTTCCGTGGCGTGAAGTGACTGAGATTACAAGGATGCCAGTCTATCACAGGGTTAAACCCTCCACTATTGCTGTTACTCATTTTCAGCTGTGTATACTGGAGCAATGTGAAATGAAGTGTTTCACTCAAGAACACAACACACAACCCTGTCCAGGAATTGAACCCACATTATGATCCAGCCACAGAAAGCTTGCTAAAGGGTTGGAAGGACCGTTCAGTTGTGTCAAAAACATGACACTGAACACATCCCTAGCCTGTCTGAGAAGTCAGTAGCCCTGCTTCAGTACTGACTTGGTCTATGCAGACCTATCCAACCCTTGCTAGCAGGTAAAGCAGACATTAAAACGATGACAATGTGTTGTGCTGAATCTCTTTATGAACTACGTTAAGGGTACACAAGTCTGTGGAATATTCAGCTATGTATTTATAAAATTTCATAGGCTGGCCGTATACACAAGTCTGTGGAATACTCAACCATGTATATGTTAAATTTCACAAGCAGGCCATTCCATTGATAGAACTGGAGCCCACACCATGAAAAGATACAGAGGTCTATTCCAGTGATTTTGCAGCAACACCATCACCCTCATCAAAGAAACAAACATACAACTAAAAATAAAACTTGATCCTCCACAAAAGCCATGGGTATGGCCCTTCCTCCATACTTAGAACTCACTCACCCCAAGTCTATTGCCACTAATAAGTCTCATGAAAAGAAAATTCCTCATGAAGTAAGTAATTTAATTCATGCTCACCATTTATAGCAGACACACCAAATTCTATCTTCATATCAACGAGAGTACAGTTGGCACCAGTCCAAGCCTTTTCCAAGACCTCAAAGACAAGAATTGTCATCTTCTCCATGATATCAACTTCATCGGCACCAATCACTGTGTCACCACACTTTAGTTTGGCAGAAATTAGCTGTTCTCGGCTCCACTGTGGGTCGTGGTTGGCATCATCCTGCAGACAAAGGAACAATAATGGCAATAATATTAAAGAATTGACTAAGAATTTTAAGCCCAACTGCCTGAATCGACCTCTTGACCTACAGATACAAAACTGCTTGCATTAAAGTGACTATCTTTATCTAACAACTTGCCATCATATATCTTATGCAAGAAACTTTAAGTTATGTTCCAAACAGTAACAGTAACTTAATGGTTTGATTTAGGCACATGGCCAATATATATGTGTACTAGCTGGCCCGTCCGGCTGGCATTGGCATGTTTTATGGCATCCATCATCATCATCAACGTTTAACGTCCGTGTTCCACGCTTGCATGGGTTTGGACGGGGGTAGTCCCACTTGAGGCAAGAGTGATTGTCTTGCTCGCATAGGACTGTCTGTCCATATATATATATATATATATAGATAGATAGAGAGAGCTGACGTACCTAGCTTCGCTTGGATAAACAGACGATAAGCCGTCTGTGTAGTATAGTATTACTATTGAAAATATATAGTACTAGCAGTGGTACCCGGCGTTGCACAGGATAAGGTATTTTGGAACGCGGGCCGCCAACAGACCTAATTGTGGAAAAACTGCATGCATGGACAATATGTAAAGAAAATAAACCGAATACTCTGATGGCTGGATAATCTTTAACATTTTCCTTGATGAAGCAGGAAAAATGCAGGTTTTCACTTAATGCAGGTCCTAGGGGATCAAGAAAATTAATTTTTTTTATGTGCATAATATGCCTTTAAATTTCGGGAAAACCAGCTAGACGTACCGCCTCCAAAAAGCCCCAAGAAACTGAAAAAAAATGAAGGTTTCCAATGCGGCCCCTAGGCCACAAGAAAGTTGGATTTTCTTTGCTTACGGTATAAAGAGACTGACTAATACATAGTTACAATTTCAAAGAAATCGGTATGACGCAACGCCTAAAAAAAAACCCTAAAAATTTTAAAAACAGTTTTTCACCTAATGCAGGCCCTAGGAGATAAAAAAAAGTTGAATTTTTTTATGTGCATAACACTCCCTGAAACATAAGTAATACACATGTAAAGTTTGAAAAAAATTGGTTGGGTACTTCGAGTTTTAGGGATTCAAACTCACAAACTCACAGACAGACATCCTCAGGGAAGTGACGTAATGCAAACAGTCAGACATACAGACAGATATTATAAGGGCACAACGTCATATGTATGTATCTATCTAAAAAGAGAAAGACTAAGAATTATAGAGAGAGATCACTAAATCGCCTATGCTCAGAACATTCCCTGAAACATAAGTATTACATGTGTAAAGTTTGAAAACAGTCGGTTGGGTGGTTCTCGAGTTTTAGGGATTCAAACTCTCACACACACACACAGAGACAGACATCCTCAGTTTTAGATATATAGACTAGCAGAAAACCACCCACGGGGCGGTTTTCTGCTAGTCTATATATCTAAAACAGAGAATGTCTGTCAGCTCACTAAAACTTGAGAACCATCCAACCGATTGTTTTCAAACTTTAGACATGTAATACTTATGGTCCTGTGAGTGTTTTGAGCAAAAATTATTTCAAATTTTCAATGCCCTAGGGACCGCATTAGGCGATTTAGCGTTCTCTCTATATAATTCTTAGTCTTTCTTTTTAGATAGATACATAGATATAACGTTGCGCCCTTATAATATCTGTCTGTATGTCTGACTGTCTGCATTACGTCATTATGACGCGCTCAGCGCGATTCCCTCGGCCTCAGTGACCAAAGTCAGTGGAGAGGGGAAGGTAATGTTTCTGTAGCACGTGTTTTAGCGTCTATTCACTCTATCTCCCGCTATCCCCCTCTCGTAGTCTGCCTCTTTCTTTCACTCTCTCTCTACGCACGTGTTTCCACTGTCGGACAGACAGACAGAGAAATTGCTGGTTATATATATATAAGTAGATAGGCCAAGTGTAAGCTGTCCCTGAAAGGTCGGACGGAGGTGGCGAACATTTACATAGCGTCCGTCACCTACTACCGCCTGACTGTCGTGCCTTGCCCTAAGGAAACACTCACCACCATGGAACGCATGCTCTTTCAATTTCTTTGGAAGAAGCGCCCTCCTATGGTGAGAAGATCCATCTGCTGCCAACAACCTTCGACCCCGTAAAGATGAAAGGCAAAGCTAACCTCAGCGGGATTTGAACTCAGAACATAACTATATGCAGCAATGCATGTTGTCCCAACCCTCTACTAATTACTGCCAATCCACTGTAGTTTAACCCTTGTCTTCAAACCGCCCGAAATTATTTCCCCTTCATTTGTTCAAACCGCTCGAAAACACCCACACTAAAAAATCGTAAAAATAAACAAACCATCATCAAAATCTCGTCAATTAGAGACTGCTGCGAGATTAGGCCCTTACCGCGAAAATTAACACTTAATATAGTGCAACAACTTAAAACAAGTGTTTTTTTAACTTTGAAAGTGTAAGAAGCGACCGACAGATGCTGCGGAAATGCAAGCATTTTTTACCGTAAATATTATGTTTGGTATAAAACAATTTCCAAGACTGTGGAATTACTGGAACACTGATATAAGCTTTAGTGATCCTTATATATCAAGTATTATGCCGAAAACAACATATTTAAAATTAAACTAGTATTTGCGCCTGGTTGATACTTCAAATGCCTCTATTAATTAATTTCACCTGTCCATAAAAGTCAAATTTAACCAACAAAAATCAGGTAAAATTATATAATTGTAAATTATTGATATTTAAACATCTGACAAAATTTCAAGCCTACACAGAAAATTAAGAAAATTACAAACAAATAAAATTGATAACCCTCTTGAGTATGATTAACTCAAAATAATTGTTTCTACTTTTGGCACCAGGCCAGCAATTATCCCAGTGCATTAACCTTGGCGGGATTTGAACTCAGATCATAAAGGGAGGTAACTCTATGCTTCAAAGCATGGCGCCCGACCCTCTACCGATACTGCCAATCCACCGCCCTCGATTAACTCAAAATAATGCGAACAGATAAGCAGGACGTTTGAAAATTAATGTGAATGCTAAAGGGTTAATGAGAACATTACTAATATTACCAAATCCTACCAAATTCTCTTGATTTGAAAATCATGGGCATTGTTCATTCATTAGAAATATGGTAACAAAAGGGATAAGCTTTGGCCTGATGAACCACTGAGCCTTGAACAGACGCTACCCTTTAACTTTAGCTATCCTGCATTAAATATATCAACACGTGCTGCAACCGCCCCAAATAGGAAAAGAAAATTGAGCAGGCACAAAGTCAACTCTAACTCGATGTCCTGGACCACATTATCAAGACATTCTTGAAAAGTAAAAAAATGAACGCCATGACTGCATTGCATTAAAAATTTAACCCTTTCATGACCGTATTTCTAATGAAATTCATTCTATTTCTATTAATTAATGAAGAAATTTGAGGGATTTGCTAAAATTATTAAATGTATCATTACTAAGACTAGCAGAAAACAACCCTTCGGGTGGTTTTCTGCTAGCTTGTGAAGTGTGAATATTGATATTATACACAAATATATATGCATGTAGATACGATACATCAAATAAAATCATAATTGACAATATGCACAGAAATTGAAGAGAGACTGTTACACTCTCTTCTGTAATCAGTAAAGTAATCCATGATACATTTAAAAAAGACGATATTATATATAAACCGCATTACGGTGAAATTTTATGAAAACGAAAAAGGAGAAAATTAGTGGCAGAAATATAAACCTTATATAGTGATGCAAGTATATGAACGTTTATATAAGTGATGTGACATAGCATCCATTATATCATAACCGAAAGTATTGACATTTGAAAATTTTAAAAGAAGTGAATCTTGAAATAAGCAATTAAATTATTTATATTTAATCAAGAGTTACAAAATGTAGTACATAAATTATGTAATATTCTTTCATTATTTATTCAAAGTAATCCAACTTAGTTTACTAACGGGATAAAAAAAATATGTTCAGGACACAGTCCCACACGCCTCCCTTTATTATATTATGATTGTAACTTAATGTAAGTTTCTAATATAAAATTATGTTGGAAAAATTTAATTTAAACTGGAAACCTTTAAAATGGGTGATTTTATTTCATAGAATCAGAGCCAGCTTTGGCCAGGTTGGTAACAAAAGCATTAAGTAAATGTGAAACCATAATGAAGCCTTAACTTTATCATAACGTTTTCTCTTGGTTGCTGCAACTTTTTGCAGAAGGAGGTGGGATTTGAACAAAGAACACACAGGGCCACATCAAATACCACAATGCACCTCATCCAACTTTTTACCATTCTACCAATTCACTGCCCTGGACTAGTTCTTTATTTATTAACACACAAAATGACAGAAGGGAAGGAAAATGATTAACAAGATCCCAGCCCTCCTTTGCTTACCAAGTGGGGTGGAGTTCGTCAAATCAAACCGAGGAAACAATGTTTCCATTGCTGACACTATCTACTAGTCGCAATTCCTGGCAGAAGGAGTAACATGAAATAAAGTGTCATGCTCAAGAACATGAGGCACCACCCAGTCCAGGAATTGAACTCGCAAACCCACGATTGCGAATCCAATTCTCTAACCATTAGGCATCCGGGGTTCGCTAAAATGATGAAATGCAAAGTAATTTTGGAAGGATTTGAAATTGGGTGGACAGCGGAGCAAAACATCTAGCAACCCTTATCTTTCATGACCAACAACATGAATGAAAAATAATATAAACATATTATTAACCTTATAAAACGTTTCCAGCTTGAGGGGAGAAAATTTGTGTCCTTCGACCACATCAGGGTTGCGCCTGAGGAAGGAGCCTGTGGCTACACGTCGAGTTACCCATTCGATAGGTACCATGTAGCAGTGGTGAGCATGGAAGATATTGTCTGCCCATTTACCAAGGAAGTGGGTTGGAATACCTGCAATAAATTGGATAGACATGAAAAACTCAGAAATAACATCAAAGGTAGTCATTTTGGTGACATGAAAAAAAGAAACCAGCCCACACTGTTAGCCAGTAGTTTAGGTACCAAAATAAAAAACACCCAGTCCACACTATAATGTAGTTGGAAGAGTATCCAGCTGAAGAAACCAAATCAAAATACAGAAACGTATGAGCAAGACATGGTTACCTGACCTGATTTGTCTCAATGTGACAACCTGTCTAACTCATGCATGCGTGGAAAATGGACATTAAACGATGATGGTGATGATGATTATATCTAGAATTGAAATGAAATTTTAGCAAAGATCAACAGACCTAATCTGTGTATGGTGATAGACTGGGAAATAGGAGTGTGAATGTATCAATAACTGTATATCACAATCCCATCAAAAGAGTTGAGTTAAAAAATCTTACAGCTGAAAGCTGAGATAACTGTCACCAAAGCAACTACACAGATATCTGGAACTAATATATCCAGAAGATAAGAAATTTACAGATAGAGTATACCTCAACAGGATACACATAGCCACATCTTGTACAACACAGATAAAAAGGGGTGCTCATGCCTGCACTACTCGTAACTACATTGCATGAACAAAATATCACCAGCATCATTTAATGTCTATTTTTCATGCCTACATGGTTTAGATGGGTTGCCATGACAAAAAGTTCCCAGTTCACACTGTAAAGTGGCCATGTTAGTGCCGTGATAAAACGAGCCCAAAACGGCTCTGTGTGAGTAAGACACGGTCATCTGATCTGACTTGTCTCACAACAGGACAACCTGTCTAACCCATGCTAGCAGGGGAAAATGGACATGAAACGGTGATGATGATAAGGTTAGACATAGGTCCCTGGGTCAGGTAGATTGTCGTGTTCTGAAACTAGACAAGTCAGGTGTGATCAGGTTTTGCTCACACTTTATTTTTATTTATTTATATTTTGGTTGTTTGGATTTTTCCAGCTAGATCAAAGAGATAGTATAATTTAAGAAAAATAAATAAAATTACCGGCATCATTGAGTATGTTCATGAGGGAGGCATTGGTGGAATTTGAAATAACAGCTTTCCCTTCCATGTCATGAGCTCTTACACCATCTCCACAGGTGATTCTATCTTTAGACTTTATAGCAACACATCCCGAGTAAGTTGCTAAGTCGTACACAATTTTCGTTTTACCCTCAATAAGGACTTCCCCAAGAGCCACATCTTTGCCAGCTGTATATAGAGAAAGAAAAAATGTTGATATCAAATGTTGAGCAAATGTAATAATGAATAACACAACAAAAAAATAAGAAATCAATAAAATAAGTACCAGACTCAAAGAAAGAAATAATGGTGTTAATGTGATCAATTAAAATCCTCTTATGGCAATGCCCCAGCATGGCCACAGTCTAATGACTGAAACCACTTTAAAGTGGTCATTTTGGTTCCATGACAAAATGCACCCAGCCCTCACAGTAAAGTGGTTGAGTGGGTGTCACAACAATATAAATGTGATTAGCATTAGGAAGGGCATCCAGCCATAGAAACCAAGCTAGAATCAGTTCTGTATGAGCAAGACATGGTCATCTGACCTGTCTTGTCTCACAATGGGACAACTTGTCTAACCCATGCTAGCATGGAAAATGGACAAACGGTGATGATATATATATATACAGGATGTGGACGATATTTGTTCGCAATTTTCAACTGCCAATTTTATGCACATTTTTTTTACTTCCGTTGTCACTCTTGTCTTCATAAAAACAGTGACTATATTTCCATTATTTATTTTCAGAATAATTGATTATGAATAATTTTGAACCTCCAAATTTGTGGAAGAGACACGGAGTTCTTCTTGGAATCCGCGCCGGAAGGAGAAATAAGGAAATTTCAGACTTTCTCAGCGTCAGCAGGAGAATGGTATCTCATCCAAAGGCGTGCCCAGAGTCATGCAGACAAAGTTTCCACGACAACATTGGTCTTAGGTGTCGTCAGCAGTCAAGGTGACGTCATACCACCTCACTTCTTCTCTGAGGGCCTCAAGCTGAACACCGATGGCTACATCCGTGTTCTAAGCGAGGTAGTAAAGCCCTGGATCGACCAGGTAGCTGCAGGTAGGCCGTACGTGTGGCAGCAAGACTCAGTGCCCTGCCATACCAGCTGAAAGACCCAAGCCTGGCTGTCAGAGAACTTCGTCGACCACACTGCACCTGGCCTCCTAGCTCGCCTGACTGCAACCCCCTCGACTTCTTTGTGGGGCAAAGTGGAATGAGACACCAACAGATCTAGCTGCAATACGAAAGACGATCTGAAGGCCAGGATCACAAGTGCCCTAAGGGGCCTAAGTCGGGGGACAGTAACGAAGGCCTGTAGCCGGTTCCGAGGCCGTCATCAAAGCCAATGGCAGGTTTATCAAGTGAGATCGAAAGAACAAGTCATGAAGACAAACTGACCTAAGTTTAATAAATATCATCATCATCATCGTTTAACGTCCATCTTCCACGCTAGCATGGACGGGAATTTTCCCACTTGAAGCAAGATTAGTTGTCTTGCTCGTATAGGACTGTCTGGTAGTTTTTCTTACGGCTGAATGCCCTTCCTAACACCAACCACGTTTAGTGTGTACTGGGAGGTTTTTACCGTGTTACCTACACGGCCACATTACAGCGTGGACTGTGTGTTTTTTTGTCGTGACACCTACACGACCTCATTTGTTTAGGACTGGATGTTGTGGTACCAACATAAATATATCTTAAAGAGAGAGAGAGAAAGAGAAAGAGAGAGAAAGAGAAAGAGAGAGAGAAAGAGAGCCTCCGGTGCTGAAACAGTTCTAGTCCTGTAGAAGCTATTTCTATATTAAATATTTATACTCTATTATGTATTGAGCCCGGGATATATATATATATAGTAGCAGAATGGCTCAGCGTTGGTCAGGATTTGCTCTAGGGTTCTTATATATTTGATATATATTCATCCTTATCAAGCCTTGCGAAATAAATACTTGTGTTTATATTTTGTTATTGTGTATGCAAAAATATCTGTACACGAATATATAATTATATATATATATTAAAATAACAGATTAAAGTTTAAGCAAAGAATCGCTGCTTTCACCCTTAACAGGATCTTCTGAAACTAAAAAAAAAAAAAAAATCAATCTGAACGCAGAAGTAAATATTTCGAAAAACGATACACACTATATCATCATCATCATCATCATTTCATTTTACGTCCGCTTTTCCCTGCTTGCAAGGGTGGGACGGGAACTGATTCTGGCTTGATTTCTACAGCTGGATGCCCTTCCTAACACCAACCTCATTTACAGTGAGTGCTGGGTGCTTTTTTGCCGTGGCACCTCCACGACCACTTTGCAGTGGAATGATAGGGACCCCAGTCCCTATCATCTCATTTCTACAGCTGAGTAAACTGGAGCAATGTGAAATAAAGTGTCTTGCTCAAGGAAACAACACATCACCCGGTCTGAGAATTGAACTCACAACCTTTCGATTGCAAGGCCAATGCTCTAACCACTAAGCCATGTGCCTCCATGTATATACAAATTATGTAGAAGAAGTAAATAGAAGTTAGATACAGAAAATATATATTTTTTGTTTGCTTTGGCAATACATTGAATTAAAGCATCTTTTGTTTTGGTGATTTCTTTGTAGAAACGAAGAAATTATGATTAGTGTTTTAGGACGTACTCCATAGTTGGCAGGGAGGAATTTAAACAACATAAATATCCAAAATATTATTGGAATATATTCTCTCAGCTGACTATTTATTAACTGAGGAGAACCTAAATGTATCGTACATTTAAGATTAAAATAGTGTAGAAAAGATTTACATATTAAACCAGTGTCTACCTATAAAACACTAGAACAATTAATCTAGATAATTTAAAAAATGCATTTATATATACATATATACACACACACATATACCGTCGTAATGCAGATAGTCAGACATACAGACAGATATTATAAGGGCGCAACGTTATATCTATGTATCTATCTAAAAAGAAAGACTAAGAATTATAGAGATAGATCACTAAATTGCCTAATGCGGTCCCTAGGGCAAATATTTTTTTGCTCAAAACACTCACAGGACCATAAGTATTACATGTGTAAAGTTTGAAAACAATCGGTTGGGTGGTTCTCGAATTTTAGGGAGTCAGACAGACAGACATTCTGTTTTAGATATATAGATAAGAGAAAGAAAGTGTCATTTACTCTTAACCCTTTAGCATTTAAACCGACTGTATCCAGCCAGAATTCTCTCACCTCTTTCTGTTCAAACTGGCCGCTCATACTGATCTCAAAATAAATAACATCAAATTGTCGAAGATTCGATATTATGCGAGGTAAAGCCTTTACCAGGAAAATATATATAGAGAGTAATGTAAATGCTAAAGGGTTAATATAATGTACCTCATGGCACCTATCAGTTTATTCAGAAATGCAGATTTTTAAAACAACTTTAAAACAATGTATTTCCGCCTAGAATTGACTTTATCAAACTAAATAATAAAACATTGAAATCTGCACCTTTTTGCCCACAAGACAAGTTTATTATTATTCCAATAACAGAATTCTGAAGGTGATGAATTATTCAAATGGCATTTTTTGTGGCTGTTTGGTTGTTGAAAACTTTTCCTTGCAAAAAGTATGAAAATGTGGCAATCGGTTGGTTGGTGACACCACCACCCCAGAGGTTATAGTATTAAGTTGTTCAGAACTTAATGCAGGTTTTATGTTTTCATGTAAGTGAATTTGACAAACAGGAACTGTAAGGAAGTCCATCACATATCTGTATGTATAGATGCATATGTCTTTGGCTAATCTATTCTCTTCACATTTGATATTGCAGGCAGTGATATATGTTTATGTTCTGCATAAAGATCCCACTGTTCGGCAGTGACACGTTAAAACCTGTACCTTACTTAGACCTTTAGGATTTAAACCAGCCATACCCGGCTAGAATTCTTTCATGACATTCTATTCAAACTGGCCCTAACCAGCTGCTCATACTGATGTTAAGGTATTGTATTCAAAAGAAATAATATCAAAATTTCATAGATTCGATATTATGTGAGGTAAAGCCTTGACTATAAATACAATAGTATATGTAGAGTAATGTAAATGCTAAAGGGTTAAAAGGTGTGAAGGTTGGCATCAGGAAGGGCAGCCAACTGTCAAATTCTACTTTAAAAAGCCTCATTTAACTCATGTTAACAAGGAAAAACAGACATAAATATGTGTGTAGATCCAGAGTTAAAACAACGCCACAGTAAATAAAGTACTCAATACATTAGTAGAGTGTAAGCATCATTATTTAATATAGAAGTAGCTTCTACAGGACTATAATGATGATTCCATACCAATTAAACAGTTCTAATCCTGCAGAAGACATTTCTATTCTAAACAATTTATATATATAGGGCAATTAGATAATGAAGTTTGCTTCACAACCCTGTCATTTTAGGTTTAATTCTACTGCATCACACCTTTACTATAGCCTCAGCCTAAGGAGATTTAGTAGACAGAAACTGTAAATAAGCTTATCTCGTATTGTGTGCATCCTATTTAAAATAGATAGGAAGTTGCCTCTGAAATGGGAATACAAATGGAATAAAACAAGTTTCGTGTAAATCGGTTCCCGAGATACAAAGTTTTTCTGGGTATCTTCTTTAAATAGAGAGAGAGAGCTGGTGGTGTTGCTGAATGAAATTATAACAAGTGACTTCAGAATCAAATACAACATTAATGTATCTAGCTAAAATTTGGTGACAATATTAAGTCATATTTATAACTTGTGATGTATGTAGTGAATATTGCCTGCTAAATAGAAAGGGTTCCTAAGTTTGTATGTGTATATGTGTGTCTGACCAGTGTATATAGGTCTCAGACACCCACCCACATATATATATGTGGAGGCACATGGCTTAGTGGTTAGAGCATTGGCCTTGCAATCGAAAGGTTGTGAGTTCAATTCTCAGACCGGGTGATGTGTTGTTTCCTTGAGCAAGACACTTTATTTCACATTGCTCCAGTTTACTCAGCTGTAGAAATGAGATGATAGGGACTGGGGTCCATATCATTCCACTGTAGAATGGTCGTGGAGGTGCCACAGCAAAAAAGCACCCAGCCCACACTGTAAAGTGGACGTGTAGGCGCCACGGAAAAAAAGCACCCAGCACTCATTGTAAATGAGGTTGGTGTTAGGAAGGGCATCCAGCTGTAGAAATCAAGCCAGAATCAGTTCCCGTCCCACCCTTGCAAGCAGGGAAAAGCAGACGTAAAATGAAATGAATATGGGCCTTCCAATTTCAATTATATACATGCTTGTGTATATTTTAATTATTTAAAAATCATTTTTAAGTGAACATGATTTTTTAAAAATATTTTAAGAGAACATGACTCACCAGGTCACAGGTGGTCTAGTATATACTAAAAGTTTTCAACACACTGATGCGTATGTGTATATGTTTGTATGTAGATTATACACACAAGTGTAGTGAATGTTAGACACTGTTTTCTGTAGTTTGTCATTACCTCTTCCTCAGTCATCTCTAGTGAATGACGGAAGGAAGTCGCTCAAATTTATATAGAGATATTACATATATATTTTAACTTTTATTACTAACTTTTCAGCTATTTATCACACTAAGTGTTATCTATTTCAGTTTCCTTAACTCTCTACTCATTTGTTTTATATTATTATTACGATACCTTTTTAAAAAATGATATGCACTTTGAAAACCTTCGACCCATGCTTCAAACACAGAACCAGTGCGCTATTTTCCCCTCTCTCTCATAGAAATATCCAATCTGCCTGCAGTGATGGCGAATTTAAATCTTCAATCTAAGACCATCGATATTTCTCAGTCTTTAACATTTCATCTATTTATCACGATAGCTCTCTTTCAGACTCTGAATTCCTCCCACCCACCCATACTTCCTATTCACCACCTTTCGACTAGCTGTTTGGCAGACATGACCTTGTACTCCTACCTTTTGCTTACACACACACACACAGGCACCTATATCACAAATGTCAATTCACTAATCTGAGAACCGTTTAATGACTGCATGGACTCTGCAAGCCATAGTGAAACAACCTGTCTAGATCAGTGACTCCGATTTAAAAAACGACTGCAGGGGGCAGGCTTGAGCTCTGTACGCCGTAGTCAAGGCTACTCATCTAGATTAGGCACTCCAAATAAAAACTGATAGACTGGAGAGGACTCTTCAATCCGGTGACATAACCTCTTCAGTGCTGGTAGCACAAATAATCCACATTGTAAAGTGGTTGGTGATAGGAAGAGCATCCAACCAGAAAAATGCAACCAAAATATGAAATACACAACCAATATGATTTCCATAATTGCATACATAGGGTTAACACTAGCTATGTTAGTGTTGTGCACGGTAGTGGAGTGGTCAGAGTAGCTCTGCGTGAGAGCCTCTCGACTGCCATCAAGCAATCGCTCAACCACTTCCTCTTTCAGGTACATAGAACCTCTAACCAAGGAATTAACTGTCAAGGTACAAATCTCAGGACTGCCACCCTCAATGTTGGTACTCTGAAAAGCAAATCAGGTGAAATTGTGGAACTGTTAGAGAGAAGAGGAGTATATATATGCTGTGTACAAGAAGTGACATGGAGTGGTGCCTCAACAAGACAAATCATGGGCAACTTAAATATAAACTACTGGGGTAGGAGGTGTAGGCATCTTACTAGCTGAGAAATGGATAGATTAGGTGATAGAGGTAGTTAGAGTAAGTGACAGAATCTTCAAGTTTAGATTAACTGTACGGAATAGAATGCTGGCAATCACATCTACCTATTCTCTGCAGACAGGACTGCGTAAAAAACAAAAGGACAGGTTCTATGAGAGTAAGTGACGTCTGGAAATTCTTATGAGACAACCATTTGCAAACTACTGATGAGACTTGTAGCTGGAGTAAAGCGCCAGCCAACAGAAGGTGACACAGTGGCGGAACAGCACAGTTGATAGTCATTAAAGCCAAGAGACAGGCATGGAAAAACTGGAAAAATTGGGGTGGCAAAGACCGGTACCAGGTAGCTAAGAAAGAAGCTAGGCAACAGGTATACACAATTCGGAGAAGCTGAAGAAAGTAAATTTGCCAAAGTCTTGAGACGTGAGGACAAAAGACAGCAATAAAAAGATATTTAGCGATCAGGAAGTTTGAAAACGATATTTTTTTTTTTAAGTTGTTGGTGTATGCGCAGCATAAATACGGCCACACTCATTTATTGCTACTGCTGTTAATGATTCACACAGAATCCACAGGTCAGTCCCGATGCAGTGTTCCAGTCATGACCACGTTGCCTTTATTATATACTAACGGAATGAAGAAGAAAGAAATAAATTTAACAGCCAAGGGTTAAACAGGGGAGGCAACAGTTATTTGAATTTTTTTTTTTGCTTGCTATGGAACATTAGGCGACGAGAGATCTCCATTCCACACGGTTGCAGGCCAGTCTCATGTCTGCCAGAGCACGCTCGATAAACATCAACCGGATCTTAATGGGTCTGTCTTGTTTCATACGTTTTCATTTGAGGATGGCCTTATACTCAACCGAATCCTTTTCCATGACCTGCTCATTTTGTAACGTAATCACACCAATAAATTCTAAGTATGGCCCTAAAGCAACATCTATGGAAGACATCTACATTTCCGTATACTCTACAGGTCTTTTTCCACGTCTCACAAGTATATGACGCCGTTGGCACGATTAACATAAGTCAAAATTATAATTAATGAAACTAAATTATCTGGTAATCCCGCCGAGGTTAACTTTGCTTTTCGTCCTTATGGGGTCAATAAAATAAAGTACCAGTAATGCACTGGGTAATTGTGCCTTGTGCCAAAAGTAGAAACAATTATTATAAAACACGGGGTCGATAAAATAAAGGGGTAATTTCATCGACTTCCCTTTCCCCCAATATTGTTGACCTTGTGCCTAAATCTGAAACTATTTAAAACACTCCTCTCGATTTCAGTGGGAAATAATCATATTTCTTCGATAACACGCGAAAAAAAAACTAAAAAAAACTGAAAAAAACATTTCCCATTAAACGCGATAGATGGGTAGATCTGCGAGGGACTACCCCACTCCTATTTCTACAAACCTTGTTTTGGAGGTCAGATTCATTGATAAACGGAAAAAAAACTCCGGGAAAAAGAGGGCGGTCTACCCGGGGGGGGGGGGGACATGTTCGGTGTCAGATTAATTCATAGGACACGAAACAGCAGTGGAAAAACAATTATTTCTGACTGAAATCGAGAGGGGTGTTCTATAAATTTATCAAAATTTGTAAACTCTGCTCCTTTAAGATTCAATCACGCGCACGAGACCTGCGTCTTCGTAGGCAGCTACTAAGTTGACCTAAATGGTAGCGCCGCCCTACACGCCATAACCTGTTGTTTGGAAGTAGGAAATTATCAAACCTCGAAAAATAAAAGCGTAAATTTATAGAATAAAAATAATCATTTCCCACCAAATGAGTGGGTGTGTAGTAGACCTGCGAAACTAATAGTCTTTCTCCACTCCTTTTTCTATTCGTTGATAACACGGGCAAACAAAATCGTAGAGTAAACTCCGAGGGATGCACACCAACTCTACCCCTCCGTTTTCCTGGGGGGGGGGGGGATTGCGAGCATCTTGGAGATCAGATTAGTTGATAACACAGGAAAAAAATAAGAGGAAAATTTGTTCCCCCTCACCGAAATTAACTGGGGCATTTTATAACAATACCGATAAAAATTGATCTCAACAGGGTTGTATCAAATGACTGAAGTGTAAACATTCCACAACGGATAAAAACCACTTAGGTTATGTATTCCCTACCTACTACTAAAACAATCCACTACCCCTGAATATCGAAAGGGTGGCAACACTCAAAAGAGAAGCACGTGGTTTTAAAAGGAAGGCGGGGGAGGTTACCTACACAATGAACGGCATTAACAGATAAATATATTTTCTATGTAGAAAAGTATGCTTTTTTTTGTTTTTTTTTCAGAAAAACGAGATTTTTTTTTTTATTGAGTTGTATAAAAAACATTACAAATGAAAAAAGAAAAAGGAAAAAAAAAAAACAAGCAGGTAATACACACATCTCGGACCACATCAAAAGACAAGCGAGAGGGGTGGACAAACGAACTGTTGCCAGAACGAAAGATAACGATATCGCGAAGAGCACTGGGACTTCTAATAATTTTTGACGCAAATGAGAATGAAAACAAACAAATCATAAATACAATTAACTATTGATAGGAACCTTACAAATATAACGCACCAAAATATATGATCAAAGAAAAAATGACCCAAAGTGCCCCGATCGGCTGCACATTACAAGGGTAAACGGAAATTGTTGAACTAAGTAGAAAAGTAGCTGCGCTGCGACTTCGAAGTTTCAGCCACTTTTCTAATTAGAAAAAAAAATACTCGGTCTGTGTGGATGTGCAGGATATTCGGAGATAAAAGACCAAGGAAAACAATGCTCAACTTATCGCAAGAGAGATTATTTAGTTTATATTAAATTGCATTCACTTAACATGTATGCGCGAGTTTAGGTATATATATGTGTGCGTATATGTGATAGAGAGAAAGAACTTTTCCTTACAACTTAACTCAGGATGTTTTAAAACTTGCAATAAATAACCGTATAACAATAACATTGTGTCTGTGCTATTAAAAGAAAATAGTTATACCATCACGAGGTGTGCAGCCTCTGAGCGGCACGGTCACACGTGCACAAATATATATTGTTTTATAACAGTATTGGGACAAAACTAGACCGATGAAATAAGTACTGGATTCGATACGATAGACTAAATCCTTTCTAGAAAGTACAGTTGAGTAAATATGTAGAATATGTTGACATAAAAAAATAAAAACATCATTAATTAGTTGAGTATATTTTTCACCAAATACTGCAGTGAACAATTTTATTACACCTGTCTCTTTTAGGTTCTGAGTTCAAATCCCAACAAGGTTACTTTTGCCTTTCATCCTCACGAGTTCGATAAAATAAAGTGCCAGTAAAGCAGTGGGACGATTTAATCGCCTTTCCTCTCCCCCCACAAAATTGTTGGCCTTGTGCCTAAATTAGAAACCATTATCATTTAGTTCAAATCTCGTCGAGGTTATCTTTACAGGGTCGATTTAATCGACTTTCTCCCTTCCCTTCAAATTGCTGGCCATATGCCAACAGTAGTAATTATTACACTCGTCTCCGAGGCATGTCATGGAGTTCTCGGGTGGAGGAAGATATATTCATTCAAAACATTTAAGTGGAAAAAAATCGTAAAAAAATCCCAGGAAAAACAAGTTTCACTTCTAAAATTCTAACCAAACCTTAAACTAACTACTCTTAAAATTATTTTTTTAAATAAATAGTTACTATTACACTCGTCTGGGTGACGGGTGTAATAAAAAAATTTACTAAATTCAATATTCCATATTTCAGAAGGTATGTTTGTGTTGTACATAAAGTATCCTCTATTTACGATAAACTTTTTATAAAGTTATTGCTAATAAATCTTTACAACAAAAATAATTTAAGAAGAGAACTGAATATATTTTCTGATGGAAAAACATTACCTTTTGGGGAGCAATCGTCATTATACAGATCTTTCTTTAACTGACAAGCCATGTCGTATTGTGAAGAGGACGAACGTAGAAAAAAACGTAGAGTGGCGCGAAATATATAAACCACGTGACATGTCATAACACTACACGACCCTCACTACCTCTTTCGGGTATATGCATAACGCTGCTGTATGGAAAATACTTTTGGTAATTTGGATATTAATTACACTATGTTATAAAATTGTGTTCCTATAATGTTTATTAATGATCCAATCTGAGGTGTGTACCCGAGATACCTTGCACTTTTGGCAGCGAGAGAAACAAGATAGTGTCTGAAACTCGTTGCTGAACTAATATCTCAAGGGCCTTTGTTTGCGTACTTACAGGCATCAATAAATACGAGTAAACATAGATACATACATGCACATACGTACACACATACATATGGTAATGTGCTTTAGTGTGGATACATTTTTTTCTGTAATATACGTGACTTTAAAATTGAATTAATTTCACATATTCATGAAGTATTAAGTGTCTTATGTTTGTAAGGATGAAGATTTCTTTACAAATTCAAACATACTTACAGATAAAAAAAATAATGGGGTTTATTGGTTATAAAAATCTAGCTAGCATTTATAATGAAATTTACATCTTATAAGCAAATATATATTTAGCACTTGTATCATCATCATCTTTTAAGGTCCGTTTGCCTGGCTAGGAAGGGTTGAATGGATTGTCATAAACTAAGTCAGTACCCAACTGGAGACATGATTTCCCAGACAGGCTGGAGATAAGGGATGCATCTCAATTATATACATTCCTGTGTTTTATAAAATGTATTGGGTGTGTTTTATTTTTGCACCCACTAAGCAGGTTGTGTCTTCAATGCAATTGAAAAGTCCTTTCAACCCTTTATTTGGCAAGTTTACTACTGCTATATGCCCTTCCAGTCACCAACCACTTTGTAGTGTACAGGGTACATTTTATCCTGACACCAGTACAAGGGAGGTTGTGTAGAGGTAATTTGATACTCTCTTCAATACGATTTCATTCGGTCTCTCAGGGCCACAAAAAACTTAAGTTTCTATTTTAATCGTTTTTTATTACGAAGTCTACAATTTTGACATAAAAATTGGCATCTACCCATTCCCAAGTTCTGGAGACAAAATGAGCGATTCTGAGTCAACATAGGGTAGTTGCGGAAAGTATTTCAACCAGTTAAGATGTAGTCACTATATCACCCAGACTCTTGGGGGGGGGGGGGGGGGTTCTTTCTCTCTCTCTGCCACACAAACGACCGTCATCTCATTACAGAACAATATTTACCTTACGTATAATCACTCAGCAAGCCAGCTTTACTACTACAAGATGCCAATGCTTCCTATCACTACATTCACTCAACAAACAACTTCGTTACATTTTCTTTTCACTGCAATTATATCACAAATGTAATGTCCTTTCAATCCTTTGTTTGGCAAGTTTTCTATGATTGGATGCCCTTCCTGTCATCAACCACTTTATAGGGTACTGGGTACATTTTATCTTAGCATCAGTACTAAGGAGGTTGTGTTTTTGACACAAATGAAAAGTTTAGCAAGTTTTCTTCCTCTCACCAACAACTTTACGCAATGGACTGGATATGTTTTATTGGAAACAAACATTTTGAATCCAAAATTAAATGTGTTCCCCTTTCCTGTATTTATTGACTATTCTTGGTGTAGCTGAAATTATCAAGTGAATATGCTTTGCTGAGGAGATCTAATTAGATTGAAACATGTCTGTTGGTTTCACCAAGTTAGCTTACAGACAAAGTCTACTCCCATTGCATTGCCTTAAATTGTTCCAAAAGACTTAACATCGTCACTCAGCAAAGGCTCAGATTTCTATATGCTTCAAACTTGGCTTGGAGAGCGAGCTGGCAACAGACATCTTGACTCACCCAACAGAATGTCAACCCCAATATGACCCTCCCTCCAAGCGCTAATCTTCCTCGGAGAGAGTGGGTGTCCCTGAATTGGCTACGCATTGGTCAATTCAATGCAGCTATGTACTGCTGGGGGCTGTGTACAGCAGCACCTTGCCAGTGTGGTTCGCCAGAGCAGACTGCTCAACATATACTGAGTTAGTACCTAGATCTCCAACCACCTGAGTACATAGAACTCACACACTCTAATCTCACTACCGTGAGCTGGTTACAATGCCTTAAACCTTTAGCATTTAAACTGGCCAGAATTCTCTCACTTCTTTCTGTTCAAACTGGCCACTTAAGGTATTGTTCTAAAAATGAATAATATCAAAATCTCATAGATTCGATATTATGAAAGGTAAAGTCTTTACCGTGAAAATATAGTAATATAGAATAATGTAAATGCTAAAGGGTTGACATCACATAATAGGAGCCATCCTATACACTATTACAAGAATCAGTTAAAGCTTTAGGAGTTCTCTCCCTTGCTTACTTTCCTTTACCTGAACAGTTGATTGACTTTATATATATATATATATTTTGTATGTGTGGTAGAAAGCAGGAATGTATGAGATGCGGGCCCCCAGCCCGTCTGAGCACTTGGTAGAGTGTGACAATGTACGTAAGCAATATGCAGGCTCCAGGCTCATCTGAATGATCAATAGCTTCGCTTGAGTACTGACTTAAACTGTGATAACTTGTCAAACTTTGCTAGCAAGGAAAACGTGTGTTAAATGATATCAATTTTTATAGTATATGAAGAATTCAGGAAATTAAAAAATATATTTGCTTTACGATTACATATTTTCTGAGAAATACAGCTGTCTGGGATATAGTCTGTCACTCCCTTTCATTTTATCTTTTCTTTTTCTTCAATTCTCAATTTCCTTATTGCTTTATTTTGTTTAACAGTTCACGACACCATTGAAGCCTATTTTGTGTTTTACTCATTCAGTTTTTACTTTTAAACCCATTATATCGTTGAGATCTTTTTTTTTGCACTGTTAATTATTTTTTCTCTCCTCTCGAGATGAAAAGTTATGAAGAAACGGACCAGTTGAAGATCGTGTTTTGAAGCTGAGAAGAAACAAAAGACAGGGAAATGTTGTTTCTTACACTCCCAAGAAGAAGCATAAGGTTTTGAATAAACCATTTCTCGAATCTGTGGATAGTTTTGTAAAAAAAAATCTACCTAGGAGAAGCTGGATATTCTCTCTGTACAAGCCAAATTTCGTCATGAACATGTCATGCAACACAGTAATAAAAGACCTTGGTAAATGAAGAAGAATGCAGATGCCATGAACCTTACTGCGAATGTCCTTTGTTGAAGTAATAAATTCTGCAGCAAAATCTAGACCGAATTTGTTGAGACTGGAGAAAAAAATTTCAGAGCAGATGGCACCAAAAGGATTGTGGAAGGTCAAGAATGAGAGATTCCATTCAAAGCAGATCTGAACTGTGTACTATGGGAAAAGCTGAGAGAGTACAGCAAACTACACATCTTTCCAGTCGTTTGTTCCATGGCAAGAAAAAGAGATCATCTTTTCTCCACTGCATCATTCCGATTTGCAGCTGATGGAGCTCGTATGGGCCATTGTCAAGGAAGAATGGGAAGACAGTACACCACAAACACCACCTTTGAGCAAGTACTGGCATGACTGTATGCATCATTTCAGAATCTGTAGAGCAAAACAGTCCGAGGATGCATTAACAAGGCTAATTCTCATCTGAACAAGCTGTATGAACATATTAGAGCCATTGAAGATGATGAAGAGTCCGAAGATGAAGTCAGTGATGGTGAAAGTGATACTTCAGGCAGTAGTGAAGATATTTTCAATGATAAAATACACTACTTATGACCCTGGTTTCTTTTATTTTTTCTCAAAATTGAAAAACATTCATAACTTTTGAACCAGAAGTACAAAACTACCAAATTATACTTTATTCTACTCATCCAAACTATATCTATCTCCCAATAACATCAAAGCAATGTGTTAAAAAAACGGCCTCAATGGTATTGCGGACTGTAAATAATTAAAAGTCATCTGTAAAAAAACAATGTTTTATCTTCATCTAATAATGAAGCAAGGGTTGGAAAGGTTGAAACAGAACATGTCAGTACTTAATCTGAGCTACTAGCCTCTCAGATGGGCCAGGGACCCACACCTTGTTTCTCTACTCTACAGAGTGCATCAAATACATTTTATTATAGCATCAGCACCAAAGAAGTTGTCATGTCTTTGATATAACTGAAGAGTCAACCCCATTTTCTTCATTAGGCAAATTCTTTACAGCTGGATCCCCTTTTTATCCCCAATATTGAATATCAACCATTACGTACATTTCCCAGATCATTGGCTCAAGATCTATATCGATTTGAGCAATCTGACTCATCAATTTGTTTATCAGACACGTTGATTCCACAAAAAACAATTTACATCTCAAGGGTATCTGACCTCTTATCAATACATATATATACATACAGACTTGGTGTGGTGCTGGGTAGTAGGAGGACCTCTTGCTTCAATCAAGGGGTCAAAGATGCCATGCAAGCAAAGGAGGAGGCTTACAAAGCTTGGTTTGGAAATAAATCCTTTCTTGCACTTGTGGCATAAACAGGATCCCAAAATCACAGCAGTGACAATAAAGACACAGAGATGAGACAGGCATTTCCTGTATACAATATTTTCATGTCTAGGGTTTGATTAGTTAGTGTTTAGTTCTGGTATGGTTAGCGATGGTGGGTCCTTCCAGTCCTGCAGTCTGGTATTAGTTGTCAATAAGCAGCTTGTTTTTGTTGATGATGCTTTTAGGAATCTGTTTCCTAGTAGCTCTGCTTGTGAAATTTGGATTAACATCAGTTGAAATCTTTGTTAAATTCTATTGTTTCTATGTGACTCACCCTAGCTGGTGCATTGTTGTAGTAATCGGCATGTTGAGTACTTTTTGTTTCATTTGGCTAATGGTATTGTGGTAAAGACCAGTGTCGTGTTCCAGAGTCATGTCTAGGAAGATTGCCATTCTTGTTGTCAAATCTATTATATCTACTCCAAAGTTTCTAAAGAAATGCATGAATTTTTCTCATTGATCTATTTGGTTTGTGGTGTTTTGGAATGTGAAAAGGGCTTTGTCCCTATACAGTCCTGTTCCCCCACTTGGGAACTCCAGCCATATAAAGTGTAGCACATCCCTACAATGTCCAAAATCTGTGCTGAGTCACTAAATCTCATTGTAATGTCGAAACTATCCAGTTGGTCTTTGTGTTCCTAAAGTTTTCCTTCGAATTTTATTAATGGCTTTCTAGCTATTATACCCATTTCACTTCTTGTGAAGCTAGAGTGCCTAATTGCTGAATGCATAATGGTTTGAAATATCCAGCTGGACGAAGCTAGCCTCTTGTTTCATATCCATAATCTAGTTCTGAGTTAAATTTTAAGTCTGGGAATAATTCTCTTGATTATCATCATCATCATCACTGTTTTATGTCCGTTCTTCCACGCTAGCATGGGTTAGACTATATTCATACTAATTCTACAAAATCTGATCTCAAAGAGGCTATAAATCTTACTGGGAGTCTACTTTCAAAGTCGGTTTTGTGATCCTTAATGGTGATGTGGGGTATCCTAGGTTTGCATGGTTCTATTCTATAATGTACACAGTTCAATCATAAAATTGCATGTCTTCTTATTAATTCTGTTGCAGTTCACAGTCAATAATTTTACTGCATTTCTTTCATAATATAGTTGTGGAAAGTTTTGTAATCTATGGAGTATATATGTCTGTTTTGTTGGAGGGTACCATTATTCTTGTTAATTATTTCTTTATTCAGGCAATCAGCTTATCCAGCAGACATTAATATTATATATATACAATAAGGATAAATTTCAAAGTTTGATGTAGAAAAGGATTTTTAAACATCTACAAGGAACTTTGCATTTATCCTTATTGTACATATACCCTGTCATGGACTAACATCATATTTGGAAGAAAATATAGGACATTGAATGCTTAAATCGAATGGCATGATTGTTCAAGGATCGGTGCGTTGATTACTGTATTACACACTTTACCAAAAATAATTAGTGAATTACTCCACTCTTTCTCTCTCTGTATATATATAGAAAACCTTTCTTGATTTCTTTTGAATGAAACAGTACTAGTCCCGTAGAAGCCATTTCTATATTAAACTTGATGTTTACATGCTACTAATGTATTGAGTATCTTACTTACTGTGGTTATATATATGTATGTCAAACTTAAGCCAAAATCTCATTTGTATTTAAATCGGTTAAAATAAGTTGGTTTTGGTTGCAATTTCTAGAGTCAATATAAGCCCGTAGTATTGTCATAATACATTAAATGGGATATATTCATATAGTAATTCAGCGATGCAATACGTTGTTCACCATGCGGTCTAGCAATGACATAATATGTATGATATATATTCAACTTGCCTCCTTATTCCTAAGAAAGAATTTTCCTCCTGATGAGGGAACTGAAATTTTTCCAATATTGGTTATTCCAATGTCTTGGAATTGATTGCCAATGTTGTTTCTTGAGTTCCAGAAACCATTGTCGGGGAATTATATAAGTAAAACTTATTTTAGCCAATTTGACTTATATCCCCCAAATTGAGATTTTGACTGAAGTTTGATATATTTTATTATATATCTTATCCTTTCATTGAGATATTTACGTATTAAAGACAATTAACTTTATAAATTAATATTGGCTCATTGGGAAAGTTCCCTAAATGGAAAGCGTTGCCAGGTTAGCTGCTGCCAAGCATTGTCCACTGAATCAAGGATGGATTAACCCTTTCTAATGAAACACACTTTTTCAATTCATTAATTCTTACCACATGAAACCTCATTAACAAGACATAGAGCTGCGTTGTATTGAAAAATACAACGCAGCTCTATGACTGCACCGCATTAAAAATTTGCAACTTTTCACTACGATATCTGCTAATAAAGATACTATAAACATTTGAATTAACAATCCAGTTGTTAAGTATTTTCTATTATAGGATGTTAAGAGTTATCGCAAAAATTTTGAGTGATTTTACTAAAATTATTAATTATTTCTTTGATAAGAGAGTAACTTAACATATGGTTCTGATATAAAATTATGTTGGAAGATTTTAATTTAAATGGGAACCCTTTAAAATGGGTGGCTTTGTTTCACAGAACCAGAGCAGATTTTGGCCAGGTGGCATCAAAACAGTTAAACAGTAATTCCTTAGTTTACAACCACAGAGATAACGTGTTAGTTTGTGTATGTTTATGTGCCTAGGGTTGTATGTATGGGTTTGTGTATATCTTTGTTGGTATATGTATCTGTGTGTGTCTTCCTATATATGCTGGTTTGTGTGTGTGTGTCTTTCTGTGTGCGTACACATGTATATGTTGGCCTGTGTGTGTCTACCTGTGTATGTCTGTCAGTGTGTATGTTAGCCTGTGTGTGTCTACTATGTATGTTGGTGTGTGTGTATATCTACCTGTATATGTTGGTCTGTGTGTGTGTGTCTACTTGTGTAAGTTGGCCTGTGTGTATGCATGTGTCTATCTGTATATATTGGTTTGTATGGGTGTGTTTCTACCTGTATATGTTAGTCTGTGTGTATGTATATACCTGTATATGTTGGTCTGTGTGTACTTACCTATATATGTGGGTCTGCCTGTGTGTTTGTATATATATATATAAAAATATATATAGTGTAAGCAAATTTTCATATAGTTAACATGTATGTGGGAGGGAGAATTAGCCTAGGGACAACAACTTCCCTTTTTCATATATTACCTGAATGAAGGGCCAGCTTAAAAGTGCCTACTCGATTATACAGTGGTGGCCATGACTGGACCCTGAAACCATTGGTAGCACATACACGTTAAGTGTATGAAACCGTTTTTATTAAATAAGCTCTCTTCCAATAGATCGAGCACTGTTTTCCACCAACATATATATACGCACACACACACATACACGTGTGTGTGTGTGTGCATGCTAATTAATTATCTATTGCAATGTGCTTATGAGATAGTTTTCTACGAGCTATTGTGTATGTGCATCTGTATGTGAATGAGTGTATGCTTGCATCTGCATATATGTGTGTGTGAGTGTATGTGTATATTTAAACATGGAAAGAAGGGATTAAAAATATTTTAAAAAAGGAGATGCAATGATAAACAAAATTGCTTAAAAGAAACAATGAAGTTGATTCTGTATTCAATATAGAAGAGGGAGAAAGTGTGTAACCCAGTGGTTAGGGTGTTGGACTCACAATCATATGTTCAGGGGTTCAATTCCAGGACTAAGCAGAGCATTGTGTTTTTGAGCAAGATATTGCTTTTCATGATAAGACTGGACCCTGTCATTAAAACATCTGAGAAACCTCAGATGAGATAAAAACTCATGGTAGGCCAGCCAATCTTACATAGGTGTGAGCTGTAAATTTCATTTTCATAGGAGAGGGGGTGGGGGTGGACAAGAGATGGGTAGGGAGAAGGGAGAGAGAGGAAGGAAAGAGAGACAGTGTGAAGAATGAAGAAAGGAGGAGGGAAAGAGAGAAGGGAAGGATGGTGCGGATGATAAGGAGTAAATTAATGGTTTCTAATTTAGGCACAAGGCCAGCAATTTGGGGCGAGGGTGGATAGGGAGTCAATTATATCAACCCCAGCATTTTACCGGTACTTTATTTTATCAATCCCCCACTGGAAGGATGAAAGGCAAAGTTGACCTCAGCGGAATCCGAACTCAGAATGTATAGAACCACAGTAAAAGAATAATGATGGCCACTATATATATATAAAAAGTGGAAGATGTGTAACAAATCAACATGGCAATGTCTGTTGTTTTAATGCTGATTCTACAGGCTCACACACTGTCATTTCTGTTTGTTCGATACAGAACAGAACAGGTGTCCTGTATTGAGTTCTCTTTCCCTTCTTTGTTCATTGTCTAAATGTGTAGACACAACATACTCACAAATAACTAGTTATATATAATATATACACACACAAATATATATATATATACACACACAGAAATATACATATATGTAATATATAAACACACATATATATATATATGTATAAACATATATATATATAATGTATAAACATATATATATATATATAATGTATAAACATATATATATACGAGGGGGGATCAAAAAGTTCGCGGAATTTTATCATAGCAAGAAAAAAATCACGTTAAAATAATATTAAACATGTCAGAACATTGTCACTGGGTGTTTACCTTGCTATTAGTCACTTGCAGTCAGTTATGCGCGGACTATTGTACAGTACTGACACTCTTTAAAAAACCTCTTTTTGGAACAATGGAAAATAGTTATTTTGAGATAAGATCGAATATCAAGTTTCTGGTGAAACTCAAATGGAAAGGGACACAGATTATGGAGGCTTTAGTTAAAGTTTACGGTACTACTGCTCCAAAGAAAACTGCTGTCTACAAGTGGATTCAGCGATTCAAACAAGGGAAAGACGACCTTGAAGACGACCATCGCAGTGGAATACCAGGAACATCGAAAAATGACCAAAAAGTTGAGGCTGCTCAGACTTTAATTGAAGAAGATCGAAGAACAGTTAATCAGTTAACTAAGTCTCTAGACATTTCATATGGTTCGGCAAATTCAATTCTGCACAATAATTTGGGACTAAGCAAGCTTTCAGCGCGATGGGTCCCAAAAGCGTTGCGCCCTGATCAGCTGATTCTTCGAAGTGATCTGTCTTTCAGGATATTAAACAAAATTGAAGTTGTTGAAGAGCATTTCCTGACCAGAATCATCACCGGAGATAAAACCTGGATCTACCAGTATGATCCTGAATCCAAACAGCAGTCAAAACAGTGGCTTCCACGTGGATCATCGGGGCCAATCAAGTTCAAATCTCAAAACTCGGATCAAAAAGTGATGGCCACCATTTTCTGGGATTTAGATGGGGTGATACTAATAGATTTTCTTGAAGGTCAAAGAACTTTGACAGGAGCTTACTATGCAAATGTTTTAAGGAAGCTGAGAGAGGCATTAGTCAAGAAACGAAAAGGGAAACTTCATGGTGGGATCTTGTTTGACCATGACAATGCACCAGCGCATTCTGCGCGGGTTGCAAAAGAAGTTCTTCGAGAATTTCGATGGGAATTGCTTCCTCACCCGCCTTACAGTCCAGATTTAGCCCCATCAGACTTTTTCCTCTTTCCAAAACTCAAAGAAATGCTAAAAGGAACCTGTTTTAGTGGTGTTGAAGAAGCTAAAAACACTGCCAACACATGGCTTCGAACAAGGCCTTCAACTTTCTTTAGAGACAGCTTACGAAGCTGGAAGCATTGCCTTGTCAAGTGTATTGACCTGGATGGCAACTATGTAGAAAAATAAATTGAAGGTAAATCATATTTTCTGAAAAATTCCGCGAACATTTGATTCCCCTTCGTATATATATATATAATGTATAACAATATATATATAATGTATAAACATATATATATATAATGTATAAACATATATAATATATATACATATATAATATATATACACATATATACATATATATATATATATACATATATATACACATAATATATATACATATATATACACATAATATATATACATATATATACACATAATATATATACATATATACATTATATATATATCCATAACATATATATATATATCCATAATATATATATATATACATTATATATATATATAATATATATACATTATATATATATATATACATTATATATATATATATACATTATATATATATATACATTATATATATATATATACATTATATATATATATACATTATATATATATACATTATATATATATATACATTATATATATATATACATTATATATATATATATACATTATATATATATATACATTATATATATATATATACATTATATATATATATACATTATATATATATATATACATTATATATATATATACATTATATATATATATATACATTATATATATATACATTATATATATATATATACATTATATATATATACATTATATATATATATACATTATATATATATATATACATTATATATATATACATTATATATATATATACATTATATATATATACATTATATATATATACATTATATATATATATACATTATATATATATATACATTATATATATATACATTATATATATATATACATTATATATATATACATTATATATATATATACATTATATATATATATACATTATATATATATATATATAATTATATATATATATATATACATATATATATATATATATATACATTATATAATATATATATACATTAATGTA